>OZ012738.1:481867823-482467823 GCA_963859935.3 Lathyrus sativus
AGTCTTAGAGCTTGGAAATTGTTGCGAAAGCTTCAAAGGAGGCCGGATGTGCTAACAAAATCAAGAAATTGAGTTGAAAATGCCTAGAATTCAAAACATGATAGCTCAATTTCTGAAGAAAATTTGGCAGTGGAGAAGAGGTTCTAGAGGCTCTTCAGGCTTGAGAGTGAGTCAAGTATGTTGCTCTATTTATAGGAAGAGAAAATTGATGCAATACGTGTGAGAAAGATGCCAATTCTTGTGAATTCCATGTGTTATTCTAGCTATTAATTAACTTGAATCACAAATCATGAAGTTTACCACTGAGCTTTGATTTATCCAAAGAAAAGGTAAAATATAAGAGAAAACCCTAAGTGTGTTATGTAACAACAAAGCTAAGAGAATCTAAGGTTCGGGGGTATGTTATACCTAGAGATGATTTTAGCATCCTAAGTATTTGTAGTACTCTACAGGAACCTCTTGTTAGTATTTGTGTTATGTTATTGTTTGCTTGCTAAGAAAAATATGGTAAGATAAAGACCTAGGGTATATACATAGTATGATCGCCAAGACATCGCATCTTGTGCCTACGTATCCTAACTAGGATGGAATCAGAGCATTCGTAATTCACCTCACTGCAGGTGAGGAACTTTTGACTGTGGTCAAGGTTCCATGGGAAAATAAGTGTTCATAACCATGACACTTACATGGACTTAGTTATTAGTGACCTCGCAAAGGATAGGGATCCTAGTTCCTACGTACCCTCATTAGGGAATTCAGAATGAGAGCGTCCATAATTCACATAACTATGGGTGGTTATTCTCGATCCCATGGGGACGAAAGAAAGGGTCTCGATCACACTAGGGCTAGAGAAAAGAGTCACGATCACACTGGGGCGAGAGAAAAGGGAAGTTATTTGTTAGTGAGCTCGCCAAGGATAGGGACCTCCGTGCCTATGTATCCTCATTAGGGAATGAGGAATCAGAACATCCGTAGTTCGCCTAACTACGGGTGAGGAACTCTTGACTGCGGTCAAGGTTCCAAGGGGGAGGGTAAGTGACTGTGGCAAGACACCTACATAGAGTGCGGCGACTATAAACCTAAGGCTAGGGGACGGTAACGGTGGAAGCAAATTAGAAAAATGATATGAGATTTTTGGGTTTTGGAGAATGTTATGTTTTTGGGTAGGTTTTGGACTTTTAAGAAACATTTTACATCGGTTCCTATTAACGGACCGATGTGAAATTACATCGGTTGGGATAAATGACCCGATGTAAAAAAGTTTAATCCATTTTATTTATTTTTTTATTGAGAAACTTTTTACATCGGTTTGGATAAACGACACGATGTAAAAAGTTTAATCCATTTTTTTTTTATTGAGATACTTTTTACATCGGATAGGATAAACGACCCAATGTAAAATGTTTAATTAATCCATTTTATTTATTTTTTTATTGAGATACTTTTTACATCGGTTGGGATAAACGGCCCAATGTAAAATGTTTAATTAATCCTTTTTATTTATTTTTTATTGAGATGCTTTTTACATCGGTTCGTATAAATGACCCGATGTAAAATCCTTTATAACAAAGTTTCTTATTATTTACGAAACTGTCATCGCATTATTTTTTACATCGGTTGGGATAAATGGTCTGATGTAAAATGTTTAATCCATTTTATTTATTTTTTATTGAGAGCTTTTTACATTGGTCGGGATAAATGGCCCGATGTAAAATCCTATATAACAAAATTTCTTATTATTTACGACACTGCCACTGCCTTATTTTTCACATCAGTTGAAATATGTCTAATGTAAAATCCTTAAATTAAATATTTTTCACATCGTATTGTTAATATATCATTTGACAAATATTTTTCACATCAAATATCTTAAAATCTTATGTAAAATCATTTAACTAAATGTTTTATTTTTAGTAGTTTCCAAAATGTAGCAACCGCTTTTATGAGTGGGCAGTCAACTCCTCTATTATTGAGGACAAGATCTCGACTTTTGACACCCTCTTTTGTGTCGTTGAGGATTGGGATATGTCACTCCACATTCCCCTGAGAAGACGTGTAATTTAGGAAACAAATGACAAAACCCAGATACAGGCGTTCGCTCTAGTAAATAGGTGGCCATGAGGCACGTGTAGGCGACATGTTACGTCGCCTTCTCTTGATAACCTACTGCGCCTTCTCTTAGGGATCTTTTAGGAATATAACAAAATAAAATCTTATGACAAAAATGTTCATTTTTTTCTCCAATCATCATTAAATTCATATTTATATGATGAAGTCCACACCCCTCCTCTACTTCTCAGCCGCCCTTGACATGTCCTCCGTAGATCGTGAAATCTTAAGTCTCTATCACTTGTTTATTTCTTATTCTTTTGTTACAAGTACGGTTTGAAGAGTTATGAAAAATCAATATGAAATAGTTTAACGACTTGCCCACAATATCAAAATGGACCCTGCAGAAAAAGATATGGAAACGAGTGAATGGCCTTTGTTCAATCTCACAAGTCTTTTTTTAATTTGGTCGACAAACTCAAGTGAAACACATCTGTCTATAGGAATTCTTTAAACTTGTTGTATCAAAATAGTACACATTATAAATCTTCGTTTATAATTTATAACTTTCAAATGGGTTGCATGATTGCGTAGCCACAGGCTCAAATCTAAAGGAGGAAAAAGATTCTACTAGTAGTATAGATTTTATGTTTGACTTGCATTAAGAATTAATTGGTATCAACGCATTTGTGATACATTTAATTGCGTATCAGAGGTAGAGACCAAGATTTTCCACTAATCTTTAAGCCGTCTTATGGTGTAAATATGATGGAACACCACTTGCAGATGTCTTTTAAACAAATATACATATTCAGAAAAGTTATCTTGGACAAGAAAATACAAATGTTATTTGAGACTTCTCATAGTGCACTTGTACCTTTTCTTCCGTGCACACTAGTCAAAACTGTTAGTGCAAGAGGTATCTTGGAGAGAGAAATTGATAAAAACAAGAGAAAAGAGATGAATTGAGAGAGGATAAATTGTGATGAAAATTATGTTGTATTATTTTGAATAAGAGGTTAATACTATGCATAAATACAAGTAATGTTACATCACAATGTCTTGCCTTGATCAATTGCTTGAAATATAAAAAGAAAATAATTGTTATGCGCGGATAATATAAAATATTTTATACGGCTAATGCATCACAACCATTCACAAATAATAATTTATATATGAGTAAAGAAAAGTCAAATATTTTTAAAATTTTAATGGCTATGATTTACTGATAATGTAAAATTTCTTTACAGTATTTCAATTAAATTTTAAAAACGAATTTTGATCTGGTGCGTGCATTTTTTTTCACAAATATAAAAAATTAGTTTTATTGGGTCAACAATAGATCTAATTTTTTAACATTGAATCAACAATAAACTTTTTTCATATAAATATTTTTATTTTTAAACATCGTTTATCAAAATATTTGAAATGATAGTAAGCTTGAATGACCAATACAATTTTTATTGTTTTTAAAAATATTTGTATTAACAATAAATTTTTTTCCGTTTATAAAAATATTTTTGTATCAACAATATATATTTTTTCCGCTTATAAAAGTATTTGTATTAACAATAGATCTTTTTCTATTTATAAAAATATTTGTATCAATAATACACTTTTTTCTGTTTATAAAAATATTTATATTAACACAATTTTTTTTTGTTTATAAAAATATTTGTATTCACTATACACTTTTTCTCGTTTATAAAAATAACTCCATTTATTAAAATATTTAGATCAATAATATATTTTTTTAATTATATAAAAATTAATTTTGTTTTAACTCTAATTTTTAAAAATAGTTGTATCAACATTACACTTTTTTGTATATAAAAATAATATTTCAAATATTGATATTTGAATCATTTATAGGATTTATAGGATTTGATGAATTTATCTATCAATATAACATAAATAATACAATAATTTTAATATCTTATCATAAATTCAAAATTTAATATAGTTGATTATAATTAATATCCGATAGGATTTGATGAATTTATCTATCAATATAACATAAATAATACAATAATTTTAATATCTTATTATAAATTCAAAATTTAATATAGTTGATTATAATTAATATCCGATTTCAAGATTCCATTACATATCATTCATTTTAATATTAAAATTTTTTAATTGCTGTACTATATATATTCCATCCTACACTTCTATCCTATATTTCTGCCCCTTTTTCCTTTAGTCAATATTATTTATTACTATCGATTATGATGTATTTGTTGTATGTACACCAAACTTGTCTAATATCATTTATAATTTAAATCATTATTCTATATATTTGATAACTACCCTCCAACACATGGTTTATGCAATAATCATATGGATTTCAAAATAAAAAATTAACCTCTTTTGTTTTCTTTATTATATCATTACATACATATATTTCTCTCATAATTATTTTATATAAAAGTTTTTAAACAATTTCAGAAAACTTTGACGCCTAAATAAATGTTAATTTAGTAAAAAAAAAAATATGAATCAGAGTAATTTAATAATTTTATGATTTTTTAAAATTATTTTTTATAAATTAATTAGTAAAAAATTATTTTCTTCCACTAATTATTTAATATACTTTATTATTGTATTTTTTTTCCAATCTCATTCTTCTTATTTTGTATCATGTTCTATTATATTTGTATTAAACTTTATAGGAATGGGAAAGAATTAGACATCATATACTTACCTATTAAGAGACCTTTCCTCCATTTCTCAAAAATAGTATGTAATAAACTGAAATTGGAATCTAGGAATATTATAAAACAAAACTTTTTGTTTAAGAAAGATAGCAACATAAGAAACAAAAATTGTAAGTTTCAAACAAACCACATTGTGCAATCAAACGGTATAGGTGTCAAAGATGGAAGAAATTGACAAAATGGGTATGATAAAAAAAGATAACATTAAAGAAATTAAGATTTTCTATAATATTAAAGTAATATAATATTAAAGAAAAATAACACAGAAACATAAAACAACTAAGAAAATATGTTTCCAAAAAAACACTGTTTACAAAACAAACCACACCCGAGTAATGGAAAATTATGGTTTCATAATTTGAAGATTTGACAAAATATATAACATTAATGAAAGATAACATGAAATACAAAATACCATGCAAATTAATTAACAACCTTCTTGATATACAACTCAACTAACTTTTGTAAGGTATAGTTGATCCTGATTAATATGAAATGAGCCGATTTAGTTTGTCTATAAAAAATCACCCAAATAGAATCACATTTCTTCGTCGTCTTCGGAAAACTTGTTATGAAACCCATGAAAATGCTATCACACTTCCACTCTGGGATACTCAAAAGTTGCATAAGACCTGACGATTTCTGGTGTTCAATCTTCGACTTCTGACAAGTCAAACAAGCATAAAGAAATTCAACTTCTTCCTTTTTCATTCATGGCTACAAAAAGAATTTCTTTAAGTCCTGATACATCTTAATGGCACCAGGAATAATACTCAACCCACTCCTATGACCCTTCTCAAGAATACTCTTTTTAAGCTTGGATACATCTGATACACACACCCTGCCTCTGAACCTCGTCACGTCATTCTCATCAATTCTAAATTCGTCACCCTTATTCTGATTGATTATCACAAGTCGGTCAATTAATCCCACATAGGTCTTCCAACCCACTCTAAACTCTTCAAGAATGTCACTCGTAAGCTTTAACATACCCACTTTCACACTATTACGGGTCTCTTCACATACTAAACTTATATCTCTAAATTTCTCAATCAACTCTAGCTCTTGAACCATCAACATTGGCATATGCAAAGATTTCATGCTCAATGCGTCAGCTACAACGTTAGCCTTACCCGGATGGTAACTCAAGTCAAAATCATATTCTTTCAGAAACTCAAGCCACCTCCTCTGCCTCATATTCAATTCCTTCTGAAAAATAAATATTTCAAACTCTTATGATCACTGAATACATCAAATCTGAAGCCAAACTATAGTGCCTTAAAATCTTTAACACGAATACCAGTGTTGCCAACTCAAGATCATGCGTAGGATAATTACTTTCATGAACTTTCAACTGCCTTGATGCATAAGCCACAACCGGACCATTCTGCATTAACACACCTCCCAGACCCATCTTTGAAGCATTACAATATACAATAAAGGACTCACTTAGATTCAGCAAAATCAAAATTGGAGCAAACGTCAACTTCTTCTTGAGTTCTTCAAAACTCTCTTCACAGTGGGTATCCTTAACCAGCTCATCCCAGAAAACTTTTAATCTTGGTGACTAACATGGGAGTCTCCCATTGTAACACAACATCTATCTTCGACAGATCCACATCCGTACCCCATTAGAAATTACATGATCAAGTAAACTCACTTCTCTTTAACCAGAACTCGCACTTGGAAAAATTTACGTACAACAGGTTATCTTTCGATGTCTGTAATTCAATTCTCAGATGTTCTACATGCTCTTCATCAGACTTCAATTATATCAGGATGTCATCTATAAACACAACCATGAACTGATCTAAATATGAATTAAAGATTTTATTCATGTAATCCATGAACACTCCAGGTGCATTAGACACAACAAATGGAATTACCGAATACTCGTAATAACCATACCTGGTTCTGAAATCTGTCTTCGGAATATCTTTCAATTATGCACAAATTTGATGATAACTCGAATGCAAATCTATCTTGCTAAGCACAAAAGAACCTACCAACTGATCCATCAAATTGTCAATTCTCAGAAGTGGATACTTGTTCTTGATAGTCACTTTATCCAGCTATCGGTAGTTCATGCATAGCCTCAAACTACCATCCTTCTTCGTTACTAACAACATTGGCGCACCCCACGGTAAAACACTAGGACGAACAAACTTCTTCTCTAACAGATCTTCCAATTTCTTCTTCAATTCACCCAGCTCCGAAGCAAACATCCTATAAGGATCCATCGACACCAGACTAGTACTAGGTACTAAGTCTCTCAAAACTCCACCTCGCACTCTGGCGGCAAACCACTAATATCATCTGGAAACACTTCAGAAAAATCACTCACCTCATGTAGCTTATCCAATAAATCATTAGTTTCTGCTTTCATAGAAGCTAATATCATAAACTCTATAGGATCTTCATTCAAAAACTCATGCAATTGCTTATCCGACACAAACAATTCATCACTAGTATCAAACTCTGGAAATGACATTGTCTTGGCAAAACAATTGATATGAACATGATTAAACTCCAACAGTTCATTTCAAGGATAACATCGAGATTTCTCAAAGGTAGACACACTAAATCCATACCAAAACTCTTACCATAGATAGTAAACAGAAAATTCAAACAAACCCAAGAAGTGATTACCAGACTTGGATCTGGGGTATCAATAATCATGTTCCCATCCATAGAAGACAATTTCAAACCCAATTTCTTAGCACAATCAAGTGAAACAAACGAACGTGTTGCACCCGTGTCAATAATAGCAATCAAAGGGATACCACTAATAAAACAAGTACCTTGAATCAAACAATCAGCACTAGTAGTCTCTGCCCCAAACAAAGCAAAGACTTTCTATCCCGAATGTGCTTTCTTCGCATTCTAACAATTGGTACTGATAATGAGCCTTTTAGATGCAATTATAACAAATCGGCCCACCACTCCTACAATCCACAAAACAGTGAACTATCTTACCACACTTAGAGCACCTAAAAACATTATTCTTACGCTCATTAACACGGTGGCCTGAGTCGCCACACTTGAAACACTTGACAAAAGCGGGAGTCCCTCCCCTACTTGGATTTTTCTCATCTGTAGCCATCTGCTTCCTTTTTCAGCTAGAGCACTATATGGTTTTCCTCTAAAATGATTATTTCCCTTCCTCTCACTAATGTGAGCAGAATGAGCCCTGCATTCCTCATCAAAAATCCTACACTTGTTCACTAGAGCAGGAAACCTGCAAATCTCCTGGTAGCCAATACCATGCTTAATCTCAAGTTGTAGTCTGTTCTCAAACTTAATGCATTTTGATCCCTCCACAGCTCCACCATTGTAATGAGGGCAAAACTTCACTAGTTCCTCAAACTTGGCAGCATACTCAGGAAAGTATTTCTCAAGGAATTACACCTTGAACACAACAAACGATCTCTGCACTAACAACTTCTAGTCTCTAGTGAGTGTTAACCCACAAGTCCTCAGCTTCCTCAAACAACATGTGAGTACCAAACAATACCTTATGCTCTTTAGTATAGGCCATCACTTGAAAGATATTCTCAATCTCTTTGAGCCACACCTGAGTACCATTCGGATTATACCTGCCCTTGAACGTTGGCGAATTATTTCTCTGAAATTTTCCTAAACCACATAACTTATCACCTGTCTGATTCTATTGTCCTTGTAGTGCTTGAGACACTAACTCCAAAGCATCAACAATAACCCGATTTCTTCTTCCATCCATTTCGCACATCATCAGATAAATATTAGAAGAATCAATAAATCAATTGTGTACACCCAAATGTCGCGTACTCGAGACTAGACTATGTTATAAAACCTGGTCAGACGGACCGACCTCCTCTGAAACCACTAGTATATCACCCTTTTGAACCCCACATATATTGTCGGATATTTAATTAAACTCACAAACACAAGGGTGTCACACACATCACAAACACATCCTGCTCCGTAACACGGGTTATAACAAAAAATTTTAAACTTATTATCACATGATCACTTCCATTTTAAAGTATCATTGTAGCGGAATCACTATCAAATCAATTAAAACATAATAATTGCAACTCAAGATGTTTAGTCTTATAAACTTCAACTTTTATAACAAAACAAAAAGTGTTATATAAATCAGCTCAATAACCACATCAATTGTAATACTTCAACATAAACATGACCTAAGAATTTAAGCAAGCATTCCTAACTAATGTTACATAGCAAGAAACTTCTAATTAAACGATAAACTAAGAAGTAGTTTCGTGACTTGGCTTCCACTTACTTCAGCAATGTTACTCTTGAGTATCTGCACGATGCCCGTATAAAGGCAACAATCAAACAGAAGGGGTGAGAATTCGTTTCAATAATAAATGGTATAGGATGTAAAATAGAGTACAACATATACACATTCATGCACAACATATATCACATTCTCACACCAAAATCATCATCAACATCATCCACAACAACGTCTCAATTATCATCAATATCATACGCAACAACATTATCATCACACAGATTCATATTCCACGCATACATTTCATTCATGCTATATAACTCTGTTAGAACAAGATTTGGTTATGCCAGATATCTCTAACTTTTGATAATAACAAAGTAGTATTTGTGTGAGAACAATTTTGGTACGCTAACGTTTGTTTTTCTGAAGAATTAACAAATAGGTTCTAACTCTAATAGAGAAAGATCTAACTTTGATAGAGACCATATGAAACGTCACTCTAATCTGACCAGAGTCGCTTCTGCACCATAAAAGCAAGCCTTTTTCTGATCTACTCACATTCAGAAAGATTCTAAGAAGACAATATGTTGCTGCTGCAATGCTCTCTTGGATTCTGGTTCTGAGCGTGACTCTGATGTTTTACTTCTGAAGGCTTTATAGCTTCTAAAGTCATTATCTTCTGAAGACTAAGTGTTGAAGACTCTAAACACAAGGTTTTGCTGAACAAAGTTCTAAAGACTCTGAAGACTTGAGTTTCTGAAGATTAAGTGCTAAAGACTCTAAAGACAAAGTTCTGCTGAACAACGTTATGAAGACATAAGTTACTAAAGACCAAGGGTTCTAAAGACTGAGTTCTTAAGAATCTGAAGACAAGGTTCTGGTGAACAAGTTTTGAAGACTCTGAAGACTCAAGACTTTGATGACCCAGTGATCAACTCTTTTACACATGCTTCAATCATCTCTATTCACAAGCCTCTGATGTACAAAAGATAAGATCAAATGTTTACAAGGGAAATAATGCATAGTACATATCATACACGTTCTATTCCAATACCATTCCACTACCCTGATTTGATGGTACAAACGACAACTTTTGTGTATGATTTTGATCCCTGTGTAATGACATTATTTCAAGCCGCCAGCTATCTAAAGGATATTCCTGATCAGCCCTCCAACGGATCTTTTTCTGGCTATATAAGGACTTGACTACTTGAAGAATAAACTTTTTTTAGAGAAGAATGAATGCCAATAATTAAACAATCTTTGAAGAACTGAAGCAACAGTATTGAAGAATCACAATACAAAGAAAGAACATTGTTCATACTTTAAAAGTTTCTTTAAGTCATTTAAGCTATTAATAATGTTTATATCTGCTTGTGTAGAAGCAATTCATTGTAAACATTTTTGTTCAAACAGTTGTTTGAGATTCCTTAAGGGACCAGTTAGGTCAGAATCCTTAAGAAGAGACATCTAGTCTTTGTTGTTAGTCATCTGCAGTTGCTAGTACAAATTGTAATTTCTTAAGAGACTAGTTAGGTCAGAATCCTTAAAAAGAGAGAGTTAGTCTGTGTTTTTAGTCACCAGCGGTTGCTAGTGCATTGTAATTAGTTGATTATAGTGGATTAAGTCCTTGTGTATAAGGCAAAATCACCTTGGCGTGTGGACTGGATTAGCTTGATAGTTTTCAAGTGAACCAGGATATATCGTGCGTCTTTCTCTCTTGTTAGTATCTTTGTGATATTTGTTTAAGTTTCATAAAAAGCTTTCATTTTTGAAAACCCAATTCAAACCCCCATTTCCTGTGTATTCTCACATCTTTAATTGGCATCAGAGCTCTAGTTATGATTATGATAAACATTTTTATCAACACTTCATCATGTTCAGTACCGATCCAGTATTTTTGTGAGATATCATGGCGACAACTAATGCTAATCCTATTCAAGAAGAGAAAGATCATTACAGTGCCAAACCACCAGTCTTTGATGGTGAAACGTTTGACTACTGGAAAGATAAAATTGAAAGTTTATTTCTTGGTTACGATGTAGATCTTTGGGATCTTGTAGTTGATGGCTACACTCACCCAGTTGATGATACATGAGTAAAAGTGTCTAGAAGTGTTATGACCAACCAACAAAAGAAAGATTATAAGAATCATCACAAGGCAAGAACTATACTACTAAATGATATCTCTTATACTAAGTATAAGAAGATAATAAACAGAGATACTGCCAAGTCCATTTTTTATTCTCTAAGAATGACTTATGAAGGAAATGCTCAAGCTAAGGAGACAAAGGCGCTTGCCTTAATCCAGTAATATGAGGCATTCAGAATGGAGGATGATGAAACAGTTGAGAATATGTTTTCAAGGTTTCAAATGCTAGTCGCGGGACTTAAATTTCTGGATAAAGGATAATCAACTGTTGATCATGTCAAAAAGATCATCAGAAGCTTTCCCAAGAAATAGAGACCTATGGTAATTGCTCTTAAAATATCCAAGGATCTGAATAGTAGACATCTTGAAGAACTTATTAGTTCTTTAAGAAGTCATGAGATAGAGCTGGAGGAAGACAAACCTCAGAAGAAGAGTAAATATATTGCTCTTAAGTTTAAACCTAAAAAGGAAAAGGCTTATCAAGCCGAGGAAGAATCAGAAGATTCTGATGAAGACTCAGAAGATGAGCTTTCACTCATCTCCAGACGAATCACCAAACTTTGGAAACATAGGCAAGGAAATTTCAGAGGATCTAGAAGGAACAAAAGTCATGATGACTTGTCATCTAGGCAAAAGAAGCAGAGTTATGGAAAAGAAGTCATCTTCTATGAGTCTAATGAGCCAGGTCATTACAAGAACGATTGTCCAAATCTTAAGAAAGACAAGAAGCCTAAGAATAACTTCACCAAAGTCAAGAAGGGACTCATGGCAACTTGGTATGACTCTGATTTTGAAGAAGAAGAATCTGATGAAGAACAGGCAAATGTTGCACTAGTGGAAACCACAATTAACACTGAAATTTTGGAGAACCAGAAGACAAAATACTAATAGAATTAGAATCAGACTCAGAGGTATTATATAAACTCTCTCATTGTGAATTAGAGTCGTGTCTTTCAGAAATGCTGGAAAGATATCAAACTCTTCAAAGTAAATACAAGGATCTTAAAAAATCCCATGTAATTACTTATGAAGCCAGAGATAAGCTTGAACAGAATAATTCTTCTTTGAATGAAAATATTTTTTCTTTAAAAAATAGTAATTGTGCTTTGAAAAGCAAAGTTTCTAAATTAGAAGAAGAATTAGTCTCAAACATCTCTGACATTAATTGTGCCAACAAGTATGATAGAGCATTCCATCGCTTTATGGATAAAAGCATAGATAGAAGCAAGATAGCTCCCATGATCTATGGAGTTATCAGAAATGTCAAGAAAGGTTTGGGGTGTACAGAAACGTTTGATACTGACGAAAGTCAGCATGTAAAACCAAAACCTCACTATGACCATTTTGTGTCTTCTGCTACTAAGCTTGATTGTTCTGAGCTTGCATAGAAACCTCCACCAACACATAAATCTATTTCTAAACCTAAATATCATGCAGAAATTGAGGTTACTTTTTTTCTTCATTGAACAAGACATTGAGGTTACTTATGGGCTCCCATAGGTAGCAGTTGTTCTTGGCTCTAGATCCCCTCATGATTTCCTCACCTTCTTTATTGGTGACAACGCATTTACCCTTAATGAATTTTACATGGAAACCTTGGTCACACAGCTGACTGATATTGGTAAGATTTACAGTCAATCCCTTAACCAACATGACATTATCCAGTTTTGGAACACCAGGATAATCTAGTTTTCCAGCTCCTTTGATTTCTCCTCTAGCACCATCTCCAAATGTTACATGACTTGAGGAATGAGGTTTTATGTTTACCAAAACCTTCTCTACCCCGGTCATGTGTCTAGAGCAACCACTATCAAAATGCCAATCTTCTTTGGTAGGCATCCTTAGAGAAGAGTGAGCTACTATATCCACATTCTTAGCAACCCATAGTCTCTTATTGATAGGAGCTTCCTTCTTGGATTTAGCATGATGCAGTTTCTTGACATGAGCACCCTGTTTGGATTTTCCTTGATGAGGGTGACTAGGAAATCCATGTAGCCAGAAACAGACAGATTTAATATGTCCAAGTTTTCCATAATGGTAACACCTATACCCTTGGAATTTTTTCTTGGTTTGGTTCTAGCTTCTGTTTCTCTAATGTTGAGATATTGGTCGTGACATCCATTTTGACCTCTGAGTTTCAGGCTTTGGCCTTTTGAGCTCCAAGATGGGTTTCTATTCACCAACAAATCCCAGTCCAGCCATGTTTCCAGCTTTCTAACCGCTATGTAGAATCCTTTCTAGAGTGTCAATCCCAGGGTTTAGCATCCTTATAGATTTTGACATTGCTCCATTTTGGATTCCAACAAACTTGCCTCACTTTTGAGTGAGTCTATTGTTGCAAGATGCTCTATCTTCTCAGCCTCTAATTCCCTTATGCACTTCTTTTGTTGTTCTCCTTGCTGATATAATTCTGAACTTCTAGTGCATAGCTTTTTGTATGAATCTGCAAGTTCATCATAAGTTAGCTCATCTTCACTTGAATCACCATCAGGTATGCATACACTGTTCAGAACAGTGACATGTTTAGCACATTCTTCTTCTGATCCACTTTCAGAATCTCCATCTGACCAAGTGACTGCTAATCCCCTCTTTTGCTTCTAGAGATAGGTGGGACTCTCAGTTTTAATGTGACCATAACCCTCACATTCATAACACTGAAGTCCTTTGCCTTGGTTAGATGTATCTTCAGATTTTTCCCTTTTGTTGGTGTCAGAGGAGCTGTTCTTGACATAAGGCTTAGACTTATGGTCTATTCTTTTGATCAGTTTGTTAAATTGTCTTCCAAGCAAGGCAATTGCTTCTGACAAATTCTCCTCATTGTCTTCCTCTGAGTCATTTGTAGTGTTTGAAGCAAGTGCTATGCTTTTGTTCTTTTTCTCCATAGCTTGATCACTCATTCCCATCTCAAAGGTTTGGAGAGAACCAATGAGTTCATCCACCTTCATATTGCATATGTCTTGAGCTTCTTCAATGGTAGTGACTTTCATGGAAAACCTTTTAGGAAAAGATCTGAGAATCTTCCTCACAAGCTTTTCTTCAGACATCTTTTCTCCCAAGGCTCCTGAGGTGTTAGCTATCTCAAGAATATTCATGTAGAATTCATGAATAGTCTCATTCTCAGACTTTCAAACATGGTTGTCAACATTTGTAGTCTTGACATCTTGACTTTAGAGGTTCCTTCATGAGTTATTTTGAGAGTATCCCAGACCTCTTTAGCCAGATCACAATGATGCACCAGTCTGAATATGTTCTTGTTTATACCATTGAATAATGCATTCAAGGCTTTAGAATTCCCAAGAGCCAAGGCTTCTTGCTCTTTGGTCCATTCTTCTTCAGGTATAAGCACAAATACTCCATCTTTATCAGTCTTCGCTGGATGTTCCCATCTTGTGCTTGCAGCTCTCCATGCCTTGTTGTCTAAATACTTTAAGAAGGCTATCATCCTAGGTTTCCAGTAGTCATATGTAGAGCCATCCAGAATTGGTGGTCTATTTGTGAATCCTATATCTTTATCCATAGTACCATAATTTTTCTTCCCTAGATCTCACCAAGAAAATAACAGGCAGGGTGCTTGCTCTGATGCCAATTGAAATTCTGGCTACCACGGCACAATGGATGTTATCACGGATGTTATGACATCCACCGTAACACAGACTACTGAACTTACTAATAAGCTGTAAATGGAAAGCAGTAAATAACACAACTAGTTGGTCACCCAGTTCAGTGTCAACCACACCTACATTTGGGGTCTACCAAGCCAAGGAGGAAATTCACTATTAGTAGAATTAATTCAGAGTCAAACAACCTGTTTGCACTCTTCACTTAAGACCTACTCAATGACACTTCAGCCTAGAAACCACTAGACCAGAGTTTCCCGCTGACTCCCCCTCAATCACCTCAGTGATATAAACCAATTACAATTGGACAATGAAGACACACTTCAAACACACCTTGGTCTTGCTTCACAACTTTGATCAAGAGACACAACACTCTTGCTTAAAAGCTTTGAGTGGCACAATGAACACAACAATTCATACACACTAAACCAATGCAATTATACAGCAGACAATTGCTTGGCACACAAGGAATCCTAAGACTCCTAAACACAAGTGAAGAGCAAAGTTCTTCACTCACAAATCACACTCTCCAATCTCTCTCCAAAAGCTCTGCCTTCAAACTCTTTCCTATTTGGAGTGATCCTTCTGTTATTTATAGCAGCAGACTTGCTTTGGGCCTTGATGGAGAAACTAGGTTTACCCAAGATAAATCTCTCTTCATGAAGCTGCGCCCTTATCATTAGGTCAGGAGTCTTCTATGTTATCCTTAGCAATGCTTGTTATGTCGCCTAAGATAAATAGGCTTCCTGAATTGTTTTCTGAAGTATAGCCTAAGCTAATAACATAAAAACTAACCCTGCGCGCCATGATGTCATACGCCTGATGTCATAACATCTAGCATGGCATTCAACTTCACTTACTCTTAGCTCTCCCTGCAAAATACTCTTCATGTATATCATAACATTAGTTATGACATTCATACATACTCCAATGTTTTTCCATAAAATGCAGCCAATCAAAAGCATCTACAGGTACTCTTCCTTTCTGTGTGTTTTCCCTCGGTCGGTGTTCTGGCGATCCTAACTTTTGGTTAGTAGCTTTCATTCCACCTTTTGATTGGTAATCTTTTGGACGCTCCTAACTTTTGATTGGTAGTCTCCATTGTTTTTGTATTCTCCTGCGGACGATGTCTGGGTGATCCTAACTCTTTCTTAGTAGCCTCTTTCTCACAACCTTTGGATATTACTCTCTGGTGATCCTAACTTTTGGTTAGTAGCCATTGTTATCTTCTTGATTAGTTACATTTTCGGTTATCTCAACTTTTGGTTGGTACCCATTGATTTTTAAGTCCACCTTCGGTTGGAAATATTTGTATTGTAAATATCCCTTCCGGGTTCTTTTAGTATTCAATCACCTTTTACCTTGAATATTTGAAAGTGGTCGCTTTTCATCCCTTCGGGTCCAAGTTGTTTGAATAGGGGCTGTTGTAGCACCCCAAAATTTTCCCATCTTTTCTCTTAAATTTTGTCTTATGTTACATTGCATTTTCATACTCATTTTTGCATAGCTTTGTTCTAGACAAGGGTCAAGGCATCATGACTTGTTTCTCAAGATAGGAGGAACATGTTTCTTCAATCTCAAGCAAGGTTTTCTTCTTGACTTTATGGTATTCTCTAGCTCCCAAAGATCCTCATATTCAAGTATGATTCAAGAAAACATCATTTCAAGATCATATGTGATTCACAACGGCTTATCTTGCAAGAAATCATCAAGAGATTCAAAGTTGGTTCAAGGTGTTTGACCTAATTTGGCAAGTTGTGGAATCTATGATCAAATGGGAATAACTCCTTCGTTTTTCAACATAGTGAGGTGGTTATTTTTCTAATGAACTCTTATCATCATCCTCAACAAGTTCTATTTGAAAGGAAAGATCAAATTATGCTTGGAAAGTCATCAAAAGTTTGAAGGCATTATAGGTCATTTTGAGATTTGGAAGGTTTTTCTAGTCAACTTCAAAAGGTCATAACTTGGTAAATTTTCATCATTTGGAGCCCATTCTTATTCAAGGTGGAATTTCTAAAAACCTAGGGAAGGTCTTGGTTTTTATCAAAACATTATAGGTCATTTTTGGTCCCAAAAAAGACTTGAAATTTTTCTAAGTGTTTTGCAATTTTGAACCTTTTCATGGAAGCTAGTTTGAAGGATCATACCTCTCAACTCATATTTCCAAATCAATAATTTCTTTTCACATTGCAAATATTGTATCATCGTCTATCCAATGCAAGAAGAAGCATCTCAAAAAGCCTCCTACATTGTGAGAACCGTGGTGGCAAAAATTGAATTTCAAAGCTGAAAATCCACTTCAAGTCAGAATTGATTTTGTTTGAATTAGCCTCTAATCACCAAATTAAGCCAAGAATTCAATCTAAACATGATTAACCAACTTGTCTGGGTTGATTAGAGCCTTGAAACGCAAGGTTTGAGTGAGTTTTGACAACTTTCAAGTCACACTTTGCTCATGCTGCATGTGTGCACGAATTTGTTGAAATTGGCATCATTCATCCTCTCTCAACATTCAAAAAGCTTCTCCTAGAAATAAGAGGCTCATTCCACTCATTTTCACAAGCTTTGATAGCCAGAATCACCCTGCTGAGATCCCATTTGAACTTTTAAGCTTGAACTTTGAATTTTCATTTCCACACCCTAAACACTCAAATTCTCCATTCAGTTAGCTTCACCAACATTCAGTGAAGCTAACCAGCTCAAGAACTTGAAGGATCGTGGCCTGAATCAAGCTAGAGGACTCCATCTTTAGAGCTCTGAAGTTGAAATTCAACAGGTACAATTCTTAACCATTTCAACTCAAATTTGTTGCTAAGATGTAGTCCTTGATGTGTAGATGTTTTTAGGATTGTTAGATTTTGGTTTTGGTTGAGTTTTGATGTTAAATTTTCAAATCCATGTTTGCTTTTCTTTCTGGTTTTTTTCAAATCGAGTGAGCTATGGCTTAAAGAAATATGGCACGATGATGTGATTGAGATCGTCTTGAAAAGACGCATCAAATGAAACCACTATGAGCTCCAATGGTTATGGTTTGATGGATCCACAATTTTCTGCAAATTCCTTTGGATTTGAAATGGCTGGAGGTTGAAGATGATGAGCTGGCATCATCTGACCGTCCATGCCTAAGAATTGTTATAATCTTGTGACTCTGACTTTTGTTGGCTCCGTGTGGTTGAGTTGACTTGGGTCTATCATGGATGCGCTCTTTTGGATCCTTGGATTAGCCACGTCATTTAA
Source organism: Lathyrus sativus (assembly GCA_963859935.3). Taxonomy (NCBI): domain Eukaryota; kingdom Viridiplantae; phylum Streptophyta; class Magnoliopsida; order Fabales; family Fabaceae; genus Lathyrus; species Lathyrus sativus. The sequence continues at coordinate 481,885,839 of OZ012738.1, forward strand.
TGAGGCTAGATTCAACGCATCTCGTTTTTTCTATTTTATTTTCTTTTTCTAATTTGTTTTTAAATTTATTTTATTTTAAGAAATTTATAGAAAATTCATTTTTAATAAAAAAAATACCAATATATTTTCTAAAATTTCCTTTTATTTTTCTCTTTCTGATTTTTATTTTTCCATTTGCTATTTTTCTTGAATTTTAATTTGTTTGAGCTAATTTTAATTAGGTTTAAATTGTTTTTAAGCATTTTAAAATTATGAGAAAAATATTATATGATTCAACTATGATTTTGAACCTATGGTGATTTTCTTGGATTTTTATTTTTGGTTTTTCTATTTTGCATGTATTTTTTTTATTTGGTTAATTTTAATTGGTTTAAAATTATTTTTGAGCCATTTGAAATTATGAGGATATTAGCACATGATCATATGATGGTTTATGACCTATGGTGATGTTCTTGGACTTTTGTTTATGGTCTAACTATTTTCCATCCTTTTTTTAGGTTTTATTTGCTTTTTTATTTTGTTTTTTATTTGGTTTTAAATTGAAAAATGTTGTGATATTGTTTTTAATCCATTCTTAGGTGATTGTCTGTCCTTCTTCAAATCTTTTGAGTTCTTGATGCTTGCTTGATTGTGGTTTGCTTTTTTTGGATGGTTTGATGTTTGATTCCTCTCGAGGCACGTTTGATTTCCACTTGTGTGATCTCTTGTGTATTCATGATTGAATGTTAAACTTCTTGATCATTTTGGATGTTGTGTTTTCATCTTTGTTCTCATGTCATGTTCATATGTTTTGCATTTGAGATGTTTGCTTTGCACTTGTTTGTGTGCATGCTTGTTTGGTATGGTTTGTGTATGAATGGTATGCATGAGTTGTTGTCGTGTGTCATCTCTTTGATCATTGACGTGACTTGAGTATGATATGTGATGCTTGTTGCCTTACCATGTCCCTTGTGTCATTTGACTTCATTTCACCTTACCTTGTGGTTGATATTTCTTCTTGTGTGATGTTTAGGTCATTTGATTTTGTGTGGGCACTTTGTTTTTCCATGGTGTTTTGTTTGCAAGTCTTTGATGTGGTTTGGACATGTGAATGCCTATGTGATATGTTGGCATTATTGATGATGTTTTTTTTGTTTGAGATTGAGATGAATGTGTTTGTTGTTTTCATCTCGGTGTGATAATGACTTATTGTTTGTCCATTCTTCTTTCTCCTTCTTTCTTCTTCATCTTTCTTCTCTTTTGGAACTTGTTTAAGTTTCATTCTTGTATTCATTTGTGATTGATTTGATTGGTGTTTACTTGTGCTTGCTCACCTGATCCCTTAGGATTCCTAGTCCCTCTGTTTAAGATGGGAGTAGGAGAGACATTAGGCTTTCAATCCTTTGCATGATAACGTTTAGGATAATCATTTCTTTACCTCAACTATAGGTCCATTATTTATATGATAACATTAGGTAGACTTCTTCTTCATCCCAACCTTATGACCACTTTGTATGGTAACATTAGGGTTTTCAGTTTCACTTTAGTGTTTTGTTTTGTGTCTTCTCTTCTTATCTCAAACAACTCTAAGACACTTAATAAAGAATGATGAATATTGTACGCCACAAACCATAAGCATATGCGAATTGATGAGTGAGGGGTTTTCTCCTCATTTGTCTAGAGTGTTTAGTGTATACTTTTTGGGCGATATGCGGCGCATTCGCTCATATGTCATAGTCTTTAGTGCAACGTGAATCTCAAACAAATTCAATTCACTTCACTAAAACTCACAAACCAAATCCAAACATTTTTATCCTTCAGGATTGTTCTTAAATCATTTTAAGAAAAAGTACGTTAGTTTTCTGTTCTACCGCAAATAGGCATCGCCCCTAACTACTGGAATGAGAGTTTAACGTCGCTCATAAAAAACACTTAACCAACCTGTGGCCTAGTTTATCCGAACTACATTTACTCTGATTTCTCATACCAGATAAGGATACGTAGGCACAAGACGACGATGTCTTGGCGAGCAACCTTCCCCCTTTCACCCGTAGTTTTTCGAACTACGTTGACTCCGACTTTCCCATTGCACGAGGGAATACGTAGGCATAGGGCGGCGATGCCCTATCGAGTCTCCTTTTTCTTTTTCATCCCTATTTAGCAGTAGCTTTTAGATAGCTCACCCCTTTTGATAGATAACAAGCGTGGATCCCGTTGAGTACAACGGACGTGAGGGGTGCTCATACCTTCCCCTTGCGTAACCGACTCTCGAACCCAAGATTTGGTTGCGATGACCTTGTCTTTTCCTGTTCTTTTAAGTTTTCTTTGATCGTTTCCTTTCCCTCTCTTTGGGATAAATAACGTTCGGTGGCGACTCTTCTGTTTGTTTCTGCCGACCCTTTTCGTAGTTGCGACAGAGTCATGCACTCATTATGGGGTGCTGACAGTTGAATCGTTACCCGACCGATGCCTATCATGTTAATGATTTGGGGTCTTCTTGCCCGACACAATTACAGTTTGCCCGTTACACTGGTGACGCCCATCACCACTGTGCAGAACGCGATTTCTGCATTTTTACCATTGAATCGCTCTAGATTTCAATCTCTTCAACTGATTTCCTACCAATGAAACCTCCAACACTCGAATCACACATTATAACAATAGAATGCAAAACCAAAACATCAATTAACTTTTATCTCATCAATTCATCATGATTTCTTCACAAAAATATATCATCTTATATGAACAGAAGCATAGAATTTTCATAGCATAAACCCATACGAATTTCACATAGTAGCAGAAAAATCAGCAACATCGTTAGATCACAACTCAAAATTATATAGCAACAATCTAGAGAGATTTTGCACAAACCATCTCAAGATTCAAGTTCCTCATCAATGAAAGAAAAAGAAGAAGGATAGGGGGTTAAGGAATCCAAATTATCCCCTATGCTTAGACATCAATATACTGAATAATTTTCCCTACCTCGATTATTCAAAAAGGTTTGAAACTTTATCGACTTTAGTTATGGAGGCCCTCCTCTTTCACTATCTATGCTAGGGCTTGCTCTTTCCTCCTCTTAGCCTCTTTTCCACCAAATCTTAAGCATTACTCTTCCATTCTATTTAAATAAAATCTAATTTATTTTATTTTAATAATTACTACTAATTTCCTCAATTCTAACTAAGTCTACTCACCTCCCTATATTTAATTAAATTCTATTTTATTATCTAAAACTATAACTTCTCACATTCTTTTATAATTCGAATATCAAACTATAACTAAATTATCTCATTTCTCATTAACCTAAATAATAATAATTAATTAAATGAAATTCACTCTCAAAGTTCAAATAAAAATAGAAAATATAGAATAAAAACCAAGAGTTACAAGAATGACATGCTAATCTCCCAAATTTATTGAAAGGTTAACCACATTTTATACCGTTTCATGCGTATACGGTTACTTTCAAACCCTATATAAAAGAAAAATCCGTCATTTCACATTTATTAAAAAAAAATTCATTTAAACTTTATATTTTATTAATTTAATATTTCAAATGTTAGAGTATTAACCTTACCTATCAATCCTCACTCCACCTTACTAGAAAGTCTAAACCACTTCATCCTCTTTGATTGAATCTTGTTCCATAACGAAACAGTAAATGATCTTGTTATCTATAACATATATAAAGACAATACTTGATTTTTGGTGTAGCTTTTTTTGATACCAAATTTACCCTTATTTTAAAATATATAACTTACACAATAACTTCCATTGAACTACTACTATCATCTTTCATATAACTCCCTACTAATAACTTTCCACATAACTTCCATGTAAAATTAATATTAAATAAAAATATATCATTTATATTTATATGTGTGCAATAAAAAAGCGGACAGACAGGCACGCGAGTGCCCGTCTGGACGCTAGTCTCAAGATAAAATAAATAGTATTTCATTACAGGTTGTGCAGTTGTTCTACTTAGTGGAATGTTATCTTGAACCATTAAATACTCCAACGCGTAATGTACGTGTAGGTAATAAACTGACCCAATTTTATGGAATTTGGTTCATTAATATTTGATTATAGTCATACTTATTTTTCTTTTTCATTGTTACTTTCTCTTTTGCTTGTAAGTGTCACTACATCGATCTGTGACCATTGACATGCTTTTGATTTAAGGTATCTACCGCAAATTAAACTGATGATATCTACCGCAAATTAAACTGACCATCTACATGCTTTTGATTTGTCATAATATGAATACTATTTATTTTTAAAGTACCATAAATTTGGAGTTTTAAAACTTCTGTTGGGTGTTTTATTTGTTTTAAACATATAAGTTAATGAGGATTAATCAAATGAGTTTATTTGTTTTATTTTTTTAATATTAAATAAATATTATCTACAATCTTATATATTTTGTAATATTAAATTAATAAAAGAATTAAATATATCTGATATATTATACAATTCAGATAAATTGATTATTTAATAAATTTAAAAAATAATTTTTTTATTATTCAATAAATTTAAAACATATATTTTTTTTATAAATAAGTAGAATGAAGTATTATTTTAAAAGAAACAAAAGTCATATCAAAAGCATCATGCATAACCACACCACTTACTAATATGATATGACATGTCATTATTATTGTAAAATAAGAGTTCATGAAAGAAGAATGTTCAAATAAAAATAAAACTGAGAGGCACTGAAGAATCTACAAAATGGTTGGTTCCAAGGATTGGGGATTTCCCACTCAGGGTCAAATTTAGGTTTCCTATTCAAGAAAAAAGAATCTGAGATTGCAGATTACAATAAAATAATAGAGTAGTTGACTACTATTGCTTCTATATGGGCTTTCTGGACGTAGTGCACAAGAGCTTTTTAATAGTTCTTATTAAAAAAATGCTTACAAATGCTTAGAGTATTGTTTAAAAATGAAAAGAAATAAGGGTTGTTTAAAAATCAAGAGATTATTGTAGTTTAAAAAATTATGTAATTACTATTATTTAATAAATATTTCACTTGGTTTTTCTAAACAAAATTTCATTTTTTTTTAGAGATTTAATACTTTTTTTTTTTCATTTTGGTAATCAAATCTATAAGATCAATAAGCTATATATGTTAAACCATGATTTAAATATAAGTTTAGTTATTATAAATATTTATGTTTTAATTTTTTATGCAGGGTAAAAATAAAAAATGATCATAATTAAAAATATATTTAACTTTATAATTAAATAATTAGTTGATATTATGATCCTATAGACAATAATTATTTTTATTTAATATTAATTTATTACTTAAATTATTTTTTAATTAATAGTGAGATGATTATTTTTTCATAATAAAATAATAAAATAAAAGTTGTTCCGTGCTGGTTAAAGGCCTAAAAGTTAACGCTCTACGCTAACCAACGATTCAAGATACGAGACCTGTTATCTAACCTGCTCTACTAAGTCCAAGGTATAAATACTCTCACAAAGGAGTTTTAGGTACACCACTTCTAATCTCCACTTCCATTACGTTTATCAAAATTCTAATCTGACTTGGGCGTTGGAGTGTTAATCATGCAGGTACCTCGCTCCCTTTAACCACCATATCAGATATTAACAATGCCTATACAAGATCAACATCGATCAATGACGTCGATTTAAGATTAACGCTACGAGACCAAGAAGTATCGTGTGTCGCATCTTGAAAAATAAGACCTCACGAAGGTTCCCGCACTCGCAGAATGATTGAACAGAGTCGCCACCGAACTTTATTTATTACAAAGAAGGAAACAAAAATATCGATAAAACCCTTGAAAGGAAGATAAAATGGTCGTCGCAAGCAAATTCGACTTTGAGAGTCGATTACGCAAGGGGAAGGTATCACGACCCATTACGTCCATTGTACTCAATGAGAACCATTTAGTTAAACTTTTTATTGAATGTTAGCTTATGCTTTTTGTTTTCTTTGAGTGATAAATAAAAAGGGATCTAAAAAAAAGGTTTTTGTTTGGGTGCTTGACGATATGCGGATCTCACTCCTATGTATCCTCAGGTACGATGAGGAATACAAAGTTACATAGTTCTTTGTGGCAAGAAGAAAGATATTTTTGGTGTTTTTATTATAGTGCTTGACGATACGTTAAATCTCGCTCCTACGTATCTCCAAGTGCGATGGAGAACTCAAAGCTAAGTAGTTCTTGGTAGCAAATGAGTGTTTGTTTGTTGATTTTAGAGAATGAATGTTTAGGTTGCATTCTAGTGGTTAAATATTACTTGTATGCTCTCGCATAGGAGGATTAAGTGTTTGCCTGTATCACAGTAGAAAGGATTATGTTTGATCACATTTTAGCGGTTAAATGTTTCTTGTATGCTCGCATATGGAAGGCTTAAGTGCTTGTTTTTATCATGTTAGAAATAACTAAACAATTTTCATTTGTGAAAAGAAATTCGATCGTGCACAGGTGAGGAAAGACGTGTTTGATTGGTTTGAGTGTTTTGGTTGATTAACAAACGTTCAAACAGTAGGCTAATTATGACCATCACATGAACATTCTGGGAAAAGAGAAGAAATTACTTCCACCCATATCCATTTTCAATCGAATTAATTATGAAATTTGTGTGGAGAATCATATCGTGCTTCTTTAATGGACGACAAGTATTCGCGCATGACAATAATTACGGCCATCATATGAACATTCAAGGAAAAGAGAAGAAATTACTTCTGCCCTAATCCTTTTCACTACGCCAGAAATGAGTTTTAGCAGCGCACCCTTTAGCAGCGCTTCTTAAAAAAGCGCTGCTAAAGGGTGAGTAAAAAAAAAAGAAAAAAAAATTTCCTACCAAAGACAGCGCTTTTTAAAAAGTGCTGCTAAAGGGGTACCCTAAGAAAGCGCTTTTAAAAAGCGCTGCTAAAGGGGGACCCTAAGAAAGCGCTTTTAAAAAGCGCTGCTACATGGGGCCCCTTTAGCAGCGCTTTTTCTATAAAGCGCTGCTATATGGCATTGCTAAGGCACCATAAGAAAGCGCTTTTAAAAGCGCTGCTAAAGGCCTTTAAAAGCGCTGCTATAGGTATTAGTATTATAATTTTAAAATACCCTCCAGAATTTTAAGAGAAACAGAACAGTCGTGCAATATTTCTTTTCTTCTTTCTTTCTCCTCTGGCGAACGACCTATTCAAAGTTTCGTTTCTGTTGCCGTCATCCGCCATCGACCGTCGCCTCTTCCGTTGGATTGCGCCGCCGTCGCCGTTCACCGTCCGTTTTCGAGTCTGCATTGCATTGCATTTCCACCATTGTTAAGGTATGTGCACTTTTACTATGGTTTTCTTGTTTATTTATCTTTTCACCATTGTTGGTATTTGAAGATATTAAAGGTTTTGAAGGTTTTTCTTAATAATTTTATCTAAATATTGATGGTTTTTCTTTTCACCATTGTTGGTATTTGAAGATATTAAAGGTTTTGAAGGTTTTTCTTAATAATTTTATCTAAATATTGATGGTTTCTGAGTTGTTGACTAAGTAGGTAAGAAATATTATTAATAACTCATAGTAAAATTATGAATGTTGTTTGATGGTTTCTTTGCATAAAATTATTAATGTTGTTGACTAAATATTGATGGTTTCTGAGTTATTGATGGTTTCTGAGCTGTTGTTGTTTTTATTGAGTTATTGAAGGTTTAGTGAAGGTTTTTAGTGTTGTTTTGTATTGAAGGTTTGAGGACATGCAAGTAAATTTGAGTTTAAGTATGATACGTATACTATTGTTTTTGTTGTTGTGTAGATATGTTACGTTTGAGGACATGCAACTAAATTTTAGTGTTGATACGTATATTGTTGTTGAGTTATTGTTTTTGTTGTTGAGTTCAAGTATGATACGTATATTGTTGTTTTGTATGAGGACATGCAAGTAAATTTTAGTGTTGTTGTTGTGTAGAAATGAGTTATTGAAGGTTTAGGGAAGGTTTTATATGTTGATATGTTATTATGTTATTATGATGGATTTCTCAACGTTTATATGATATATATGTTATTATGGTTTTATATGTTTAGTTAGGATTTCTCAATGTTTAGTAAGTGTGTCATTTTGGTTTAAGGATTATCTAGTAATTTTAATATGATTTGTTTTGGTGGATTATCTAGTATTTTTAATATGATTTGTCTTGGTCAGTTATTAATATGATTTTAATAAAATTTATATTTTGTTTGCTATAGGGGTTACCTGTGAAGAGCAAAGTTGTGATCGTTTTCAAGCATCCTATTGCGTAGCATTCTTAGAAGTTAGTGATTTCCTTACAAGTATTCTCTGTTTTGTTTAACTTTTATAGTTTAGTGTAGATTACTCAATTAGTATGGATAAAAAATGGATGTCTGGTAATCGATTGTCAAAAGAGTACGAGAATGGGGTATTGAAGCTCGTTAAGTTTGTTGTTGAACAGCCAAAGACCCCAGTAGGATCACATGTCCTTGCTTAGGATGCTGTTATGGGCGTCGAGTTGACGCCGTTCAATTGGAATCTCATTTAATGAGACATGGAATTGATCGAAGTTACACATGTTAGACATTACTTGGTGAGATAAGTAACGAGAATGTTGAACCCCGGAATAATACGACATGTGCTTCAAAGGACAATGGCAGAGATACATATGATTGTGATCGAGTCGAAGAGATTGCAGAAGCACTTGAAGAAGATCTTCAAGATTGTCCCAAGATGTTTGAGAGGTTGGTAAGCGATGCAGAGAAACCGTTGTATAAAGGTTGCACTACTTTCACAAGATTGTCCTCGGTATTAAAGTTGTACAATTTAAAGGCGGGTAATGGATGGTCGGATAAAAGTTTCACAGAGTTGTTAGCCCTACTTCAAGAGATGCTTCCGGAGGATAATGTTCTTCCCAATCGAACCTATGAAGCTAAAAAAATGTTATGCTCTATTGGCATGAGCTATGATAAGATACATGCTTGTCCAAATGATTGTATTTTGTTTCGAAATGAATATACATCATTAAACGAGTGTCCTAAATGCGGTGTATCTTGGTATAAGAAAAAATTGTCACCAGCAAAAGTATTATGGTATTTTCCTATAATTCCGAGATTCAGACGCATGTTTCATAGTGAAACAGATGCAAAACACGTGACTTGGCATGCAGATGATAGAATTGTAGATGGGAAGTATCGACATCCGGCAGATTCACCACAGTGGATGAAAATTGATAATGATTATCCTGATTTTGGAGAAGAAGCTAGAAACCTTCGCTTGGCATTATCGACTGATGGAATGAATCCGCATGGTCTGCAGAGTATCTCACATTCTACCTGGCCTGTAATTATTATGATTTATAACCTACTTCCATGGCTATGTATGAAGCGTAAGTACATGATGTTATCTATGTTAATTTCTGGCCCTAAACAACCAGGGAATGACATAGACGTATACCTGACACCTCTAATCGAACACTTAAAGAGTTTGTGGGAGAACAGTGTGGAGGTTTATGATGGATATAGGACAGAAAGTTTCAATTTGAGGGCGATGTTGTTTGGCACAATTAATGATTTCCCAGCATACGGAAATCTATCGGGGTATAGCATTAAAGGTCAATGTGCGTGTCCTATCTGTGAAGAAAACACAGATTGGACGCGGTTGGAATTCAGGTATAATATTGGAATTGTTTAATTATTGTTGACATTTACGTCTTTAAATTAAATATACTAACATGATATATGTATGTGTGTTTGTTTGCAGAGATCTTTCAATATTGAAGATCGTAGGAGAAAATATTGTATTCAATTGGCCGGAAAACGCTTGAGGGGATTTAGAGCGTTTTTAACAAACAAGTTTCTAAAAGATTCTGAAGGAAACTTTGTTGACTCGGAGCGTCCGATGAAGTACGCGGATTTGATTTCGGAGGAAGAATGGGAGACATTTGTTGCAAAGCGAAGATCAAAAGAATTTGAAGTAAGTACAACTTATCATGAACTATGTATAGTATATATACTTCTTCCATGTACAGGAGTTCTGATAAACTTATTTTTTCAGGTTGTTAGTGGCGTAAATCGTCAACGGGCATCAAATCCCGCATATCCATACAGAAAGGGTCGGTTGGGATATGCACGATTAGAACAAAAAATAGTAAGTACATATAAATTCTTTAATATGATATATTTACAAAAAATAGTAAGTATATATAATAGGATATAATGCTTTAATATCCGTCTTAATGCGTAGTTGGAAGAGGAGAAGAGTGATGCGACATCTCTTCCAAACCATGTTGTATGGAAGGCTGCCCGTGTGGGACGAGATGGAGTCGTTCAGGAAGAAGTTCAACAAGTCTTTGAACAATATGTAAGTACAATGTTATCTTTGTCAGTAACTGATCAAAAGTGTGTAATATATTTATATATGTTTTTATCTATATTTCAGGAGACTCTGTCCCAAACCATAACTCCCGCCGAGGATGATGATTGCAGGAGCTTACTGAGCCGGGTGCTGAATATTCCTGAGTATTCTGGGCGTGTGAGGGGTAAGGGATTTGGTGTCACTCCATCCAAACTGTATAAGCAGCCAAAGAAAAAAAATCCAACCAATAAAGAAGTGATGGATACTTTGGAGGAATTGAAAGCACAAATCCGTGAATTACAAAAGGATAAGGAGAGATACATGTCGGAAAGACGCGCTCCAGAGGGTAGAGCTACTAGTGACAAAGATAGTATCGGTTGTCCGCAGAAGCTTCCAGAGGTAATTGTATATATTACATTGAAATTAATTTAGCACACTTTACTTAATTGACACATTAACTGATCATTATTTATTTAGGGCATTTTACTTTGCCGGCTATATTTATCGTCACCTACTCATCGAATGGTTGGCAAAGGAAAGGTGCATAACTTTCTGGGAGACTTACTTCACCATAAACCGCTCCCTTCTGGATTTTTGAAAGTATCTATTGATATTGCATTAGAGGGGAGTGCGTTGTTGCCTATACCAGATGATATTTCAGGCGCAACAGTGGTGGGAGACGCAATAGGAGCGTATGTGGCATGGCCGGCAAATCTGATTTGCATAGATGATGAGGTAGGTTGAACCTTTTAATACTCAAATGTTTTATGATCCATACATGAAAGTTATTCTTACATCTCATTTTCTTATTTACATGATGATCTTAGACTCCTACAAAATCCAAATCAAAAGATGATAGAATTATTGTGCGGGATACCGATTCAGCTGCATCAAAGAAACAGGTACTACTATAGTTACATGACTATCTTGTTATACATTAATTACTGAACTTATATATGACTTTTAGGTTCATGATCAGCAGTCGCAACAAGTCAGCAAGGGTAATATGCCTGAAACTTCCAAGGTTCCCAGAAAAGCAATTGTTCCTCGATTTAGGATGTGCCTTGAAACATATGTCGGAACATCAGATGTGCCTGAGGGTGGCGTCCGTCAAATACACATGGAGGCAGGTATTTTCGATTTTGAATATCCCGAAACAATTGCTAAGGAGGATTTTGATCAGGTTTTCAACCATTCTGAATTGGGCGTCGGTGTTATGCATTCATACATTAGGTACTTCGATCCATTTTAATTAAATAATTGAACATTTTAAAATTTGCTCGTTTAACTGAATATTCTAATGTTGATTATGTTTTTTTAGGTTCTTGTATGACAAGTTATTGGTCCCGAATGATTTGACTTCAGTATTCGCATTCTTATCTACTAGCTGTGTCAACTCACGTATAATAGACCAGTCACCAGATACAGTCAAAGAGTACACAATGCAGAGATTTATGCGCGCGACTACGGAGAAGTTGTTCTTGTTGCCATATAATACTGACCATGGGTTAGATTTTATTCTAAATTCATTTATTATAATTGTTCGATTTTTCCCTTTCTATATATATAACATTTCCATCTAAACTGTTGTCTTGTTTTATAGTGGACATTGGTTGTTGATCGCAATTAATCCGATGAAAGAAATAGTGTATTATATAGATTCATTGGATGGCGATACAACAAAATATGAAAATCTAAGGAACTTTGTTGATACGTAATTGATGAGATATACTGTTGTCTTTAATTATATATCTTTATTTATTATGTGACATTGTTCTAAATATGTGTTTATATTATGTTAGAGTTATACAAATATTCAGAGCACAAAGAGATGCAACAGTGCCAAAAAGTAAGGCTAACAACATCAACTGGATCAGAGTGGAGGTATATTTTCGCATGTTTGACTATTATAGTGGTTCTACTTGATAAAACTATTTAAACTATATATCCGGATAAATGTTTGTTTGTTTTTTCCATTTACAGTGTCCTCGGCAGCGCAATGGTATTGACTGTGGATATTTTGTATTGCGCTTTATGAGGGAAATTATTGTTTCTAGTCAACTTGAGATTCCAGTCATGGTATGGATCAATTCATTATATAAGTTATATGATTCATTTTGATAATTATCCGATACTTCATCTGAGTAATTAGTTTTAAACTTAAATCTTATTCGATCTGTTATATTATGTAGTATTTTGATGAATTCAAGTGCGCTACTTACACGAAAGCAAAATTGGAAGAAATTAAAGAGGAATGGTGTCAATTTATTCTTGGGTTGAGAATTGTATAGAGTTATCAGATTGGAAGAGTTGTAATTGTATGTGAATTGAATGTATTTGTGTTGTTGTAATTCTGAGGATCAAATTTTGTTGTAACATATTTAAACAGGTTTATGTGTATATTAAAATGTTTATGAACAAAGTCATGAGTTACAATGTATCCAAAGTTTTGAATTGTACATATAAGGCCAAAGTTTGAATTGTATATTTAAGACCAAAGTTTGAGTTGTATTTATAAGGCCAAAGTGTTGAAATAAAGGCCTGAATTATAAGCAGGTTGTTGGTAAAATATACAAAACAGGGTGAATATTTTTAAAAAAAAAAATTTAAAATTTGGGACATTAGACAGCGCTTTTACATAAAAGCGCTGCTAAAGGTCACAAACATTACGCTACAAAAGCGCTGCTATAGGTTTGGAAGGGGGGGGGGGGGGTCTAAGACAGCGCTTGTAAAAAGCGCTGCTAAAGGATGGGCTATGGCAGCGCTTTGTAAAAGCGCTGCTAAAGGGGGGGGGGGTCTAAGACAGCGCTTTGTGAAAGCGCTGCTAAAGGGGGGGATGGTTGGGGGAATTATGCAGCGCTTACAAAAGCGATGCTAAAGGGCTAAAAGAGCGCTGCTAAAGGTGCTGCTGAAGGGAGCTTTTAGCAGCGCTTTTTCATTGAAAAAAGCGCTGCCTTTACCTTTAGCAGCGCCACTTTTGGCAGCGCTTTAAAGCGCTGCTAAAGGTCTTTTTTGGCATAGTGTTTTCATCCACGAAAGAATTAACTTAATTCGGTTATTTAAAAAATGTTTTGATGCAATTGACGAATGTTCAAACGGTAGGCTAATTACGACCATCACAAGAACATTTGGGGAAAATAGAAGAAATCACTTCCTCCATAATCCTTTTTCAATCGATTTTACTATTAAAAAAAAGATTTTCGATGCTTCAGATAAGAAGAAAAGAAACTCGAAGTTGATCTAGAGTTTATTCGCATTAGTGGAAAACGATTTGTGATATAGTTTGAAATTTATTTTGAATTGGTGGTAAACATGGTTGAAGATTAAATGAAAGGTGAGGATCATAACATAAGTTTATGAATTGCATCATGAGGGTCGTGAATTCTAGCATAAGGCGTAAATTAATATGAGGCGTAACATAACACCATAATAAAAAAAGTGAATCGCAAATTGCATATAAACAAAAGAAACAGAATGATAGGATAGAAGCACATACAAATTAACTACAACACACATTCATCACAATCAAATCGAAAAGAATAACAAAAACTGAAGCGCACAGATCAAGATATCACAACGCGATGACGCAAATCAATGTTGCATGACGCGAAGATGTGTGATGTAAAACTAAAAAAGTAGATTTCAAATTTGATTTAAATGTAATGAAATTGAATCATTGTATCTCAACACCAATCAAATCACAAGTAGCTTACGCATACGCGTGGTCATGCAAATAAATTATAAGGCAACAAAAACATAACATTACAAAAGCAAAAGTCACATGTTGAAACACAAAGCGGTGAAAAGAAAAATAGGAATTATCTTCATTCCGAACAATCGGAAGTGCATATGAATTTGAATTAAAATGTGTCGACAATCAAGTTGAAAATGTCGCACATAAACCAATGAAATACAAACATTAACTTGCTAACATGAACGCTCTCATTGCAAATAAATCAAAATGTGAACGAAAATTAAAGTAAATAGACAAAATTGTAATGAAATGAAACATAATGTATGCCAAGACATAAGATAACACAGAGAAATGGAAGTTAACGCGTGAGTTGTAACACGATTAAGCGTGTAGAACGTAACGTCGAACGAAAAACAAACAAACTCGCATACGCATTGAAATGTTACATTAATATATCAAATGAAAATTCGGTAGAGTAACGACATATAAATTATGCCAAATCCGTAGATTTCATCTGATTTAACACTACACAACTAAAGCAAAGAAAATATAACAACAACAACACAACTATTTGCAATATTTGTTAACAACATATTTACATCAAACAATCGAACCAAAATAGGCAACAAAATATAAATACACCATCACATGAAAATATTTACACGCTGTAAATCAAAAAGTAAACAGTAATATCACATATAAATTCAAAATACCAATTGATCTTACCTGACCAGAAAGAATCAATGGCTTGCCACGCGTCATTGGATTGTTGTTTTCACATGAGTTATGGAGAAAGAGGGGGTGTACATGCAAGACACTCTGATGCTTAAGTGAGAAAAGGATCAGAGAGAAAGCAAGCACATAGATTAGGTGTGGAGAAGAAGTTACCTGACCTTCTAGTGAAAGAGGGTATTTATAGTGTGCCCCTAGCGCAGGGACAACAATTACATTGTATTGAGCCATACTGTTAGGCCTAACCCAAGTAACTATCAGGGCTTACGTGGCGTAGTGAAGACCAGCACGTGGTCTTCGCCCTAGATCAACACCCCCGTGATCTTCGGAAGGTGAGTTGATCGACTCTTTTGGAGGTGGGTAGTTTCCTGATGATGTGTCCCCGCGTAGGGGAGCATGTGGAGAACGTGTGAGAAATGTGTGAGTCTCCCTGTCAATGGAGTCGTATGCCCAACATATATGAATTGTTGAGGCTCGTGCCCAACAAAGGGGGATTTGGGCCTTGCCAGGCCTCATCAACATGGCGTTGGGTTGGGCCAGGTCCCAACCCAGTCTAAAACAGGAGCCCCCAAGTTGTTGCTCTGAGGTGGAGGAGTGACGACTAAGGATAAGCCTAGGTCGAGGACAAATGTGAAAGGTGGTCCCGTGTCCGGAGGACAGGGTTGAGAGTCGTTCTCGTTGGAACATCATGTCTGGGAGGCGAAAGATGACGAGGGCGTTAGCTTTCTGAGCTCGAGGGAAAACAAAGGGGCAAAGTCAGCCACAGCTGCCACGGGTCAGGTGTCCATTGTCCCTCCTAGGGCAGCTAGCTGTAGGGGTGCTTGAGTGCCTATGGGTACTTCGAGTTCCCTGATAGGCATATAAATAGGCTGGGACCTTCCCCTTTGTCACTTTTCGCTCCCAACTCTAACAAACAGGATCTCTCTTGCTCCCCCAACGTCTACGTTACCGTGCAATCGCCGCTTCGTACCATCCTCCGTATCTCTACTCAAACTATTGTACCAAGTAAGTTTTTTCTTCCATTCCTTATGTTTCTTTATTTTTTAGAAACTCTCGCGGAGGACACGTCGAGTGTCCCAAGGAGGCTGCTGGTTTTTCGGAAATTACGGTGGGATTCCCGTGACCAAGGGCAGGCCTCGGATGACGCTCTCGGGGATGCATAGTAGTTCTTGATGGACTCCCCAAGGATATATGGTAGGTCTAAATGAGTACCCTGGGGACATATGATAGGTCTGGATGAATGCCCCGGTGATATAGATGAATGCCCTGGGGTCATACGATAGTAAATAATGCAGGGAAGCGGATGTTGAGGTCGAAGGAGCCTAGGTCATAGATGTCGTCCCCTTCGTCCTTTCACTTGAGTTATGCTGGAAGGGTGAATTTAATCTTAAACGTCAAACACCATTTTCCTCTGCTTTTCAGGTGAAATATGACTGTGTTGATACCTGGAACCATAGAAGTCGACCATGAATCAGAGTCTCCGGGGGCCCCGCCCGTCGAGGGGCAGAAACGGATAGTCGAGGACTGGGTTGGGGAGGAGCCCTTGAGCATGCCTTACCGTTTTGTTGAGGATGACTCCGACGCGTTTGCCACGGTCTAAGATCATCGTGAGCGTTCCACTACGAATTGGCAAGTGTATAGGTCGCGGGCCCACCATTTTATATGCTCGAGCTATGGGAAGATGCGATTTCCCATGTATGAATTTTTCTTTTGCGAGGCGTGACTTCGGTTTCCCTTCTCAGATTTTCAAATTGGTGTCTTTGACTGGTTGAGGATGGCGCCTTCGCAGTTGCACCCAATGGGATTGCCTTTTTCTGGGCATATGAGCTCGTCTGCCGACACCTTCGGATCGGGACCACGCTCACTCTGTTCTTTCGGCTCTTTCATCTACAAAGGAAAACGGTCGACTATCAATAAGGTTGGGTGTCCTTGAAGTAGACGAGAAGGTTATTCAAGGCGTATATGGATTTTTTCCGAACCTTCAAGGATCGTTTCTTCGTGGTTAGGCCCGTGTTTCATCAGACATGCACTTTGCTATTCCGTCGTGAGGTCCGGGAGGTGGACGAGTAACAGGAAAAGGTTATGGTGTCGAGGGTTCCACTGGACTGGATAGAGGAACACTTCAAACAGAGCACGCATCACTATATCGTGCGAGCAAGTACTTTAGACGCAGAGGACCAGGTAGGCTACCAAAGGTTGGTGGCCTTCATGGCCAGCTTCACCCCGGAGAAATGTGTGACGCCCGACGGAAACTTCATCCTTGACAGAAACGAGAATATTCTCCAGGAGTCGAGGCTCACAAATACGAAGGCCTTGCTCGAATGTGCGTCTGAAGAGGAGGCCTTGCGTATGTTACGTAGTGGGTCGTCTTCTGCTCGGCCCGTCCTGGGGTTGTCATCTGCCCGGCCCGTTCTGGGCTCTATTATTCTTGAATTTTGCTAACCCTTTGCTCTTTTGTTTTTCAGGGAGTATATCAACAATGCAGGAACGTGTGAAGCGACTGGCAGCCACCAGAGGCGAGACGAAGGGTGAAAAAGAGAGGGTCGCCCAGGTGCAACAGCTGCCTAATACCGAGCAAGGAGGATGAGGCTCTTCAGTGTCACCGCACGGGGTCCAATCTCCCTTATCACAAGCGATTCTAAATAGGGTAAGGATCCATGGGCTGGAGACTATCATCGACCTTACCGAGGGCAGCGCAGAGGAGTGATTCCTGATTCCCCCTTGCCATTTGTATCCTGGTTTCTTCCACGGGGCCAGGTCTCCTACTATGTCTGCCGCAGAGGAAAAGGTAGTTCTTGGCGCCAGTCGGGAGACAGAAACTGGCTAAGGACTTGGCTGCGATGATACGGGTCTTTTCGACGACATTGGCTATGAGCGACGAGGGTTGCTCCTCTACTGATCTTACCAAACTGCGGGGGGACCTTGCAGCTACTGAGTCGAAGATGACCAAATTGGTTGTCGAGCAGGACTTAACAAGGTGTTGTACCCCAAAATTTGACCAACCTTTTTCTTGTACTTGGCTTATGTTTCATTTCATTCTTAGCATTTACATTTGCATAGCATTGTTCTTAACAGTGGATCAAGAGAGGTGTTCTATTCAAGAGAATAGTATCACAGGGTTTCAAGCTCAAGCAAGAGTGCTTATTCAAGTCATCAAGTGCTTACGATCATCAGGAAGTGGTCAGAGCTCTTTGGGAGAGAAGATTGATGTGTGTTGCTTATCTCCTATCTTGGAGGTCAAAGGAAGATTATCAGGGGTTCATAAGTTCACTGTTATGGATAAGAGGTGTTTAAGAAGCTCATTGAATGCTTTGGAAGCCATTGTGGAGCTTATCTAGGCATTTATTTCATCTGCAAGAGGTCACAGCCAAAGGTTATGCACCTAGAGTTTCATCTAGTCAACTCAAGGTCAACTGAGGATTTGAAGAAGTTTGAGACTTGGTTTTAAGTCATTGAAGCCATGGGAAGTTATGTTGAGACATCTAGGATGTCATATCAAGTTCAAATTAAGATAAATCAAGAGTTCAAGGAGTTACTAAATTATGGTTTCAGAGGATCTTAGTGTAAAATCCCCTTCTTTGGTGCCTAACTTCACAGACAAGTTACCTCATGATACAAGCTCAAGCTCATTTTCTTGTAAACATGAAGATTGTAAGGAATATTCTAATCTTTCTTTTGAGTACTAGAACTCATCCATTGGGTTTGTGGAACTCAAGTTATGGTTCCAACAAGTTAGAGGTCTCAAATGAACATATTTTTGGTCAACTAAAAGTCAACTCACTTCCAAGGCATTTTTGACCTAGAATAATGTTTTTCCTCAACTTTAGGTGAACGTGAAAGCTTTTCCTCATTATTTTAGCTTTCCAAAAAGTCCTAGAAGTCCTTGATATCATTTGTGGAACTCAAGCTATGGACCTTACAAGGGAAGGGTATTTTGGGAAAGTTTGATTATAGGTCATTTGTTACATAAGCCATTTTTATGCACTTGTGTACTTCAAATGAACTTTCAACCAATATGAAAGTTGCTCCTTGGGACCTCATGTGCATCATAAAACTCAAGGATTATGTGAATTATGATTGATTGTGGAGATTTGGTGAGAATTTCAAGTGAAAAATGGACTTTAAAGTGTGATTTCAATTTAATGCTTTATAGGCCATCTTCATGTCTTATTTTGATCCAATTCTCTTCAAGACACATTCACAAGCAAAATGCACAAATTGGTTTGGCACATGATGAGCAAAAACACGGGCATTTTGGCATTCCTTCACAAAGAAGTTTCACATTCAAACTTGCTAATTGGATCCAATGCAAAGCCCAATCCATTTCCAAAGTAAAATTCAACTCACCAGCTGCAGAATTAAGTGATTTCCATGTGTGTATGCAAGCAATTCACGCGTGCATAAGGAGTTTGCCATTTTGGTCATTTTTCAAATTCAGGAAAATAAGACTTCACGGGCCTTCCAACTGATAAGATATCCATCATATATAAACTCAAAATGCGCCTTGAGAGTTGAGAAGTGAAAATTGGAGCAAGAGAGAGCATTTTCAGTTTTCATATTCTCAAGAAAAATTCAAAATCTTGTTTCACTTTTCTCTGCAAATAAAGGCAAATTGAAGAGCAATTAAGCTTCCTTGAAGAATTTGGAGTGGATCTTGATCATTTGAAGCGAGCTTACATGTCTGAGAAGCACCAACGGAGTTTCTCCGTTCAGTAAGTTTCCAATAAACTTTTCTCTCATTCTAGGCCATGAATTAGGTTCATAATGGTTGCATCTGAAGCCCGACCTCATGTAGGCCATGTTTGATTGCTTGTCGTTCATGTTTGCTTGAGTTTTCAGATGTGCATCTCAAACTTGTTGTGTTCGATTCTCTTAATTTGTGAAGGATATGGATGATTGGATCTTGGATTCATGACCTACGTGACTTACGCTTTCTTTTGATATAAATTTTGTGAAGTTTGGTTGAGATCTAATGACTTGAGCTCCGACCACCTTGCCGGAGAAGACGACCAAAGTTAGGGCTCCGGCGTCTGGTTATTTGATGTTCAAATCTGACCTGGCTGGTGTTTGACTTGTTGACTGATGCGTGTGTGTTTCTCATTGGCTTGACCTTGCACACTTGGCACGTTGAATTCACATGGATTAAATGAAACGCTGCGTTTCATTTTCCCAACTTTGGCTGGTGGATTGGGCCAAAAGTGTTATCCACACCTCCCATATTTTGAGCCCATAGCACGCTGAACTGTTTTTCTTTGTTTCTGGTTTTGCTTATCACACCTCCCTTGGTTTTCCATTTTATTTTCTTTATTTTATTTTCTGTTTTGCTTTTTAATTATTAAAAATACTTCCAAATATCAGAAAATTCAACAAAAAATATTTTCAAACACTTTAAAGTCTTAATTAATTTTTCATAATTTTTAATTTTGATTTTAAGTGTTGAATGTGGTTTAAACTTTGGTTCTTTCTCTTGTCCTAACTTGTGACTTGCCTTGGCTTTGTTTCTTTTCTTGTTTGTGAGCTTTCTCCTCTTGTTCTCGCTTCTATCCTTTGGACCTTGAGTCCTATTCAAGATGATTTGATACTCCTTGTTTGTGCTTTGAGTTTGCCTTGAATAGTGAATCACTTCGAGAACTTGTTTGTGCTTTCTTTTTGCATGATCAATGTGATGCTTTTGGTTGAGATACTTCTCATGTTGCTTGCTGCTCAAGTCTATTCTCCCATCCTCATCTTGATCATGGCCTCTTCTTTTTCTTATTTGCATCCTTTTGAGTTTAGTGATTGATGCATGAATGGTTGTAGGAGTTGTAACTTCTCCCATTTCATCTCACTTTTGCTTGGACTTGTTTAAGTCATTTTGCCTTGATCTTTTGTTTTCTTTGCATCTGTTGCATCTTGCATATCATGTTTGCACCTTCTCCTGACTTGTTTAATTCATCTTCATCCCTTTCTTTCATCGCACTTCTGATTGATTTTATCTTGTGTTTACTTGGTTTCTTTGCCATGATCGCTTAGGATTCCTAGTCCTATTCGTTTAGGTTGGGAGTAGGAGAGACATTAAGTGTTCAATCTAAGCATGATAACATTAGGATAGTCTTTTCCCCTTTTAATCTCAACCTTAAGAGCACATTACATGATAACATTAGGGTTGATTAGTTTCCCCTTAGAGTTTGTGTCTTCTCTTCTCATCTCAAAACTTCTTCAAGAAATCTAATAAAGGATAATAAGTGTTGTACGCTACGAGCCTTAAGTACTTGGGGTATGATTGTTGGGGGGCTTTCTCTCAACTGTCTAGAGTGTTTAACGTATGCCCTTTGGGCGATATGTGACGCATTCTCTCTCAAGTCATGGTCTTTAGTGCAACATGAGTTACAAACTTAACTCAATTTATTTCTTCTCTTAAAAAAACACAAAACAAAACATCAAACCTTTTTATCCTTCAGGATTATTTGAAAACCATTTTCAGAAAGAGTGTGTTAAGTCTTGGTTCTACCGCAAATAGGTAACGCCTAAGTCTCCAATGGTCGAGCAGCAATACACCTAACTGTTAGAATGAAGGTTTAACCTTACTCAGTTAAAACACTTGAACCAATTTGTGGTCGTGTCATCCCGACCTATGTTTGCTTTGATTTCTCATACCAAATGAGGATACATAGGCACAAGACGACAATGTCTTGGCGAGCAAC
The DNA here is from genome assembly GCA_963859935.3 of Lathyrus sativus. NCBI lineage: Eukaryota > Viridiplantae > Streptophyta > Magnoliopsida > Fabales > Fabaceae > Lathyrus > Lathyrus sativus. The sequence continues at coordinate 481,907,265 of OZ012738.1, forward strand.
CTTCCCCACCTTCTCCCGTAGTTTTTCAAACTACGTTGACTCTGACTTTCCCATTGCACGAGGGAGTACGTAGGCATAGAGCGGCGACGCTCTATCGAGTCTCTTTTATTTTCTTTTGTCCCTATGGCCAACCTTATAGATTAACACCCTTTTAGATAGACAACAAGTGTGGATCTCGTTGAGTAAAACGGACGTGAGGGGTGCTCATACCTTCCCCTTACGTAACCGACTACCGAACCCAAGATTTGGTTGCGATGACCTGTATTTTCCCTTTTTCGTAGGTTTTCTCTGATCGTTTCCTTTCCCTCCTTTGTGATAAATAATGAATGGTGGCGACTCTTCTATCCTTGCCGGACCCTCTTCGCAGCGATGTGATAGTTGGCGACTCTGCTGGGGACACCCCCATCCCCTAGGTGACTCAATCTTAGCGCTTGTTTGTTTATTTTTTTAGGTGTGTACATATGTGTATATGTGTTGCATTTGTACTTTATTGCATTTTATTTTCAGCATTGTTATATATCATTATTGATGTGCTGTAGGTTAGAAATGTCCCACCGTGTGGTAAGTCAAAACCCAGGCTTGTGCATAACCCTAGAATTAGGAGTGGAAAGTAGTGGTGAACCTGTATGTTTGGCATGCGCTAGTTCCCACGAAATTCACGCTCAGATGATACTTGGGTATTCCGGTATTTCCTCGCCAGAGCGAAGCGCCGGTCAACAGCACAACAATCTTGATCCCCTGTTGCATTTTCATTTTCATTAACATTGACATGTATTTATGTTGCAGGTGCATATTCTCCTCTTGATTCTAGTACACCATCCCCTGCTGACATGGGAGTTGCTTGAAGAAGACAGATGTGTACAAGTTTCCCATACCAGATATAGGGTCTCTACTTAGTTTGATTTCTGTTGCTGATCATGGTGTAATGGAAGATTTCAAGAAAGAGTATGGGAAGCTTCTGCCTTGTGTCTGTAAAGCTTCAGTGTTTGAGTTGGGAGGTCTCCACACCTTGCTTCAGTTCTATGACCCACAGTTGAGGTGTTTCACTTTTCCTGGTTATGTATTGATGCCTACTCTTGAGGAGTTTGCCATGTTGTTAGGAGTTCCTATTCTGGATCAGATGCCTTTTTATCACTCTAAAGCTGAGCCTAATTTGACTAAGCTTGCTAATGCTCTTCATCTAGATGCCTTTGAGTTAGAAGGAGAGATGTTTAAAAGGAATGAAATGTCTGGTTTCCCATTGCCTTTCTTGGTTGGTAAAGCTAAATATTTTGGAAAAGAAGGTTGTTGGGTTTTCTTTAATGCTATCTTGGCTCTATGCATATATGGTATAATTCTGTTTCCAAATATTCCAGATTTTGTGGACTTGGATGCTTTCTACATCTTTGTCTCGAATAATCATGTGCCTACACTCTTAGGAGATGTGTATCACTCTGTGCATTACAATAATGAGAATAGGAGGGGGAAGAATGTCTCTTGCTGTGTACCTCTCCTTTATAGATGGTTCATGAGTCATCTTCCTAAGTCTGGTCCCTTTGTTGATATCTCTGATACTGCTGACTGGTGAGAGAGGATGATGGGGTTAACCTTTGAAGACATTGTATGGTTTGACAGAGATTATTTGGGTACAGAGATAATCTTCAACTGTGGTGGTTTTCCTAATGTCCCTTTTGTTAGAACGCAGATTGGTGTTTAAATATATCTCTATGTTTTGATGATAACTCTAATGAAATTTTGTATTAAGAAAATATATACTCTAATTTTGTTCAAGTGTTTTTGTTTAAGATATTAAAATAAATATTCTTATGGAAGCAAAAATGCATCTGAACATTACTCTACGCAAAGCTCTGATGCATCAGAAGCAAGTCATCAGAAGACTCTGAGCATTGCCAGAAGAGACTTTGAAGCAGAAGTTGTAGAAGACTCTGAAGCAGAAGCTGCAGAAGACTCTGAAGCGTAGTTGAAGATTTTGTATGAAGAGTTTCAAGCATTGTTTCAAGAAGACTCTGAAAGTACTTTACGTTGCAAGTACATAGGCTCTGTTATTCAAACTCCGCTCTGATTGATATTCACGCTGAAGCACTTTGGCTGCAAAACTCTGATAACATCAAGACTCTGATGTTGATAAATTTGAGACAGAAGCTTGTTGAAGAAGATATTATTTAAAGATATATCCGTTGGCATATTGCAAACGACTCTTTCCTTATTCATGTATGGAACAGGAAATCAGACAAAAGAGATTTCTCAGAACATTCCTCTTCTGGGAAAGCTAAAGTCAATAGAAGACAAAAAGGCTACAACTATTCTGCTACGGACAGTCTTCAAGCATTGGACTTTCTTGCTCTATAAAAGGATGTCTTCAACAACATTTTAAAGTTGACGGATTATTGAAAAATCAAATTGAAAACTACTCTCAAGCTCTCATACAATATTTTTCATAAGCTGAATAGTTTTTATTCGTTCTTAATCTAAGTGTAAAAATCACAGTTGTGATATAACTTTTTTAGAAGCATATTAAACACTTCTTAGTTTACATTTATTTGTTAAGGGTTCCTTAAGAAGACCAAGTTGTGGTTAGAATTTCTTGAGAAGACTAAGACAGTTGTTCTTAGTGGTTGACACTGTAATCTGTTTGAATATAGTGAATTAACTCCTTGTTGAGAAAGGCAAATCACCTTGGTAGGGTGGACTGTTTTAGTCGAGTTCAACGAACCAGGATAAAAATACTGTGTTGTTTTTATTGCCATAATTATTTCAAACCCCTTATTCAACCCCTCTTCTAAGTGTTTTTCTCACCTTTAGTTGGCATTAGAGCTCCGGTTCTGAAAGTGCTCTCACTTCACCGTGACAAAAAAGATCCAGTTGATAAAAACTCCAAATATCTTGTTCTTTATTCATCATGGCTGCTGAAGCTTCTACTTCAACTTCATACAACAACATATATGATGCTGATTTGTGGGATTTAGTAACTGATGGTTACACTCATCCTACCAATGATGAAGGGAAAAAGATTGACAGAAAATTTATGTCTGATCAACAGAAGAAGGAGTTTAGAAACCACCACAAAGCAAGAACCATCTTATTAAATGCAATATCTCATACAGAGTATGGGAAAATAACAAATAGAGATACTGCATTTGATATGTTTGAATCTTTGAAGATGACTCATGAAGGGAACTCCCAAGTAAAGGAGACCAAGGCTCTGGCGCTCATCCAGAAGTATGAAGTCTTCAAAATGGAGGAGTCTGAGTCTGTAGAAACTATGTTCTCTAGATTTCAGATTCTCACAACTGGCTTGAAAGTTCTGGACAAGGGTTATTCCACTGCTGATCATGTCAAGAAGATCATCAGAAGTTTGCCAACCAGACAGAGACCAATGATCACAGCTCTGAAGCTCGCGAAGGATCTGAATAAGATCACTCTGGAGGAATTGATCAGTTCCTTAAGGAGTCACGAGATTGAGCTGGAGGAAGACGAGCCTCAGAAGAAAGGTAAGTCAGTTGCTTTAAAATCTAACAAATCTGTTAAAGCATTGCAGGTTATAGAAGAAAGTTCTGAAGAATCTTCTTCTGAAGAAGAAGATGAACTATCACTACTGTCCAGAAGGATCAACAAACTCTAGAAGCATAAACAGAAGAATTTCAAGAACTTCAAGAAACCAGATCAACGTAAAGAGTCTTCTGGACACAGAAGATCTGGAAAGAAAGAGGTTGTCTGCTATGAATGCAAGGAACCTGGGCACTATAAGAATGAATGCCCAAAACTTCAGAAGGAGAAACCAAGAAGGAAGCCTGATTATAAAAATAAAGTTCTGATGGCAACCTGGGATGATTCAGATGCATCTGATTCTTCATTAGAGTCAGAAGAAGAATGTGCAAACATGGCACTCATGGCTGACGTAGAAGACCATGCAGAAACATCTGGATCAGAATCAGAATCAGATTCTGAGGAGGTATTTTCTGAACTCACTAGAGAAGAACTTTCTGAGAGTTTATCAAAATTTTGGAAAACTACAGCAAAATCAAACTCAAATACAAGAAGCTTCAAAGCTGTCTTTCATCTGAGAATGATCAGCTGAGGTCTGAGGTTGCTGAGCTTAAAGTAGAAAATCTTAAAATAAAAAATGATTTAGAAAATGCTCAGAAATATGAATCAGAACCTATATCATGCTCTAAAAATATTTTAGAAGAGTATGACTATAGCTTTCAGAAGTTTCTGGCTAGAGGCCTAGATAGAAGCAAGATGGCTTCAATGATCTATGGCGTAAGCAGAAACAACAGGAAGGATATTGGATATGAATCTTCTTCTGGGAAGGATTTAAATCCAAAACCTGTTGATAAAATGATCATAAAGTATTCTCCTCTATATACTCATTTCAAATTTGGTCATTTAAATGATATTAAACACACAAGTTCTGATCTAAACAAACCTGTGTTTAATAAATCAAAACCTCAGAAGAACAAGGATGCTTAAAAGGGAAAGAAATTTAGAAAGAATTTCAAACCTACTAACCCTAGAGGACCCAAGAAAATATGGGTACCTAAAGACAAAATTATCTTTGTTGCAGACATCCTTAGCAGCAAAGTTGAAACACCAGTCCTAGTACCTGGACTCTGGCTGCTCGCGTCATATGACAAGAAGAAGGTCTATGTTCCAAAGGCTGAAGCTTAGATCTGGAGGTGATGTGAAGTTTGGAGGGAACCAGAAGGGCAAGATAATTGGCTCTGGAACGATAGGTAATGGTAACCTCCCTTCCATTTCTAATGTTTTACTTGTTGAAGGATTAGCACATAATCTATTGTCCATAAGTCAATTAAGTGACAATGGTTATGACATAATCTTCAATCAAAAATGTTGTAAAGTTGTTAGTCAAAAGGATGGATTAATCCTCTTTAATGGAAAAAGGAAGAACAACATTTATAAAATCAATATTTCAGAACTTAAGGTTCAGAATGTAAAATGCCTTATGTCAGTTAATGAAGAGCAATGGGTCTGGCACAGAAGATTGGGTCATATTAGTATGAGACGTATATCTCAGATTAATAAACTCAATCTGGTCAGAGGACTTCCTCAGCTGAAGTTCAACTCAGATGCTTTTTGTGAAGCATGTCAGAAAGGAAAATTTTCAAAATCTTCTTTCAAAACAAAAAATGTTGTTTCAACCTCAAGACCATTAGAGCTACTTCATATTGATCTGTTTGGACTAGTGAAAACTGCACCCATCAGAGGCATGAAGTATGGATTAGTCATTGTTGATGACTACAGTAGATGGACATGGGTAATATTCCTGAAACACAAGGATGAGTCTCATTCTGAATTCATTGACTTCTGCAAACAAGTTCAGAACGAAAAAGATTTTAAAATTGTTAAAGTCAGAAGTGATCATGGTGGTAAATTTGAAAACAAATATTTTGAAAAATATTTTAAAGAAAATGGCATTGCACATGATTTCTCCTGTCCTAGAACTCCACAATAAAATGGAGTTGTAGAGAGGAAAAATAGAACATTTCAAGAAATGGCCAGAACCATGATCAACGAGACTAATCTGGCAAAACATTTTTGGGCAGAAGCAGTGAATATAGCTTGTTATATTCAGAACATAGTGTCATTTAGACCTCTTCTGGAGAAGACTCCTTATGAACTGTGGAGGAATAGAAAGCCCAACATTTCTTATTTCCATCCTTTTGGATGTGTATGTTTTATGTTGAATACTAAAGAGAATCTGAACAAGTTTGATTCTAAAGCACAGAAGTGTTTCATGCTTGGGTATTCTGAACGCTCTAAAGGCTACAGAGTATACAATACTGAGACACGGATTTTGGAGGAATCAATTCATGTTAGATTTGATGATAAGCTTGGCAATCAAAAGCCAAAGCAGCTTGAAAATTCTGCAGATAGAGAAGTCATTCTCACAGACTCTGAAGACTCAGAGGCAGATAAGGCTCAAGCAGAAGCATCAGAAGCAACTCCATTGGTTGCTCAGATGAACAATTTAAACATTTCTGAAGGACCAAATGTTAAAGGATCATCCAGAATCAAATCTTCCCATCCAGAAGAAATGATTATTGGAAAGAAGGATGACCCTATAAGAACAAGGTCATTTCTCAGATCATCTGGAACGTCACTTTTTGGGTTGGTGTCTATCATTGAACCAACTTCTGTGGATGAGGCTCTGAATGATAATGATTGGATACTTTCTATGCAAGAAGAGCTAAATCAATTCACCAGAAATGACGTCTGGGATCTGGTTCCAAGACCAAAAGGTTTCAACATCATTGGAACTAAATGGGTCTTCAGAAACAAATTAAATGAGCAAGGAGAAGTTGTAAGAAACAAAGCAAGGCTAGTTGCTCAAGGATATAGTCAACAAGAAGGGATTGACTACACAGAGACTTATGCTCCTATGGCCAGGTTAGAGTCTATACGCCTACTCATTTCTTTTACTGCACAAAATAACATCACTCTATATCAGATGGATGTTAAGAGTGCCTTCTTAAATTGTATTATAGAAGAGGAAGTTTATGTTCATCAACCTCCTGGCTTTGAAAATGATAAATTTCCAGAACATGTTTTCAAACTTAAGAAATCACTCTATGGTTTAAAACAAGCTCCCAGAGCTTGGTATGAGAGATTAAGTAATTTTCTTCTGGAAAAGAATTTTATCAGAGGCAAAGTGGATACAACTCTCTTCTATAAATCATTTAAGAAAGACTTGTTAATTTGTCAAATTTACGTAGATGATATTATATTTGGATCTACCAATATTACGCTGAGAAAGGAGTTTGCTCTATCTATGCAGGCTGAATTTGAGATGAGCATGATGGGAGAACTCAGATTCTTTCTGGGAATCCAAGTCAACCAAACTCCAGAATGCACCTCATACATAAGACTAAGTATGTGAAGGAGCTTTTGAAGAAGTTTAACATGAATGAAAGCAAATTAGCAAAGACTCCAATGCATCCTACAAGCACTCTTGGTAATGAAGAGGTAAGTAAGAAGGTTGATCAAAAGCTCTACAGAGGTATGATTGGATCTCTTCTGTATTTGACTGCTTCTAGACCTGATATTCTATTCAGTGTTTGTCTGTGTGCCAGATTCCAATTAGATCCTAGAGAATCTCACTTAACAGCTGTTAAGAGGATTCTAAGGTATCTGAAAGGTACTACTAACGTGGGTTTGTGTTACAGAAGATCTGATGACTATAAATTAGTTGGATTCTGTGATGCTGACTATGCTGGAGACAGAGTTGAAAGAAAAAGTACTTCTGGAAGCTGCTAGTTTCTTGGAAGTCATCTGATATCTTGATTCAGCAAGAAGCAACCCACAATTGCGCTTTCAACAATAGAAGCAGAACACATTGCTGCTACTGGTTGTAGCAATCAGATGCTCTGGATGAAGAGTCAACTAGAAGACTATCAGATTCAAGAGAGTAACATTTTAATCTTCTGTGATAATACTTCTGCTATATGCTTGTCTAAAAACCCTATTTTACACTCTAAAGCTAAGCATATAGAGATAAAATATCACTTCATCAGAGACTATGTTCAGAAGGGAATTATCAGTTTAAACTTTATTGATACAAACCATCAATGGGCTGATATCTTTACAAAACCCCTTGCTGAAGATAGATTTAAATTTATTTTGAAAAATATAAGTATGGATTTCTGTCCAGAATAAAATGTTTACCATAAGAAAATTTCCTCAGATGGAAAGTGTTTTAACTCTGAAGTATTACATCTATTTATTTATCATTTAATACTTTATTTATTGTGTGCAAATCTGAACTAACAAGCCTCAGAGGATCTGAACGTTGGCTAACGTTTCATTTCTCAAAGAAGTTCCAGAAGCACATGCAAGCAAACACGTGTAACTCTAAATTTGAAAAGGTGGAGTGCACATTACTGAAATGACGTTTGAGGTACTGTTTTTGAATATTGAGTTTCTCGTTTTCCCCCCAAAATTGTCAGAATCATTAATGCTTGAAATGATTATATTCTTTTTATTAAATGCTAAGTGTAAACGTGCTGAACATGTGACTCTTGTGTGCCCTAATTTCTTCTATAAATACCACAACACTTCACTTTTCACACTTTTCACTCTCTCACACTCTTGTATGCATTTCTGTTTGTTTCACTGCTTTCATCTCTCTCCCAAACCCAAAACCGTTCGTAACCCTAAATCTCTCTCAAGAACAACAATGGATACTTTTTCATCAACTTCTGCTCAGTTTCAATCAACCATGGCTACCGTCTCTTCTACAAATATGGGTACTGTTGCTTTCAAGGAACCTGTTAGAACCCTACTCACACCAGTTGACAAGCTTGAAGTACTGTGTGAATCTATTGTGAACTTTGAATCGATTGCTGAAAATGGGTTTGATCTTCGTCCCATTGTTGATGCTAAATGTTGGACAAAGTTCTTTGATAGGTTGATGGGACCAGTTTTTTCCATGTTTAGTGAAGGAATTTTGGATCCATGCTATCACATACCCTAAGTTCATTGTTTCATATGTTTTGGGGAAGGAAATCATCATCACTAAGGATCTGATTAGGAAGCTCATAGGCTATGAAGAAACTGATGGTGTTACAAATCTGCCAGCTGGGCGTGTTGATATGACTGAAGTTTATAGTGAAGTTTGCTCATCTGGAGAAGCTTCTAACAAAGTGAAAGATCTGAAGCCAAACTACAGGATCTGGGCTAAGATCTTTATGGGTTGCATTCATCACAGGAAGTCTTCAAACTCTCTTGATTATGTAAATACTGGTCAGATGTACTTCATGTACTGTCTGAGTCAGAGCATAAAAGTGGATCTGCCTTATCTACTTTTCAATCATTTATGGGCTCACGTGAAACAATCAAGGGAAGAAGTAAGAACTAAACATCAGAAGATGAGGAATTGGATTCCAATGGGAAGACTCATTTCAGACATTTTGACTGAGAATTGTCTGGTTGGACATCTGATGGAAGCTGGATTGAAGGAAGAGTTAGCTTCTGTAGTTGGAAAAGCTTTGAATGGGAAAAGTCTTTAGAGGATGAAAGTTGTAGAAGAACTCACTTCTGCACCAAAACAAATAAACTCTGAAGAGGTCAGCAAAAGAAGGATACCTCTGGATGATTTTCCTTTGTTCTACGCTAATGAACCTAGGGAGATTATTCTAAAGTACATTGTGTGTCTGGCAGATGGAACTCCTCTACCAGAACATCTGATTTAGAAAGCAGGCGAACCTGAACCAGATCTTTATGAAGCAAGACACAAGAAGAAGAGGAAAGTTTCTAAAGAAGGATCTTCAAAACCTAAGAGGAAGGCTTCTGGTGAAGCAGCTTCTGTTAAACCTAAGAGGGTCAAGAAGCAAAAAGCTAATCCTCCTGAGGCCAGTTTAGATTCAATCTTGGAAACTGTCAAAGAGGTACTGACATCTGATACCCCTGTCTATGAACCCATACCTTCACCTTCTCCTCCTCATGAACCAATTCAATCCGAACCAACACAATCTCAACCAACTCCTTCTGCACCCCAACAACAAGCAACTCCATCTGAAAAGCAAACCTCTGCACCAAAACAACCATCTGAAATTCCCCCACCAGAACCACAAACTTCTAAACCACTACCAGAAGAACCTACTCCACAACAACCAGAACTCCAACAATCTATAAATACCACAACACTTCACTTTTCACACTTTTCACTCTCTCACACTCTTGTATGCATTTCTGTTTGTTTCACTGCTTTCATCTCTCTCCCAAACCCAAAACCGTTCGTAACCCTAAATCTCTCTCAAGAACAACAATGGATACTTTTTCATCAACTTCTGCTCAGTTTCAATCAACCATGGCTACCGTTTCTTCTACAAATATGGGTACTGTTGCTTTCAAGGAACCTGTTAGAACCCTACTCACACCAGTTGACAAGCTTGAAGTACTGTGTGAATCTATTGTGAACTTTGAATCGATTGCTGAAAATGGGTTTGATCTTCGTCCCATTGTTGATGCTAAATGTTGGACAAAGTTCTTTGATAGGTTGATGGGACCAGTTTTTTCCATGTTTAGTGAAGGAATTTTGGATCCATGCTATCACATACCCTAAGTTCATTGTTTCATATGTTTTGGGGAAGGAAATCATCATCACTAAGGATCTGATTAGGAAGCTCATAGGCTATGAAGAAACTGATGGTGTTACAAATCTAAGAGCTGGGCGTGTTGATATGACTGAAGTTTATAGTGAAGTTTGCTCATCTGGAGAAGCTTCTAACAAAGTGAAAGATCTGAAGCCAAACTACAGGATCTGGGCTAAGATCTTTATGGGTTGCATTCATCACAGGAAGTCTTCAAACTCTCTTGATTATGTAAATACTGGTCAGATGTACTTCATGTACTGTCTGAGTCAGAGCATAAAAGTGGATCTGCCTTATCTACTTTTCAATCATTTATGGGCTCACGTGAAACAATCAAGGGAAGAAGTAAGAACTAAACATCAGAAGATGAGGAATTGGATTCCAATGGGAAGACTCATTTCAGACATTTTGATTGAGAATTGTCTGGTTGGACATCTGATGGAAGCTGGATTGAAGGAAGAGTTAGCTTCTGTAGTTGGAAAAGCTTTGAATGGGAAAAGTCTTTAGAGGATGAAAGTTGTAGAAGAACTCACTTCTGCACCAAAACAAATAAACTCTGAAGAGGTCAGCAAAAGAAGGATACCTCTGGATGATTTTCCTTTGTTCTACGCTAATGAACCTAGGGAGATTATTCTAAAGTACATTGTGTGTCTGGCAGATGGAACTCCTCTACCAGAACATCTGATTTAGAAAGCAGGCGAACCTGAACCAGATCTTTATGAAGCAAGACACAAGAAGAAGAGGAAAGTTTCTAAAGAAGGATCTTCAAAACCTAAGAGGAAGGCTTCTGGTGAAGCAGCTTCTGTTAAACCTAAGAGGGTCAAGAAGCAAAAAGCTAATCCTCCTGAGGCCAGTTTAGATTCAATCTTGGAAACTGTCAAAGAGGTACTGACATCTGATACCCCTGTCTATGAACCCATACCTTCACCTTCTCCTCCTCATGAACCAATTCAATCCGAACCAACACAATCTCAACCAACTCCTTCTGCACCCCAACAACAAGCAACTCCATCTGAAAAGCAAACCTCTGCACCAAAACAACCATCTGAAATTCCCCCACCAGAACCACAAACTTCTAAACCACTACCAGAAGAACCTACTCCACAACAACCAGAACTCCAACAATCTATACCAGAAGAACCTATCCCATCTGATCATCAACCAAAAATTCCTCAACCATCTGAATCCTATATATCTGATTCAGATATTCTGGACATCCAACCCCTCAAAACTCTGTTTGATGTCTCTTCCACATCCTGTCATTCTTCTGCATCATCTGATTCTACTGAATCTGATGTACCCCCAGAAGTAAAATCACCCCTTCTCCCCGTGGCTATGAACCAAGATCATCTGATTTTGTTTCCTTTGCTTCATTGAAACCTTTTCCATCTGATGCTCTTCCCTTTGGACTAAAACTTAAAAACTTTTATCCAAAACCAAGATCATCAGCTTTTATTCCATATCATCCTTTGCCCTCTGCTGTCATTCCATCTATACGCAGATTCAAACCATTTATGTGCATCTTACCTGCTAAACCCTCTCCATCTTATCCTCGTTCTATGTTCATCATCCCAACCTTTTCAATACCATCCTCATCTGAAACCACCAAAACTCCATCTCTAGAACATTTTCTGAAACCAAAACCTAGAATGGATGTTAATACATTATTTGATGGATTCAAGAAGGAACTGAACATGTGGATATCTTCTGTAAATAAGGAATGTTTATCTAGTGTGAATCCAGATGCTTCTGAAGCCACTTGGAACAGATTCATCTCAAGGTTCAACTCTGTAGCTTCAAATCTTCGCACCATTTACTCTGATGATGCAAAGGTGAAATTTGCTGAAGTTATAAGATAGACTCTTCTGAACATGAGTAGACCTCAAGTTCTTCCTCTGGAAAATCCACCTGTTGATGAACCTATGTCTGAAGATACTCCTCCAGAAGCGGCTGTTTCTGAAGAAACTCTTGTGCCTAACCAGTCCGCTCTGATGGTTCTGAATCAAGTGTCTGACTCAGTACTTGAAGAAACTGCATCTGCTATGGTCATTGATAATGCTCCAGCTTCTACATCTGCATCTGCTCCTACGTCTTCTGAAATCAAGACAAAAAGACCAGATTTAGAAGAAAAGTTTGCTCTACTAGAAGCCAGCAACAAAGAGATCAGAACATGGATGGTCAAGCAAGAACAAACCACATATGAGATTAAAACTTGGATGTCTAAACAAGAGGAATCTACTGCTCAGATTATAGATCTTCTGAAGATTATAGCCTCTCACCAACCTTTGTTTCTTTTCTGTTATGTTTGTGCACCTTTTTGCTATTTTTATTGTTGATGTTCTTTTGTTGTTTATCTGAATGTTTTCTGAATATATGTTTATCAATGAAGTTGACTGTTTCCTTATCTGTTCTTATATTATTTTTCTCTGTTCTTCTTTTCTGTCTTCAAAAGTTTTTTCTTTTTGATTATGACAAAAAGGGGGAGAAAAAGAAATTCTAATTGTTCAAAAATAAACAGTTACTAAAATGGAATTCAGACATAACAATTTATAACTAACATTGAATTTTAGTCTTTTAGAACTATAACGTATCATCTGACAAAATTCATTGAAATTACTCTGAGAATCCCCAAACCAGACCTTAATTCAAACAAGGTTCTGATTACCAGGCTCTGAGTTTAAAAGTAAACCAGACTCTGATTCTGGAAAGTAAATTAAAATCTGATTCTGGAAAGAATGTTCTAACCAGGATTCTAACCAGGCTATTAATCTGAAAAGTATACTCATGCAAAAAGGGAAGTATTTTCTTCTATTAGAGTGTTCATTTCAGGGGGAGATTCTTTATCTCAGGGGGAGTTATATATTTATCCTTTTTATTAAACAAAATTTCCTATGTTTTTGTCATCATCAAAAAAGGGGAGATTGTTAGAACACAGATTGGTGTTTAAATATGTCTCTATGTTTTGATGATAACTCTAATGAAATTTTGTATTAAGAAAATATATACTCTAATTTCGTTCAAGTGTTTTTGTTTCAGATATTAAAATAAATATTCTTATGGAAGCAAAAATGCATCTGAACATTACTCTACGCAAAGCTCTGATGCATCAGAAGCAAGTCATCAGAAGACTCTGAGCGTTGCCAAAAGAGACTCTGAAGTAGAAGCTGCAGAAGACTCTGAAGCAGAAACTGCAGAAGACTCTGAAGCATAGTTGAAGATTTTGTATGAAGAGTTTCAAGCATTGTTTCAAGAAGACTCTGAAAGTACTTTACGCTGCAACTACAGAGGCTCTGTTATTCAAACTCTGCTCTGATTGATATTCATGCTGAAGCACTTTGGGTGCAAAACTCTGATAACATCAAGACTCTGATGTTGATAACTTTGAGACAGAAGCTTGTTGAAGAAGATATTATTCAAAGATATATCCGTTGGCATATTCCAAACGACTCTTTCCTTATTCATGTATGGCACAGGAAATCATACAAAAGGGATTTGTCTGAACATTCCTCTTCTGGGAAAGCTAAAGTCAATAGAAGACAAAAAGGCTACATCTATTCTGCTACGCACAGTCTTCAAGCATTGAACTTTCTTGCTCTATAAAAGTATGTCTTCAACAACATTTCAAAGTTTACGGATTATTGAGAAATCAAATTGAAAACTACTCTCAAGCTCTCATACAATATTTTTCATAAGGTGAATAGTTTTATTCGTTCTTAATCTAAGTGTAAAAATCACAGTTGTGATATAGATTTTTTAGAAGCATATTAAACACTTGTTAGTTTACATTTATTTGTAAAAGGTTCCTTAAGAAGACCAAGTTGTGGTCAGAATTTCTTGAGAAGACTAAGACAGTTGTTCTTAGTGGTTGACAGTGTAATCTGTTTGAATATAGTGGATTAACTCCTTGTTGAGAAAGGCAAATCACCTTGATAGGGTGGACTGAATTAGTTGAGTTCAACGAACCAGGATAAAAATACTGTGTTGTTTTTATTGCCATAATTATTTCAAAACCCTTATTCAACCCCCCTTCTAAGTGTTTTTCTCACCTTCACCTTTGATCGGAAGAAAAAGTGGTATTAATTATAATCCAGCTCTTGCAGTGAGGCAATTTGGCTATGCTCTAAGGGAACCTCAGAAGGAAGAGGAAATACAGGAATCTCTATATTTCACTGGCGTGATTAATAGTGAGACCCTGATTAGAGTGGAGAAAGCCTGGAGTAAAGTTCACCGCAAGGGGAAACCTTCTTTAGCAAAGAGCAATAACAGAGCATATGAGGCTTATATGGTTTGGATTCAGGAAAGAGTTAGGAGATTGTTGTTGCCGTTTCCAGCCCGGGAGCCTTTGTATCCCTTGATGATTGAGGAGCCAGCAACACTTAATATTCAGAAATACGATCAAATGTGGGCCGAGAAAGAGGAATTACGCAAGGTAAACGAGGAACTGGAAAAGGAAATTATGCAAATCAGAAGTGAAAAGAATCAAGCTACTCATTCTTCTAAGAAGCAAACAGAGCTGGTATACAAGCTAGGTAGGGAGCTAACTGAAGAGAATTGTGCTCGAGAGCGAGTGGGTCTAGACTTGAAGAGTGCTAGTGACATCCTCAAAGATAAGAAGAAGGAGTTAGAAAGAGAACAACTAGAGATATCCAAGTTCAATGCGCAATGGAACGCTATTTTAACTAACAACAAGGAACGGGAAGATGGACTGCGGCAACAAATTGTTAGGTTAAAGGCTCAGCTCTGGGTGAGAGAGGAGAAAGATATAGTTGAATCCTCACGCCGACGCGAGAGTGACCTAAAACTGCAGGAAGCTCTTGCAACATTAGAAGAGTACAAGTTAAGAGCAGATTTGAAGAGGCCTAAGCTGGAAAAAGCATTTAGTGAAGGCGCTTGGGAGGATTACGCTCAGGACTTACATGATACTATTAGCAGGAGAAAGTTGCTCATTCAGAGGTTGATTGCTAGGCCAAATCATCCGGATACGAAGGAGCTATTGGAGGACTTCCAGGTTCGCTGTCGTACCTGATGTATTATTTCCTTGTATTTGTTGTTATGTTGGATCTCGACCATCACCAGGATTGTTGGCTGGGGTCATGTTTGATTCCATTGTACTTCCTTGGTGATACGCTGTGTATTGACTCCGGTTCTCATTTTATTTGTGAGAGGATTGTACGAACTTATCTGTTGATTCTCCATTGTCTTGTTGTTCTCAGGAAACTAAAATCAAGGGGAAAATTTTCCTGAAGCATACCTGCATGTCTACATACTGCATCATTTCTCATTTTGCATCGCAGGTGTTCCAGGTTCCGTTAACCTTAACTCATTTCTGTGGTTTGTTCAGCTTGTTTCAGGATTGAAAACCAAGCGATTCATCACTATTCTACTAGGGGAAATCAACGCAAGATTATGGATCAGATTCAAGCTGAGCTTCAGGAATTCCGTGACAGGATGGCCTAGTTCATGGATATGATGCAAGAGGTCGCCAATGGCCAAGAAAAACTGAGAGCACTGGTGCAACCGCTGATTGCCAGGGTTGACGGGAGTGGGGTTTTACATGGAGGAACTGCTGCTATACCTCCTACTACTGACAATGTCACCCCTCATGCTAACACTGCCATCCCAACAACTGTTATTCCTCCGGGAGGAGGTAATCAAACTGGAATCCCTATTCCTGCACTAACATGTGCCGTGCATGGGAACATTGGCCCTCAGTGGGAAGAGGATGACCAAGAAGATGTCTTCTCTATAAGAGAGCTTGGTGTTGGTCTGCAGTCTGAGGCAGACACAAGGTTTAAGCTGATAGAGGAAAAGATGAAGAATCTTGAAAATTAAAACTCGTTGGGTCTAGATATGGAAAATCTGGGGCTGATTCCAGACCTGAGGATTCCTCCGAAGTTTAAGGTTCCAGAATTCAATAGGTATAAGAGGATAACTTGTCCTAGGGTGCATCTCCGCTCTTATTACCGAAAGATGTCTGCATACTCCGACGATGAGAAGCTGCTCATGCACTTCTTCCAAGATAGTCTTTCTGGTCCATCCTTGGAATGGTACATGGGTCTAGAGCTAGTCAACATCAGAAGTTGGAGAGATTTGGCTGAAGCTTTTGTCAGGCATTATCAGTATAACAGTGATCTGGCACCGAACAGGGTACAGTTGCAGAACCTGTCACAAAGAAGTAGTGAAGGTTTCAAGGAATACGCCCAGAGATGGCGTGAGCTGGCAGCAAGAGTTCAACCTCCTATGGTGGAGAGAGAGCTGATTGACATGTGTGTTGCTACACTGCCTGGAGTGTATTATGAGAAATTGATAGGCAATATGTTGGGCAGTTTTTCAGACTTGATCATTACAGGTGAGAGGGTTGAAAATGGAATCAAACTGGGGAAGATACAGGCCGGAGAAGGATCCTCAGCTGGAGGAGGTAGAAAAAGTTTTGGCAGTAAGACAGAGAGGGGGAAACAAATGAAGTATCAGGTTATAGAAGCAGAAATAAGAACAGAAACCAGCAATATCGTCAACAACAACCTCAGGTTGCAAGCATTACAATTCTAGTCGCACCACCACAACAACAACAACAACAACAACAACGTCAACAACAAGAAAGTTATGCTCCTCGCAGATCCCAAGATCGGGGAAGAGCAGTGAACAAACAATTTGATGCACCGTTGATGCCTTACTCACAGTTACTTCAACATTTGATGCAATTACAATTAATCTAGAAAAGGACGCTAGCTCCTTTAACAGGCACACCACCTCTAGGGTACGATGCTAATTCCAGGCGCGACTTTCATTCCAGTGCTCCCGGTCACAACATTGATAATTGTAAAGCCTTCAAGCATAAGGTGCAAGACCTTATCGACAGTAAAGCTATCAATTTTTCTCATGATGCACCTAATGTTGTGAAAAATCCTATGCCTAATCATGGAGCGGCAGGGGTTAACGCCATTGGGGAGGAAGAAGGTTTGAATCTGGTGATATATGTTGAAGAATTGAAAACTCCGTTGAGTTTTGTGAAGGGTAAGTTGTTGAGTGGAGGGGTATTTCCTGGTTGCGACAGAGATTGCGCAAGTTGTTTAATCCATTCTCAAGGATATGAGAAATTGAAAAGTCATATTCAGAAGTTGATGGATGACGGTGATCTGTAGTTTGACAGAGTTTCGGGAGAGAAAAAAGAAAAAGTAATTGCCGAAGAGAAGAATGAAGTGGCTACAATTTCCATTCCTTATAAGACAATCACTATTTATGCATCGCCAAGGCCGCCCACCATTATAATCACTAAAGTAGGGCCGATACCCTATGAAAGCACCAAGGCGATCCTATGGAATTATGGGGCCGAGGTATATTGCAATGGTAAGAAGCAGGAGCGGAAGAGCTCACCATTGGATTCTGTTGATAATTTGGTAGGAACCGGTGGGATAACTCGAAGTGGAAGAGTATTTTCCTCTCCGTAAGCGAATGCTGAAAGGGCCGATAAGGGAAAAGGAAGAGCTGTGGTTGAAGAGAACTCTCAAAGTGGTGAGAAAGAAACTTTATTGAAAGATGCGGAAGAGTTTATACGCTTGTTCAGGAAAAATGACTATAAGATTGTAGACCACTTGCAGCAAACTCCGTCGAAGATTTCAATCTTGTCGTTGCTGTTGTGCTCTGAGGCACATCAGAATGCCTTGTTAAGGATTCTGAAGACTGCATACGTACCACAGGAGACTTCTGTGAATCAGTTAGAAGGAGTGGTGGCACGCGTTAATGCCGGGAATGGGCTAGGACTTACAGATCTTGATTTGACGCCCAAGGGAAGAGACCATAATCATGCGCTGCATATCTCCATTGAATGCAGAGGGGCCGTACTGTCGCATGTGTTGGTGGACACTGGGTCATCACTTAATATGCTACCTAAGAAAGCTTTGATGAAGCTGGATACCCGAGGAGTAATGTGCACCCCAGGTGATTTGGTTGTGCAGGCATTTGATGGGACAAGAAGGTCCATTTTCAAAGAAGTGACTCTTCCAATCCAGGTTGGACCAGAGGTTTTTAATGTGGTGTTTTACATTATGGATATTCAGCCAGCATCTGCTTGTTGGGACGACTTTGGATCCATTCGGCGGGTTCCGTGACATCAACTTTACACCAAAAGCTGAAATATATGGTGGGCGGTAATATTGTTACTATTTGTGGTGAAGAGGATATTATGATAAGCCATCTGTCTTCATTCAAATATGTAGAGGCTGGCGGTGAAATTCATGAAACGATGTGCCAAGATTTCAAAACCGTGCAGATTAAGGAGAAAGCGCCAGATGTGAGCAAGATGTCTGAAGTTGCTATGTCATCTTTTAAGGAGGCACATGCAGTGGTGAGGTCCAGAGCATCCCAGGGCTCGGGGAAAGTTTTTAGCATCCCTAATAAACAAGACAAGTTTGGACTAGGGTACAACCCATCTTATTCCTCCTCACAGAGCATGTCGCGCTACAAGGGATCAATCCAATTCACTAGTGGTGGGGTGATTTTTGATCAGATCAACGCCGTGTTTGACAAAGAAGGTGACAGTGACTGCGACATGGATGCATGGATCCGACCGTGTATTCCTAGTCAGAGCTTGAACAACTGGACCATCAAGGAAGTCATCCAAGTGACTAATGAAGAGTAATGATTTGTTTTCTTGATTATGTGTAGCCCTATGTTCTACCTGGAACATAATGGTCTTTGTCTGAAGGGCCTTATCTTTTATGTTTGAACATTCGTTTTGTCATTAATCAAAAGGCGTTTTTCTTGCATTCAAATATTGTGATCTATGTTATTCTTGTTTTTATTTCAACAATAAAATGGCAATGTGGTTTGTGCTTGTTTGCATATCATTTAAGCATTAAATCATCATCATTGCAGGTTTCAGATTGCAGATGATACCGCTCTAGAATCATCTATGACTCGCTTTGACTTTGATAATCCGATCTTTCAAGCTGAAGAAGAGATTGAGGAAGATGAAGATCTTCCCGAAGAGCTTGCCAGGCTGCTGAAACAAGAAGAGAAAGTTATTCTGCCTCATTAGGAGGAAATTGAGGTCATCAACTTGGGTACTGAGGAAGCCAGAATGGAATTCAGGATAGAGGCTGCATTGCAGAGAGATGTCAAACAAAGACTGGTTGGAATGCTCCGAGAGTATAAGGATGTCTTTGCTTGGTCATACGAAGATATGCCCGGTCTTGATATAGATATTGTGGTTCATTGCTTACCTCTTGGGGAAGAGTGTCCCTCTGTTAAACAGAAGCTGAGATGAACCAGACCTGATATGGCGGTAAAGATCAAAGAAGAGGTCCAGAAGTAGTTGGACGCAGGATTTCTCGCCGTGACGAATTACCCTCCGTGGGTCGCTAACATTGTACCTGTACCGAAGAAGGATGGTAAGGTACTAATGTGTGTAGATTACCGTGATCTCAATCAAGCGAGCCCGAAAGATGATTTCCTGCTCCCCTGCATTGACGTACTTATTAACAATACTACTCAGTATTCTGTGTTTTCCTTCATGGACGGTTTTTCTGGATATAATCAGATTAAGACGACCCCAGAAGACATGGAGAAAACTACTTTTATAACGCCGTGGGGGATTTTTTCTACAAGGTAATTCCCTTTGGATTGAAGAATGCAGGTGCAACCTATCAGCGGGCAATGGTGACTTTGTTTCATGATATGATTCATCATGAGATAGAGGTCTATGTTGATGACATGATTGCGAAGTCACAAACGGAGGAGGAAAATCTGGTAAATCTTTTGAAGCTGTTTGAGAGACTAAGGAAGTCTAGACTAAGGTTGAATCCAAACAAGTGCACTTTTGGTGTATGGCCAGGAAAGTTACTGGGGTTTATAGTCAGTGAAAAAGGAATCGAGGTCGATCCTGCAAAAATAAAAGCTATAGAGGAAATGCCAGCACCGAAGACTGAGAAAGTGGTTCGTGGTTTCTTGGGTAGATTGAACTACATTGTAGGGTTCATATCTCACCTCACTTCCACGTGTGAACCAATGTTCAAATTGTTAAAGAAAGATCAAGTGGTGGTTTGGAATGAAAATTTCCAAAGGGCATTCGAAAGAATAAAAGAGTATTTACAGGAGCCTCCGATACTGATGCCTCTAGTGGCTGGAAGACCATTAATAATGTATTTAACAGTTCTTGAGAATTCCATGGGTTGTGTCCTCAGTCAGCACGATGAGACGGGAAGAAAAGAGCATGCAATTTACTACTTGAGTAAAAAGCTCACATACTATGAGTCTAGGTACTCAATGTTGGAAAAGACTTGTTGCGCACTTGCTTGGGCTACCAAACACCTAAGAAAATACATGCTAAACCACATAACTATGTTAATTTCGAAGATGGATCCAATTAAGTACGTGTCCAAGAAGCAAGCACTTTCGGGAAGGATTTCCAGATGGCAGATGGTTTTGACAGAGTATGACATTGAATACGTCTCCCGAAAGGCTATTAAGGGGAGTGTTCTGTTAGAATATCTTGCAGAGAAACCGATTGACGACTATCAACCGATGAAGTTTGAATTTCCCGATGAGGACATCATGTTCTTGAAAATGAAATACTACGATGATCCACTACCTGATGAAGGTCCTGAGAAAAGCTCCTAGTGGCAAATGATTTTTGACGGTGCCGTTAACTCTTATGGCAGTGGGATTGAGGCAATCATTACCACTCCCCATGGTTCGCATATACCATTTACTGCCAGGTTAAATTTTCCCTGCACCAATAAAGAAGTTGAATATGAGACATGTATCATGGGTATTGAAGAAGCGATTGATTTGAGAATAAAAAACCTTGATATTTATGGTGATTCAGCTTTGGTGGTCAATCAGATCAAAGGAGAATGGGAGACTCGTCAGCCTAACCTGATTCCCTACATGAACTACGCCAAGAGGTTGCTTCCTTTCTTTGACAGGGTAGAGTTTCATCATGTGCCAAGAGCGGAGAATCAGATGGCAGATGCCTTGGCTACGTTATCCTCAATGTACAAGGTGAATTTTTGGAACGATGCTCCGAGAATTGTCATCTCTCGCCTGGATAGGCCGACTTTCATATTTGCAATAGAGGAAGCTCCAGATGGCAAGCCCTGATATTATGATATCCAGAATTTTCTCAAGAACCAAGAGTATCCGCCCAGGGCTTCGGCCCGGGATAAGAAGACCTTGAGGAGGTTTGTTGGGAATTTCTATCTGAACCAAGATGGTGTACTCTACCGAAGAAATTTTGACTTAGTTCAATTGAGATGCGTGGATGAAAAAGAAGCAGGGTTGCTTATGGAAGAGGTCCACGAAGGTGCCTTTGGTACACATGCAGGCGGGCATGCCGTGTCTCAAAAACTATTGAGGGCAGGTTATTTTTGGTTAACTATGGATTCAGATTGCTTCAAGTATGCGAAGAAATGCCATAAATGCCAGATTTATGCCGATAAGATTCATGTGCCGCCAAGTCCTTTGAATGTCATGGCGTCTCCTTGGCCCTTTTCCATGTGAGGCATTGATATGATTGGCAAGATCGAGCCAACCACATCCAATGGACATCGCTTCATCTTGGTAGCAATTGACTATTTTACCAAGTGGGTTGAAGCAGCTTCCTATGCTAACATCACCAAGAAAGTGGTGGCCTGGTTTATTAAGAAGGACATGATCTGTCATTACGGAGTGCCTGAGAGAATCATTACTGATAATGGTTCAAATTTGAATAACCAGATGATGAAGGAACTGTTCCAGAGTTTCAAGATTGAGCATCACAATTCTCCTCCCTATCTTCCAAAGATGAATGGAGCTGTCGAAGTGGCCAATAAGAATATAAAGAAGAATGTGCAGAAGATGGTTGTGACCTACAAAGATTGGCACGAGATGTTGCCCTTTGCATTGCACGGATATCGTACTTCAGTACGTACCTCAATCGGGGCAACTCCTTTGTCGATGGTATATGGTATGGAGGCTGTCCTATCATTGGAAGTCGAGATTCCTTCTTTGAGAGTTCTGGTTGACGTCAAGCTTGATGAGGCATAATGGGTGAGAAACAGATTGAATCAGCTCAGCCTGATGGACGAGAAGAGGCTGGCGTCCATTGCGTATGGTCGTTTATATCAGAGTAGGATGAAGAAAGCTTTTGATAAGAAGGTGCGTCCTCAGAGCTTTTAGGCAGGTGAGTTAGTATTGTAGAAGATTCTCCCTCCATGGACAGATCACAAGGGCAAATGGACTCCCAATTACGAAGGTCCATATGTCGTAAGGAAAGTTTTCTCCGGAGGAGCCTTACTACTGTCAACCATGGATGGTGAGGATTTCAGATCCCCTGTGAATGCAGACGCAGTTAAAAAAATACTTTGCTTAAAGATACCCGCGGGAAAGGAAAAGAATATCCAGGAAAAAATAGGGCATCCCGGCGAACCATAAACAGAATGGGTTCGGGCAAAAGTTAGGGATAAAAATAAAAGATGTAAACCCACAAAGTTGAAAACCTGAAAAGGCGACTTTGGAAAAAAGGGGTATCCCTGTGAATTGAAAACCCACGAGGGCGATTCAGGAAAAGGTTAGGGATTTGAAAAGCAAATGACTGCGGTCTGTGTGTTGATCCCCTAGAGCATAGTGGATTATGGGAGGACCCGAGAGCCATCCGTTCGAATCAGTCTCTTAAGAGGACAGAGCATTGGAAAAGCATCAAAGTCACGCGAGTCATAGATGGATCGACGCATGGTGGTAGTCTGTACCACATTGCCGACATTCTGTATATCTATGTGCATTTCTGTAATTTTTGCGCAGCTTTCTCTTTTCAGGAATTGCATCTATTGTAAAATCTGCCTATTTATAGGCCGCTTATCAATGAAGTATATTATTCAGTAATTTGTCGTTTTTGTTTTATCCTTTACTTTTTTGTTTGTGAAAAAACGCCCGATGTTTTGATAAAACTTTGCATACATAAACTTGCAGGCTTTGCCAAAAATCATTAAAACTCTGATTTATTTGAACAATGTCATGGATGACGATCGAGATAGTTTCCATTGTGCAGGATATCTTATTTGTTTGTTCATTTGCAGGGTTGTTACTCTTGGGGAAAAGTTTTCAGAGGTGTATCCCATGTAGAGCCATATCCCCATGGAAGAAAGACGTGTAGTTGAGACTCATTCATCCCCAGCAGGTGGAGTTTATGCATATAGTCTCAACAGTCTAGAGGCACCCTATCCCCAGTAAGCTATCCAGGTTGAGTGTGCAGGTTGAGCATGTACACCTATCCCCAACAGGTCAAGATTGATATCCCCGCCAGAGTAGAGCTATCCGCAACAGATCAAATGTATGCGCTTATCCCTAGAGGGTCAAAACTGAGGTTCCCAAGTAGTGGTGTTGACTTATCCCCAGCAGTGGAGCGAGGTCAGAGTTCCGTTTCCCCACAGAGTCCAAGTCTTCGGCTCTTGTTCCCTCAGAGTCTAGGTCAATGACTCATTCCCCAGGAAGAGGTCAATGTTGATTCCCTCATTGAGTAATCCCCGGCGGAGTTACGGGAGTGTGTTGTTTGTCATCCTCAGCAAAGAGAGTTTGGGACGGATTCCCGGTGAATTTTATTTGTTTATCCATATCATTTTGGATTTATTTTCCAGCGGAGCGGAATCTCCGGTAGAGAAGGTATTCCCAGTTGTTTGTTTTGTACCCTAGAAGGGCTTCGGTGTTCTAGGAGGCCATTCAGGGCTAATCTACGACAGAGTAGAGATTCTCCTCAGCAGTTTGCTTTATTCCCCGATAGAGTCGTGTTACAGGAGGCCATCCAGGGCTGATTTCCCCAATAGAGTGGATTTTTTCTCCCCAACCGAGTCGGGCGAACCCCGGAAGAGTCGTATTTTGTTAAGCCATTCAAGGAACTTTCCTCAGCAGAGTTTGCGTTGATCCCTAGCTGAGTGGATTTTTGTTCTTGGCAGAGCAGTAGTACCAAGGAATGTTCTGTTTCTTGGAGGCCATTCAGGGCTTGTTATTCCCAACATAAGTCCAATCGTAATTGGCATATCCTATTTTTCCCTGGCAGGGTTGTTCTCTTCAATATTTATTTTGCTGAGTGACAACACGAAATCGTATATATATTTTGATGCATAGTTCAACTAATGTTTAACTGTTTTCGATCCGGTTTCGGGTTATTTCCGTGTTATTTGTATGATACTTTGCAGGTACTTGATGATCATGTTTAAACCAGGCAATATGAAGAAAAGAAGCAATCTCAGATGAAATATGGACGAAAACCGGATGAAAACAACATGAAAAACGCAGAATGCAGATTTTGCTACTGTGACGACCGTCACAGCTCCATGACGACCGTCACACACCGTGACGACCGTCATGCATGCAAAAACGCCCCACTTCAAATGCACGTGAAAGAAGCAGTTCCAAGTCCCAAATAGTGGACCACTACTCCCTGATAATTCTGCCTCAAAGTCCACCTTCTTCAAGTTATAACCGTTAGAATTCTATTTCTATAAAAGGGGAAGGAGGGGAGCTGAGAAAGGGAGCCGCATTCAGACAACGAAATGCTGCCCAATTTCATTTCCAGAGCAAAAGTTCAGTTTTATTTTCTTTCTATTTTTTTGTTGCCTTTCATTCCTTCTGTAATTCTTATTTCCCTTGTACGATCAATTGGCACAAAGACCAGAATCCTGCCAACATTTGTGGAGGATCTGCCCAAAGGTCAATTGGAATATTTTCAGGTTTCTCATTTTAATCGTAATTCCAGTTTTTATTATGATGCATGCTATTATTTATTGTTTTTATTTATGTTTTACCTTTCCCAAATCCATGTCTAGCTAAATCAAAGTAATCGATATGTAATAATAATTCGGAAGGGATTTGATAATAATCGGTTGAAAACTTCCTTTTCAAAATTGTTTATGGTCTGAGTGTTTAAATTAATTTACTGAATAAACTTCGTCGCGAAAGCGAGAACTTATTTAAAAGTAGTTTTGCCACGAAAGTGGGAAATTAATTAAGGTACGAACCAACAAGCGAATGTTGCGGTAAGACCAGATAGTAAACACTAGTCATCCATTTTAATAACAGCGAAAGCACTTTAAAATGAATTAGAACTTAGAGATTTCCAAAAAATAGTTTTAACCCCGAATGGGACACGAAAGCGTACGTTTGGCCCTTAGAATTATGATTAGCGTCAATAACCATCGTGAGACGAGAGTCTTCAGATCACTATTTTCTGCTTAAATAAACTCTGAAAAATATTTCATATACCGGTAACTTGTCAAATCCCCGAAGAACATAATTGCTACATATCGATTCATGTAATTATAATTTAAATAACATTTTTAGTTCCCTTTAGTGACAACCTTATTCCCTTAAGCATTATCTACCTAGCTAAACATAGTAACTCCCGAGAACACTAGTTTGATTACGAGTCCCTGTGAGATCGATATCTATTATTACTACGCGATAGACTGTGCACTTGCAGTTAAGTTGTATTAGACATAGAAAGTCGCGATCAAGTTTTTGGCGCCGTTGCCGGGGACCCGTTTAGTCAATAGTGTAACCTTCTGTTACGCCGTATAGACTAGGTTAACAATTTCATTTTTTCTTTACTAGTGCTGTCGATTGTATGCCAAGTGATCGCCCACAAGGCGATATCTTGAAACCTTCAGTCGCAGAACTAGAGCGCTTCTTACATCTAAGAAGCCGAATCATTGAGTACCAACTCAAACATAACATTCCAGATCCTCTCACTCCCATTCCCAAATCCGAAGAAGAATCAAACATGGCTGAAGGACCTCCAAACAAACCACTGAAGGCATACACTACACCCTCTCAAATGGAGCCTAGAAGTAGCATTGCTGCCCCAGCTATTACTCGAAATGATTTTGAGCTGAAACCATCATTGCTGTCAGCTGTACAACAAAACCAATTCTCAGGAAATGCAACTGAGGATCCAAACGAACACTTAACAAAGTTTGTACAATACGCAGACACAATGAAAGCAAATTGAGTAACTCCAGACGCGATAAGACTTCGTCTTTTCCCATTCTCTCTTAGAGACAGAGCGTGGACATGGTTACAATCTTTACCATCCAACTCCGTTACGACGTGGGAACAATTGAAGAACGTCTTCTTAGAGAGATATTTTCCGCCAAGCAAAACTGCTATGCTTAGAGCTCAAATCAACGGATTTCGATAAAAAGATACTGAATCTCTTTACGAAGCATGGGAACGATTCAAAGATATGATGAGAACATGTCCTCACCACGGTCTAGAAGACTGGGTGACAATCCATACTTTCTATAACGGGCTTTTATACAATACCAGATTGACAATAGACGCTGCCGTGGGCGGTGCACTTATGGATAAGCCATACGACGAAGCCTATCAACTAATCGAAAACATCTCTCAGAACCACTGCCAATAGGGAGGTGAACGCACTCTGACAGAGAAAACCACAGCGAAAGGTGGGATGTACGAGATCAGCAGCCTTGAAAAGTTCAACGCTAAAGTAGATGCTCTAGCACAGAAGATTGACAGTCTGACTGTTAACCCTACTGCAACCGTCGCTGCCGTAACTCTAAATTGCGAGTTATGCGGAAGCACCACTCATAATGCGCCCGAATGCCCATTGCTAGCCGGAATCCCACCAGACCAAGTAAATTATGCTCAAGGAAATCCTTACGCAAATACCTATAACCCAGGTTGGCGAAATCATCCAAACTTTTCTTACAAAAGCGAAAACGTATTGCAAATGCCTACTGCTCCACCAGGATATCAGAAACCAGCTGCTGCTCAGACTGCACCTAGGAAATCAAACCTCGAGTTGATGATGGAAAAATTCATAGCTACTCAAGCTCAAACAAACAAAGAATTCCTGAATCAAAACATACACACTAGCGAGCAAATTAAAAAGTTAACCGGAAAAGTAGACGCTTTAGCCACCCACAACAAAATGTTAGAAACACAGATATCACAAGTGGCTCAACAACAAGCCTCTGCTGCCGCACCCGCTGGCACATTTCCTGGACAACCCGAACAGAATCCAAAAGGTCAAGCAAATGTTGTAATACTAAGAAGTGGAAAAGAATTGGACGAACCGATCGATCCGAGGACCGAAAACTCAGCCATGCAACAAAAACCAACTGAACAAGCAGAAAAGGAGTCCGAGTTAGAGAAGAAGGAAGACAACGAGAAGGAGGACACCGCAAGTTAAAAAACTCAAGCACCTCCAGCGCCATATAAACCACCTATCCCTTATCCTCAAAGATTAATAAACTCCAAAACTTCAGGACAGTTTAAGAAATTTGTAGAGCTCCTTAAACAGTTGAATATCACTATTCCTTTTACAGAAGCGATAACTCAAATGCCGTCATACGCTAAATTTCTCAAAGAAATCCTGTCAAATAAGAGAAAGATCGAGGATAACGAGACAATTACACTTACTGCAGAGTGTAGCGCTATAATTCAAAACCGCATGCCTCCTAAATTAAAAGACCCAGGTAGTTTCTCCATACCCTGCGTCATAGGAAAATTCGTGATAGACAAAGCTCTATGCGATTTAGGAGCCAGTATTAGTGTTATGCCTTTATCTATATGCAAAAAGCTGAATATGGGAGACCTAAGACCAACCAAAATGTCCGTACAATTAGCTGACCGATCAGTAAAATACCCCGTCGGAATACTGGAAAATGTTCCAGTACGCATAGGACAATTCTACATCCCAACCGACTTCATAATCATGGACATCAAAGAGGACTCTGTTACCCCGATTATCTTAGGAAGACCGTTCCTAGATACAGTCGGAGCTATTATAGACGTGAAGAAAGGAAGGCTAACATTCGAAGTAGGAGAAGAAAAGATAGAGTTTATTCTCACCAAGTTCTTACAAGCACCAGCCATAAACGATACCTGCTATTTAGTAGACGAAATTGAAGAATGCATAAGAGAACTTGAAAATGAAGAGACCACGTATTCATAAATAATAAAGATTCAAATACCCGATATTTCTGAAGACGATGATTGGCGTAAACCGTATAAAGACGACAGCCTAAGCGAAAGCTTAGCACTGACCCCAAACCATATGCCAGGTCCGAAGAACCCATCTTTAGAACTTAAAACACTACCCAAAAACCTTAGATATGAATTTCTAGACGATGAACTAAAAAAACCAGTGATAGTCAACGCCGACTTAGGACAACCAGAAACCGAAAAGCTATTAGAAGTCCTAAGGAAGTACCCCACCGCGTTAGGCTATAACATAAGCGATCTAAAAGGTATAAGCCCTTCAATCTGTATGCATCGAATTACAATAGAGGAAGACTTTAAAACCTCTAGAGAGCATCAGAGGAGACTGAACCCCATCCTAAGCACTGTAGTCAGAGATGAAGTAAAGAAATTGCTAGATGCAGGAATCATCTATCCAATCTCCGATAGTGAATGGGTCAGCCCAGTTCATGTCGTACCAAAGAAAGGAGGAGTCACAGTAGTTAAAAACGAAAAAGGCGAATCAATAACAAAAAGAGTCGTGACTGGAAGCAGGATGTGCATTGATTATAGGAAGCTTAACAAGGCCACACGAAAAGATCACTTCCCGTTACCCTTCATAGACCAAATGTTGGAAAGATTAGCCAAACATTCATATTTCTGCTATCTAGATGGTTATTCAGGATTTTTCCAAATTCCCATTCATCCTGATGACCAAGAAAAGACTACATTCACCTGTCCTTATGGTACTTTTGCTTACCGCCGAATGTCGTTCGGACTCTGTAATGCTCCAGCAACCTTCCAAATATGCATGATGGCAATCTTCGCAGATTTCATAGACGACATCATGGAAGTATTTATGGACGATTTCTCGGTATGTGAACAAAGTTTCGAAGGATGCCTACAAAACTTAGAAATGGTATTAGAACGATGTGTAAAAGTGAACCTCGTCCTAAATTTGGAAAAATGCCATTTTATGGTCCGACAAGGAATAGTTCTAGGACACGTCATATCAAATAAAGGAATTGAGGTCGACAAAGCTAAAATAGAGATTATAAAAGATCTCCAACCTCCAAAATTCGTACGAGAAATACGGAGTTTTCTAGGACATGCCGGTTTCTACCGAAGATTTATAAAAGATTTTTCAAAAATCACAAAACCTTTGACCGGCCTGTTGATGAAAGATGTTGAGTTCGTCTTCGACGACGACTGTCTAAAAGCATTCGAAACATTGAAATCAGCCCTTATCACCGCACCGATTATGCAACCACCCGATTGGCGACTACCGTTCGAAATCATGTGCGATGCGAGTGATTATGCTGTAGGCACAGTTCTAGGACAAAGGAAGGACAAGAAACTCCATGCCATCTACTATGCCAGTAGAACCTTAGATCCTGCCCAAATGAACTACGCTACAATAGAAAAGGAACTTCTAGCAGTTATATTTGCGCTTGACAAATTCTGTTCTTACCTAGTAGGAGCAAAAATTATCATATACACAGACCACGCTGCCATTAGGTACCTAATAAGCAAAAAGGATGCCAAACCAAGACTATTGAGATGGATCCTGTTATTACAAGAGTTTGACTTAGAAATCAAAGATAAGAAAGGAACCGAGAACATTGTTGCAGATCACTTATCCCGAATAGAAGGCATCAAACATGAACCAGTACCGATAAATGATGATTTCCCGTACGAACGTCTGATAGCCAAATTAGAAAGTGACATGCCCAACTCAATCTCGGAAGATCCAGAATTCGAAAAAGCTGTAGAAGCCGTCTATGCCCAAGTCACATTACCTTGGTATGCTGGCATCATTAATTACCTCGCTACAGGCGTGCTTCCACCGGATCTCACTAATCAGCAAAAGAAGAAATTCTTCCACGATATGAAACACTATTATTGGGACGAACCTCTACTCTTCAAGAGAGGGGCCGATAACATATACCGTCGCTGTGTCCCAGAGGAAGAAATAGAAGATATCATTTCCCAATGCCATTCAACACCATATGGTGGTCATGCTAGTACATCCAAGACGTGCGCTAAGATTCTCCAAGCCGGCTTATTCTGGCCTAACCTCTGGAAAGACGTCCACATCGCTGTGCTAAAATGTGATCGATGCCAACGAACTGGCAACATCTCACGACGCGATGAAATGCCTCAGAAAGGAATCTTAGAGGTAGAAATCTTTGACGTATGGGGAATAGATTTCATGGGACCATTCCCACCTTCTTTTGGTAATAACTACATACTCGTCGCTGTAGACTATGTGTCTAAATGGATAGAAGCCATTGCTGCTCCAACAAACGACGCACGAGTAGTAATCAAACTCTTCAAAAACACAATCTTTCCTAGATTCGGTGTACCCAGACTCGTCATTAGTGACGGCGGATCTCACTTCATATCGCGAATATTTGATAAACTTCTTTCTAAATATGGAGTCCGACACCGAGTAGCTACACCCTATCATCCGCAAACTAGTGGACAAGTAGAGGTCTCGAACAGGGAAATAAAACAGATATTGGAAAAGACTGTCGCTACCTCAAGGAAAGATTGGTCATCAAAGCTACATGAAGCTTTATGGGCTTATAGGACCGCTTTTAAGACACCAATAGGTACTACACCCTACAAATTAGTTTACGGTAAATCCTGTCACCTCCCTGTAGAATTAGAGCATAAGGCCTTCTGGGCCATTAAAGCACTTAATTTTAACTACACCGAGGCAGGAGAAAAGCGAATCTTGAACTTACACGAATTGGAAGAACTTCGATTAGACGCTTACGAAAATGCCCGTATCTACAAAGAACAAACTAAAAAGTGGCATGATAAACGTTCAGTCAAGAAACAATTCAGTGTGGGAGACATCGTATTGTTATTCAATTCAAGATTAAAACTCTTCCCAGGTAAACTAAAATCCAGGTGGTCCGGACCTTATGAAGTGACTAAAGTACTTCAGAGTGGAGCTGTTAAAATTAGCGATAAGACGAATGCACCGTTTATCGTAAACGGGCAACGTCTAAAACATTATAATAAGAACGAAAACAACCCTCAAGTCTGCAGTATAGCATTGCTTGAGCTTCCAGCTCAAACACCCGAATAGCTTGTCACCAAGCTATCGTCAGGCTTTAGACGTTAAAAACAGCGCTTACTGGGAGGCAACCCAATTTTCCCGCAAATTTTCCTCGTTACTGTATTTCATTTTTATTTAAAATTTTACTTTGAAACTTTAACAAAAATTCTAAACTTAAAATTACTACTATTTTTACTTTCGTTTATTTTCATATTTTAATTTATTTTATATTCTTCCTTTATCTTTTGTTTTTACCGCCTTTAGTTTTTAAAAATCCTGACTTCAAACTTCTGTTTTAAACTTTTCAGGATTTTAAAAGTCTTCAAAACATTCCTCCTGTTTTTCTCCGACTTACCTGCGAGTATGGCCGAGTACGACTTCACAAAGGTTCATTTTCGAGGACTAGCTCAAAAGGCAATATTTGCAGCACTAACTGAAAGAGAAATAGCCTTAACGCTGTATTATGATAAGTCTACCATGGATAAACTTGGAATCACTAATAGCATCCAATACCTGTTTAATCAACTGGGTTGAGAGAACACTGCTTTGAAAACCCGTTTTTCTACCTATAAGGACCTCACCTACGAATTCCTTAGTTCCTTCAGGTACCTACCCAACTATGGTTTTGGATCCAACATAGAGCTGATCACCTTTAGGATGTTTGGAATGGACCAAACCCATAGCCAGATGTCATTAGCTAACCTCCTAGGATTTCCTAGCAGACCGCATGTGTTCATCAGTGCAGAAGATGATGATCTTGATTTTGAACTCAACCAATTCTGGGGTAGAATCACAGGCGACTATCACCCTGAACCAAACAGAATGTATAATGATGAGATTCATAACCCAACTTTCAGATACTTTCATAAGATACTAGCTCACACCCTTTTCGGGAAAGAAGAAAATATTACTACAGTATCTAAAGAAGAGTTATTTATCATGTTCTGTGCTTCTCAGGGCCGTACAGTGAATGCAGTACCTTTCATGATGAGATCTTTCAGACGCCTCACTCAGGACCCACAATCACCTATTCTAATAGGAGGCCTTGTGACAATGATTGCCCACGAGCTTGGCCTTAGATTCCACTTAAATGCAAGCACTAGTTTTGGCACCATCCGACCCATGAATATACAGTTTTGCTTTAATAGGCGCATTTTAGGAACTATGGGACCTGGACCATACGAGTACCTCATCAATGAAAAACCTGTCCAGCTATTCACACTGCCTAATCATCAGATGACAAGTATCCGCAACAAGGACAACTGGCTTTATGAATTGGATGAGCCTATGGGACCTCCTTCACCTCAATCAACACCACAGAACTACATGTACGACAGTGATCACATCTCTGAAGCACACAATTATACGTACTATGAGGATGCTGTATCAGAAGCTGAAGTAGACCCTACGACTCCTCCGCATTACAACACCTATCCTGAGCCCATTCCTGAGGAGACCATGAACAAAATAGATACTGTTCTACTCCGATTGGACAACGTTGACGCAACTCTGACTACTGTAAAAGACGACATCGCAGGCATACACAACGAACTCGTAGTCTTCATGGACTTAGTCTGTGACCAGCTCGACTACTACGCACGGAAGTTTGATGAGCTGAAGGCCCGAAAAGACTAGATACTAGTTTTAGCATTAGATTTAGTTTAGTTTAGTTTTTCTACTTTCCGTCCGTTTTCAATTGTTTTGATTTTTGCATTGTTAATTTCTTTATGTACTACATACAATCATTCTAATTTCTTGTTATTTCAATTATAGTCTTTATTCATTTATTCTGTTTTTACGTTATTCTTTGTTTATTGGCCGCTTTAATACATTGTCATATCAATTATAGGCCTAAAAGTCATTGCAAGAACACCCTCAAAGCAAAATTCTGCGCTCTGCAGATTTTGCTGGTGTGACGACCGTCACAGAAGCCTGACAACCGTCACGCGGGTGACGACCGTCACGAACCCAAAACTGTTATCTGATATAACAGGGGTTGCGTTTTCTCTCCCACTCATCTCCTTTCAACTTCCAATCATCAGAAACTCACACCCCACTCCCTATTTTCGTTTTCCCCACCTTGCACCATATATCCCAACTCCCATCTCAACTTCCTACTACACTTCTGTCACATTTTTCCCACTCCTCAGAACCACCTCAATCCTCCAACAATGGCGAGAAACAACGAAACCCAAGACCTCAACAACATTGTGTTCAGCGACGGTGACTCTGGAGAAAGACAACAGGCCAACTACATCGCATTCCATCAACGGTCGCTCCAACCGACTCATTATCCACATATCCCATCGCTCACGGAGCTCGGACTCCTTGAAGGCGTCACTTGGATGCTTCAAAGAGCCGGCATCTGGAACCTCTGCACCAATCCACTTCCGACGTACGAACAACTCACCCTCGAGTTCCTAAGTTCGTTCACCTATGTCACTTCCAGCGGCGACCTCAGCCAACACTCCGGTGCCGCATGCTTCCGGTTGTTCGGCATAAACTATCAAGTGAACCAGAACCAGATTGCCGCCATCCTACAATTCCCTCGTGGCGACAATGCTCACCGCCGCCTCACCGATCAGTTCCAGCATGAAGCCTTCGCGCTCTGGTACCAGTTGACCGACATCAATGCCGATGGTTGGGATTCTCTGCACGCAACGCATATCCACAACCCGACCATCCGGTACTTCCACCGAGCATTGAGCAACACCATCTTCGCCCGGGACAACAACCATAAGGTGAACTCGAAAGAGCTCTTCTTCCTCCACTGTGTCTTCAACAACGAGCCTATCAATGCTGCTCTGTTCCTCCTGGCCCACATTCAGGCCAACTGTAACCGTGGCTCCAAGCCATTCTACTTTGGCGGGATTATCACTGCCATTGCACTTGGGCTGAACCTCGGTGACTGCCTCCAGCACCTCCATGCCATTCCCTCGGTGTTCCTTGACACCGACCACTGCAGAGCCTCTCACCTCATCCGTTCCAGAGCCGACGGCAAGTACCACCCGGTAGTGCGTGGCAAAACCGTCTGAAGCATCATCCTTCCATCACGCACCCGGATACACCCAGAGGATCGTACCAACTGGTTATTTGACCTCACTGCCCCTCCCGCTGCCGCTGCTCCAACTCAGGACCACACCCAAGGTTCTGACGACGAAATCCAAGCTGAGTTGGACAGACCAGAGCAACCGGAGGCATCGCAACCACTTCCTTCCGAGGGTACATCCTACCGCCGCCGCCGCCATCGTCCAGTGCCCGACTACTCAGAAGAGGACCTCCGCCGCTCTCTCGACCAGCAGGCCCAGATACTCGCTATGATACAGCAGCAGAATCAGCGAGCAGAGCAGTTCGAAGCTTGGCATCGGACCCAAATGAAACAACTACAAACCGGCCAAGAAACCATTACTGAGAACTTGGCGAATCTGACCTTGCAGTTCGAAGGACTCTGTGACTATGTCTATCATACCGGAGCTATGAGTTTTGAGGACCGAGTTGACCAAGTCAGAGCCAGAGGACGCGAGCGAGGACGTGACCGGGGCAGAGGCCGTGATTAGTTATCATTTTCCTTATTTGTTTACTATATGTTTAGTTTCTTTGTACTTTCATTTCCGTTGTATCTCCCTCTCGCATTCTTTCAAATCAGTGGGGACACTGATTGAGATAGTATGGGAGCGGAGCGTTTATTTCCCATTCCTGTGTACTTTTATTTGCATAATTTCTATTCAAACATTTTTACATTTTAGCAAATAAAGCTCGTTTATACATTCGTTTTCCGTTACGCAAACATCCCCATGTTATTCGACGTAAACAAAAATTTTTCGTTCGTTCCTCAAAAGCAAAAGCATCACGAGAATGCGCCCAAGTTCAAACCAAGTTTTGAAACTCCGAGGAGACGATTCTAACAAAACCAGTACCGTCTTGACACCTTAGATCTCCGGTTTATACGAGTCGATTTCACTACCTACGTGTACCAAAGTTTCAAGTGTCTACGCAAACTCAGCTCCAAGTAGTTTATACTAGCAGTCAGCACCATCTTAAAACACTTCTAAGCGAGCGACCAATGCAAATAAGTGTATGATCTCCAAAAAGATGAAAAATCATGAAAAGAAAGCTAGATAGCCAAAAATATACAAACACGTTTCCTTCTAAGTTAGGTGCTCCTCACCCGAGCATTTAGCCTAACGACACGAAAACTCATTGAAAAATCAATGATATAAGCTTATGATCAATGAAGAAGATCAAAACAGAAATGAGATCATATTCACTAACAGGTCGACTTGCCATGAAAGTGTATGGACAACGGGCTTAATGTGATTGCGCTAGAACAAACAGGGTGAACTTGCCGCGAGGACCTTGACACCAAGCTACAGTAGCATGATTGGGACCGATTTTCCTAAGAAGGAGACCTCTGAAGACTTATAGTCCAGTGTCGTCATCGTACTCGTTTTGTTCTTACTAAGAATCTCGGTTTTTCCCGACTTTGCGAACGAAGAAGCTGCCTCGTGCTTGCCGACTTTTTCCTGTTTTACTTGAGGACAAGCAAAGATTCAAGCTTAAGGGAGTTTGACAACACGAAATCGTATATATATTTTGATGCATAATTCAACTAATTTTTAACTGTTTTCGATCCGGTTTCGGGTTATTTCTGTGTTATTTGTCTGATACTTTGCAGGTATTTGATGATCATGTCTAAACAAGGCAATATGAAGAAAAGAAGCAATCTCAGATGAAATATGGACGAAAACCGGATGAAAACAACATGAAAAATGCAGAATGCAGATTTTGCTGCTGTGACGACCGTCACAGCTCCATGACGACCGTCACACAGGTGACGACCGTCACACACCGTGACGACCGTCATGCAGGCAAAAACGCCCCACTTCAAATGCACGTGAAAGAAGCAGTTCCAAGTCCCAAATAGTGGACCACTACTCCCTGATAATTCTGCCTCAAAGTCCACCTTCTTCAAGTTATAACCGTTAGAATTCTATTTCTATAAAAGGGAAAGGAGGGGAGCTGAGAAAGGGAGCCGCATTCAGACAACGAAGTGCTGCCCAATTTCATTTCCAGAGCAAAATTTTAGTTTTATTTTCTTTCTATTTTTTTGTTGCCTTTCATTCCTTCTGTAATTCTTATTTCCCTTGTACGATCAATTGGCACAAAGACCAGAATCCTGCCAACATTTGTGGAGGATCTGCCCAAAGGTCAATTGGAATATTTACAGGTTTCTCATTTTAATCGTAATTCCAGTTTTTATTATGATGCATGCTATTATTTATTGTTTTTATTTATGTTTTACCTTTCCCAAATCCATGTCTAGCTAAATCAAAGTAATCGATATGTAATAATAATTCGGAAGGGATTTGATAATAACCGGTTGAAAACTTCCTTTTCAAAATTGTTTATGGTCTGAGTGTTTAAATTAATTTACTGAATAAACTTCGTTGCGAAAGCGAGAACTTATTTAAAAGTAGTTTTGCCACGAAAGTGGGAAATTAATTAAGGTACGAACCAACAAGCGAAAGCTGCGGTAAGACTAGATAGTAAACACTAGTCATCCATTTTAATAACAGCGAAAGCACTTTAAAATGAATTAGAACTTAGAGATTTCCAAAAAATAGTTTTAACCCCGAATGGGACACGAAAGCATACGTTTGGCCCTTAGAATTATGATTAGCGTCAATAACCATCGTGAGACGAGAGTCTTCAGATCACTATTTTCTACTTAAATAAACTCTGAAAAATATTTCATATACCGGTAACTTTTCAAATCCCCGAAGAACATAATTGCTACATATCGATTCACGTAATTATAATTTAAATAACATTTTTAGTTCCCTTTAGTGACAACCTTATTCCCTTAAGCATTATCTACCTAGCTAAACATAGTAACTCCCGAGAACACTAGTTTAATTACGAGTCCCTGTGGGATCGATATCTATTATTACTACGCGATAGACTGTGCACTTGCAGTTAAGTTGTATTAGACATAGAAAGTCGCGATCACTGAGATGGTTCGTTTGCATGTGCATTGTGCATAACATCCTCCTAAACGCGTAGCATTTCAATTTCATATGGAGCATTACGCCATATTCAAACATATGCATTTGAAACATAAGCCAGGTTGTTACCTCTTTGTTTTCGGGTGTATTTCCAACAGACAATTGAGTTACTTTGTTCATGTGGTATCCAGACCTTCGGCAGATTCTTTGACGGGCATGTTCATATGCTTCCCCAACAGAGTTGCTTGTTTAAGTTTCTTTTTTTCCCCAGCGGAGGTAGCTTGTGAATCATCTTAGATGTTCTCAACTTCGTGTTGAGCCTGCCTTCAGGTTCGATGCTCGCTTTTATTTAGCGAATGCCTGCTGGTTAGCAGATGTTATCAACTTCGTGTTGAGCCGGCCTTCGGGTTCGATGCTCGCTTTTATTTAGCAAATGCCTGTTGGTTAGCAGATGTTCTCAAACTTCGTGTTGAGCCAGCCTTTCGGTTCGATGCTCGCTTTTATTTAGCGAATGCCTGTTGGTTAGCAAAAGTTCTCAACTTCGCATTGAGCTGGCCATCGGGTTCGATGCTCACTTTTATTTTGCGAATGCCTGCTGGTTAGCAGAAGTTCTCAACTTCGTCTTGAGCCGGCCTTCGGGTTTGATGCCTGGTTTATTTAACAGATGCCTAATGATGAAATGAGATGATATTTTGACTTAGTGTCGTTGTCTGCATGATAGCAGATGTTCTTCCGACTGCGTGTCGAGGTTTTCTGATTGGTAATCAGTTAGCTTATTTTCATTGCAACTATCAGATACAGTTATTTCCGGAGGTTTTGTCCCAATGACAAGTTTGCAGTTTTATTTTTGCAGTTGGCAAATTTCTGGGTTCTTTGGTATTCAACCGTCTTTTACCTTTATTGTTTAAAAGTCGTTCGCTTTTCACCCATTCAAGTCCAAGTCGTTTGAATAGGGACAGCTGTTGTACCCCAAAATATGACCAACCCTTTTCTTGTACTTGGTCGGTGTTTCATTTCATTCTTAGCATTTGCATTTGCATAGTATTGTTATTAACAGGGGATCAAGAGAGGTGTGCTATTTAAGAGAAGAGTCTCACAGGTTTTCAAACTCAAGCAAGAGTGCTTATTCAAGTCATCAAGTGCTTACAATCATCAGGAAGTGGTCAGAGCTCTTTGGGAGAGAAGATTGATGTGTGTTGCTTATCTTCTATCTTGGAGGTCAAAGGAAGATTATAAGGGGTTCATAAGTTCATTTTTATGGATATAAGGTGTTTGAGAAGCTCATTGAGTGCTTTGGAAGCCATTGTGGAGCTTATCAAGACATTTATTTCATCTGTAAGACGTCACAGTCAAAGGTTGTGCACCTAGGGTTTCATCTGGTCAACTCAAGGTCAACTGAGGACTTGAAGAAGTTTGAGACTTGGTTTTAAGTCACTGAAACCATGGGAAGTTATGTTGAGTCATCTAGGATGTCATGTCAAGTTCAAATTAAGATAAATCAAGAGTTCAAGGAGTTACTAAATTAGGGTTTCAGAGGATCTCAGTGTAAAATCCCCTTCTTTGGTGCCTAACTTCAAGGACAAGTTGCCTCATGATATAAGTTCAATCTCATTTTCTTGTAAACATGAAGCCTGTAAGGCATGTTCTAAGCTTTATTTTGATTACTAGAACTCATCCATTGGGTTTGTGGAACTCAATTTATGGTGCCAACAAGTTAGAGGTCTCAGATGAACACATTTTTTATCAACTAAAAGTCAACTCACTTCCAAGGCATTTTTTTACCTAGAATTGTGTTTCTCCTTAACTTTAGGTGAACATGAAAGTTTTTCCTCATGATCTTAGCTTTCCAAAAAGTCTTATAAATCCTTGATATCATTTGTGGAACTCAAGCTATGGACCTTACAAGGCAAGGGTATTTTGGGAAAGTTTGATTATAGGTCATTTGTTACATAAGCCATTTTCATGCACTTGTGTACTTCAAATGAACTTTCAACCAACATGAAAGTTGTTCCTAGGGACCTCATGTGCATCATAAAGCTCAAGGATTGTGTGAATTATGATTGATTATGGACATTTGGTGAGAATTTCAAGTGAAAAATGGACTTTAAAGTGTGATTTCAATTCAATGCATTATAGGCCATCTTCATGTCTTATTTTGATCCAATTCTCTTCAAGATACATTCACAAGCATAATGCACAAGTTGGTTTGGCACATGATGAGCAAAAATACGTGCATTTTGGAATTTCTTCACAAAGAAGTTTCACATTGTTGCACCCTAAAATTTGCTCAACATCTTTTACCTGGTTTATGTTTCATTGCATTATCATTTGCATAGTTCTATCATTTGAATATCATGGCATATCATTCATCCAATAGGAGATCAAGTGTGATTATTATCAAGAGAAGCCTAGGAAGAGATCTTATCCAAGCTTGAGAAGTCATCCAAGTCATCAGGAGGTGGTGGGAGGTCTTAATCAGTTGAAGACTATCATTGAGGTGTGAATATGAGATGTGTATAGGGCTCATAGAGTGCCTAGAGGGCCATGTTGGAGCTCAATCAAGTCATTGATTCAAGTGCAAGAGCCACAGTTGAGGTGTAAGCAATTAGGGTTTCATCTGGATCAACCCTAGGTCAATTATGCAATTGAAAAGCATTCAAGCCTACTTTGAGGTCATGGAGTTCATGAAATTATGTGATAAGACATTTATGGTGTTGTGCCAAGATCAAATCAAGAAGAGTCAAGAATGTGGGAAGTTTCTAAATTAGGGTTTCAGTGCAAATTACCCTGTTTAGTGCCTAACTTCAAGGCCACACAAGTCAAGATACAAGTTTCAAATGGATCTTTGGCCAACATGAAACTTGTAGATCATCTCAATAACTTTAATTTGAGTATAGGAAGTCCTCCATTGGATTTTTAGAACTCAAGTTATGGTCCAAACAAGTTACAAGTCCTCAGATGCTTCTGAAATTTGTCTGTGAAAATCATCTGACTTCAAAGCTATTTTTGACCTAGAAGGAGGTTTCACCTGAAGTTTTGGTCAACATGAAAGTTGTTCCTCATGATCTTAGATTTCTAAATTGTACTAGAAGTGATCCATCTGATTTGTAGAACTCAAGTTATGAGGTTTACAAGTCAGGGGTATTTTGGGAAAGTGAGATTATAGGTCATTTTCAAGCATAGGCCAAAATATCCAACTTGCAAGCTTCAAATGGAACATTGCTCAACATGAAAGTTGCTTGGAATGATGTTTTGAGTGCAACCAAGTGGTCATGAGAGTTTGTTTTGGCTCATATCAAAAAGTCATTTGAAATGGCTTGAAAATGAAGAATTTTCAAATATGGAAAGGAGGGAAAAATGGGATTTTGAGTTAGATGACCAAAACAAAGCAAATGAGTACATTTTCTGACTGGAAATTTCATTTTGAACACTTTGAGACTTTTACATTTTTGATTTGAGGCATAATTCCATGACTTTCAATGTTGTTACTTCATGAACAAGTCACATATGCAAAATCATACACAAGGCAACTCAGGCCAATTTCTCCATCCAAACTCATTCTAAATAACATGTGCAAGGTGTTAGAAACTTCTAGAACCAATGCCAAGATTGCAATGCACGACTATCATAGTGAACTTTGAAGGAAAAATCAGAAAATGCAAATCACTGTTTTGGGCTTCAACTTGGATCCAAAGGCCCATGAAACTCTTCTATATATTCATTAGAGTGAGTTCATATCAATTTTGAGCTTCATTTCGCGCCAGAGCAAGCAAGAGCAATTGAAATTTCACAGCTGCAACTTGAAATCGGATTCTGAGTTTGGAGCCAATTCAAGCAAAATTGAGGTGTGCGTTCTCTTTCTGGTAGATCATTGAAAGTTTCTGGAGCATTTGGAAGCAAATCACGAGCTCTAAGTACCTCTGTCAACAGATCTAGAGCAGGTTAGTAAATCTCCATATTCTACATGATTTAGCATGATTCATTTAGTTTTGAGCTTGCTTTTAGAATCAGGAAGAGATGTAGATCGTTTCTGGATAGGAATTTGGACAATTAGAGACAATGTAGGATCATGTATGAATTCTGTTGAGGCACGATTTGGCTTGATCTTGAAGAATGAACATGAATTGGATAGATGATGATGACCTAGGAAGCATAAGGAACAGTTTTGTGTATTTAGTTTAGGATTTGATGATGATCAGAATTGAGGTGCATTTGGAGTTTGCTTTTGAATTTTAAAACCTAGCAAGATCTAGAGGATTTTGAGTGGAGATTTGGAATGTACATGAAAAACTGAGTGGATTTGGTATTTTGTTTGTCATTTTTAGTTTCCTGAAACTGGACTCTCACCGGAGAAGACGACCGGAGTCTTCTCCGGCCACCACGCACCACCGCCCTGTGTCTCTACTCAGGTGACCTGAAAAATGAAGAAGATGATGTGAGAGCCATTAGATCAACCTTGGACCATTGACTGACCACCAGATCGTGTGGCTGGGACTTGTTTTTTTGTTGACTCCAGATTAATTCAAAACGTTGCGTTTAAATAAATGAGGTGGCAAGCTCTGGCGCGTTGGATGGATTGACTGGTCTCCTGATCCATTGGCTCATGTTTATTTCAGCATTTAATTCATTTTATTTCATTTTGTTTTATTTTAATTGTATTGTTATTCCAAAAATCATATAAATTCTAATTTTGATCACAAAATTATTTTAAAAATATCCTCATGACCCTTATGGAATTTATGATTTTATGGGATTAACAAAATATAATTTTATGCATTTTTCAATTTTTATTTGATTTTTCACATTTTATTTTGTTCTTTATTTTTGCATAATTGGCTATCTGTTTTGTTGAATTTAGTTCCTCCAATTGGTTTTGAGTTTGGCTTTGATTTTTTAGTATGTGTTAGGGTAGACGTGTATGTTCCCTTAGAATTTTTGGTGGTTTTTTAGAACAATATTAGGATCTGTTTTAGGTATTGAGATTAGGACCCTCCCAAACTTGTGGATTCCCTTGACCTATCTCAGTGTAAGAATTGTTTAGATAACTTAGAAGTTGATTTAGGCTTCAATATTTTTACATTAGGTTTTTCAAACATGCATGTTCCCCTAGGAAGTTTATTAGATTTTTGCAACTTGTTTTCCTATTTTAGTTGTATTTTGCAATTGGCTTGTGTTTATGGATCCCTCCCTTGAGTGCTTTGGTTTGCTTGGTTTGGTTGGTTGCCTTGGAGTGGGTTTAAGTTTGAGTTCTTTTTGGTGGAGCTTCTGGATTCATTAAAGATGCTTGAGATTGAGGATTGGAGCTTGGAGTTGAAGGCTTTTCCTCTTGTGGAGCTTTTGTTTAGGAGCTTAGAGAATTAGGGTTTTAGGAAATGCCTTAGACCTAGTTTTGATTCTTTCTTCAAACATAGAGTGCATAGTTTGCCTCTATTCTATCCAATGATACAAAGTCCTTCTTGGGAAGCTCCATCTCTCCTTTGGAGGGATGAGTGGTATGCCCAAGTGAGTAGAACTTTGAGGATACCTTTCATTTGCAATGTTGAGTTCTTAGTGATTTCCCTTGGTTGTCATTAAGTTTCTTAACATTATAACTTGATCTTGATGATTAATCCTCCCCTTGGAGTGTGCTTGTGGGAGCTTGAAGATTGATGAAGCTTGAACATAGAAGCTT
Source organism: Lathyrus sativus (assembly GCA_963859935.3). NCBI lineage: Eukaryota > Viridiplantae > Streptophyta > Magnoliopsida > Fabales > Fabaceae > Lathyrus > Lathyrus sativus. Next base: position 481,950,078 of record OZ012738.1, read on the forward strand.
GATTGAAGATGAAGCCTTTGCTGTCAACTTTGCTGTCAATCCAACTTTGCTGTTCAGAGCTGTTGTTGTTGTTTGCTGTTTAGAGCTTGAAGTTGCTGATGCTTGGGGGCTGCCTTCTCTGTGTCTTTTGTTTCTCTCTGTATTGTCTGTTTGCTTGTGTTGATTACCTCTAGGTTTGAGGTGGATCTTGTCTCCTCTTGCCTATTGTTTTCTCCCTTGCCTCTCTTATACTGTTGCATGCTTATTTGTTTACTGTTTACTGTAATTGCTTGCTTTCTTTTGCTGTTTATCCCCTACGATCTCTGATTTCCTCTGTGCAAGAGGAAATTATGACAGGCATTAGGTTTGTAAACCATGCATGACAACATTAGGTTAGTTCCCCTTTCAACCATAGTTTTAGGGTCTTTCTCTTCTCATCTCAAAACAATTCAAAAACACAATAATAAGGATAACGCGTGCAGTACGCTACGAGCCTTAAGCTATTTGAGAAAAAGTTGCTGGAGGGTCACTCTTCAGTAATCTGACTGCTTAGTATGGTACCCTTAGGGTGACATGCGACATAGTCACTCTCAGATCACAAGTCTTTAGTGCAGTACAAGTTACAAACAGACTAAAAAAACATTTCTTTCGTAAAAAACTCAAACAAACATTCAAACTCTGTTTTGTCCTCTTGGACCTTTAATCAGGAAAACCCTTTCATAAGGAGATAAAAACTGTTAGACAAGCTTGTGTCCTTCGTAGCCCGAACTACGTTTGCTCTGATCTTTCATGCTGTATGAAAGTACGTAGGCATAGGATGCGATATCCTAGCGAGCAACCTTCCCCTCCTTTCCCGTAGGTAGGCGAACTACGTTGACTCTGATTTCTCGTTTCAGACGGGAATACGTAGGCATAAAGTGCGATACTTTGCCGAGTCATTTTCTTTTCTTTTTAACCCAGACCTGTAGAGTAGATAGAATAACACACCCTTAGATAGAAAACAAGCGTGGATCCCGTCGAGTACGATGGATGTGAGGGGTGCTAATACCTTCCCCTTGCGTAACCGACTCCCGAATCCAGGATTTGGTTGCGACAACCATTCCTTTCCCTCTTTACGTTAGGTTTACTCTGAGCGTTTCCTTTCCCTCTTGTGGGATAAATAACGCACAGTGGCGACTCTTCTGTCATATCCGGCGCCGATTTTCGCAGTAGCGACAGCTGGCGACTCTGCTGGGGACTCCAACGGTTCCCTATGCGAGTCAATCCTAGCGCTTGTTTTCCCGTCTGGGGTTTTTTTGTATGTATTTACCTTTCTGCTTTTACTTTCAGTACTATATTATTGTTGTTGTGCTGGGTAGAGGGTTAGATTGAGAGATAAGTCGGACCTGGGATTGAGTTTGCACATAGACTTAGAAGTAGAGAGTAGTGGTTAGCCTGCTTGCTTAGCTCGCACCAGCTAGCCACGATATCTGCGCTCGGACGAGATTCTCTTTGATGCTTCTTGCCTGGCCCTTAGGGCTCAACAAGTTGTCTGACCCGAGGATTGTCGACTCTGGGGACCTATCCTTTGGGATTCAACTAAGTGAGGCCGCTTCAGGGGATGATGATGCCACACCTTCTGGGCATCGTATCATCACTCTTGAAAGTCTGTGACGTTGAACCCGCATAGGATGCCGTACCTCGTATGCGAGTTAAGTATATACCTATGAGGGGTATGTAGGTCTGTTTGCAGGTGTTGCACCCTAAAATTTGCTCAACCTTATTCACTTGGTTTATGTTTCAATGTCATTAGCATTTGCATATAGAGTCATGTACATAGACTAACCATCTGCATAGCATAAGCATAGCAAAGTCATTCAACAGGGGACCAATCATTATTCTCATCTCTAGAAGCCTGTCAAGAGGTTATTATCCCAATTCAATCTTATTCAAGTCATCAGGAAAGAATTTGAAAGCAAAGAGCTCAGCAGATCAAGCCTTGAGTCCATCTCCTAGCTGAGGGTATCTGAGGGTCAACAAGAGGGTTGTGAGCTGTGAGTTGAAGGCATGGAGAGTATCTAGACATTATGAGAGACTTAGAAAGTTATTTAAAGAAGGAGACAAGTCATTGATGAGAGCACAAGAGCTATAGCTGAAGGCAGTCAACTAGGGTTTCACCTGGGTCAACCCTAGGTCAACCCTAGGTCAATTGACTGACTTAAGGGGCATTCAAGTCTAGTGGAGAGATGGGGGGTTCATCATTGGATATATAAAGAAGGATATGGAGATATGCCAAGAGGAATTCAAGAGAAATCAAGGAGAAGAGGAGTTTCTAAATTAGGGTTTCTGTGTAAAATCCCCTAGTTTAGGTCAAATTTCCAAGCAAGATAAGTCAAAATGCTAGCTTCAAATGGCTTCTTGGCCAACATGAAACTTGTAGAGGATCTCTAGACCTTTAATTTGAGTGGTGGAAGACATCAAGGAGATTTATAGAACTCAAGTTATGGTCCTTGCAAGTTACAGGTCATCTGAGGTATCTGAAATTTTGTCTGTGAAAGTGACTTGACTTCCAAGCTAGTTTTACCCCTCAAGGAGATTTCAAATGAATTCTTGGTCAACATAAGAATTGTTCCTCATTGTCTTAGCTTTCTAGAATGGTATAGTATGCCTTCATATGAGGTGTGGAACTCAACTTATGGTCTTGGCAAGCAAAGGGTATTTTGGGCATTTGTGAATTACAGGTCATTTTAACCTATGTCCAAAACTCATACAAGGAGGCCTCAAATGGAAAAACTTACAACATCAAACTTGCTCCAAATGACATTTTGAGTCTAGAAAGAAGGTCACAAATTGTTGGAAAAGCTCATAACATGAAGTTGCATGATTGGTCCAAATTTGAACTAAAATGGCTTATAATTTGAATAAAGTCAAAGTGAAAAATGGTTTGGAAGATTTATAAGTCCAAATGGAGACTTCCAATATATGATTTTGAATGGAAAAGACATTCTAAAGACAATGGTTCAAGCACTTTTTTGAGCTTAGTGGAAAAAATCAAGGTTATCCTTGGTTACTTGCATTTTAAGAAACATAGCCAAAATGAATCAAAGTTGGAAGGCAAGGGAATGTGTAAGAGGGATCTAGAAGTTACCATTGAACACTATATATTCATGAAATGAAGATTGAGCAAGGGTTGGATTCATTTTTCACCAAGAATTTCCCAAATTCTCTCATTCTTTCTCATTGCATTTTTACTTCAATTCCTCAAATTCTTCACCAATCACCATCAAAATCAATTTCATCATACTGATTCATCATCATAGATCAGAATTCAACCAAGAACAAGGTGTGATCAATCCATTTTCGAGCACTATAATCATCAACATCAAAGTTGCAAATTCAGTTGGAACTCAAGATCCAGGGCAAGACTCCTCAAAGTGTTGCATACAGAATCAAATAGAGCAATTGTAGATCAGGATCCAAGCCTCAAAAGCCTCAGATCCACGAATTTCATCATCATCCACAAGCTGTCACACCAGGTGCATTTTCTCTGCCACAGCTTGATTCAGTTAATTTAGCATAGATTTGTTAGTTTAGATATGATGTAGGATGTTAGTAGAGCAATTAGGGTGAGTTTGGAGTAGTTTAGTGATGATTGTTAGCAGGTGTACCAAACTGTTAGGACCTAGAACTCTTAGGTTAGGCCATTATAATCTTAGTTTGATAGATCAGAATAATCACCATTAGTCATAGATGAGACTAGTCTAGGTTTGATGGAGAATTATGTTGGTAAGTTGCAGAGTATTTCCATGGTAACCAGAACTTGTCTCGATCGGGTTTATTGATTGGCTGAGTTTTAAGGCAAATAGAGACCATAGGCGTATAGAGGGAGGAATTTAGAGTGTTTTTCATGTTTACATCGTGGTGTTTCATGCACTGTAGAGTGAGAACAGATTGGTGGAAGTTGGTTCGTGCATGAACATTCATGGCAGAAACCCTAAGTGTTCATTTGATCCATTGGGGAAGACGAAATCTGGACGGTCCATTTCATGCAAGACTTTTGACTTGAGGAGCCATCGTGTGGCTAGCATTTAATTCTGAATTTGGAGGGAAGAGTGGTGCCCTAAACGCACCGTTTCATTAATTGAAACGGGCGGGCCTGAGTGCTGAATGATATCCCCACCCCCCATTAGTGAGCCCAACTTCATTTGCACGTGAATCCTATGCTATTTTCACCCCCTGCGTGTTTTTATTTTTAATAATTCTGAAATGGTTTTGGGCTTAAGCCAAATTTGCTACGCGCACCCCACCACTGCTTGGCCCATCCTGAAATGAACTGAGCGTGTCTTCTATTCAAACCCCCCCCTGGCTATTTCTTTCTTCTTTTTTATTATTTTCTTTTCATTTTTTCATTCATTTTTAAAAATTCATAATAAAAAGATAAAAAATCATTTTTAATCCATTCTTTTTACATCATTTTCATTAGAATGTGTAGAAAATTGTCATTAAATAAAATTGCATTTTTATTTTTATTTGATATTTTTTCCATATTTTCTAAATAAATGTCATTTTAAATAGCTTCATTTCATGCATGATTTTATTAATTTTGGTTCTATTAGATGCTTTAATATTTTTTGTTCATTCTTTTTATGTTGCTTAGATGAGATATTGAACTTGTAGAAACAATTTAGTTCCCATTTTTAGAGATTAATTGTAGGTGATTAATGTAGGCTTGAACAACATGAACAAATTAGGGTTTTTAGGTGATGACTTAAGAAGTTGGATTCTTTCCCTTAGGACTTAGGGTTTGACTAGATTAGTTATGGGACTATAGGGGCTATGGGTAGCTATTAGATCCCTTAGAAAAGTCAGGATTCCCCTACTGCTATTAGTACTCTGTATATATTTGATTGACTGGTGTGGTGTGCCCTCTGGGGATTATTGCTTGCTTGCTTGGGTATGGGGATTGTCTGGGGACTTGGGGAAGCTGAAGACTTGTGGAGATGAAGACCATTGGAGATCCAAAGATTGAAGATCAACTGCCAGAGTTGGAGAGGAGGTTCTTGCTAGCAGCTGCTGAGGAGACTAGGGTTTAGGAGCTAGGCAGAGCTCTAGGTTAGAAAGCTTGTTTCTCAAACATGGAATGCCTTGTCTGCATCCATCCTTTCTCTATGATTCAAAGTCTCTTTCAAATATCCACCTCCTTCCTTTGGAAGGACCAGTGAATATATTTGAAAGATAGAACTTTTGAGAGGAAACTTTCTGTTTCATGTTAACAGTTGATGAACCACCCTTGGTAGGTAATTAACTGTCTAACATTCATCCAACTCACTCTTGTGACTGATCCCTCATCTGGGAGGTTTGAGCATGAAGAAAAGCCATTGCAGATGGAAGATAGATGATCAAAGCCCTTATCTGAAGGTCATGAAGATGGATATTGATGCCTGTTGAAGCCTGTAGCTGATTGGAGATTACTTGAAGCCAGATGTTGATTCAGAGTTGCTGATGCTGTTTCTTTTGCTGTTGTATTTCATTGCTGATGTATTGATTGGTTTTCTGGATTGTATTGTTTGCTGTTTACCCTGTTGGGTTGAAAGTGAAGCCTGTTCACTTTTGCCTATTGTTTTCTAGGTTCGAGGTTGAGTGGGACTCCCTTGCCTCGCTTGTACTGTTGCATCCATGCATTTTACTGTTTTACTGTATATATCTGTGACTGTTTCTGTTTCTGCCTATCCCGTAGGATCTCTGTTTCTCTCTGTGCAAGAGAGGAGCATGATAGACACTAGGTCTTAACCCATGCATGATAACATTAGGTTAGTTTGATTCCCTTCGCAACCGTAGGTTAGGGTTCTGTCTCTTCTTTCTCAAAACAAACAGAAAAACACCATAAAGATTTCAAACACAATAAAAGACACTTCTTCCTTAAAAGAATGTGAACTCATCAAAGCGTCATTTTTGTCCGCTTGGACTGTTAATCAGAAAAAGCCTTTTTCAGAAGGAATAAAATCAATCAAGGACAGACTTGTGTCGTACGTGGCCCGAACTACGTTTGCTCTGATCTTCCATGCAGTGTGGAAGTACGTAGGCATAGGATGCGATATCCTAGCGAGCAACCTTCCCCTCCTTTCCCGTAGGTAGGCGAACTACGTTGACTCTGATTTCTCGTTCCAGGCGGGAATACGTAGGCATAAAGTGCGATACTTTGCCGAGTCATCTTTTATTTTTTCATTTTCTTTTCTTTTAACCCTCGACCCATAGTTTAGATAGAATAACAATCCATACCCGAAAACAAGCGTGGATCCCGTCGAGTACGACGGACGTGAGGGGTGCTAATACCTTCCCCTTGCGTAACCGACTCCCGAATCCAGGTTTTGGTTGCGACGACCATACCTTTCCCGTGTTGTGCGAGGTTTACTCTGAGCGTTTCCTTTCCCTCCCGTGGGATAAATAACGCACGGTGGCGACTCTTCTGTTCAGCCGGCGCCGATTTTCGCAGTAGCGACAGCTGGCGACTCTGCTGGGGATCCAACGTCCCCTGGCTGCTAAGGACTGCGATAGTTCTTATGCATTTGGGATCCAACGTCCCTTAAGAGAGTCAATCCTAGCGCTTGTTTTCCCGTCGAGGATTTTGTATGGAGTTATTGTATATTTCTAACCTTGTATTTTCAGCTTTGTATATTGATTATTATTGCTGTATTTGGGGTGTGACGGGTGTTCTGATATTGAGAGATAAGCCGGACCTGGGCTTGAGTGCACCTAGAATTAGCGTAGAAAGTAGTGGGCGCGTGCCGGCTTTGCTTGCATTAGTGTCTCATGAAATCTACACTCGGACGAGGTTCTTCTGGTTGGCTTCTTTTTCTACCCTTTGGGTCGAAGGGGTTGTTGGTCAGCTGAATTGTCGACTCCGGGGACCGATCACTTGGAAGTTGGCTAAGTGAGGCCTCTTCAGGAATTGATGATGCCACTCCTTCTGGGAATCGTATCATCAACCCTGAAAGTCTGTGACGCCGACGACCGCATAGGATGCCGTACCTTGTGCCAGTTATAGGGCCACCCACCTGTGAGGGGATTTGGGGTTATGCAGGTAACCAGACCTTCAGATACCGGTTATTTCTTGATCAGAGATCCTGGGTATTTATGGAGAGTTATGAGGTCTGTCAGAGACCATTTGGAGATGTGTTTTGAGGTCTGTCAGAGACTATTTGGAGATGTGTTCTGAGGTCTGTCAGAGGCCAATTAGAGATGTGATTTGAGGTCTGTCAGAGACCAGTTGGAGTTATGGTTTGAGGTCTGTCAGAGACCAGTATTGGAGCTTTGTGTTAGGTCTATCTGAGACCAGGGTTTGATGACTTCTGGATGGTCTATCTGAGACCTTTCTTGATTGGGTTTAGGCTATTCAGCTACAGCTTTGGTCCCTGTTGCATGTCACTTGCATTGCATTGCCTGCATATCCATTACCATTTGCATTTCACTAACGTGTGTCTGTGCTGCAGGTGCATTTGCATTTCCCTAGTTCTAGTGCCCGGACTTCTGAGTATTGATTATGGCTGGGTTGAGGAAGACAGTTGCGTATAAGCTGCCTGCACCTGATATTACTTCTTTGCTTGGTTTGATATCTCTCGCCGATGAGGAGGTTAGGAGAAGCTTCAGAATGAGCCATGGGAGATTACTGAGATTAGTCTGTAAGCCCACTGCTGATGAGATGAACGGGCTATACACCTTGATGCAGTTCTATGACCCCGCATTGAGATGCTTTACTTTTGCTGACTTTATTCTAGGGCCTACCATTGAGGAGTATGTGGAGTTTACCGAGCTTCCTGTGCAGAATGAGGTTCCCTTTATTCACTCTGCTGCTGAGCCCAAGTTGGAGGACTTAGCCAAGGCCTTACATATGGATGCTGCAGATCTGTTATTGACTTCTTGGCTCGGGGTTTCAGGTTTCTCTCTTGATTTCTTAGTTGTCAAAGCTCGAGAGTACGCCAAGAACGGTTGTTGGGTGGTTTTCAATGCTATTCTGGCTCTATGCATTTATGGAATTGTGCTGTTTCCTAACTTGCCCAACTTTGTGGATTTGGATGCTTTCTATCTGTTTGCTGCAGGCAACCCAGTGCCAACGTTGATCGGAGACTTCTATCATTCCTTGCACTACAAGAACGAAAACCGAAGGGGAAAAGTTGTTTACTGCTGTGCTCCTCTGTTGAATATGTGGTTCAAAAGTCATCTCCCCATGAAGGGACCATTTGTAGACAGTGCAACCTCAGCCAGTTGGTCAGAGCGCCTGATGAGGCTATATTCCGAAGACATTGTGTGGTTTGATCGAGACCTGTTGGGATCCGAGCTCATCTTCAGTTGTTCTGGGTACCCTAATGTACCGCTGATAGGAAGAAAAGGGTGTATCAATTACAACCCTTCTCTATTCATTCGTCAGTTCGGATACGCCCTGAAGAGCCCGCCAAAGGAGGAAGAAGTACAGGAATCTCTGTACTTCACCGGAGAAGTGAAGGGGGAGTTATTAGCCAAGTTGCAACATGCCTGGACACGTATTAACCGCAAAGGGAAACCACTGTTAGGTAAGAACGATTGCCAGGCCTATGCACCTTATAGAGTTTGGATTCAGGAGAGGGCTAGTCAGTTGAGGATGCCGTTTCCAGATGCACCAATTCTTGTTCCCGTTCCGGTAGCAGAGCCGAATACTGTTTCTAGGGAAGTCTATGAACAAGTTGTGAAGGAAAAAGAAGCCTTGATGAAGGTCAACGAAGGGTTAGAGCAAGAGCTAGCTCAGGTACGCAGTGAGAAAAACAAGGCCGTATATGCTTTCCAACAACAGATTGAGCTGGTAAACAGACTAGGGGCTGAGTTGACTGAGGAAAAGAAAAAGCGCGAACGTCTGGGGCAAGAGTTCAGAAGCTCCCATGACATGCTGGAAGCCAAAAAGAAAGCGCTCGACGCAGCACACCGAGAGATATCTTCTTGCAATAAGACTTGGAATGCTACACTCACCAACAATAAGATGAGGGAAGATAAGCTGAAGCAGCAAATTTCCGACCTCGAAGAGAAGTTGAAGTCTAGCATCAAGAAGTGTGAGGAAGAAGTGATGACCCGGTATAGTGTCCAGCATGCACTGAACAAGGCAATCAAGTCCAGAGACGAAGCAGTGTCTCAGAAGCGAAAGGTAGAAGATTGCTTCGGAGAAGCAACCTGGGAAGAAACTGCTGAAGACGTACGCCGTGTCCTTAAGAGGAGAAACCAGCTTGTTGAAGGGCTGCTTGATCGACCAAGCCATCCTGAGACCAAGAAGTTGATAGAGGAGTACCAGACTTTCGGGAGGATTTGATCATTTCATGTAGTAACTTGTATGCTTTATTTGCATAGTGCTGACCATCACCAGGATTGTTGGTTGAGGTCATGCCTTCTTTGTACTCTCAGTGATTTTTGTACCCTGGGCTTATTGATTCTCCCTGCAATATATGAGGCTTTCTATGATTCAGCTCCGATATTCTTATTGTCAGCACTGTCACTGCACCGGCACCTTCATACTAGAACTGGGGGAATGAACTTCCCTAATGCACAGACACATTGCATTGCATTCATATTCATATTGCATTACAGGTAATCTTTGAATGGTGTCTTACTTCCCGCTTGTATCAGGTACTTAACAGGATTGCAGATCAGCATCCGCACCGCTATTCTACACGCTCCAATTGTCGAAAAGTCATGGACCAAATGCAGAACGAGATGCAAGATGTGCGCGAGAAGCTCGCCCTCTTCATGCAGACCATGGAAGCTATAGCGAAAGGTCAGGAGAATTTGCAGGCCATGGTCCAGCCTCTGTTGGCCCGAAACGCTGGTCATGGTAATGAAGATCATCAGTCTGTCCGGGTTGATACTGCTCATGGAGACGGCACTCCCACGCCAGTGGCTCCGCCCGTGGTCAATATACCTGCTGCTAATGTCAACAACGCTACCGCTGCTGTGAACGGTAACGTCGGAGTTGGGAATGAGACTGCTGTCCATAATGCTGGGCTGGGTGATGTCAATTTGGGAGATAATCTAGGAGGCAACGGCTTTGTAAATACTGGGTTCGGATTCAACGATCAGGGATTTGATAACACTGGGAAGTATGGCTTTAATGCTCAAGGCTTTGGGCAAGATGGTTATGGTATGGTCAATCAGGGTTACGGAGGCTTTGGAAACGGAAATGGTACTGGATTTATGGCTTTCGGTCCTGCTGGAGGTGTTCAAGGGTACGGCAACAGAGGCCGAGGTCCGGGGATGAATCAGATCAGAGCTGGACGTAATAATGGATATGATGGGTACGGAGCTGGAAACGGTCTGTGGCAAGAAGATCAGCAGGAAGATGCCTTCTCCGGAGGAGGTTTTGAAGGGCCGATGGATGATTCCCAAAAGATTAGAATGCTGGAAGAGCAGATGAAGGGAGTCTTAAATCAAAGTGCTGTGGGATTGGACATGGCAACCATGGGTCTGGTACCTGGCTTGAGGGTGCCAATTAAATTCAAAGCTCCTGCGTTCGACAAGTACAAAGGAGACACATGTCCGAAAGTGCATGTACGAGCTTATTGCAGAAAGATGTCTGCATACTCAACTGATGAAAGAATGCTAATGCATTTCTTTCAGGATAGTCTGTCGGGTCCTTCCCTAGAGTGGTACATGGGGTTGGAGCCAACTGATATCAAGACATGGAAGCAATTAGCGGAGGCGTTTGTAGCCCATTACAAGTATAACAGCGACCTGGCACCCAATCGGGTCCAGTTGGCCGGGCTTTCGCAGAAGAAGGGGGAGAGTTTTAAAGAGTATGCGCAAAGGTGGCGCGATATGGCTGCCAGGGTCCGTCCTCCGGTGGAAGATAAGGAAATGAATGACATGTTTGTCGGCACATTCACAGGGCTGTTTCATGATATGCTGTTTCATACGTCTCTGGCCAGTTTTTCAGACCTGATTCTGATGGGGGAAAAGATTGAACGTAACATTAAGCAAGGAAAGTTCCAAGTCGAGGAATCAACTGCATCTGGCAGTAATAGGAAAGCTTATGGTGGGCGCCGTCAGGGCGAAGCCAGCGCAGTATTTGGAGGCCGAGGCCGAGGCCGAGGCAGGGGACGAGGTCAATATCGTCAGCCGCAGCAGGTGTCGAGTGTTACTATTCCCTATCAGCAACAGCCACTCCAGCAACAACAACCGGTTCAGCAGCAGCCAATGCCACAGCAGCAGCAGCCTCAGCAGGGGGCACAGCAAGCTCAGCGAAGATTCCAGGGTGGCAAGCCGAGAAGAGTGTTTGAGAAGCCTCCCTCTACCTATGCTGATTTATTGCAGACATTGTTGGGATTAAACCTGGTAGAGAAAAGAACTCTGGCACCAATAACGGGGGCTCCCCCGTTCGGCTACGATGCAAACAGGCACTGTGAGTTTCATTCTGGGGCCCCGGGTCACGATATAGAAGGTTGCCACGCTTTTAAGCACGTTGTGCAGGATCTCTTAGACAACAAGACTATCAATTTCGGAACGGCAGGTCCGAACATAGTCCAGAAACCCATGCCTAATCATGGGGCCAATGCCGTTCTGACTGAGGAAGGTCTGAATCTTATTATGAATGTTGAAGATTTAAAGACGCCGCTGAGCGAAATAAAGAGCCGACTGTTACAAGGAGGTGTTTACCCAGGTTGTAACGAGTATTGCTTAGATTGTTGGACCCTAGCTGGGGGGTGTGAGGATTTGAAGAAAGGCATTCAGGCTTTAATTGATGAAGGTATATTGCAGTTTGATCGAGCGGCAACTGACGAGCCTGCAGGGGCAGTAGCGGATAATCGGAGTGATGTGGCCACGGTAACAATTCCTCGGAAGACGGTCACTATTGCAGCACCAGCTCAGCGACCACCGATTACCATAACTAAAGCCGGGCCACTCCCGTACGAGAACACGAGAGCAGTCCCATGGTCATATGGGTTAGAGGTGTATTGTGATGGGATAAAGATTGATGTTAACAAGCAGCCAGCGGAGGTTGTGGATAATGTTGTTGGCTCAGGAGGCATGACGAGGAGTGGCAGGGTCTTTATATCTCCTGAAGTGGAGGCTGAAAGACTAGCGAAAGGAAAAGGGAAAGCGATTGAAAATGTTCCGGTGCAAGCAAGTGAAAAAGAAGCAGCATCGAAGGATGTAGAAGAGTTCATGCGCTTGATTCGGAAAAGTGATTATAAGATTGTGGAGCATCTGCAGCAGACACCGTCCAAAATATCTATCTTGTCATTGCTGTTGTGTTCGGAAGCTCATAGAAATGCTTTGCTGAAAGTCCTGGACACTTCTTTTGTACCCCAGGATGTCTCCGTAAATCAGCTAGAAGGAGTATTGGCACATGTGAATGCAGGCCACAGTCTGGGTTTCACCGATTTTGACTTGACTCCGAAAGGGAGAGATCATAATATGGCATTACACGTATCTGTTGAGTGTAGAGGATCGGTAATGTCGCATGTATTGGTTGACACCGGATCATCTTTGAATGTGCTGCCCAAGAAGGCGATGATGAAGCTGGATGTTCGAGGAATTTTGTGCACACCCAGTGATTTGGTAGTCAGAGCATTTGACGGCACGCGGAGAACAGTCTTCGGATCGATTACCTTGCCTCTGCAAGTGGGGCCGGAAGTGTTTGCAACTGAGTTTTATATCATGGATATACAGCATGCGTATAGCTGCTTGCTTGGAAGACCCTGGATTCATGGGGCAGGGGCCGTCACGTCTACCCTGCATCAGAAGTTAAAATATATGGTCGGAGACAGCGTAGTCACCGTGTGCGGAGAAGAAGACATCCTGGTCAGCCATCTAGCTTCATTTAAATATGTGGAAGTGGACGGAGAGATCCATGAGACACCATGCCAGGCATTCGAAGGTTTGCGCATCAAGGACAAAGGTCCCGGGCCGAGCAAAGTGCCAGAGATAGCTGTCTCATCGTATAAAGAAGCTCAAGCTCTAGTAGAAGCAGGAGAAGCCAAGGGCTGGGGTAAAGTGCTGGACATTCCTGTGAAGATGGACCGGTTCGGGCTGGGGTACCGACCGTCGTCATCAACTCCTTCCGTGGGGGCACCCCGTTTCAGAAAGCCGATTACCATCTCTGCCAGTGGAGTATGTCATGAAACTGTCAATGCTGCTTCAGAGTCTGATGAAGGAGACAGCGACTGTGATATGGATGCCTGGATTCAGCCAAGCACGCCAGGACAAGGACTGTGCAACTGGTCTATTCAAGAGCTTGTTCCTGTGACTTTTAAACAGTAATGCTTTGCTTTATTAATTGTTGAATAATCTGTTGTCTTGCCCGGGGCATCAGGATTCGCTTAGGGCTGTGTTGTTATAAACATTGCGTGTTAATCATTAAATAAATGGCGTTTTCTCTTGTGCAAATACCGTAATCCCTGTCTTTCTTGTTTTATATTTTTCAATAAAACGGCAACGTGGTTATTCGCTTTATACGCATTTTGAAGCACTTAACCATTCCTTTTGCAGGATAACATTTTCAGATGACATCCTTGCACCACCTATGACTCGTCCCGACTTTGAGCACCCGGTGTTTCAGGCTGAAGAAGAGGTTGTCGAAGATAGCGACGTTCCTGAAGAACTGTCTTGGTTAGTAAAGCGAGAGGAAAGAGCCATTCTGCCTCACGACGAGGTCATCGAAATTAACAATTTGGGGTCGGAAGGGGTTGAGAAGAATATTCGTATCGGAGCCGCACTGCAGAGTGATATCAAGCGAAGACTGGTTGAAATGCTCCGAGAGTATAATGATGTATTCGCTTGGTCATATGAGGATATGCCGGGGCTCGATACAGACATGGTTGTGCATCGCCTGCCACTGAAAGAAGATTGCCCGCCGGTCAAACAAAAGCTTCGCAGAACGCGACCAGATATGGCAATGAAGATCAAAGAGGAGGTGCAGAAACAGTGGGACGCTGGTTTCCTGGCTGTGACGAAGTATCCTTCATGGGTTGCCAACATCGTACCCGTGCCAAAGAAAGATGGCAAGGTTCGAATGTGCGTGGATTATAGAGATTTGAATAAAGCAAGCCCAAAAGACGATTTTCCACTTCCTCACATTGACGTGTTAGTTGATAATACTGCTCAGTACTCCGTATTTTCCTTCATGGATGGCTTTTCAGGCTATAATCAGATTAAAATGGCGCCAGAGGATATGGAGAAGACTACTTTCATAACGCCTTGGGGAACATTTTGCTACAAAGTGATGCCCTTTGGTTTGAAAAATGCTGGGGCAACATATCAGCGTGCGATGACGACTCTTTTCTATGACATGATGCATAAAGAGATCGAAGTTTATGTTGACGATATGATTGCCAAATCCCAGACGGAGGAAGAACATCTGGTGAATCTGCTGAAGTTGTTTAAAAGACTTAGGAAGTTCAGGCTGAGGCTGAACCCTAACAAATGCACCTTCGGGGTGAGATCGGGTAAACTGCTGGGGTTTATCGTAAGCGAAAGAGGAATAGAGGTCGATCCTGCTAAAATAAAAGCTATTCAAGAAATGCCGACGCCTAAAACAGAGAAAGAGGTGCGCGGGTTTTTAGGGAGGTTGAACTACATTGCCCGGTTCATATCTCACCTAACGGCCACGTGTGAACCGTTATTCAAGCTCTTGAAGAAAGATCAAGCTGTAACGTGGAACGAAAATTGTCAAAAGGCGTTCGATAAAATAAAGAAGTATCTGCAGGAGCCTCCTATTTTGATACCCCCGGTGGCAGGGAGACCCTTGATAATGTATTTGACGGTTCTTGAGGGAAGCATGGGTTGTGTTCTCGGTCAACACGACGAGACAGGGAGAAAAGAGCATGCAATCTATTACTTGAGTAAGAAATTTACAGATTGTGAATCTCGGTACTCAATGCTGGAGAAAACTTGTTGCGCGCTAGCCTGGGCCGCCAAGCGTTTGAGGCAGTACATGCTGAATCATACAACCAGGCTCATCTCGAAGATGGATCCTATCAAATATGTATTCGAAAAGCAGGCGTTGTCAGGTAGAATTGCCCGTTGGCAGATGGTCTTGACTGAATATGACATTCAATACGTCTCGCAAAAGGCTATAAAGGGGAGTGTGCTGTCTGAGTATCTGCCGGAGCAGCCTATTGAAGAGTACCAATCGATGAGATTTGATTTTCCTAACGAGGATATCATGTACCTAAAGATGAAAGATTGTGAAGAACCGTTGCCAGACGAGGGGCCAGAGTTGGGGTCCCAGTGGAAGATGATATTTGACGGAGCTGTGAATGCTTACGGTAGCGGAATAGGGGCAATCATCACCACGCCACACGGGTCGCACATCCCGTTTACTGCACGATTGACCTTTGTCGTCACCAACAATGAGGCCGAATACGAAGCTTGTATAATGGGGCTTGAAGAAGCCATTGATTTGCGAATCAAACATCTAGACGTATACGGAGACTCAGCTCTGGTGGTGAATCAGATAAAAGGGGAATGGGAGACACGGCAGCCTAATTTGATACATTACATGAATTATGCAAGGAGATTGTTGCCTTTCTTTGACAAAGTTGAATTGCATCACGTGCCGCGGGCAGAAAATCAAATGGCTGACGCCCTTGCCACTTTGTCTTCCATGTACAAGGTCAACTTCTGGAACGAAGCTCCCCAAATCACTATCTCTCGGTTGGATAGGCCAGCGTATGTATTTGCTATTGATGAAGCATCTGATGACAAACCGTGGTATTTCGATATCCTTAATTTCCTGAAGAATAAAGAGTATCCGGCTGGGGCATCCAGTCAAGATCAGAAGACTCTCAGGAGATTAGCGGGTAATTTCTACTTGAATCCGGATGGCGTCTTGTACAGAAGAAACCACGATTTGGTGTTGTTGCGTTGTGTAGACGAGAAAGAGGCAAAGCTTCTCATGGAGGAAATTCACGAAGGTACCTTTGGTACGCATGCTGGTGGGCATGCTATGACGAGAAAACTGCTAAGGGCAGGTTATTTTTGGCTGACGATGGAAACTGATTGTTTCAAGTTTGCAAGAAAGTGCCACAAGTGCCAAATCTACGCCGACAAGATACACGTGCCTCCGAGTCCTTTAAATGTGATGTCATCTCCATGGCCATTCTCGATGTGGGGAATCGATATGATTGGGAAGATCGAGCCGACGGCTTCTAATGGGCATCGGTTCATCCTAGTAGCAATCGATTATTTCACCAAGTGGGTGGAAGCGGCGTCTTACGCAAATGTAACGAAGCAAGTGGTGGCCAGATTCATCAAGAGAGATATCATTTGCCGATATGGGATTCCCGAACGGATAATCACGGATAATGGTTCAAATCTGAACAACAAAATGATGAAGGAGCTCTGTCAGAATTTCAAGATCGAACATCACAACTCCTCCCCTTACCGACCCAAGATGAATGGCGCTGTAGAGGCGGCCAATAAGAATATCAAGAAGATCGTTCAGAAAATGGTGGTGACCTATAAAGATTGGCATGAAATGCTACCTTTTGCTTTGCACGGTTATCGTACGACGGTACGCACATCAACCGGGGCAACTCCGTTCTCATTGGTATACGGAATGGAAGCGGTATTACCATTGGAAGTTGAGATCCCTTCTCTGAGGGTATTGCGAGACGTTCAGCTGGACGAGGCAGAATGGGTAACGAATAGATTGAACCAACTGAGCTTAATGGACGAGAAGAGGCTAGCTTCTCTAGCATACGGTCGTTTGTACCAAAGACGAATGAAGAAAGCGTACGACAAGAAGATACTTCCGCGAAGCTTTCAGACGGGCGACCTTGTGCTGAAAAGGATTCTCCCGCCGCAAGCAGATCACAGGGGCAAGTGGACCCCCAACTACGAAGGGCCATACGTTGTCAGGAAAGTCTTTTCAGGAGGAGCTTTATTGTTGTCCACCATGGACGGTGAAGACTTTACGTCGCCTGTAAATTCGGACGCAGTTAAAAAATACTTTGCTTAAAATTGACCCGCTGGACAGAAAAAAGAGAGTCCAGGCAAAAATGGGGCATCCTGGCGAACCAAAAACAGAATGAAAGGTTCGGGCAAAAATTAGGGATATATTGAAAAAATGTACACCCGCGAAGTCGAAAACCTACACTGGGCGGCTTCGGCAAAAAAGGGTATCCCGGTGAACTGAAAACCCGTAAAGGGCGGTTCACGCAAAAGTTAGGGATTTGAAAAGCAAATGACTGCGGTCCGAATACAATGAGCATCAATGCGGGAGAATATATTTGAGGAGCCAGTTATCAGACACGATCTCTTCAGAAGTGGGGATACCGGGAAAGCATTAGAGTCGGATGAGTCATAGGAGGATCAGTTCGTGGTGTTCATCTGCATCCCGTTGCCGACATGTGTACAAAATTTAATTTGTCAAAATATTCATGCTTCTTGTGCATACTTATGTATTTGCTTTGCGTAGCTTCCTCTTTTCAGGAGTTACATCCCGTGTACAAAAACTCCGCCCATTCAGGGGCCCGATCAATAAAACACGTTATTCAGTACTTGATGCTGGTTCTTTACTGTTTTGTGCATGATAAAACGCCTAAGTTTATTGAAGCTAGCATGAGTATAACGTCGCTGGCCCTTGCCAACAATTGCTAAAGCTTTGAATTAACTGAGTGTAACGTCACTAACCTGAATTGATTTGATTGCATGGGCTTGTCGTGTCTTGTTTGTGTTGTTGCAGGTTTCATAACTATACGAGGAAGATGATCAAAAGATTGCGATAACGAAAGACTTAGTCCCCACGCAGGTCATGCATGTTCTTCCTGAAGAAGGATAGAATTCCCTAGCTAGCCGTAGCTTACCCAAAGGGAGCAGAAAAGTTATTCGTCCTCAGCAGAGTTTGGCGATTCCAAGATCATAAGGCTGTATTCAGACAGGTTCATCTTTCCCCGCAGGGTCATGCACTCTCCCCCAGTGGAGTCAGTTAATTTTCCCCAAGAGAATCATCCCATCCCCAGCGGAATTCTCTTTGCAAGTGTTTTCGTTCCTTCCAGAGGAGCTCGAAGATCAAGACTCTCCAAAGCAGAGTTGATGGTGGGTCCTGTCATTTACTTTGTCAGAGATACTGGTGATATCAGTTCACGTTCCAGCAGAAAGTCCGATCGAACTATGCACATCTGCTATTCCCCAGCAAAGTTATATTCCCCAGCAGGGGGTTACCTCAACAAGTTGCTCGGCGTGAGTTCCCAATTTCCCAGCAAGGTTGACGTCACCCTTCTAGCATTTATTTTGCTGGAATAATTCTGTAGCATCTGGCTATCCCCGGCGGAGTCGGCATTATCCTTCCAGCATTTATTTTGCCGAAGCAGTTTCTGTACTCTAGCAGTTCAGATGGAGAGAATTCTTGCTCAAATGAATTACCAAACATTCAAGATCTCGGCATGAGATACTCAATGATAACGTCAGTTTCGGCAGTATTCCCTACAGAGGTGCCAGGATAAGTTTCTCTTTGTTCCCAAGCAGAATCAGTTGTCATCAAGGGTTCCATGAATCAGAATTTCAGAGGCCACCGCCGGTTATCATAGCAGGCGTCCGATAGTTTGGTTTCCAGACATCCTCAGTAGAGTCCGCCTCAAAGTCGCTGTCACGATGGTGCTGAGGAGTTTGTGGGTGAGGATCATTGGAGAACTAAGTCCTGACGTGGACAATTTATTCCTATATTGATGGGATTTCTTCAGAAGTGGGCGTCCTAACGTGGACAGGTTTATTTCCCCGGATGGGTGAGGTGTGTTAGTCCTAACGTGGGCAAGATTCGGTTCCTCGAAATTAGTGGAATGGGAGGTCATGACGTTGACAAAAGTGATTACTCTTTGTGTTGGTGTCCTGACGTGGACAGATCAGACCAGCGTGAGTCCTTGCGTGGACAAGTCTTATTTCCTCAGCGGGCCGAAGACGCCTGAGTCCTAACGTGGACAGATCAAGACGAGATCAGTGTCCTGACGTGGACAAATCAAAGAAATTATTATTCCTAACGTGGAGAAGTGGGTCCTAACGTGGACGATGTAGTCCTTACGCGGACATATCAAAAGAGGTGATTCCTAACGCGGAAAGAGTGGAGTCCTTACGTGGACAGCTTAAGATGGCATTCCTTACGTGGAAAAATGTAGTCCTGACGCGGACAAATCGGAAAGAAAAATGGTTTCCTTACGTGGGAAGACGAGTTTATTCCTTACGTGGAAAGATTGAGTCCTCACGTGGACATATCAAGAGCATCCCTTACGTGGAAGAAAAATGGTTTCCTTACGTGGAAATGACAGCATTCCTGACGTGGAAAGATTAGAGTCCTTACGCGGACATATCAAGATTGATTCCTGACGTGGAAAGAAAGAGACTATTCCTGACGTGGAAGAGTTTAGTACCGACGCGGACAGATCCAAGAAGATATTCCTAACGTGGAAGAAGAAGATTTAGTCCTTACGTGGACAGACTCAAGAAAAGTTGATTCCTGACGTGGAAGAATGATGTACCCCTTATGTGGAAAGTTGAGCCCTGACGTGGGCAGATTCAGAATCAAAGTTGAATTCCTTACGTGGAAAGAATGGAGTCCTGACGCGGGCATGTCACGTGGTATTGGAGTCCTTACGTGGACAGATTGATATAGTTCTCCTTATGTGGAAAGAAGATTGCTTCCTGACGTGGAAAGATGAAAGGGTTAGTCCTGACGTGGACAGATACAGAAGAAATGATTCCTGACGTGGACAGGTGATTCCTGAAGTGGAAGAGAGTATTCCTAACGTGGACGATTCAGTTTATAGAAATGCAGACGAATTATCCCCAGTGGCGTTGCCGAGATTTTTCTGGGTTAACAGCAAATGGAGTCCTAACGTGGACAGGTTTTAGTTGAGATTTCTTCGTATTGATGACGGACAGAGTCCTAACGTGGACAAGCAAGCAATCTGTTATGACAGAATCCTCTACAGAACGATGAAGACAATCCCCAGCACAGTCGCACGAGATCAGTGGGTTGCTGTAACAGTCAGATTCAGCTGATGAATGTCGTTCCCCAAGCAGGAGCGCAATTTAGTTTTGCGGTTGGCAAATTTCGGGTTTCACTAGTATTCAACCGTCTCGTACCGCGAATGTCTGAAGGCTCCGGGCTCTTCACCCAATCGGGTCCAAGTCGTTTGAATAGGGGCAGCTGTTGCACCCTAAAATTTGCTCAACCTTATTCACTTGGTTTATGTTTCAATGTCATTAGCATTTGCATATAGAGTCATGTACATAGACTAACCATCTGCATATCATAAGCATAGCAAAGTCATTCAACAGGGGACCAATCATTATTCTCATCTCTAGAAGCCTGTCAAGAGGTTATTATCCCAATTCAATCTTATTCAAGTCATCAGGAAAGAATTTGAAAGCAAAGAGCTCAGCAGATCAAGCCTTGAGTCCATCTCCTAGCTGAGGGTATCTGAGGGTCAACAAGAGGGTTGTGAGCTGTGAGTTGAAGGCATGGAGAGTATCTAGACATTATGAGAGACTTAGAAAGTCATTTAAAGAAGGAGACAAGTCATTGATGAGAGCACAAGATCTATAGCTGAAGGCAGTCAACTAGGGTTTCACCTGGGTCAACCCTAGGTCAACCCTAGGTCAATTGACTGACTTAAGGGGCATTCAAGTCTAGTGGAGAGATGGGGGGTTCATCATTGGATATATAAAGAAGGATATGGAGATATGCCAAGAGGAATTCAAGATAAATCAAGGAGAAGAGGAGTTTCTAAATTAGGGTTTCTGTGTAAAATCCCCTAGTTTAGGTCAAATTTCCAAGCAAGATAAGTCAAAATGCTAGCTTCAAATGGCTTCTTGGCCAACATGAAACTTGTAGAGGATCTCTAGACCTTTAATTTGAGTGGTGGAAGACATCAAGGAGATTTATAGAACTCAAGTTATGGTCCTTGCAAGTTACAGGTCATCTGAGGTATCTGAAATTTTGTCTGTGAAAGTGACTTGACTTCCAAGCTAGTTTTACCCCTCAAGGAGATTTCAAATGAATTCTTGGTCAACATAAGAATTGTTCCTCATTGTCTTAGCTTTCTAGAATGGTATAGTATGCCTTCATATGAGGTGTGGAACTCAACTTATGGTCTTGGCAAGCAAAGGGTATTTTGGGCATTTGTGAATTACAGGTCATTTTAACCTATGTCCAAAACTCATACAAGGAGGCCTCAAATGGAAAAACTTACAACATCAAACTTGCTCCAAATGAAATTTTGAGTCTAGAAAGAAGGTCACAAATTGTTGGAAAAGCTCATAACATGAAGTTGCATGATTGGTCCAAATTTGAACTAAAATGGCTTATAATTTGAATAAAGTCAAAGTGAAAAATGGTTTGGAAGATTTATAAGTCCAAATGGAGACTTCCAATATATGATTTTGAATGGAAAAGACATTCTAAAGACAATGGTTCAAGCACTTTTTTGAGCTTAGTGGAAAAAATCAAGGTTATCCTTGGTTACTTGCATTTTAAGAAACATAGCCAAAATGAATCAAAGTTGGAAGGCAAGGGAATGTGTAAGAGGGATCTAGAAGTTACCATTGAACACTATATATTCATGAAATGAAGATTGAGCAAGGGTTGGATTCATTTTTCACCAAGAATTTCCCAAATTCTCTCATTCTTTCTCATTGCATTTTTACTTCAATTCCTCAAATTCTTCACCAATCACCATCAAAATCAATTTCATCATACTGATTCATCATCATAGATCAGAATTCAACCAAGAACAAGGTGTGATCAATCCATTTTCGAGCACTATAATCATCAACATCAAAGTTGCAAATTCAGTTGGAACTCAAGATCCAGGGCAAGACTCCTCAAAGTGTTGCATACAGAATCAAATAGAGCAATTGTAGATCAGGATCCAAGCCTCAAAAGCCTCAGATCCACGAATTTCATCATCATCCACAAGCTGTTACACCAGGTGCATTTTCTCTGCCACAGCTTGATTCAGTTAATTTAGCATAGATTTGTTAGTTTAGATATGATGTAGGATGTTAGTAGAGCAATTAGGGTGAGTTTGGAGTAGTTTAGTGATGATTGTTAGCAGGTGTACCAAACTGTTAGGACCTAGAACTCTTAGGTTAGGCCATTATAATCTTAGTTTGATAGATCAGAATAATCACCATTAGTCATAGATGAGACTAGTCTAGGTTTGATGGAGAATTATGTTGGTAAGTTGCAGAGTATTTCCATGGTAACCAGAACTTGTCTCGATCGGGTTTATTGATTGGCTGAGTTTTAAGGCAAACAGAGACCATAGGCGTATAGAGGGAGGAATTTAGAGTGTTTTTCATGTTTACATCGTGGTGTTTCATGCACTGTAGAGTGAGAACAGATTGGTGGAAGTTGGTTCGTGCATGAACATTCATGGCAGAAACCCTAAGTGTTCATTTGATCCATTGGGGAAGACGAAATCTGGACGGTCCATTTCATGCAAGACTTTTGACTTGAGGAGCCATCGTGTGGCTAGCATTTAATTCTGAATTTGGAGGGAAGAGTGGTGCCCTAAACGCACCGTTTCATTAATTGAAACGGGCGGGCCTGAGTGCTGAATGATATCCCCACCCCCCATTAGTGAGCCCAACTTCATTTGCACGTGAATCCTATGCTATTTTCACCCCCTGCGTGTTTTTATTTTTAATAATTCTGAAATGGTTTTGGGCTTAAGCCAAATTTGCTACGCGCACCCCACCACTGCTTGGCCCATCCTGAAATGAACTGAGCGTGTCTTCTATTCAAACCCCCCCTGGCTATTTCTTTCTTCTTTTTTATTATTTTCTTTTCATTTTTTCATTCATTTTTAAAAATTCATAATAAAAAGATAAAAAATCATTTTTAATCCATTCTTTTTACATCATTTTCATTAGAATGTGTAGAAAATTGTCATTAAATAAAATTGCATTTTTATTTTTATTTGATATTTTTTCCATATTTTCTAAATAAATGTCATTTTAAATAGCTTCATTTCATGCATGATTTTATTAATTTTGGTTCTATTAGATGCTTTAATATTTTTTGTTCATTCTTTTTATGTTGCTTAGATGAGATATTGAACTTGTAGAAACAATTTAGTTCCCATTTTTAGAGATTAATTTTAGGTGATTAATGTAGGCTTGAACAACATGAACAAATTAGGGTTTTTAGGTGATGACTTAAGAAGTTGGATTCTTTCCCTTAGGACTTAGGGTTTGACTAGATTAGTTATGGGACTATAGGGGCTATGGGTAGCTATTAGATCCCTTAGAAAAGTCAGGATTCCCCTACTGCTATTAGTACTCTGTATATATTTGATTGACTGGTGTGGTGTGCCCTCTGGGGATTATTGCTTGCTTGCTTGGGTATGGGGATTGTCTGGGGACTTGGGGAAGCTGAAGACTTGTGGAGATGAAGACCATTGGAGATCCAAAGATTGAAGATCAACTGCCAGAGTTGGAGAGGAGGTTCTTGCTAGCAGCTGCTGAGGAGACTAGGGTTTAGGAGCTAGGCAGAGCTCTAGGTTAGAAAGCTTGTTTCTCAAACATGGAATGCCTTGTCTGCATCCATCCTTTCTCTATGATTCAAAGTCTCTTTCAAATATCCACCTCCTTCCTTTGGAAGGACCAGTGAATATATTTGAAAGATAGAACTTTTGAGAGGAAACTTTCTGTTTCATGTTAACAGTTGATGAACCACCCTTGGTAGGTAATTAACTGTCTAACATTCATCCAACTCACTCTTGTGACTGATCCCTCATCTGGGAGGTTTGAGCATGAAGAAAAGCCATTGCAGATGGAAGATAGATGATCAAAGCCCTTATCTGAAGGTCATGAAGATGGATATTGATGCCTGTTGAAGCCTGTAGCTGATTGGAGATTACTTGAAGCCAGATGTTGATTCAGAGTTGCTGATGCTGTTTCTTTTGCTGTTGTATTTCATTGCTGATGTATTGATTGGTTTTCTGGATTGTATTGTTTGCTGTTTACCCTGTTGGGTTGAAAGTGAAGCCTGTTCACTTTTGCCTATTGTTTTCTAGGTTCGAGGTTGAGTGGGACTCCCTTGCCTCGCTTGTACTGTTGCATCCATGCATTTTACTGCTTTACTGTATATATCTGTGACTGTTTCTGTTTCTGCCTATCCCGTAGGATCTCTGTTTCTCTCTGTGCAAGAGAGGAGCATGATAGACACTAGGTCTTAACCCATGCATGATAACATTAGGTTAGTTTGATTCCCTTCGCAACCGTAGGTTAGGGTTCTGTCTCTTCTTTCTCAAAACAAACAGAAAAACACCATAAAGATTTCAAACACAATAAAAGACACTTCTTCCTTAAAAGAATGTGAACTCATCAAAGCGTCATTTTTGTCCGCTTGGACTGTTAATCAGAAAAAGCCTTTTTCAGAAGGAATAAAATCAATCAAGGACAGACTTGTGTCGTACGTGGCCCGAACTACGTTTGCTCTGATCTTCCATGCAGTGTGGAAGTACGTAGGCATAGGATGCGATATCCTAGCGAGCAACCTTCCCCTCCTTTCCCGTAGGTAGGCGAACTACGTTGACTCTGATTTCTCGTTCCAGGCGGGAATACGTAGGCATAAAGTGCGATACTTTGCCGAGTCATCTTTTATTTTTTCATTTTCTTTTCTTTTAACCCTCGACCCATAGTTTAGATAGAATAACAATCCATACCCGAAAACAAGCGTGGATCCCGTCGAGTACGACGGACGTGAGGGGTGCTAATACCTTCCCCTTGCGTAACCGACTCCCGAATCCAGGTTTTGGTTGCGACGACCATACCTTTCCCGTGTTGTGCGAGGTTTACTCTGAGCGTTTCCTTTCCCTCCCGTGGGATAAATAACGCACGGTGGCGACTCTTCTGTTCAGCCGGCGCCGATTTTCGCAGTAGCGACAGCAGGAAACCTTTAACCTCAGAGTACCTGGTTTATCTCTGTCAGTGAGATATGGTTACAGGGTTCTTTTGAGTGGTTGGTTTGGTTTGAGGCGAAGATTTGATGGTTCTCAGGCTTCAGTACAAAGCAGCACAGTTCATCAGCATTGCACTTGATCTCCTGTTTGCATATGCATGTGCATTTTCATGTTTTCATTTCATTAACGCATATTTATGTTGCAGGTGTGATCATTCCCCTCTGATTCTAGTGTATTTTCTAGCCAGACATGGAGTCCATGAAGAGGACAGTTGTTTACCGGTTGCATTCGCCAGATATCAGTTCCTTGCTGGGATTAGTTGCTCTAGCAGATGAGAGAGTGAGGGCTGAGTTCAGAGTATCTTATGGGAGATTGCTTAGTTTGTTGTACAGACCTTCAACATTTGAGACGACTGGGGTGTATACTTTGATGCAGTTTTATGAGCCTTAGCTGAGATGCTTCCTGTTTCCCGACTATATTCTGGCACCCACTTTGGAGGAGTACTCTGCTATGTTGGGAGTTCCTGTGTTAGACCAGATGCTCTTTATACATGTTGATGCTGAGCCTGAGTTGGCTACACTTGCTGAGATTGTCAGGTTAGACGCTTCTGAGTTCCCTGGAGGGTTGGTCAAGCTGAACGGAGCCTATGGTTTTCACCTGTCTGTCCTGGTTGAGAAGGCTACACAGTGCGCGAAGAGCGGATGTTGGGTTGTCTTCAGTGCCATTCTAGCTGTCTGCATCTATGGGATTGTCTTGTATCCCAATGTGCCAGATTTTGTTGACTCAGATGCTTTCTTGATTCTTGCCTCGAAGAATCCAGTTCCTACTCTCTTGGGCGATGTTTATCATTCTATTCACTATAACAATGAGAAACGTCGTGGCAAGAATGTTTCCTGCTGTCTTCCTCTTTTGTACAGGTGGTTCCAGGGACATCTTCCGAAGACAGGGCCTTTTGTTGATGCTGTTGATACTTTGGATTGGTCTTCCCGGTTGATGGGGCTGTCTGCTGAGAACATCATTTGGTTTGATTGGAGCATGCTTGGCACTGATATTGTATATAGTTGCAGTGGCTTTCCGAATGTCACTTTGATTGGACGGAAAGGCTGTATCAACTATAACCCTTCTTTGCTGGTGAGACAGTTTGGGTATGCCTTGAGAAATGCTCCTATTGAGGTTGAGATATAGGAATCTTTGTATCTCACGGGCTTATTAGACGAGGCTGTTTTGATCAGGTTGAGACATGCATGGGCTAACATCCATAGGAGAGGGAAAGCTTTGCTAGGTAAGAGCAATAACAAAGCTTATGATCCTTATTTGTCTTGGATCCACGAGAGAGCTAAGATTTTCTTGATGCCATATCCTGCTGTGGAATCTTTGTATCTTCCAGTGGTTGAAGTACCTACTTCGGTAGAGATTGAGAAGTATAACAAATTGTTGGCTGAAAACGAAGAATTGAAGAAAGCCAATGACGAGTTAGAGAAAGAGATCTTCCAGTTGCGTCATGAGAAGAATGAAGCTACCTTCACTGTGAAGGAACATACTGAGTTGATTAATAGGTTGGGTTCAGAGTTGACTGAAGAGACCAACAAGAGGGAAAAAGTGGGAGTAGCCTTGAACGGTGTTAGCAAGGTGCTTGCTTCCAAGAAGGAACTCTTAAACAAAGCTTATTCCCGACTCGGAAAGTGGGAAACATTGTGGAATACCACGCTTATCAAGCGGAAGGAGCGTGAAGATGAGCTGAAACTGCAGATTGCCACGCTAGAGGCGCAGATTAGAGCCCAGGATGCAAAGATTGCTGAAGAGACATCACTTAGGAGCGTTGTTGAGCTTAGAGTAAGTGACCTTGGCAAGGAGCTGAGAGGTTGTGAATTGAAGGCCGGCTCCAAGAGATGCAGACTCGACGAGTGTTTTGGCGAAGGAACCTACAAGGACGACGCCAAAAAGCTGAGATCCACTGCTGAGCGACATGCATTACTGATACAGGAGCTAATCTCCAGACTAGGTCATTTGGAGACGTTGAGGATATTGGAAGATGTCAGAGCGCGCCATTTGGCCTGATTTATCTTTGCTTTGCTTTTGTTATCTGTACTTGTATTTTGACCATCGCCAGGCTTATTGGCCAAGGTCTCTTCAGTTGTATTCAGTTATATCTTTGTACTCTGCCTCTTGGCATTTGTCTATGTATGAGGATTTTTTGATTCCTTGCTTGCTTGATTGGGACTCCATTTTCGTGATGGTCTTCTCTCTGAAACTAGAATCGGGGGGGAGGGGGGGGGAGATAACCTGTAGCATATTTATACATTTGCATCCGCATACTCATATTACATGACCGGTATTTTTTGAATCTGTATCTCATTTCCTACATCTCACAGGTTTCAGGATTGACAACCCGAGAACGCACCGTTATTCTACCAGGAACAACTGCAAGAGAATCATGGATCAAGTTCAAGTCAAGATGTAGGAAATTCGTGAGAAGTTGGCACTTTTCATGCAAGCAATGGAAACCATGGTCAAGGGTCAGGAGAATCTCCAGACTCTGGTGCAACCGCTATTGGTGCGGGCGAATGGAAATACTGATTATCACTCTGTTGGAACTCCTCACAGGGAGGATGAGATACCTACAGTGGTCGTTCCCACAAGTGGTGGAGTTGGTGCCGGTGATGGCAATGGCAATGGAAATACCGGTGCTGGTGCTGGGACTGGAGCCCACCCAAATTAGAAGCTGGAAAGAATTGGCTGATGCTTTTGTTAAACATTACCAATATAATAGTGACTTGGCGCCGAACAGGGTCCAGCTGCAGAGTTTGTCTCAGAAGAATGGTCAAAGCTTCAAGGAGTATGTGCAGCGCTGACGTGATATTGCGGCTAGGGTTCATCCCCCTTTGGTTGAAAGAGAGTTGATTGATATGTTTATTGGAACATTCTCTGGAATGTATTACGACAAATTGCTTAATGTCTCGATGGGCAGTTTCTCTGACATGATTCTCATGGGAGAACGGATTGAAAACAGAATTAAGATTGGGAAGATTCAGGCAGGTGAATCCACCTCAGCTGGAAGTGCAAGGAAAGCCTTTGGTGGAAGGAGACAAGGTGACGCCAGTGCGGTATATGGTGGTCGAGGTTGTGGAAGAGGTAGGAATCCGTATCAGCCACGGCAAGTTCCTAGTGTTACTATCCCGATACCTCAGTAAAACCAACAACAACAATAACAACAATGGCAACAACAGCCGTAACAACAGAGAATGCACCCTGCTCAGCGTAGAATTCAAGAGGGTAGGCCAAAGAGATTATTTGAAGCACCTCCTTCAACTTATGTCGAACTTCTTCAAACGCTGTTGGGTTTGAATCTGGTTGAAAAGAGAACGATGGCCCTATTGACGGGCACTCCTCCATTTGGTTTTGACGCTGGTAAATATTGTGATTTTCATTCCGGGGCGCCCAGACATGATATTGAAGGTTGCCATGCTTTCAAACATAAGGTTCAAGATTTGCTTGATAGTAAGGCCATTAACTTTGGTCAAGATGGTCCCATTATTGTACAACAACCCATGCCGAATCATGGAGCGAATGCTATCATAAAGGAAGAGAATTTGAACTTGGTTATGGATGTGAATGAATTGAAGACACCGTTAAGTTGTGTTAAAAGCAGATTGTTGAAAGGGGGTGTATTCCCCGGATGTGACGAATATTGTCTGGATTGCTGGACCTAACCAGAGGGTTGCACTGATTTGAAAAGAGGCATCCAAGCCATGATAGATGAGGGGATTTTGCAATTTGATCAGACCGCTGTTGAGAAGCCTGTTGAGGTATTGTTGGAAAAGCAGGATGAGATTGCAACTGTTACGATCCCAAGGAAGACTATTACGATATCGGCGCCCGCCAAGTGGCCGACTATCACAATAACAAAAGCAGGACCTGTTCCTTTTGAGAGTACAAAAGTTGTTCCATGGACGTATGGGTTAGAAGCATATTGTAATGGAGAAAAGATTGAGGTGAATAGCCAGCCGGCAGGGGCAGTTGACAATGTTGTTAGAACGGGAGGCATGACCCGTAGTGGAAGAATCTTCACCGCACCTGAAGTTGAAGCAGAGAGGATTGTTAAAGGCAAGGCCAAGGTGAACGAAAGTGGACCATCCCAGTTGAAAGAGAAAGACACGTTGCTCAAGGACATAGAAGAGTTCATGAGGCTAATTCGCAAGAGCGATTATAAGATTGTTGAGCACTTACAACAGACACCCTCAAAAATTTCAATCCTATCTTTGTTGTTGTATTCTGAGGCTCACCGAAATGCTTTGTTGAAGATATTGGACACGTCATTTGTACCTCAAGAGGTTTCTGTCAACCAGCTAGAGGGGGTACTGGCACATGTCAATGCTGGACATAGTTTGGGTTTCACTGATTTTGATCTAACACCCAGAGGCCGAGAGCATAATATGGCTTTGCACATATCGGTGGAATGCCGGGGCACCGTAATGTCACACGTTCTTGTAGACACCGGATCATCTCTGAATATATTGCCTAAGAAGGCTATGATGAAGTTAGATATTCGGGGAATTATTTGCACGCCAAGTGACTTGGTTGTGAGGGCATTTGATGGAACGAGAAGGTCGGTGTTTGGATCGATAACGTTGCCGTTGCAGGTCGGGCCGAAAATATTCGACACTGATTTATATCATGGATATTCATCCAGCTTATAGCTGTTTACTTAGGCGTCTGTGGATACACTCTGCAGGGGCTGTGACGTCCACGCTGCATCAGAAGCTTAATTTTGAAGCCGGTGGTGGCATCGTTACTATTTGTGGGGAAGAGGACATTTTGGTTAGTCATCTCTCATCGTTCAAGTACGTTGAAGTAGATGGAGAAATCCACGAAGCGCCATGCCAAGCCTTCGAAGGGTTGCAAATCAAAGACAAGTCTAGTGTTCCCAGCAAAGGGCCAGAGGTTGCTATGGCTTCGTATAAAGACGCTTAAGCGTTGGTTCAGACGGGTGAGACGAAGGGTTGGGGTCAAGTACTGGAAATTCCCGTCAAGATGGACAAGTTTGGACTAGGGTACCTCCTAACATCAGCATCTTCTTCACAGAAAGCACCCAAGTTCAAGGGACTGGTGGTAATTACTCCAATGGGAGTCTGCTTTGAGACGATTACTGCTGTTTTCGACTCGGAAGACGAAGATAGTGATTGCGATATGGACGCGTGGATCAAGCCTAGCGTGCCAGGACAAAGTCTCTGTAACTGGTCCATCCGAGAAATTGTCCCAGTGACTACAAAACAATAATGATTTGTTTTCTTGATTATTGTATAATCCTGTGTCCTACCCGGGGCATAGTGATTTTGTTTTAGGGCCACTTGCTTATGTGTATGCACTGTTTAATCATTGAATAAAGGCGTTTTTCTCATACAAATTTTGTGTTCCCTATTTTTCCTGTTCTTATTTTAACAATAAATGGCAACGTGGTTATGAGCTTTGTTTACACTCATTTGAAGCATTTAACCATTTCCTTTGCAGGATTCATATTTCAGATGACACCGAACACGAACTTCCTATGACTCGCTTTGACTTCGAGCACCCGGTATTTCAAGCTGAGGAAGAGATTGTTGAGGATAGCGATTTGCCAGAGGAGTTGACTCGACTGTTGAAACAAGAGGAAAGAATCATTATGCCTCATCAGGAAGAGATTGAGATTATCAATGTGGTGTCCGAGGGAGTTGTCAGGAACATCCGGATAGGGGCTGCGCTGCAAAGCGACATCAAGCAAGGTCTGATTGAGATGTTGCAAGAGTACAGTGATATCTTTTCTTGGTTGTACGAGGATATGCTAGGATTGGATACTGACATGGTTGTTCATCGTCTGCCATATGCTAATGTCACCAAACAAGTGGTAGCCAGATTTATCAAAAGAGATATTATCTGCAGATATGGAATCCCGGAGAGGATTATCACCGACAATAGTTTGAATTTGAATAACAAGATGATGAAGGAATTATGCCAGAATTTCAAAATTGAACATCACAACTCTTCTCCTTATCGACCCAAGATGAATGGCGCTGTTGAAGCGGCCAATAAAAACATAAAAAAGATAGTTCAGAAGATGGTTGTGACCTACAAGTACTGGTATGAGATGTTGCCTTTTGCTTTGCACGGTTATCGTACGATGGTACGCACATCAACCGGGGCAACTCCTTTTTCATTGGTATATGGCATGGAGGCAGTGTTACCATTGGAGGTTGAGATTCCTTCTTTGAGGGTTTTATGCGATGTTCAACTTGACGAGGCAGAATGGGTAAAAGATAGACTGAACCAGCTCAGTTTAATGGATGAGAAGAGACTGGCTTCTCTCGCATATGGTCGGTTGTATCAGAGCCGGATGAAGAAAGCTTATGATAAGAAGGTATGCCCTCGAAGCTTTCTGACGGGCGATCTTGTGCTGAAAAAGATTCTCCCACCACAGTCAGATCACAGGGGCAAATGGACTCCCAACTATGAAGGTCCATATGTCGTTAGAAAGGTTTTCTCTGGAGGAGCCTTACTGTTGTCCACCATGGATGGTGAGGACTTTACGTCTCCTGTGAATTCGGACGCAGTTAAAAAATACTTTGCTTAAAGTGACCCGCTAGACAGAAAAAGAGAGTCCAGGCAAAAATGGGGCATCCCGGCGAACCGTAAAAAAGGAATAAAAGGTTCGGGATAAAATTAGGGATAAAATTGAAAAAATGTACACCCGCGAAGTTGAAAACCTGAAAAGGGCAACCTCAGCAAAAAAGGGTATCCTGGTGAATTGAAAACCCGCAAAGGGCGATTCACGCAAAAGTTATGGATTGGAAAAAGAAAATGACTACAGTCTGAGTTCGATACTGCATTGCTTAGTGGTTTGGGAATACCTTAGGATCGTGTATCCAAGACAATCTCTTCCGAAGATCGAGTACCGGGAAAGCGCCAGAGTCAGGCGAGTCATAGGAGAATCAGCTCATGGTGTTTGTCTGTACCGCGTTGCTGACATGTATATCAAATTTGTTTTGTATCTTTCTTTGTGCTTCTTGTGCATATATTGTATTTTGCTTGTGCGTAACTTCCTCTTTTCAGGAGTTACTTCCAGTGTACAAAGCTTTGCCTATTTACAGGCCCATTCAATAAAGCATGTTATTCAGTACTTGATGCTTGTTCTTTACTATTTTGTTTGTGAAAAACGCCGATGTTTTTGATGAATTGGCACTTGCATTAACTTGCTAGCCCTTGCCAATAATTGCTAAAACTTCGAATTGATTGAATGAGCGTCACGGATATTAACTCGGATAGATTTTGTTGTGTAGATTTGTTTCATCTCGTTTGTGTTTTGCAGGGTCCTTACCTTTGAAGCAAACGATCAGGAATTGTATTCCCCAGCCAAAGTCTCTTGACATAGGGCCTGACTTCAGTTGATGTCGTTCTTTAGCAAGTCGTATCTTATCCCCAGAAAGTGGAGACGACGCTTATTCCTACCAGATGTGGAATTTTCCTCCCCGAGAGAGTATTACCAGGAATGTCGCCTGAAGAGTATCCTCATGGAAGTTGTCCATAGGATATCCCCAGCAGGTCAAAATCAATATCCCCTGCAGAGGACGCCTCCCTAGAGGATGGTTATTCACTTTCCCTGCAGGTTTTTCATTCTTTCGTCAGGATGGTTATCCTCAGCAGAGTTTGTAGCTTCGAGTTTGTAGACTGTGTCCCGACAGTGTATTTCTTCCCCCAGAAGGGTCTGATCTCTCCCCAGTAGAATTGGTTGTTGTCTCCGGCATTTATTTTGCCGGAATACTTTGTGATACCCGTTCATCCCCAGCGGAGTTGGTTTTGTTCTTAGCCATTTCATACCGGAGTGTTTCTCAGCAGTTTGAGCCTGCATCAGCATTTGCATATATCATCATATTTGCATCTACCCAAACGCGTAGCATTTCCATGTCGAATGGAGCATTATGCCATTGTCAAACATACGCATTTTGAAATATAAGCCAGGTTGGTTAACCTTTTGTTTTCAAGTGTTGTTTTCCCTGCAGGTGGAGGGAGCTCTTACTCAGTTTAATTACCAGATAAGCAAGGTCTCGGTGTGAGACGTGTAATGGTAATGTTCGTTTTGTCATTATTCCCCACAAAGTTGCTTGGTTAAGTTTCTCTTACCCTTCTAGCGGAGTATTTCTTCAAAATTGTTGCGATGACAGTATCAAAAGATTCCGCGAATCATTTTTTGGAAGTTGCCGCCTATGTCGAAGTAGGTGTCTAGCAGTTTGGGTTCAGAAAATCCTCAATAGAGTCCTTCTCAGATTTGCTGCTATGTTCGCGCTAAAAGTTTGAAGATTGGACCAGTATTTTGTTACCCATTTGATTGATGGAGTTAGCTACTGCAAAGATAGGCAGAGAAGCTGTATTCGAAGTTATTTTCCTGTATTTGGCAGAGTTATTCCCCTTAGTGGCGACAGAGTTATTTTCCTGTATCGGACAGAGTTATTCCCCATAGTGGTGACGGAGTTATTTTCCTGTATTTGGCAGTGTTATTGCCCGTAGTGGTGACAGAGTTATTTTCCTGTATTTGGCAGAGTTATTGCCCGTAGTGGTGATGGAGTTATTTTCCTGTATTTGGCAGAGTTGTTGCCCGTAGTGGTGACGGAGTTATTTTCTTGTATTTGGCAGAGTTAATGCCTGTAGTGGTGACAGAGTTATTTTCCTGTATTTGGCAGAGTTAATGCCTGTAGTGGTGACAGAGTTATTTTCCTGTATTTGGCAGAGTTATTTCCCGTAGTGGTGACGGAGTTAGTTCCTGTGTGTTGGCAGAGTTACTTCTTATTTGGTGATAAAACTATTTCCTCAGTGGAAGTCGCCAAAGTTACTCCCTGTGTTGTTGGAAGAGTTATTTCCCCGGTAAAAGCGTCAGAAAAGATCGTTACCTGTAATGGATAGAGATCGCGCCTGTGTTGACAGAGATTGTTACCTGTGATTGACAGCGATTTGCACTTATGTTGATAGTGATTGCTACTCGTGTGGACGGAGTTATTATCCGTAATCGATGGATTATCCCCAGTGGAGTTGTTACCTGTGACTGACAGAGATCGTTATTCCAATTAAAGACGGAATTGTACCAATGTGGATGGAGTCCTTCCTCGTGTTGACGAAGTTTAGTCCCGTTGTGGACGGAATTGTTTCTCGTAAAGTTAATTCGATGCCTGTGGCGTCACACAGGGAGTTAATGTTGAAATCAAGAGTTTTATTAGAAGATTGATCAGTTGTTGCTATAACAAATGGGTTCAGTACAACGGATGTTGTTCACTAAGCAGTTTTTGCAGTTCATGTCTGTAGTTGGCAAATTTTCGGGTTTCCTGGTATTCAACCGTCTTTTACCTCGATTGGTTGAAGGTCGTTCGCTCTTCACCCAGTCGGGTCCAAGCCGTTTGAATAGGGGAAGTTGTTGCACCCCAAAATTTGTTCAACATCTTTTACCTGGTTTATGTTTCATTGCATTATCATTTGCATAGTTCTATCATTTGCATATCATGGCATATCATTCATCCAATAGGAGATCAAGTGTGATTATTATCAAGAGAAGCCTAGCAAGAGATCTTATCCAAGCTTGAGAAGTCATCCAAGTTATTAGGAGGTGGTGGGAGGTCTTAATCAGTTGAAGACTATCATTGAGGTGTGAATATGAGATGTGTATAGGGCTCATAGAGTGCCTAGAAGGCCATGTTGGAGCTCAATCAAGTCATTGATTCAAGTGCAAGAGCCACAGTTGAGGTGTAAGCAATTAGGGTTTCATCTGGATCAACCCTAGGTCAATTATGCAATTGAAAAGCATTCAAGCCTACTTTGAGGTCATGGAGTTCATGAAATGATGTGATAAGACATTTGTAGTGTTGTGCCAAGATCAAATCAAGAAGAGTCAAGAATGTGGGAAGTTGCTAAATTAGGGTTTCAGTACAAATTACCCTGTTTAGTGCCTAACTTCAAGGCCACATAAGTCAAGATACAAGTTTCAAATGGATCTTTGGCCAACATGAAACTTGTAGATCATCTCAATACCTTTAATTTGAGTATTATAAGTCCTCCATTGTGTTGCTTCCGCGAAAATAAGGTGCCGGCAAAACAGAATAGTCGCCACCTTTTGTTATTTATCCCTCAGAACGGGAAAGGAAACGATCGGAAAAACTTGACGAAGAGGTATAAGACAAGGTCGTCGCAATTGTTGTCTGCGTTCGGGAGTCGGTTACGCAAGGGGAAGGTATTAACACCCCTCACGTCCGTCGTACTCGACGGGATCCACGCTTGTTAAGTTTACTGGACGAGTTGGTTTATCTATCTACCTATCAAGGCCGGTCTAAAAAGAAAAGAAAATGACTCGGCAAAGCGTCGCGCTTTATGCCTACGTATTCTCATCAGAGAATGAGAAATCAGAGTCAACGTAGTTCGACTTACTACGGGTTATGGGGAAGGTGGCTCGCCAATACATCAGTATTGTGCCTACGTACTCTCAACAGGTATGAGAGATCAGAGCTTACATAGTTCGGGCTAATACAGATTACGAGGATTCAGATTCGTCTGTTTTTATCGAGTAGGGTTAAACAACAATTCCAGCAGTTAGGGACAAAGCCTGTTTGCGGTGGCGCTGAAGTTTAACGACACTCTTTTCTTCAGAAAAGCTTTCCTTTGAATTAAGGGCCCACGGGGCAAAAAGGTTTGAAGTTTGTTTTCTGTCTTTTACGGGAGAACTGTTTTTTATTGTGTTTGCAATTTCAATCGCACTAAAGACTATGACCTGAGAGTGAATGCGTCGCATGTCACCCAAAGGGTGCCATACTAAACATCCAGACTGTTGAAAAGAATCTCTCCAACAATCCTTTCTCAGATAGCTTAAGGCTCGTAACGTACGAAAGAAATCATTCATGATTATTGTATCTTAAGCTGTTTTGAGATTAGAAGAGAAGGGTTCCACCAAAAGGGAGACTATTAAGTCCTACTGCTGTCATGCCATGGATTCATCCTATGGTTGAGGTTTGAAACAGGGAACTCCTAGAAGTTATCATGCATAGGTTTCAACCTAAAGTTCTAATCATCACTTCCTTATCAAAGGAAATGAGAGTCCTAAGGGATCATGTCAATGATACACAGAAATAGATAAAGCATCAGCTTAAACAGTAAACAGTAAACGACTGTAAAATGCATGCAATGCAAGTGAGGGAGGAAATGTGTGTGGGGCAGCAGCCTCCAGAAGCTCATCTCAACCTCAAGCCAGATATGAATAACTGTAATCATACAGTAAAAATAACATGCTATCAAGCAAAATAGAACAATAGTTGCAATCATACAGAAGAAAATGAAATGCTATCAAGCAAACACAAACCATATGGGCAAGGGAGCTGGGCTCTACCGAATACCCGCAAGCAAAGCCATGCAGTAACAATACAAGCAGAGGGAGCAACTCAACCTCTAGTGCAATCATGCTCCTAGATTAAAGTTAGTCTAATCATGGACTTATTCTAATGCATCAAGCAAGTCAAACAGGGCACATCAGCACAGAAAAGAAAACAGACAAGAAAGAAGATCAACAACTCTCTCAACTCCAAGCTTCAGCTCTTCTGTCAGCAACTTCAGTCCTCAGACTCCAATCACCCTTCAAGGCTATCATCTTTCATGACAAATATCAATTGGTTTCTCTAGGGTTTCAATCCATCAAACACAAGTATCAACTTGTCCTTTCTTCTTCAAGCTTCAGCTCCTCAGTCAATTCTACCTTCAGGCTTCACTCTTAACCACAAGTGTCAAATTGATTCCTTCAGGCTCTCAAAGCATCAGTGCCAATATCAACTCACCTTTTGTTCTTCAAGCCTTAGCTCTACACTCAATCTCCATTGAATCCTCTTCATAAGTATCAACTTAGTCTTCAAGCTTCAGCTCCCTTTGCTTTACCAGTCTCAACTTGGTCTTTTTCACCTACAAGCCTCAGCTTCTCAGAGTAGTCTTTAATCTCTTAGAAGTGTCAACTTCATCCATCAATTCTTCAAGCCTCAGCTCTTCACTCAATCTCCATTGGGTCTTCAAGTATCAACTTGCTCTTCTTGCTCTTCAAGCTTCAGCTGCAATGGGAATGCTCAAGGAATCATCCTCTTCTACACTCATCAATGAAATACTCATCTTCAAACTCATCCAACATCTTTCAGGATACTCAAACCAGAAGATAATCGATTTAACAGGATGAGGGGAAATGATAAACAGCTTACTGACAACCAAAGGAAGCCTATAAGGGTTCATCATTATGAGAGACTGGTTCCCTCAAAGTTCTACTTCCCAGATAAAGCCACTCATCCCTCCAAGGGAGGGATGTGAATATCTTGGAAGGACTTTTAGTCATTGGGAGGAATGGAAGCACAAGATGCTTTCCATGTTTGTGAAAGAAATCATTCTAACTACAAGGCTCTCCCTATGTCCTATTTCCTAATATTCATCAGACACCTTCAGGCACAAACAAATCCAAAGCTCCAAGCAACTTCAAGCAACTCCTCTTGTCTTCAACTTGCCTTCAATCTCAACCAAGGGCAAACCAAGCACAACCCCTAATCTAAGGGGACTAAGGAAGTTAAACTAGTTGAATTAGTAAATTAGGATCACCTAAAACCTAGTACTAAAGTTAGTCCTAACTAAAATACTAAAATCAATTGTAAAATCCTACAAAAATTACTATAGGAACCTAGGTCAATCATGACTCTACGACATTAATTCCAGAGATCAAATCATCAAATTGGACCTAGAAATAAATTCTACATTACAAGGCATCAAACCTAAACCCTAAAAGGAAACACCTAAATATCAATCTAGAAAGAACACCAATTTTCATCACAAAAATGTGAGAAAAATACTATGGGATCATACATGTCTAACCTAATTACACACAAAAAATTAGGCTCAAAATCATCACCAAGTGATCACACTAAATTTCATAAAATTGGGTATCAAATATAATCATTTTAATATCAATTAAAATGTAAAATTCCCATTAAATAAGAAATTACATGAAATGAAAATATTTTTTCTCTAAAACATATTAGACTCAATCATGAGTAAAATTCAAAAAGAATGGGGTTAATTGGATTAATTTTCAATTTATTATGAATTTTACAAGAACCATGAATAAAATGAAAATTAAAAGAAAATCCAATTAAAATAAATAAGCGCGCGGTGTGGATAGCAATCAGACTCAGTTAAAATCATGGGTTGGGCCATCAAGGGGGTGTGGATAGCGCCTAGTTCACTAAGCCCAAAACACCTGATTAAATGAAACGGTGCGTTTCATTCATCAGAATCCTTCACAAATCAACTTTAAAACGTGGCCGTTGGATGAGCCTCAAAGTCCAAGTCAAAATAAGATCCAATGGTATCAGGGTCATCTTCTACCTTTCAAACATCTGAGCCTCACGCCCAGCTCCGGCCACCACCGGTGGAGCTCCGGTCATCCCCTTCAACCCTAGTTCTCTCTAGGAGCCTCTAATGCAAATGGTCAAAACATGAATCTCATCCCAAATCTTTCCACGAACTCAACCATACCCTTAGTTTCCTCTGAAACCTCAAGATTCATCATATCCCAATCTCAACCGAAAATGGCAATTCTCCTATTTTGTCTCTAATTCATCAATTAACTATTTGAAATCCATCTTACACCATTCTACAACAAATCTAACATCTTAATTCAACCTAATTCTACCTAAATCATGCTATAGGAAGAAAGGTACCAACCTGAGAATCTTGGTTGAACAGATTCCCTAAACCTCCAATTCAAGCTCTCTAATCTTCTGGACACGATCAATGAACCTTCTTCTTGCTTCTGTATGCAAAAGAACCAGTTGAAAATGCTTGAATCTTGAAACCCGATGGTGAGTTGCAGGTGGAGAAATTCACTTGCTCAGACACGATTTAGCCACCAATTCTTCTTGAAAATGATCTGGAATCACTCCTTGACATCCATGGAAGAAGTATCAATCAAGAAAATGAATGGAAATTGAGGAATTTGGTGAAACCGATTTCAATTGCAATCTAAGAAAACTCAATCTCAAGCTATGCTCTCTCCTTCAATGATAACCAAACTATGCCATGGATCAACTCTACTCAATATATAGATGAAGTTTTGATGATCTAGAACCCTCTAGATCCTTCTAATGAGAATTTCCACTTCTCATGTCATGAGATTTTCAATCATGTCTCATGCTATGCATAATTCTGTTTCCCTTGGTACAACAACTTGTTCTCATCCCAAAATCTCCCCATGTGAGATATTAGAGGTGTTTAGCTTGCAAAAAGCCTTGCTCATGCCTTGATTTTGAGTTTTGCCAATGTTGCTTAATATGCAAGTAAGTGCTTTTCAAAGCAAGTCCATAAATTGAATCTCAATTCAAAAATGTGGCTAAACCATTGTTTTTAAAATGTTTTCTAGAGTCAAAATGATATATTACATGCCATGGTTTGGATGTGTAGGTTGAAAATATCAATTTCCAACTTTGGTTTATTTAACTTATGCCTTTATTTTAGGTCATTTTTGCAACTTTGAGCTATAAGCATTTCCATCATCTCATGACCTCCTTACTAGCCTTAAAACATCATTTTTAACAAGTTTGATGTTGAATATTTTTCCATTTGAATCTTGGAAATAGGAGTTATAGCCTTATGGTTGAAATGACCTGTAATCTCCAAATGACCAAAATGCCCTTGACTTGTCAAAGCCATAACTTGAGTTCTACAAATCCTATGAAGGACTTCTAGTACTCTTTGGAAAGCTAAGGAGATAAGGAACAACATTCATGTTAACCAAAAGTTCATAGGAATCATCCTTCTTGGGCAAAGGTTTGATGCAAGTTGGGTTACTTTCAAGGCCCCAGATTCACATACCTCTGATGACCTGTAACATGTCAAAGTCATAACTTGAGTTCTATAAATCCTATAAAGGACTTATAGTACTCAAATTAAAGCCAAGAATAAGCTCTACAACATTCATGTTGGGGGCAAGATGAGATGAAAATCACATCTTGAGCTAAACTGCCTTGAAGATAGGGGTCAAACTAGGGGATTTTACACTGTCAAGCCTTAGAAACCCTAGCTTGAAACTTCTCAAACTCTTCAATCATGATGAGTTGACCTTGGAATCATCCTTATAGCATCTCAATGCATCAATCCATGATCACATGGCTCTTGAATTAGGTCTCAACCTTGTTCAAATCATCAGTTGACCTAGGGTTGACCCAGTCAAACCCTGATTATACCACTCATGGCTAGGTCCTCTTAATCTTGTACAATGACCTGTCTAGGCTTCATGATGGCTTTCAAGACATCTCATAAGCTCTCTCAAGGCTTCAAGTCCACATTCATGACTTCAGAATCATCTGAGATCTTTCCACAACTCTCAAGTTAGGAGACCTACACACTTGGCTTCAACCACTCTCTCTGAGGATCTTTGAACTTCTCTGACAAGGATATCAACCCTTGGACACTTGAATAAGCTTCTTGGCTAGCTTCATAGTCTTGCATAACCCTTGATTGGTAATCATACCTCTTGATCTCCTGCATACATGTCAAGGAAATGCAAATGATAATGCTAATGTGAATGAAATGAAACACAAGCTAGGTAAAGAAATGTTGGTCAAATTTTGGGGTGCAACAGCTGCCCCTATTCAAACGGCTTGGACCTGACTGGGTGAGAAGCGAACGACTCTCAACCAATCAAGGTGCGAGACGGTTGAATACCAACAAACCCGGAAATTTGCCAACTGCACAAGTACACGGTACTCTGATGGGAACAAATCTTCGGAAACTGAAATACTAGCTGCATGGCAACTAGCTGGGGAACTGGTCACACGGCAACCGGTGATACACGGTCGATCATGCCGTCAGGCATCAGGATTCCTCAGGACTCATCAGGTCAACAATCAAGTTAATCGCGCCATCGGGCATTCAGGAAAATCTTTGGGCGTCAGTCGGACTTCATCAGTAAGTTGGGGGTAGCGTTCTCGGTCAATCATGAATCGGCTGGGGATATCCGAACTTTTGCCATCAGGAACTCTGCTTCAGCTGAGGTAACTGCTTTGTCAATACGGTTGGACTTCAATCATCAAGTCTTCAAGGGAAGTTTCAACTTCGCTGCTCAGAAACCTGCTGGGGATGACACGCCTCCGCTAGGGATTCTGGAGAACTATCAAGTAACTCTGCTTCGGGGATCCAGAAATCATTCTGGGTGAATCAACTCTGCTGAGGAAATCAAGAATCATCTTGAAAAAATAACTCCGGGGGGAATTCAAGAATCATCCTGAACCCATAACTCTCCTGGAAATTTCGGGAATCATCCCGAGCACTCACTCTGCCGGGGACTCTAAGCATCAACTTGAGCAACCGACTCTGGAGACTGCACTGGGGATTTCAAGAATCATCTTAAGCAAACGACCTTGCTGGGGAAAAATTCAAGAATCATCTTGGGCAAGCGACCCTGCGGAGGAACACCTGCAAAATAAGAACGGTAACGACCTAGCTCATGTTTAGTATGCATATGCTTTGACAATGGCGCAATGTTCCATACGGTGGAAATGCTACGCATTTATGATAGATGCTATGCAATCATGCAAAATTCTACGGCCCCGTCAGCAAAATAAATGCTGACGAGAGAATCCTCCTGTCAAGGAGAAAGAACCACTTTGGTGGAGGAAGGAATCATCCTGCCACGGAGAAAAGGTCACACCAATCTCAATCGGACTCCGCATGGGGAAGCAAACTTTAGTTGACTGCTGCAGAGGGACGAAGCTCTACGAGAACCTAGACCAGCTGAGGAAAGCGACGTCAATCTCAGGAATAAACTACACGGCCTTCACGGCTAACCTTCATGGAGATAGCAACTCCGGCGGGGAAATACGGCATCAGCTATTCAAAATTCTACTGGGGAAAACTAATCATGGTCCAAACTGCTTTCCAAGGACTCGACTCTCTTGGGGATCTGCAAACTCGGCTGGAGAAGAAGGAATCATCCTGCTTACAGGGGAGAGTACAACTCTGTAGGGAATCTCAATTCTGCCGAAGACCTCAGTCTGGAACTATCAATTGCTACATACTTCAGCGTATGACTCAGCTGGGGAGGACGACATTCCTTCAGGATGTACTTGGCTGGGGAGAGAATCTTCTCTGCCTGGGGAGACATATCAATGCTCACGGTCTCACGTTCAGACTCTGCAGGGAGAGGCTGCTGGACTCGCTGGAGAGGAAGGAGGAGTCATCCATCTTGGGGACGCGTACGGCGCACTGCCTGGAATATGCTACACCTGTAACAACACAAACAAACAGACAAGATACCCTTCTCAAAGGGACCTATCAAGGTTATCATCTTGTGACGATGTTCGAGTAATTCATTGTTTCAACAATCAGTGGCCTAGGCCAGTAAGTTTATGTATGCGCATTTTGTGAAAAACATCGGCGTTCTTTTTCGCAAACAAAACAGGTAGGTGCTAAACAAACAAACAGAATTGCTGAATAGTAGACATTTTATTGATAACGAACCCCTGAATGGGTAAAAATGTTTTACAACAGAGGCAAGCTCCTGGAATGAGGAAGCTGCGCAAAAAATAAAACATAAATATACATCAGTATATACAAATGTTGGCAACGAGGCGTAGACGAACACCATGAGTTGATCCCTCTATGACCCACTCGACTTCGATACTTCTCCGACGCTTCAGCTTCAGAAGAGATTGATTCAGATAAACGACCCTCAGGTCTTCCAAACCACTAAACAAATACAGTCCACACGCGGAA
This sequence comes from Lathyrus sativus, assembly GCA_963859935.3. NCBI lineage: Eukaryota > Viridiplantae > Streptophyta > Magnoliopsida > Fabales > Fabaceae > Lathyrus > Lathyrus sativus. Next base: position 481,992,752 of record OZ012738.1, read on the forward strand.
CGCAGTCATTTGCTTTTTCAAATCCCTAAGTTTTGCGTGAATCGCCCTTCCGGGTTTTCGATCCACCGGGATACCCTTTTTTGCCAAAGTCGCCCATCTGGGTTTTCGACTTTGCGGGTGTACATTTTTCAATTTATATCCCTAATTTTTGCCCGAGCCTTTTTCCTTTTTATGGTTCGTCGGGATGCCCCATTTTTGCCTGGATACTCTTTTTCTTTCCAGCGGGTCGTTTTTTAAGCAAAGTATTTTTTAACTGCGTCCGCGTTCACCGGGGATGCAAAATATTCACCATCCATCGTGGATAACAACAAAGCTCCTCCTGAGAAGACCTTGCTGACGATGTACGGGCCTTCGTAATTGGGAGTCCACTTGCCCCGGTGATCGGAGTGTTGAGGAAGAATCTTCTTTAGGACAAGATTACCCGTCTGAAAGCTTCTAGGACGCACCTTCTTATCATAAGCTTTCTTCATTTGGCTTTGGTACAGACGACCATATGCAATCGATACTAATCTCTTCTCGTCCATTAGGCTGATTTGGTTCAGTCGGTTCTTAATCCATTCTGCCTCGTCGAGTTTCACATCAACCAAAACTCGCAAAGAAGGGATCTCCACTTCTAACGGTAGGACAACCTCCATACCGTACACTAAGGAGAAAGGAGTTACCCCGGTTGAAGTACGTACCGTCGTACGATAACTGTGCAGTGCAAATGGCAGCATCTCGTGCCAATCCTTGTAGGTCACAACCATCTTCTGAACAATCTTCTTTATGTTCTTATTGGCCGCTTCAACGGCGCCATTCATCTTCGGCCGGTAAGGAGATGAGTTGTGGTGTTCAATCTTGAAACTCTGGCACAGCTCCTTCATCATCTTGTTATTCAGATTCGAACCATTATCAGTAATGACCCGCTCGGGAATTCCGTAACGACAGATGATGTCCCTCTTTATGAATTTAGCCACCACCTGCTTGGTCACATTAGCATACGAGGCTGCCTCCACCCACTTGGTGAAGTAGTCGATAGCTACTAGAATGAAGCGATGACCGTTAGACGCAGTGGGCTCGATCTTGCCTATCATGTCGATGCCCCACATGGAGAACGGCCACAGGGAGGACATGACATTTAACGGGCACGGCGGCACATGAACTTTATCAGCATAAATCTGGCATTTATGACACCTCTTCGCGAATTTAAAGCAATCTGATTCCATCGTCAGCCAGTAGTATTCTGCTCTCAGGATCTTTCTTGTCATAGCATGCCCGCCGGCGTGCGTACCAAATGTGCCTTCATGGACTTCTTCCATGAGCATACTCGCCTCTTTCTCATCTACACATCTGAGTAGCACGAGATCGTGGTTTCTTTTATACAAAACTCCATCAAGATTGAGATAAAAATTTCCAGACAGCCTCCTCAGAGTCTTCTTATCCTGGGTTGACGCACCCGCAGGATACTTCTTTGTCCTAAGGAAGTTCTGGATATCATGGAACCATGGCTTGCCATCGGCGGCTTCCTCGATCGCAAAGACAAGTGCAGGTCTATCAAGACGAGAAAGGACAATTCTTGGAGCTTCATTCCAAAAATTGACTTTATACATCGAAGCCAACGTGGCTAAGGCATCAGCCATCTGACTTTCAGCCCTGGGTACATGATGGAGTTCCACTCAATCAAAGAACGGAAGTAGCCTTCTGGCATAGTTCATGTAGGACACCAAATTTGATTGACGAGTCTCCCACTCCCTTTTTATCTGGTTGATCACAAGCGCCGAGTCACCGTATACGTCTAGGTTCTTGATTCTCAAATCAATTGCTTCTTCTAGACCCATGATGCATGCTTCGTACTCCGCTTCATTATTGGTGACTGGAAACGTCAGTCTCGCAGTGAACGAGATATGGGATCCGTGGGGAGTCGTGATGATCACCCCAATGCCACTTCCGTAAGAATTAACCGCTCCGTCAAATATCAATTTCCACTGGGATTTCCTATCTGGCCCCTCGTCGGGCAACGGTTCATCACAATCCTTCGCTTTGAGAAATATGATATCCTCATCAGGGAATTCAAATTTCATCGGCTGGTAATCCTCGATCGGCTGTTCGGCAAGGTAATCAGACAATACGCTTCCCTTGATGGCCTTCTGGGAAACGTACTGAATGTCATATTCCGTCAACACCATTTGCCATCTGGCAATCCTGCCCGAAAGAGCTTGCTTCTCGAAGACGTACTTGATCGGATCCATCTTCGAAATTAGCATGGTGGTGTGGTTGAGCATGTACTGTCGTAAACGTTTGGCAGCCTAGGCTAGTGCACAACACGTCTTCTCCAGCATCGAGTAACGAGATTCACAGTCCGTGAACTTTTTACTCAAGTAGTAAATGGCATGCTCCTTTCTGCCCGTCTCGTCGTGCTGACCGAGAACACACCCCATACTATTCTCAAGAACTGTCAAGTACATGATTAGAGTCCGTCCAGCCACTGGGGGTATCAAGATTGGAGATTCCTGAAGATACTGCTGTATCTTATCGAATGCCTTCTGGAAATCTTCATTCCAGATAATCCCCTGATCTTTCTTTAAAAGCTTGAACATCGGTTCATACGTGGCCGTGAGCTGAGAGATAAACCTTGCAATGTAGTTTATTCTGCCCAAGAAACCACGAACTTCTTTTTCTGTTTTCGGCACTGGCATTTCTTGTATCGCTTTAATCTTCGCAGGATCAACCTCGATGCCTTTTTCGCTCACGATAAACCCCAGTAACTTTCCGGACCGTACTCCGAAAGTACACCTGTTAGGATTCAGCCTCAACCTGAACTTCCTAAGCCTCTCAAAAAGCTTCAGCAAATTGACCAGATGTCCCTCCTCCGTTTGGGACTTCGCAATCATGTCATCAACATAGACTTCAATCTCATGATGAATCGTGTCATGAAACAAAGTTACCATTGCTTGTTGGTAAGTGGCCCCTGCGTTCTTCAGACCGAAAGGCATTACCTTGTAGCAAAACGTTCCCCAAGGAGTGATAAACGTAGTTTTCTCCATGTCCTCCGGCGCCATCTTGATCTGATTGTAACCGGAGAAGCCATCCATGAACAAAAACACGAAGAACTGCGCTGTATTGTCGACCAACACATCAATATGAGGCAGCGGGAAATCATCTTTAGGGCTCGCCCTATTCAAATCCCGATAATCGACGCACATGCGTACCTTACTGTCCTTCTTCGGTACAGGCACTATGTTGGCGACCCACGGAGGGTAAGTAGTGACCGCTAAGAAGCCAGCATCAAGCTGTTTCTGCACTTCTTCTTTGATCTTAACGGCCATATCTGGTCTTGTCCTCCTAAGCTTCTGCTTGACGGGAGGACAATCTTCTCGCAGCGGAAAGTGGTGGACCACGATGTCAGTGTCAAGTCTGGGCATATCTTCGTATGACCAAGCAAAGACGTCACTATACTCTCTCAGTATCTCGATCAATCTCTGCTTGACATCATTCTGCAATACAACCCCTATCCTGACGTTCCTGACTAGTTCTTCAGAACCCGAATTCACAATCTCGATCTCCTCTTCATGAGGCAGAATAAATTTCTCTTCTTGTTTCAACAAGCGGGCCAACTCTTCAGGAAGGTCTTCATCTTCCTCAATCTCTTCTTCGGCTTGATAGATCGGGCAATCAAAGTCGAAGTGAGTCGTAGAAGGTCCAGAGTCGATGTCATCTGTCATGTGGATCCTGCAATAACAAGGGTTAAGCTTAAAACAAGGATATGCAGGTTAGCACAAACCCCATTGCCATTTTATTGTTTTTTAAAACGAATATAAAACAGGAATAACAGAGATCACAATATTTGAATACGAAGAAAAACGCCTTTTAATTTATTGATAAAATGAATGTACATAATCAAACAAGGCCCTGACAATAAAACTACTATGCCCCGGGTACGACATAGGGTTGTACAATGATTGGAAAAAGTAAATCATTACTCTTCGCTTGTCATCTGGATGATATCCTTGACGAACCAATTGTTGAGGCCCTCGCCTGGCTGGATCCAAGAGTCTAGGTCACAGTCGCTATCTCCGCTGTCTTCAGACACCGCGTTGACGCTTTCAAATATCACCCCGCCGCTGGTAAACTGGATCGGCCCTTTACCTCGCGACGCACTGCTAGAAGAAGAAGCTTCAGCTCCAGAAGAATATCCCAACCCAAACTTGTCTTGCTTGTTAGGTATCTCCAAAATTCGTCCCCAGCCTGGGGTAGATCTGGCTTGAACAACGGCTCGGGCTTCCTTGAATGAAGAGAGAGTCATCTCTGGCTTCTCAGTGACTGCAGGAGCTACGTCCTTCACTTTAACAGCTTCGAACGCTTGGCATAGAGTTTCGTGGATTTCCCCATCCATCTCAACATACTTGAAGGACGTCAAATGGCTCACCATTATGTCTTCCTCGCCACACACAGTCACGATGCTTCCTTCGACAACATACTTGAGTTTCTGGTGCAACGTGGAGGTCACGACACCCGCAGCATGGATCCACGGCCGGCCCAAGAGACAGCTGTAGGCAGGCATGATGTCCATAATATAAAAGATTGTGTCGAATGTTTCCGGCCCGACTTGGATTGGCAACGTCACCTCCCCGAAAACATGGCGTTTGGTTCCATCGAATGCCTTCACAACCAGATCACTGGGTGTGCAAATCACTCCACGAGTATCCAACTTCATCAATGCCTTCTTCGGAAGAACATTGAGCGACGACCCCGTGTCCACCAACACGTGCGACATAATCGTTCCCCTACACTCTATCGAGACGTGCAGGGCGCTGTTGTGGTTCCTCCCTTTTGGCGTCAGCTCTAGGTCAGTGAACCCTAACCCATTTCCAGCATTTACGTGGGCTACGACCTCTTCCAGCTGGTTTACCGATATTTCCTGTGGTACATATGCGGCGTTCAACACCTTCAACAGTGCGTTGCAGTGTGCTTCAGAACACAGCAATAGGTTCAGGATGGAAATCTTTGAGGGTGTTTGATGGAGATGATCCACAATCTTGTAGTCACTCTTTTTAATCAACCTCATAAATTCCTCGGCATCTTTAACAAGTAAGTCTTTTTCTGCCCCACGCGGGATCTCTTCAACGACTTTACTTTTACCTTTATCAGTTGCATCAGCTCTGACCGCCTTGTCCGCCACGACCTCAGGTGGTGCAAACACTCTTCCGCTGCGAGTAATACCACTGATTCCCGCAAGATTCTCCACAGACGACCCAAACGGTTCTAGCTCCAACTTCTGTCCGTTGCAGTAGACTTCAGCCCCATAATGCCATGGGACATCATTAGTGCTTTCGAACGCTATCGACCCAGCTTTGGTGATGGTAATCGTGGGCGGCCTGGGTGCAAAAATAGTTATCGTCTGGTGAGGGATGGTGATGGTGGCAACCTCATCATCTTGCTTCAGCACTACCTCTCTCGATCCACATTCGGCCCTCCGGCTAAACTGTAAAATCCCTTCAATCATCAGACTTTGGATTCCCTCTATCAATTGTTCACATCCATCAGGACTCGTCGCGCAGCCCATACACTGCTCTCTGCAACCTGGAAACAAACTTCTTTTCAGCAGCTTAGCTTTAACGAAGCTAAGTGGTGTCTTTAGATCTCTGACGTCAGTCAACACATCCAAGTTCTCGTCTTCGATAATGGCGTTCACTCCACCTCCCCTATGATTCGGCATGGGGTTCTTCGTGACATTTGGCACATTATCGGAGAAGTTGATGATCTTAGCGTCCACCATGTCCTGCACCTTGTGCTTGAAGGCTTTGCAATTCTCTATAGTGTGGCCTGGTGCCCTTGAGTGAAACTCACAAGTTGCATTCGCATCATAACCTGGCGGAGGTGCCCCTGTCAAGGGAGCCAGCGTTCTCTTCTAGATCAACTGTAGCTGAAGCAAAGTCTGCAATAGTTGCGCGTACGTCATGGGCGGTGTCTCGAGGTGACGGCTCGACAGAGGTGCCCGATTCTGATACTTTCTGTACCCTTGTTGATTCGGTTTCTGCTGCTGCTGCTGTGGCTGTTGAACTGCCAGGATAGTTATGCTGGCCACCTGCTGGTGAGGGCCTTTACCCTTCCTTCGAGCGTTGGTCACAGCACTCGTTTCTCTTTCCCGTCTTTTGCCAGCATAAGGTTTCTTTCCGCCTCCTCCAGCTGAGGATGACTCCCCTTGAATTTTACCGAGTTTGATCCCATTTTCAATGTGCTCAACCGTGATAATGAGATCTGAGAAGGTTCCAGACATACCGCTGACCAACTTCTCATAATAAACCCCTGGGAGGGTAGCTACGAACATCTGCACAAGCTCACGTTCAACCATCGGCGGCTGAACCCTGGCTGCCAATTCACGCCACCGCTGGGCGTATTCCTTAAACCCTTCGTTGTTCCTTTGCGACAGATTCTGCAGTTGGACTCGGTTCGGGGCCAAGTCGTTGTTGTATTGGTAGTGGTGCACAAATGCTTCAGCAAGGCCCTTCCACGTGCGCACACTAGTAGGCTCCAGACTCATGTACCATTTGAGGGATGGTCCGGACAGGCTATCCTGAAAGAAGTGCATCAGCAACTTCTCGTCCTCAGAATGAGCGGACATTTTTCTGTAATATGATCTCAGGTGGACGCGAGGGCAAGTGGCGCTCTTGTACTTTTCAAAGTCAGGTACCTTGAACTTGGGAGGCACCTTGAAATCAGCAATCAGTCCCAACTTGGACATATCAACACCCAGGGTGTTCTGGTTCTCGATATTTCTCATCTTATCCTCGAGTGCCTTGAACCTTAGACGTGCTTCAGTAGTCAGCTCTCCTTCAGAACCTCTCTGAGAGAATACATCGTCTTGACGGTCTTCTAACCACGGCTGAGGCCCGAACAGATTCCCAACACCTGCATTGCCGTTGCCCAGCCCACCATTGACATTAGCTTCAAGACCCCCATTACCGACGCCCGTCGTATTGCCATTGAGTCCCATATTAGCTATCACATTGCCGTTGGCACTGCCATTTCCCCCGGTCACGGGGACGCCATTCTGCGGAGTTTCAACTGGTGGAGGAGTAGGCACAGTCCCACCATGGAGTACGCCATTGCTATCGACCCTTGAAATCAGAGGCTGAACCAAGGTTCTGAGCTGATCCTGGCCATTGGCGACCGCTTGCATGAGCTCCATGAAGCGATCCATTCTTTCGCGGAGTTCTTGAACATCAGTTTGCACCTGCTCCATGATTCTGGTTTGATTTGCTCTGGTCGGATAGCGGTGGATAGGTCTCTGATCAATCCTGGAACAACCTAAAACAACCTGTACACACAAAAGGGTTAGGAAAAACGACAAAGTGCTCGTTATGCGAATGCTTCATGCAAATGCAAACGTGTGTCTGTGCGTTAGAGAGGTTTCCCACGATCCTAGTGCCTGAGTGCCAGTGCTGATAATAAGAAGTCCGAGTCCAGTCATGGAAATAACAATCTCATATATGAGGAAAGCCCATCAAGGCAGTACACAACATCAGTGAGTACAAGCAACATCATTAGCATGACCCCAGCCAACAAGCCTGGTGATGGTCAGCATACAACAATGATCAAACAAAAGGAAATAGTCAAGCACGGCCACGGGCGCGAAACTCTTCTAACAACTTCCTCGTTTCTGGATGATCAGGCCGAGTGAGTAACCCTTTGACGAGTAGCTCCCTCTGCATAATGGTGTATTGAAGACCTTCGACCGAATCTTCCCATGCTCCTTCGCCGAAACAATCTTCTAGATTCCGCTTCTTGGACTCAAACATCAGTTTGCGCTCCTTCAAGTTAGCGAGAGCCTTGTTGAGTCGGCCTTCGGCGACATATCTGCGAGCGGTTTCTTCATCAAACCTCTTCTTACTAGCCTTCACCTGGGCTTTCAGCATGGAGATCTGTTGCATCAGCTTATCCTCCCGCTCTTTCCTGTTAGCTAGGGAGGCCTTCCAGTGCTGGTTAAACTTGGATATCCTCCGATACGCTTCATCCAAGTGCTGCTTCTTCGTGGCCAGTACATCGTTGACAGCTTTGAAGTCTTGACCCATGCGTTCACGCTCGGCTATCTGCTTAGTCAAATCTGCCCCCAACTGGTTCACCAGTTCTGTCTGCCTCTTGAAGGAATGAACGGCTTCGTTTCTCTCGCTTCGGAGTTGCGCCAATTCTTTCTCCAATTCTTCATTTGCCCTCTTCAATTCATCTCGCTCAGCTAACACCTGATTATGCTGCTGAATGGGCATGGTAGTCGGCTTTTCAATCATTGGAGGGCTTTCTGGCTTGGCAGGAAGAAACGACATCCCTATAGCATCGGCTCTGGCTCTGATCCAAGTCACGTACGAAGGCTAGGCTTGATTATTGCTTCTCCCCAGCACTGGTTTTCCACTCTTACTGATGCCATTCCAAGCACGCTGAAGCTTAGATAACAGATCCCCCTATAGAAGACCAGTGAGGTACAGAGATTCCTGCACCTCTTCATCCTTCGGCGGAGCTCTCAAAGCATACGCGAACTGTCGGACTAGAAAAGACGGATTGTAGTTTATACAGCCTTTCCTGCCTATCAAAGGCACGTTCGGAAACCCGCTGCAGCTGAAGATAATCTCGGCACCCAACCTATCTTTGTCAAACCAGTCAATATCCACTGCAGATAGACTCATCAAACGCTTGGACCACTCAACTGTGGCTGCAAACGAAACAAAGAGACCCCTCTTGGGCAGATGACTATCAAGCCATTTATAAAGCAAGGGCACACAACACCAGACATTCTTGCCCCTCCTGTTCTCGTTTTTGTAGTGGATGGAATGGTAGACATCTCCTATCAAGGTAGGGATTGGATTCCCTGAAGCAAAGATGTGGAAGGCGTCGAAGTCCACAAAGTCGGGCATATTGGGGAACAAAATGATGCCATATATGCACAGAGCGAGAATAGCGTTGAACACGACCCAACATCCGTCTTTGGCGCACTGCCGAGCCTTTCCCACTAAGAAATGCAAGGAGAAACCGGGAACCTTGTTCCAACTAGACAATACCAACTCGGAGGCATCCAGATGTAGTGAAGGAGCTAGACTAGCCAGATCAGGCTCAACATCCATATGAGCAAAAGGCATCTGTCTCTTGATAGGCACACCTAACAAATCAGCATATTCCTCCAGCGTGGGTGCGAGAACAAAATCCTGGAAAGTAAAGCATCTCAGCGGAGGATCGTAGAACTGCACCAGAGCGTGCAACCCATTCAACTCAAACGCAGAAGGTTTACGAACCAAACCGAGCAATTTGCCGTAATATTTTCTGAACTCATCTCTCACAGAATCATCTGCTAAAGCAAACAAACCAGTCAGCTGAACCACATCAGGGGCAGGGAGCTTGTAAGCCACGGTCTTCCTCAGAGAACCCATAACAATGCAACAGGAGGCAAGAAATCCTGAATCGGGGAAAACGGTACCTGCAACACAGACACACGTTAATGAAATGCAAATGAGTATGCAAAGCGATGTAAAATGCAATCATGCAGCAAGAGATCAAGGCAACTATGCTGTGGAGATTATGTATCAACAAAACCATAATGCTGCTCTATCAAGAACAACCATTATCTCTGATAAGAAGAAAACCCTGGTATCGGACCACAAATCTGCTCTGTCAAGAACACACACACATAGGACCGTAAATCTGCTCTGTCAAGAACAAACATCTGATAATAAGGACCTCTGATGCAGGACCAAAACTCTGCTCTGTCAAGAATAAACATCTGATAATAAGGACCTCTAATACAGGACCAAAAAATCTGCTCTGTCAAGAACAAACATGCATCTGCTGGTGAGATCCTCAGACCCCTCAATCATAAACCTGCTCTGTCAAGAACAAATACACATCTCTGAATATAAGGTCCTCTGATACAGGACCAAAGCTCTGCTCTGTCAAGAACAAACATATATCTGATGATGAGAACCTCTGGTACCAACAAAACTGATTCACTATCAAGAAAACCAGGTAATCTGAAAGTCAAAGTTTCCTGCAATAAACCCAACCCTGCTCACAGGTATGGACCTAAACTGACTCAAGTTCGGCATCCTATGTCTTCATCAGTGTCACAGACATTCAAGAGGGGTGATACGATACCCAGAAGGTGTGGCATCACCAGCTCATGAAGCGGCCTCACTCGGCTGAATCACAAATGATCGGTCCCCAGAGTCGACAATCCTCCAAACCAACAACCCCCTCAACCCAAAGGGTTGAAAAAGAAGCCAATCGGGAGAACCTCGTCTGAACGTGGATTTCATGAGACACTAGTGCCTACCAAGCAAGCACGCGCCCACTAATTTCTACAACTAATGCTATGTTCACTCAAGCCTGGGTCTGGCTTCTCACTCATCAGAATGCCCCTCCCACAACAGCGCAGATAATCATATCATACTGAAAATAAAGTGCGGGAAATAAAATGCGGTAAATAAACACAACCCAACAAGTAATCATACAAGCGCTAGGATTGACTCTCGCAGGGAACGTTGGATCCCCCAAACTGACTCGCATTCGGGACGTTGGATCCCTAGGAAACTATCAAGTCCCCAGCAGATTCGCTAGCTGTCGCTTCCGCGAAAATAAGGTGCCGGCAAAACAGAAGAGTCGCCACCTTTCGTTATTTATCCCTCAGAACGGGAAAGGAAACGATCGGAAGAACCTGACGAAGAGGTATAAGACAAGGTCGTCGCAACCGTTGTCTGGGTTCGGGAGTCGGTTACACAAGGGGAAGGTATTAGCACCCTTCACGTCCGTCGTACTTGACGGGATCCACGCTTGTTGTGTTTACTGGACGAGTTGGTTTATCTATCTACCTATCAAGGCCGGTCTAAAAAGAAAAGAAAATGACTCGGCAAAGCGTCGCGCTTTATGCCTACGTATTCTCATCAGAGAATGAGAAATCAGAGTCAACGTAGTTCGACTTACTATGGGTTATGGGGAAGGCGGCTCGCCAATACATTATTATTGTGCCTACGTACTCTCAACAGGTATGAGAGATCAGAGCTTATGTAGTTCGGGCTAATACGGATTACGGGGATTCAGATTCGTCTGTTTTTATCGAGTAGGGTTAAACAACAATTCCAGCAGTTAGGGACAAAGCCTGTTTGCGGTGGCGCTGAAGTTTAACGATACTCTTTTCTTCAGAAAAGCTTTCCTTTGAATTAAGGGCCCACGGGGCAAAAAGGTTTGAAGTTTGTTTTCTGTCTTTTACGGGAGAACTGTTTTTTATTGTGTTTGCAATTTCAATCACACTAAAGACTATTACCTGAGAGTGAATGCGTCGCATGTCACCCAAAGGGTGCCATACTAAACATCCAGACTGCTGAAAAGAATATCTCCAACAATCCTTTCTCAGAAAGCTTAAGGCTCGTAACGTACGAAAGAAATCATTCATGATTATTGTATCTTAAGCTGTTTTGAGATTAGAAGAGAAGGGTTCCACCAAAAGGGAGACTATTAAGTCCTACTGCTGTCATGCCATGGATTCATCCTATGGTTGAGGTTTGAAACAGGGAACTCCTAGAAGTTATCATGCATAGGTTTCAACCTAAAGTTCTAATCATCACTTCCTTATCAAAGGAAATGAGAGTCCTAAGGGATCATGTCAATGATACACAGAAATAGATAAAGCATCAGCTTAAACAGTAAACAGTAAACGACTGTAAAATGCATGCAATGCAAGTGAGGGAGGAAATGTGTGTGAGGCAGCAGCCTCCACAAGCTCATCTCAACCTCAAGCCAGATACGAATAACTGTAATCATACAGTAAAAATACCATGCTATCAAGCAAAATAAAACAACAGTTGCAATCATACATAAGAAAATGAAATTCTATCAAGCAAACACAAATCACATGGGCAAGGGAGCTGGGCTCTACCAAATACCCGCAAGCAAAGCCATGCAGTAACAATACAAGCAGAGGGAGCAACTCAACCTCTAGTGCAATCATGCTCCTAGATTAAAGTTAGTCTAATCATGGACTTATTCTAATGTATCAAGCAAGTCAAACAGGGCACATCAGCACAGAAAAGAAAACAGACAAGAAAGAAGATCAACAACTCTCTCAACTCCAAGCTTCAGCTCTTCTGTCAGCAACTTCAGTCCTCAGACTCCAATCACCCTTCAAGGCTATCATCTTTCATGACAAATATCAATTGGTTTCTCCAGGGTTTCAATCCATCAAACACAAGTATCAACTTGTCCTTTCTTCTTCAAGCTTCAGCTCCTCAGTCAATTCTACCTTCAGGCTTCACTTTTAACCACAAGTGTCAAATTGATTCCTTCAGGCTCTCAAAGCATCAGTGCCAATATCAACTCACCTTTTGTTCTTCAAGCCTCAGCTCTACACTCAATCTCCATTGAATCCTCTTCATAAGTATCAACTTAGTCTTCAAGCTTCAGCTCTCTTTGCTTTACCAGTCTCAACTTGGTCTTTTTCACCTACAAGCCTCAGCTTCTCATAGTAGTCTTTAATCTCTTAGAAGTGTCAATTCATCCATCAATTCTTCAATCCTCAGCTCTTCACTCAATCTCCATTGGGTCTTCAAGTATCAACTTGCTCTTCTTGCTCTTCAAGCTTCAGCTGCAATGGCAATGCTCAAGGAATCATCCTCTTCCACACTCTTCAATGAAGTCCTCATCTTCAAACTCAAGTCCAACATCTTTCAAGATACTCAAACCAGAAGATAATTGATTTAACAGGATGAGGGGAATGATAAACAGCTTACTGACAACCAAAGGAAGCCTGTAAGGGTTCATCATTATGAGAGACTGGTTCCCTCAAAGTTCTACTTCCCAGATAAAGCCACTCATCCCTCCAAGGGAGGGATGTGAATATCTTGGAAGGACTTTTAGTCATTGGGAGGAATGGAAGCACAAGATGCTTTCCATGTTTGTGAAAGAAATCATTCTAACTACAAGGCTCTCCCTATGTCCTATTTCCTAATCTTCATCAGACACCTTCAGGCACAAACAAATCCAAAGCTCCAAGAAACTTCAAGCAACTCCTCTTGTCTTCAACTTGCCTTCAATCTCAACCAAGGGCAAACCAAGCACAACCCCTAATCTAAGGGGACTAAGGAAGTTAAACTAGTTGAATTAGTAAATTAGGATCACCTAAAACCTAGTACTAAAGTTAGTCCTAACTAAAATACTAAAATCAATTGTAAAATCCTACAAAAATTACTATAGGAACCTAGGTCAATCATGACTCTACTACATTAATTCCAGAGATCAAATCATCAAATTGGACCTAGAACTAAATTCTACATTACAAGGCATCAAACCTAAACCCTAAAAGGAAGCACCTAAATATCAATCTAGAAATCACACCAATTTTCATCACAAAAATGTGAGAGAAATACTATGGGATCATACATGTCTAACCTAATTACACACAAAAAATTAGGCTCAAAATCATCACCAAGTGATCACACTAAATTCCACAAAATTGGGTATCAAACATAATCATTTTAATATCAATTAAAATGTAAAATTCCCATTAAATAATAAATTACATGAAATGAAAATATTTTTTCTCTAAAACATATTAGACTCAATCATGAGTAAAATGCAAAAAGAATGGGGTTAATTGGATTAATTTTCAATTTATTATGAATTTTACAAGAACCATGAATAAAATGAAAATTAAAAGAAAATCCAATTAAAATAAATAAGCGCGCGGTGTGGATAGCAATCAGACTCAGTTAAAATCATGGGTTGGGCCATCAGGGGGGTGTGGATAGCGCCTAGTTCACTAAGCCCAAAACACCTGAATAAATGAAACAGTGCGTTTCATTCATCAGAATCCTTCACAAATCAACTTTAAAACGTGGTTGTTGGATGAGCCTCAAAGTCCAAGTCAAAACAAGATCCAATGGTATCAGGGTCATCTTCAACCTTTCAAACATCTGAGCCTCACACCCAGCTCCGGCCACCACCGGTGGAGCTCCGGTCATCCCCTTCAACCCTAGTTCTCTCCAGGAGCCACTAATGCAAATGGTCAAAACATGAATCTCATCCCAAATCTTGCCACGAACTCAACCATACCCTTAGTTTCCTCTGAAACCTCAAGATTCATCATATCCCAATCTCAACCGAAAATGGCAATTCTCCTATTTTGTCTCTAATTCATCAATTAACTATCTGAAATCCATCTTACACCATTCTACAACAAATCTAACATCTTAATTCAACCTAATTCTACCTAAATCATGCTATAGGAAGAAAGGTACCAACCTGAGAATCTTGGTTGAACAGATTCCCTAAACCTCCAATTCAAGCTCTCTAATCTTCTGGACACGATCAATGAACCTTCTTCTTGCTTCTGTATGCAAAAGAACCAGTTGAAAATGCTTGAATCTTGAAACCCGATGGTGAGTTCCAGGTGGAGAAATTCACTTGCTCAGACACGATTTAGCCACCAATTCTTCTTGAAAATGATCTGGAATCACTCCTTGACATCCATGGAAGAAGTATCAATCAAGAAAATGAATGGAAATTGAGGAATTTGGTGAAACCGATTTCAATTGCAATCTAAGAAAACTCAATCTCAAGCTATGCTCTCTCCTTCAATGATCACCAACCTATGCCATGGATCAACTCTACTCAATATATAGATGAAGTTTTGATGATCTAGAACCCTCTAGATCCTTCTAATGAGAATTTCCACTTCTCATGTCATGAGATTTTCAATCATGTCTCATGCTATGCATAATTCTGTTTCCCTTGGTACAGCAACTTGTTCTCATCCCAAAATCTCCCCAAGTGAGATATTAGAGGTGTTTAGCTTGCAAAAAGCCTTGCTCATGCCTTGATTTTGAGTTTTGCCAATGTTGCTTAATATGCAAGTAAGTGCTTTTCAAAGCAAGTCCATAAATTGAATCTCAATTCAAAAATGTGGCTAAACCATTGTTTTTAAAATGTTTTCTAGAGTCAAAATGATATATTACATGCCATGGTTTGGATGTGTAGGTTGAAAATATCAATTTCTAACTTTGGTTTATTTAACTTATGCCTTTATTTTAGGTCATTTTTGCAACTTTGAGCTACAAGCATTTCCATAATCTCATGACCTCCTTACTAGCCTTAAAACATCATTTTGAACAAGTTTGATGTTGAAGATTTTTCCATTTGAAGCTTGGAAATAGGAGTTATAGCCTTATGGTTGAAATGACCTGTAATCTCCAAATGACCAAAATGCCCTTGACTTTTCAAAGCCATAACTTGAGTTCTACAAATCCTATGAAGGACTTCTAGTACTCTTTGGAAAGCTAAGGAGATAAGGAACAACATTCATGTTAACCAAAAGTTCATAGGAATCATCCTTCTTGGGCAAAATTTTGATGCAAGTTGGGTAACTTTCAAGGCCCCAGATTCACATACCTCAGATGACCTGTAACTTGTCAAAGTCATAACTTGAGTTTTATAAATCCTATAAAGGACTTATAGTACTCAAATTAAATCTAAGAACAAGCTCTACAACATTCATGTTGGGGGCAAGATGAGATGACAATCACATCTTGAGCTAAACTGCCTTGAAGATAGGGGTCAAACTAGGGGATTTTACACTGTCAAGCCTTAGAAACCCTAGCTTGAAACTTCTCAAACTCTTCAATCATGATGAGTTGACCTTGGAATCATCCTTATAGCATCTCAATGCATCAATCCATGATCACATGGCTCTTGAATTAGGTCTCAACCTTGTTCAAATCATCAGTTGACCTAGGGTTGACCCAGTCAAACCCTGATTATACCATTCATGGCTAGGTCCTCTTAATCTTATACAATGACCTGTCTAGGCTTCATGATGGCTTTCGAGACATCTCATAAGCTCTCTCAAGGCTTCAAGTCCACATTCATGGCTTCAGAATCATCTGAGGTCTTTCCACAACTCTCAAGTTAGGAGACCTACACACTTGGCTTCAACCACTCTCTCTGAGGATCTTTGAACTTCTCTGACAAGGATATCAACCCTTGAACACTTGAATAAAATTCTTGTCTAGCTTCATAGTCTTGCATAACCCTTGATTGGTAATCATACCTCTTGATCTCCTGCATACATGTCAATGAAATGCAAATGATAATGCTAATGTGAATGAAATGAAACACAAGCTAGGTAAAGAAATGTTGGTCAAATTTTGGGGTGCAACACATTGGATTTGTAGAACTCAAGTTATGGTCCAGACAAGTTACAAGTCCTCAGATGCTTCTGAAATTTGTCTGTGAAAATCATCTGACTTCAAAGCTATTTTTGACCTAGAAGGAGGTTTCACCTGAACTTTTGGTCAACATGAAAGTTGTTCCTCATGATCTTATCTTTCTAAATTGTACTAGAAGTCATCCATCTGATTTGTAGAACTCAAGCTATGAGGTTTACAAGTCAGGGGTATTTTGGGAAAGTGAGATTATAGGTCATTTTCAAGCATAGGCCAAAATATCCAACTTGCAAGCTTCAAATGGAAAATTGCTCAACATGAAAGTTGCTTGGAATGATGTTTTGAGTGCAACCAAGTGGTCATGAGAGTTTGTTTTGGCTCATATCAAAAAGTCATTTGAAATGGCTTGAAAATGAAGAATTTTCAAATATGGAAAGGAGGGGAAAATGGGATTTTGAGTTAGATGACCAAAACCAAGCAAATGAGTACATTTTCTGACTGGAAATTTCATTTTGAACACTTTGACACTTTTACATTTTTGATTTGAGGCATAATTCCATGACTTTCAATGTTGTTACTTCATGAACAAGTCACATATGCAAAATCATACACAAGGCAATTCAGGCTAATTTCTCCATCCAAACTCATTCTAAATGACATGTGCAAGGTGTTAGAAACTTCTAGAACCAATGCCAATCTTGCAATGCACGACTGTCATAGTGAACTTTGAAGGAAAAATCAGAAAATGCAAATCATTGTTTTGGGCTTCAACTTGGATCCAAAGGCCCATGAAACTCTTCTATATATTCATTAGAGTGAGTTCAGGTCAATTTTGAGCTTCATTTCGCGCCAGAGCAAGCAAGAGCAATTGGAATTTCACAGCTGCAACTTGAAATCGGATTCTGAGTTTGGAGCCAATTCAAGCAAAATTAAGGTGTGCATTCTCTTTTTGGTAGATCATTGAAAGTTTCTGGAGCATTTGGAAGCAAATCACAAGCTCTAAGTACCTCTGTCAACAGATCTAGAGTAGGTTAGTAAATCTCCATATTCTACATGATTTAGCATGATTCATTTAGTTTTGAGCTTGCTTTTAGAATCAGGAAGAGATGTAGGTCGTTTCTGGATAGGAATTTGGACAATTAGAGACAATGTAGGATCATGTATGAATTCTGTTGAGGCACGATTTGGCTTGATCTTGAAGAATTGACATGAATTGGATAGATGATGATGACCTAGGAAGCATGAGGAACAGTTCTGTGTATTTAGTTTAGGATTTGATGATGATCAGAATTGAGGTGCATTTGGAGTTTGCCTTCGAATTTTAAAACCTAGCCAGATCTAGAGGATTTTGAGTGGAGATTTGGAATGTACATGAAAAACTGAGTGGATTTGGTATTTTGTTTGTCATTTTTGGTTGCCTGAAACTGGACTCTCACCGGAGAAGACGACCGGAGTCTTCTCCGGCCACCATGGACCACCGCCCTGTGTCTCTACTCAGGTGACCTAAAAAATGAAGAAGATGATGTGAGAGCCATTAGATCAACCTTGGACCATTGACTGACCACCAGATCGTGTGGCTGGGACTTGTTTTTTTGTTGACTCCAGATTAATTCAAAACGCTGCGTTTAAATAAATGAGGTGGCAAGCTCTGGCGCGTTGGATGGATTGACTGGTCTCCTGATCCATTGGCTCATGTTTATTTTAGCATTTAATTCATTTTATTTCATTTTGTTTTATTTTAATTGTATTATTATTCTAAAAATCATATAAATTCCAATTTTGATCACAAAATTATTTTAAAAATATCCTCATGATCCTTATGGAATTTATGATTTTCTGGGATTAACAAAATATAATTTTATGCATTTTTCAATTTTTATTTGATTTTTCACATTTTATTTTGTTCTTTATTTTTGCATAATTGGCTATCTATTTTGTTGAATTTAGTTCTTCCAATTGGTTTTGAGTTTGGCTTTGATTTTTTAGTATGTGTTAGGGTAGACATGTATGTTCCCTTAGAATTTTTGGTGGTTTTTTAGAACAATATTAGGATCTGTTTTAGGTATTGAGATTAGGACCC
The DNA here is from genome assembly GCA_963859935.3 of Lathyrus sativus. NCBI lineage: Eukaryota > Viridiplantae > Streptophyta > Magnoliopsida > Fabales > Fabaceae > Lathyrus > Lathyrus sativus. The sequence continues at coordinate 482,011,004 of OZ012738.1, forward strand.
TCCCAAACTTGTGGATTCCCTTGACCTATCTCAGTGTAAGAATTGTTTAGATAACTTAGAAGTTGATTTAGGCTTCAATCTTTTTTACATTAGGTTTTTCAAACGTGCATGTTCCCCTAGGAATTTTATTAGATTTTCGCAACTTTTTTTCCTATTTTAGTTGTATTTTGCAATTGGCTTGTGTTTATGGATCCCTCCCTTGAGTGCTTTGGTTTGCTTGGTTTGGTTGGTTGCCTTGGAGTGGGTTTAAGTTTGAGTTATTTTTGGTGGAGCTTCTGGATTCATTGAAGATGCTTGAGATTGAGGATTGGAGCTTGGAGTTGAAGGCTTTTCCTCTTGTGGAGCTTTTGTTTAGGAACTTAGAGAATTAGGGTTTTAGGAAATGCCTTAGACCTAGTTTTGATTCTTTCTTCAAACATAGAGTGCATTGTTTGCCTCTATTCTATCCAATGACACAAAGTCCTTCTTGGGAAGCTCCATCTCTCCTTAGGAGGGATGAGTGGTATGCCCAAGTGAGTAGAACTTTGAGGATACCTTTCATTTGCAATGTTGAGTTCTTAGTGATTTCCTTTGGTTGTCATTAAGTTTCTTAACATTATAACTTGATCTTGATGATTAATCCTTCCCTTGGAGTGTGCTTGTGGGAGCTTGAAGATTGATGAAGCTTGAAGATAGAAGCTTGATTGAAGATGAAGCCTTTGCTGTCAACTTTGCTGTCAATCCAACTTTGCTGTTCAGAGCTGTTGTTGTTGTTTGCTGTTTAGAGCTTGAAGTTGCTGCTGCTTGGGGGCTGCCTCCTCTGTGTCTTTTGTTTTTCTCTGTATTGTCTGTTTGCTTGTGTTGATTACCTCTAGGTTTGAGGTGGAGCTTGTCTCCTCTTGCCTATTGTTTTCTCCCTTGCCTCTCTTATACTGTTGCATGCTTATTTGTTTACTGTTTACTGTAATTGCTTGCTGTCTTTTGTTGTTTATCCCCTAGGATCTCTGATTTCCTCTGTGCAAGAGGAAATTATGACAGACATTAGGTTTGTAAACCTTGCATGACAACATTAGGTTAGTTCCCCTTTCAAACATAGTTTTAGGGTCTTTCTCTTCTCATCTCAAAACAATTCAAAAACACAATAATAAGGATAACGCGTGCAGTACGCTACGAGCCTTAAGCTATTTGAGAAAAGGTTGCTGGAGGGTCACTCTTCAGTAATCTGACTGCTTAGTATGGTACCCTTAGGGTGACATGCGACGTAGTCACTCTCAGATCACAAGTCTTTAGTGCAGTACAAGTTACAAACAGACTAAAAAAACATTTCTTTCGTAAAAAACTCAAACAAACATTCAAACTCTGTTTTGTCCTCTTGGACCTTTAATCAGGAAAACCCTTTCATAAGGAGATAAAAACTGTCAGACAAGCTTGTGTCCTTTGTAGCCCGAACTACGTTTGCTCTGATCTTTCATGCTGTATGAAAGTATGTAGGCATAGGATGCGATATCCTAGCGAGCAACCTTCCCCTCCTTTCCCGTAGGTAGGCGAACTACGTTGACTCTGATTTCTCATTTCAGACGGGAATACGTAGGCATAAAGTGCGATACTTTGCCGATTCATTTTCTTTTCTTTTTAACCCAGATCTGTAGAGTAGATAGAATAACACACCCTTAGATAGAAAACAAGCGTGGATCCCGTCGAGTACGATGGACGTGAGGGGTGCTAATACCTTCCCCTTGCGTAACCGACTCCCGAATCTAGGATTTGGTTGTGACGACCATTCCTTTCCCTCTTTGCGTTAGGTTTACTCTGAGTGTTTCCTTTCCCTCTTGTGCGATAAATAACGCACGGTGGCGACTCTTCTGTCATAGCCGGCGCCGATTTTCGCAGTAGCGACAGACATTCAAACTTGCTAATTGGATCCAATGTATAGCCCAATCCATTTCCAATGTAAAATTCAACTCACCAGCTGCAAAATTAAGTGATTTCCATGTGTGTACGCAAGCAATTCACCTGTGCATGATGAGCTTGCCATTTTGGGCATTTTTTCAAATTCAGCAAAATAAGGCTTCATGGGCCTTCCAATTGATCAGATATCCATCATATATAAAATCAAAACATACCTTGAGAGCTGAGAAGTGAAAATTGGAGCAAGAGAGAGCATTTTCAATTTTCAAATTCTCAAGAAAAATTCAAAATCGTGTTTCACTTTTCTCTGCAAATCAAGGCAAATTGAAGAGAAATTAAGCTTCCTTGAAGAATTTGGAGTGGATCTGGATCATTTGATGCGAGCTTACACGTCTGAGAAGCACCAACGGAGTGTCTCCGTTCAGTAAGTTTCCAATCAACTTTTCTCTCATTTTAGGCCATGAATTAGGTTCATAATGGTTGCATCTAAAGCCCTACCTCGTGTAGGCCATGTTTGATTGCTTGTTGTTCATGTTTGCTTGAGTTTTTAGATGTGCATCTCAAACTTGTTGCGTTCGATTCTCTTAATTTGTGAAGGATATGGATGATTGGATCTTGGATTCATGACCTACGTGACTTCAGTTTTCTTTTGATATAAATTTTGTGAAGTTTGGTTGAGATCTGATGACCTGAGCTCCGGCCACCTCGCCGAAGAAGACGACCGGAGCTAGGGCTCCAACGTCTGGTTATTTGATGTTCAAATCTGACATGGCTGGTGTTTGACTTGTTGACTGATGCGTGTGTGTTTCTCATTGGCTTGAGCTTGCACACTTGGCGCGTTGAATCTACATGGATTAAATTTAACACCGCGTTTCATTTCCTAGCTTTGGCTGGTCAATTGGACCAAAATTGTTATCCACACCTCCCATATTTTGAGCCAATAGCATGCTGAACTGTTTTGCTTTGTTTCTGGTTTTGCTTATCACACCTCCCTTGGTTTTCCATTTTATTTTCTTTATTTTTTTTTCTGCTTTGCTTTTTAATTATTAAAAATGCTTCCAAATATCAGAAAATTCAACAAAAAATATTTTCAAACACTTTAAAGTCTTAATTAATTTTTCATAATTTTTAGTTTTGATTTTCTTTTATTTTTCAATTTAATTTGACTTTTGTGACTGGAAGTGTTTTTAATATGGTTCTTCTTTAATCATGCTTGCTTTGTGGACCATTTGCAATCACCAATGAGTGAGGTTTCTTCTCCACTTTGATGATGGATTGAGGTACCTTTGAGGCTGATTTTGATCCATGTTTGATTAATTTTTGTTTGACTCTGTGTTGATTTTGTTTGACCCTCGATAATAGTTCCTCAAGGTGGAGCACCCTAGTTGATCAAATCATTTGGTGATGCCATGACTGGAATTTGGTTTGGATGTTTTAGCATCTGGTTTTCAACTTGTTTAAGTGCTTTGTGCATTTTATTTGAGATTTATTGAACAATTATCCTATTTTTGGTGAACCTTGTAAGTCAAGTCACCCTAGTTGAAGTTCATTCAAACTAGTTGACCTAGTTTCTCTGGGAGATGACCTTGATGGATCCCATATGCATCCTATGCTTCTTGACTCACATTATTGACATGTTTAGGATGCTGGTTTTAACTTTATAGGTCATACACTTGTGTAGTTTGGGTTGCAAGTCACTTTAAAGTTGGGTTTTCCACTTATGTTTAAGTGTTGAATGTGGTTTGAACTTTGGTTCTTTCTCTTGTCCTAACTTGTGACCTGCCTTGGCTTTGTTTCTTCTCTTGTTTATGAGCTTTCTCCTCTCGTTCTTGCTTATGTCCTTTGGACCTTGAGTCCTATTCAAGATGATTTGGTACTCTTTGTTTGTGCTTTGAGTTTGCCTTGAATAGTGAATCACTTTGAGAACTTGTTCGTGCTTTCTTTTGGCATGATCAATGTGATGCTTTTGGTTGAGATACTTCTCATGTTGCTTGTTGCCCAAGCCTATAATCCCATCCTCATCTTGGTCATGGCCTCTTATTTTTCTTATTTGCATCCTTTTGAGTTTAGTGATTGATGCATGAATGGTTGTAGGAGTTGTAACTTCTCCCATTTCATCTCACTTTTGCTTGGACTTGTTTAACTCATTTTGCCTTGATCTTTTGTTTGCTTTGCATCTCTTGCATCTTGCATATCATGTTTGCATCTTCTCCTGACTTGTTTAAGTCATCTTCATCTCTTTCTTTCATCTCACTTATGATTGATTTTATCTTGTGTTTACTTGGTTTCTTTGCCATGATCCCTTAGGATTCCTAGTCCCATTCGTTTAGGATGGGAGTAGGAGAGACATTAAGTGTTCAATCCAAGCATGATAACATTAGGATAGTCTTTTCCCCTCTTAATCTCAACCTTAAGATCACATTGCATGATAACATTAGGGTTGATTAGTTTTCCCTTAGAGTTTGTGTCTTCTCTTCTCATCTCAAAACTTCTTCAAGACATCTAATAAAGGATAATAAGTGTTGTACGCTACGAGCCTTAAGTACTTGGGGAATGATAGTTGAGGGGCTTCCTCTCAACTGTCTAGAGTGTTTAGCGTATGCTCTTTGGGAGATATGCGAAGCACTCGCTCTCAAGTCATAGTCTTTAGTGCAATATGAGTTACAAACTTAACTCAATTCATTTATTCTCTTAAAAAAACATAAAAAAAACATCAAACCTTTTTATCCGTCGGGATTATTAGAAAACCATTTTCAGAAAGAGTGTGCTAAGTCTTGGTTCTACCGCAAACAGGTAACGCCTAAGTTTCCAATGGTCGAACAACAATACACCTAACTGCTAGAATGAAGGTTTAACCCTACTCAGTTAAAACACTTGAACCAATTTGTGGTCATGTCAGTCCGAAATACGTTTGGTCTGATTTCTCATACCAGATGAGGATATGTAGGCACAAGACGACGATGTCTTGGCGAGAAACCTTCCCCACCTTTACCCGTATTTTTTTGAACTACGTTGACTCTGACTTCCCCATTGTACGAGGGAGTACGTAGGCATAGAGAGGCGATGCTCTATCGAGTCTCTTTTTGTTTCTTTTGTCCCTGTGGCCAACCTTATAGATTAACACCCTTTTAGATAGACAACAAGCGTGGATCTCGTTGAGTACAACGGACATGAGGGGTGCTCATACCTTTCCATTGCGTAACCGACTCCCGAACTCAAGATTTAGTTGCGATGACCTGTCTTTTCCCTTTTTCGTAGGTTTTCTAACAAACAGTGGCGACTCTTCTGTCCTTGCTGGCCCCTCTTCATAACAATGCGACACCAGGGAGGATAACACTGCCCAGCGCAAACAGAACAGCGAGGCGAAGGAGCAGTTGAAGGCCGCAGGAAGGATAAGTTGAAGTTGCAAGCGTGGATCACGGAGCTGGAGGCTGCCCTTCATCTTGCCGATGAGGAGAAGCTCTTGATTTCTCGGGATAAACTGGTGGCGAGGATTCAGGAGGTCGAGCAGGATCGCTTAGGGGCTGTCGAGGTTGGCTATGAGAGCTTTGTAGAGCAGCTTAAGATATTGAACCCCGAGGTTTCTCTCATCACTAAAGGAACGAGACCCTATCACCAGGTTGTCGACGAACGGGTTGTAGCGACTGGAACCAAGGATGATGACGATAGGCCGGCTACCGAGGAGGAAGAGCGAGAGGGGCAGGAGACCTCTTAGGGTTTATTTTAGTATTTCTGGGCATGTGTGCTCATGTTTTTACTTTGTGATATATTTTCGGGCCGACGTACCCTTTTTATGTAATTATGTACAATGGGTTTTGCCGGCTTTCCTTGAATGAATCTTGATATTTCCTACTATGTGTGCTTGTATGTTTATTATTTTCTTTTATGTATGAATTTTGTTTGTTTACTTGCTCGACATTCGGCATAACCGACTGTGTGGGGAACTAGTCGGGTGGTCGGAGATGGTATCTGTCCGGTTAGGGGTTAAGGTCCTCGACAAAGGCCCTTCCCCGGGTGTGAACCTCCCATCGCGAGCTGGGTGTTCTGCCCTACTGGTACGACAGTGGTGGAGCTCGATCGAGGGATCCCCGCTGGAGCAAGGGTCGTGCCCGGACACGCAAAAGGCTGACTCTTGTCTTTTTCTTTAAAGATAGGAGTCGCGGTAATACCATGTCGCGCCCCTGTGTCGCGGTGCTAAAGGGTCATGGGCAGTGTTTAGCTGTAATACTTTTTAAGTTTTTCTACATTCCATGGTTGAGCAAGTTTGTTCCCTTGTAAGTTTTCGAGGTAGTAGGCCCCGTTGTCCATCTTGTTCCGGACGCGGTAGGGGCCTTCCCAGTTTGCGACGAGCTTGCCTTCGCCTGAGTCCTTTTGGTTTCTTTGCAGGACCAGGCTTCCCGTTTGGAATTTAAGCCTGATGACTTTGCTACCATGGTGCAAAGTTATCCTTTTTTTAGGGAAGCTTCTCACAGGGGTGCTCTCGACCTAATCTCCTCGACCAGGTCGAGCTCTTCCCTGAGCACCTCGTCGTTTGCCTCCTTGGGCAAGGGGGATCCGATTCTCCTGGAGGGTTCTCTTATCTCGACATGAATCACCGCTTTTTTCCCGTAGGCCATTCGAAATGGGGTATCTCTGGTCGTGGAGTGCATAGTGGTCCTGTATGCCCAAAGGATGATGTGCAGTTCCTCGACCCATCCTTTCTTGGCGTCTCCCAACCTATGTTTCATCCTGCGCAAAATCACCCTGTTTGTTGCTTCTGCCTGCCTATTCGTCTGCGGGTGTTTGACTGACGTAAATAATTTTTTCGTGCCTAGTCAGGCGACGAAGTCCTGGAAATTCTTGTCGGTGAATTGCATCCCTTGTCGGTGACGATGGCCTGGGGCACGCCGAATCGGGCAGGCATGTTCTGTTTGTAGAAACGGTGTATGTTTTGGGCCGTGATTTTGGCTAGAGTTTCTAACTTGGTGAAGTAGTCCATGCTGACTATCAAATATTTGTTTTGATAGGACCCGATGGTGAAGGGTCCTAGGATGTCTATTTCCCACCAGGCGAATGACCACAATGATGAAAGTGTTTTTAGCTCGCTAGGTGGGGCGAGGTGCATGTCCCCGTGCCGTTGGAATCTAACACACTTCTTGACGTATTGTTTTGGAGCCTGCTGCATGGTGGGCCAATATTACCCTGCTCATAACGCCTTGCGGGTGAGCGCTCTTCCGCCTAGGTGTTCGGCGTTGATCCGTTCGTGGATCTCTTGGAGTATGCCCGACACCTGGTGTAGCACCCCAAAATTTGCTCATCTTCTCTTGTGTTCTTGGCTTATATTTCTTTGCATTTTCATATTCATGTTTGCATAACATTTGTTCTTGGTAGGGGATCAAGGTATCATGGTTTGTTTCTCAAGCAAGAAGGTTGTGTTTCTTCAAGTTCAAGCAAGATGTTCTCTATGACATTGTGGTACTCTCAACTCTAGAAGTTCCTCATCATCAAGTATGGTTCAAGAAAATATCATTCCAACATCATATGTGTTTCATCATGGCTTATTGTGCAAGAGATCATCAAGAAATTCAAGTTTGGTGCAAGGTGTTTGACCTGATATTGCAATTTGTGGATGCTATGATCAAATGAGTATATCTCCTTCAATTTTCAACATCTTAAGGTGGTTTTTTTTCTAATGAACTTTTCTCATCACCCCTAACAAGTTCTCTTTACAAGGAAATATCAAATTATGGTTGGAAAGTCATCAAAAGTTTGAAGACATTATAGGTCATTTTGAGTTTTGGAAGGTTTTCTTAGTCAATTTCAAAAGAGCATAACTTGGTAAATTTTCATCATTTGAAGCCCATTCATTTTCTAGAATAAACTTGAAGATTTCCTCTACAACTTTGATTCAACATGGAAGAGCTAAAAACCCATGGAAGGTCTTGGTTTTCATCAAAACATTATAGGTCTCTTTTTGGTCCCTAAAAGACTTGAAAATTTCTATGGGTTTTATGATTTTGCACTCTTTCATGGAGGCTACTTTGAAAGATCATATCTCTCAACTCAAGCTGCCAAATCAATACTTTCTTTTCACATTGCAAAGATTGCATCTCCCTCTATTTAATGCAAGAAGAAGCATCTCAAAAAGCCTCCTTCATTGTGAGAACCATGACTGCAAAAATTGGATTTCAAAAATTTGAATTTTATTGAATTGGTTCCTAATCACCAAATTAATGCACAGATTACACTTAAACATATTTAACCAACTTACCTGAAGTGATTAGCACCTTGAAACGCATGATTTGAGTGAGTTTTGACAGATTGCGAGTCACACTTTTCTCATGCTGCAGGTGTGCATGATTTCCATCCAAATTTCCTCATTCACCCTCCATTCTAATTCAGATAGCTTCTCCTATAAATAGGGAGTCATTTCCACCCATTTCCATAAGCTTTTGATAGCCAAAACCACTTTTCTTATATCCCATTTGAACTCTTAAGTTTGAACTTCGAATTTCCATTTCCACACCTTAAACACTCAAATTCTCCACTCAGTTAGCTTCACCAAAATTCAATGAAGCTAACCAAATCAAGAGCTTGAAGAATCGTCGCCGGAATCAAGCTAGGGAACTCCATTTTCAGAGCTTCAAGGTTGAGCTTCAACAGGTATAATTCTTAACCATTTTGATCCAAATTTGTTGCTAAAATGTAGCCCTTGACATGCTGATGATGTTTGTATAGTTAGTTTTTGGTTGTAGTTGAGTTTTGTTGCTGAATTTTCTAATTCGTGTTTGAATCTTATTTTGGTTTTTTTCAAGTCGAGTAAGTTGTGATTTAAAGAAATTTGGCGCGATGATATGGTTGAGATCATCTTGAAAAGACGCATCAGTTGAAACCACTATGATCTCCATTGGTTATGCTTCCTTGGATCCATGTTTTTTTTGCAATTTCCTTTGAGTTTCAAATGGCTGGAGGTTGAAGATGATGAGCTGGCATTATCTAACCGTCCAAGCATGCCATATGTTTTAATCCTGTATGTTTGACTTTTGTTAGCTCCATGTGGTTGAGCTGAATTGAGTATATCGTGGATGCGTGCTTCTGGATCCTTGGATTAGCCACGTCGTTTAATAAGGCTAGATCCAACACGCTGTGTTTTTCCTATTTTATTTTCTTTTTCTAAATTCTCTTTAATTCCTTTTATTTTTCAGAAATTCATAATAAATTCATTTTTTATATAAAAATACCAAAATATTTTCTAAATTCTTTTTTATTTTTCTCTTTCTAATTTATATTTTTTTTGCATTTTTATTTTGCATTTTTGTATTTTTCATTATTTTTATTTGTTTTGCTTGATTTTAATTGGTTTAAAATACTTTTGAGCCACTTAAAATTATGAAATTAGTTTAAAATTGGTTTAAAATCCTATGTTGGTTTTGAACCTATGGTGATTTTCTTGGATTTTTTTTTCTGTTTGTGGTATTTTAATGTATTTTTGATTTATTTGCTTAATTTTAATTAGTTTAAAATTATTTTTGTGCATTTAAAAATGTTGAGGAAATTTTTATGTGATTCTATGATGGTCCTAGACCTATGGTGATACCCTTTAAGTCTTCACTCATGTCTTGGTATCCTCGTTTCCTTTTTTAGGGTTTTTCTTTCTTTTTTATTTGTTTTTATTTTGGATTTAATTGTTTTTTTTTGTGAATAAATGATCTTGATCCATTATGAGGTGATTCTCTTGACTTCTCCTCATTCCATTGGGATATTTGATGTTGGCCTTCGTGATCCCTCATTTGTGGTTGTTGATGATTGTTGATTCACTTTGAAGTTTGACTTTGACTGTCAAACTTAAGTGATCCCTCTTATGCACTCATGATTGGATGTATACCTTTTGACCTGGTTATGTTGCTGCCCCACATTGCCTCTTAGGTTATCTGGTTTCTTGTTTCCTTATTTCTTGCATGGTTTTGCTTCCTTGTGAGGCTTTTGATTCATTTGATTGAGCATTGTGTGGTTTGCCTTACTTTGGTGTTTGTCTGCACATCTTGGATGTGGATTGGATTTAAGATGCACCAATGATATGTTGACTTGAGGTATTTTGTCCATCTTGTTTGGGTTTGAATTTTTGTATTTGTGGCTTTGGTCTTGTTTTCTTTCTTCTTCATCTTTCTTCTTCTCTCTCTTTGGCGCTTCTTTTATCCTTGTTTTCATTTATGATTGAATTGGATATTGTTTACTTGTGTTTGCTCACATGATCCCTTAGGATTCCTAGTCCCTCTATTTAAGATGGGAGTAGGGGAGACACTAGGCTTTCAACCCTTTGCATGATAACAAGTAGTATAGTCCCTTTCATCTCAACTCTAGGTCCATCATTTGTATGATAATATTAGGTAGATTTCTCTTTTCTCTCAACCTTAGGACCATTTTGTATGATAACATTAGGGTTTTTAGTTTCCCTTTAATGTTCTCTTAAGTGTTCTCTTCTCATCTCAAACTTCTCTAATACACTTAATAAAGAATGACAAATGTTGTATGTTGCGATCCTTAAGTACAAGGGAAATGATGAGTGGGGTTTTTCCTCACTTGTCTAGAGTGTTTAGTGTATGCCCTTTGGGTGATATGCGACACATTCGCTCTTATGTCATAGTCATTAGTGCAACGTGGGTCTCCAATTAAATCAATCGACTTCTTTAAAATTAACCAACCAAATTCAAACCTTTTTGTCCTCCGAGATTATTCTTCAAATAAAAGAGTATGCTACTTTTTCGTTCTACCGCAAACAGGCATTATTCCTAACTGCTGGAGTGGAAGCTTATCACCTCTCATAAAAAACACTTAACCAACCTGTGGTTTCGTAGCCCGAACTATGTTTTCTCTGATTTCTCATGCTAGATGAGGATATGTAGGCACAAGACAGTGATGTCTAGGTGAGCAACCTTCCCCCCATCACCCATAGTTTCTCGAACTACGTTGACTCTGACTTTCCCATTGCATTAGAGAATACATATGCTTAGGCGGCGATGTCCTATGGAGTCTTTTCTTTTCTTTTTCCCCAGTTTAGCAGTAGTTTTTAGATAACTCATTCCTTTGATAGATAACAAGCGTGGATCCTGTTGAGTACAACGGGCGTGAGGGGTGCTGATACATTCCCCTTGCGTAACTGACTCCTGAAACCCAAGATTTGGTTGCGATGACCTTATCTTTTCCCTTTCTTTTAGGTTTTCTTTGATCGTTTCCTTTCCCTCTCTTCGGGATAAATAACATTTGCTGGCGACTCTTTTGTTTGTTTCCGCCGGCTCTTTTCCGCAGTTTCGACAACTAGCGCTTGTCTGTTTTACTTTCTTTGGGTGTATATTTGTGTATATGCAGGAACTTTACCGTTGTATATTGTTGCACCCCAAATTTTATCCTCATATCTTTCTTGCATTTCCTGTATACCATATAATGTCTTTCATTTTTCATTATACCCGATTTATCAGCTGAAATAAACTTGTCGGAATTACAGCCGAATCAGCCAAACTAAAAGTCAACTTTGTGAAAATCAGCGGACGAAAAATTTTAAAGTCGAGCCTGCAAACGTCATTCATATTAATCTACGTTTGTCATAGTTTAACCTGGCGTGTTCAATTAAATTTTTCGACCACTTTTGGGTCCCATTTTGGACAGTTTAAGTCATTTTATCGAGTAAAATTTATTTCAAAATATGGCCAAACGGTATTTTTTCGAGTCGTATATTTTGCGATGATCATTTTAGTGTACTCGGTTTTTTTTCGAGCACTTGGGCGTCCGACTTTTATTTATTTGAGTTTCGGTTTTTTTTATTTTTTTGTCTAAATAGTTAGAATAAATAAATAAATAAATAGAATTATTAGTTTTAATTTTATTTTTATTTAATTTTATTTAGTTTTAAATAACTATTTGAGTTGGGATTTAAAATGGGCATTAGGTTAGAGTTAACCCTAGTTTGATACCTATATAAACATAAGTTGTATTTGAAAAAGGGGGAGAAAAACTTCATCAACATCAGAAATCAAGAACAGGTCATCAGAAAGAGGAAGAAGAGAGTTTTGAGAAAGACTCAGAAGATCCACCAACAAGGATCATCCAACGGTGGCCGTGGATCCTTTATAGTCTCACTACCACCGGCAGACAACAACTAAGCAAAGAGCTTCATAAGAAGCTTCATCACCGACCAAGAACACAACCACCTTGCCGTCGAAACACCCAAAACGTAAGATTATGACATTAATGGGTTTGGTTTTGTTTTATTTGATTTCAAGTATGAACAGACGAAGGAAAAGTAGGAGAGAAGAGAAAAGTTTCAAAAAGGAGCCATGGAGAAGCCGCCGCCGGTTGGGAAGAAGAAAAAGGGAAAGGGTTTTTTCCCAAACCCTAAAGAAGGGAAAGGGTTTTTTCCCAAACCCTAAAGAAGGGAAAAGGTTTTTTTTCCAAACCCTAAAGAAACAACACAGCAACATGATCCACCTCTCCCCACTCTTATTAATTCCTTTTCTTTTTTCTTTTTCATTTATTTTCATTTGTTATATTATTTTGTTATTTTTTAATAGTTGTAATTAGTAATTAGTATGTTAGTTTTAATTTATTAATTGACACTTTTTATTCACTAAACCCAAACCATAACTTAAAAAAATTATTTTCTAAAACTAAAAACCATTTTTTATAACTAAAAATTAAATTCACTTTTTATGTTTTAATTAAAAACTCACATTAATACTTATAATTTTTTAACAAAATAAAAATCAAACCCACTTTTCTTAAATTAAATTTTTTTTTTTGAATTAATTGAAACATTTTAAATTCAAACCTTCTTTTATTAATTAAAACACTTTCATTTTTAATTTCTAATTGAACATTAACCTAAAATTCTAAAATAAATAACCAAAAATTCCTAACAGTTCCCGTAAAAATTTTCATCTAACTTTCATCGTTTCTCATTTGGCTTTGATTATTGATCCTTTATTTTCCGTATTTATTTTTCATGGATGTAGTTTACGCGAGACTTTGTCGTTTTTTATTTCATTATTATTCCTGCATTTTTCACGATTGTAATTACGCGAGGCTATCGTCGCTCATATTCCGTCATTTGCCTTTGTTTTTTCGTGGTTGTAATTTACGCAAGTAATCGCCACATTGCAATTTTCTTTACTGCTTTCATTTTTTCTTCTATTTTAATCTCCATGTAATAACTTATCATCACAATTACTTATCGTTAAAACTTCCGAAGGATTAGGTCTAACAGTTTAACCGTCGAGTAAGTAGTCTTAACCCTTGACCATTTCATAACCCTAATAGCATAGGTGTCCCGCCGCGGACGAAAATGTCTTTTACCCTAGCATTAGGTCAAAGAGTCGTCATACTCTATTTTAGAGTTTCCCGCCATGGAACATTTAGTCAACCCTAATTTCAACTAACTATTTCCACGTAGAAATAGGAGTCGTAGTACTCCACGTAAGCGCTTCCTTAAGAACGCTTATTCCCCATTGAAACCTTGATCACAGCCAAGAAATTTCTAACCTCCCTTTCAAGGGGAACTACGATTACTCTGATTCCATTCCCTACCTAGGATACATAGGCACAAGATGTGAATCTTGCCGAGTAAACTTAGGACTAACCCTTAGGTCTTTCTGTCACTTTTAACCCTTAGCAATATACCCTTAAGCAAATAATAAAGCAAAATAATAAGTTTAAACAAAAGGTTCCTATAGAGTACTACAGAAGTTTAGGGTGCTAATACCTTCCCTAAGCTTAACCAACCCATTACCTAGATCTCTCCCCGCATTGTGTTTACGATGAAAAATTAGGATTTTCCTTTCTTTGGCCTTTCCTTCGGATAAATTAAAGACCGGTTGTGAACTAAAGATGTGATTCAAATTAATTAATAATTTGATATCCTATTCTAACCGCAACATATATTATTGCATTTATTTTCAGCACTTTATTTTTTTTGTTATCATATTATACTGTTGTTGTTGTGCTGTTGGGTGGGTTGTTCCACTGAGAGATAAGCCTGATACCCAGGCTTGATTATATACATAGTATTAGTGTAGAGACTAGTGCGGGCTTGCATGTTTGGCATGCATGAGCCCTCATAAAATTCACGTCCAGACAAGGTGTTCTTTAAAAACATCCTATCCTATGCATCTTGGACAGTTGAGGGGGTGTTAAATTTAAAAACTAACGACTCTAAAGACCATTCATTGGGAAGTCAGTTGAGACCTCCTTGATTGACCATGATGCCTAACCAGCAATGGTGAACATATCGTCCTTTTTGTAGATGCTTTTGATTGACTGCATTTTGTGGCAAAACATTAGAGTGTATATGAATGTCATGACAGATGTTATGACATACACTAAGAGTATTCTGCAGGGTAAGTGAAGTTGGATGTCATGACTGGATGCTATAACATTGATCGTATGACATCAGACGCGCAAGGTTTGTTTTCTATTATTAGCTCAGGCTATACTTCAAGAAACAATCCAGGAAACATAGTTATTTTAGGCGACATAACAGGCATTGCTGAGGATAACATAGAAGAATCATGACCTGATGATAAGTGCGCAGCTTCATGAAGAGAGGTTTATCTTGGGTAAACCTAGTTTCTCCATCAAGTCCCAAAGCAAGTATGTTGCTATAAATAACAGAAGGATCATTCCTAATCGGGTAGAGTTTTTCGGGAGAGAAATTAGAGAGTGTGTCTTGTGAGTGAAGAGGTTGTTCTTCACGTGGTTTGTGTGAGTGAAGAATTTTGGTTCTTCACGTGTGTCTTAGGATACTTGCATGCCAAGCAATTGTTAGTTTTACAATTTTATTGGTTTAGTGTGTATGAACTGTTGTGTTCATTGTGCCACTCAAAGCTTTTAAGCAAGAGGGTTGTGTCACTTGATCAAAGTTGTGAAGCAAGATCAAGGTGTGTATTTGAAGTGTGTCTTCATAACTCTATTGTAAATTGGTTTATATCAGTGCGGTGATTGAGGTGGAGTGAGTGGGAAACTATGGTCTGTGGTCTCTAGGCTGTAGTGTCATTGGGTAGGTCTTAAGTGAAGAGTGCAAATGGGGTGTTTGACTCTAAATTAATTCTACTGATAGTCAATTTCCTCCCTGGCTTGGTAGCCCCCAGATGTAAGTGTGGTTGACACTGAACTGGGTGAACAATTACTTGTGTTATTTACTACTTTCCATTTACAGCTTATTATTAAGTGCAGTAGTCTATGTTACAGTGGATGTCATAACATCCGTGATAATATCCATCGTGTGCTTGCCAGAATTTCAATTGGCATCAGAGCAGGCACCCTGCTTGTTATTTTCTGGGTGAGATCCAGGGAAGATAAATCCTGGTACTATGGATAAAGACATAGGATTCACAAATGGACCACCAATTCTGAATGGCTCTAATTATGACTATTGGAAACCTATGATGATTGCCTTCTTAAAGTCTTTAGACAGTAAGGCATGGAGAGCTGCAAACTCTGGCTGGGAACATCCAGTGAACACTGATAAAGATGGATTGTCTGTGCTTATACCTGAAGAAGAATGGACCGAAGAGCAAGAAGCCTTGGCTCTTGGGAATTCTAAAGCTTTGAATGCATTATTCAATGGTATAGACAAGAACATTTTTAGATTGGTGCATCATTGTGAACTGGCTAAAGAGGTTTGGGATACTCTCAAAACAACTCATGAGGGAACCTCTAAAGTCAAGATGTCAAGATTACAAATGTTGACAACCAAGTTTGAAAGTCTGAAGATGAAGGAGGATGAAACTATTCATGACTTCTACATGAATATACTTGAGATTGCAAACACCCCACGAGCCTTGGAAGAAAAGATGTTTGAAGAAAAGCTTGTGAGGAAAATTCTCAGATCTTTGCCTAAAAGGTTTTCCATCAAAGTCACTTCCATTGAAGAAGCTTAAGACATATGCAATATGAAGGTGGATGAACTTATTAGTTCTCTCCAAACCTTTGATATGGGAATGTGTGATCAGGATGAAAAGAAGAAAATCATAGCTGTTGTGTCAAAGGCTGAAGAAGACAATGGTGAAAGTGAGGAGAATTTGTCAGAAGCAACTGCCTTGCTTGGTAGACAATTCAACAAACTGATCAAAAGAATAGAACATAAGTCTAAGCCTTATGTCAAGAATAACTCCTCTGACACCAACAGAAGGGAAAAATATGAAGATACATCTAACCAAGGCAAAGGAGTTCAGTGTTATGAATGTGAGGGTTATGGTCACATTAAAACTGAGTGTCCCACCTATCTCAAGAAGCAAAAGAAGGGATTAGCACTCACTTGATCTCTTGTGAGGCCCATTCCGTTTTTGGATGGGTGTTTGATGAGATGATGGGCTTCAAACAACCCAAATGATTCTCTCTTATTTAACTTACCCCCTTTTTCTATTTTGCTCCCCTTTTTATTTTAAAAATGTAAATTGTTTTAGTTTTAAAAATAGTTTTTAGATTTATAATATATTTTCAATTAGTTTTATTTTTAAAAAGGTATTAACATATTTTTCAATAGATTTAGATTTTTTATTTACCTTTGAGGACTTATTTCCTTGTTTTGGTGGATGAAGAGACCTCTATATTTTTCTATCAAATTATTGATGAAGAACGATAGATCCGAGACCGACTTTTCTCTTCTCCTTTCCATTTTCGACTTTATTCATTTCCACCGCTCTTTTTGGTCGATGAAGACACTTCCGTAAACCATTACCAGTCAATCTATTGATGAATAATGTTGGATTTGAGTGTCGCATCGCTGCGAAGAGGGGTCGACAAGGACAGAAGAGTCGCCACCGTTCGTTATTTATCCCAAAAGAGGGAAAGGAAACGATCAGAGAAAACCTACGAAAATGGGAAAAGACAGGTTATCGCAACCAAATCATGGGTTCGGGAGTCAGTTACGTAAGGGGAAGGTATTAGCACCCCTCACGTCCGTCGTACTCGACGGGATCCACGCTTGTTATCTATCTAAAAGGGTGTTTAAACTATCTAAGCTACAGGCCACATGATAAAAGAAAAGAAAAAAGACTCGATAGAGCATCGCCGCTATATGCCTACATACTCCCTCTCGCAATGGGGAAGTCAGAGTCAACGTAGTCCAGAAAACTACAGGTGAAGGTGGGGAAAGGTTGCTCGCCAAGACATTGCCCTTTTGTGCCTACGTATCCTCGTCTGATACGAGAAATCAGAGAAAACATAGTGCAGGCTGACACGATCACAGATTGGTTCAAGTGTTTTACCCGAGTAGGGTTAAAACTTAGTTCTAGCAGTTAGGTGTATGTTGTTCGACCGTTGAAGACTTAGGCATTATCTGTTTGTGGTAGAACCAAGAGTTAACAATACTCTCTTTATGAAAAAAGGTTTTCCAAATTAACCCCGAAGGATAAAAAATATTTGATGTTTGTTTTTGAATTCTTTTAAGAAGAAGAAGTGCATTGAATTTTGTTTGTAATTGATGTTGCACTAAAGACTATCACTTAGGAGCGAATGCATCGCATATCGTCCAAAGGACATACGCTAAACACGCTAGAAAATTGAGAGGAGGCCCCCCAATCATGATTTCCCAAATGCTTAAGGCTCGTAGGGTACAACATTCATTATCCATTATTAAGTTTCTTGAAGAAGTTTGAAGATGAGAAGAGAAAGACACGCTAAAGGGAGACAAAACTCAACCTAATGTTCTCATGGAAAGTGCTCCTATGATTGGGATGAAAAGGGAAAGCTACCCTAATGTTATCATGCATGGGTTCAAACCTAATGTCTATCATAATCCATCTTGAACAAGAAAGATTAGAGGCCCTAAGGGAACATGGCAAAGAGGAAGAAAGAAGAAGGAAGCATAAATTGAAAGAAAAAGAAGATGCAAACATGTAATGCACAACAAACATGAAGAAAGAGGGAGGAACAAAGTGTGGGGCAGTAGCCTCCACAAGCACATCTCAACCTCTTAAATGAAAACAAGAGATGCAAAACAAAGAAGAAGAGCAAACCAAAGAACTTAAACAAGTTCAAGCCAAAAGTGAGATGAAGTGGGAGAAATAGAATTCCTACAACCACTTGTACATCAATCACTAACCAAGGCAAATCAAACAAGAAGAAGAATAAGGCATGAACAAGATGAGGATGGGAGATAAGGCTTGGGTAGCAAGCAACACAAAGTGAAACTCAACCAAAGGCATCACCATGATCATGCAAGAAAAGAACAAAAGAAGTTCTCAAAATGGCCTCTCATCCAAGTCAAACTCAAAGTGCAACCAAGAGGCACCAAATTAACTTGGATGAGTCCCTAAGGTCCTAGGACAGAAGTGAGAACAAGAGAAGAGAAAAGGAAAATGCAAGAAGGAAGCAAGCCAACACAAGTTGCAAGATAAGGCATGGTAAAAAACCTATGTTATAAACACTTTCAACATTCAACATCAAATGGAAAACCTTAAACAAATGCAACTTGTAACATGAACCAAACAAATGTATGACCTAAAAATTAGCAAACAATCACCTCAACATGTTAAGAATATGAATCAAAAAGAGTTGGAAGCATATGGGATCCACAAGGGTCATTTCCCATCCAAACTAGGTCAAGTGTGTGTGTCGCTTACGCGAAAATAAGGTGCCGGCACAACAGAAGAGTCGCCACCTTTCGTTATTTATCCCTCAGAGCGGGAAAGGAAACGATCGGAAAAACCTGACGGAAAAGGGTAAGACAAGGTCGTCGCAACCATTGTCTGGGTTAGGGAGTCGGTTACGCAAGGGGAAGGTATTAGCACCCCTCACGTCCGTCGTACTCGACGGGATCCACGCTTGTTGTGTTTACTTGGACGGGTTGTTTATCTATCTACCTATCAAGGCTGGCTTAAAAAGAAGAGAAAATGACTCGGCAAAGCATCGCACTTTATGCCTACGTATTCTCATCAGAGAACGAGAAATCAGAGTCAACGTAGTTCGCCCTACGACGGGTTATGGGGGAAGGTAGCTCGCCAATACATCAGTATTATGCCTACGTACTCTCAACAGGCATGAGAGATCAGAGCTTACGTAGTTCGGGACACTACGGATTATTTCTTGTTTTTGATGGAAGAAGTGTTTTTTATTGTATTTGCAACTTCCATCGCACTAGAGACTATGACCTGAGAGTGAATGCGTCGCATGTCACCCAAAGGGTACCATACTAAACATCCAGACTGTGGAAAAGGAACTCTCCCATAATCCTTTCTCAGATAGCTTAAGGCTCGTAACGTACGAAAGAAATCATTCATGATTACTGTATCTTAAGCTGTTTCGAGATGAGAAGAGAACAAACTCAACTAAGTGGGAGACTATCAAGTCCTACTGTTGTCATGCCAAGGATTCATCCTATGGTTGAGGTTTGAAACAGGGAACTCCTAGAAATTGTCATGCATAGGTTTCAACCTAAAGTTCTATCATCAATTCCTTATCAAAGGAAATGAGAGTCCTAAGGGATCATGTCAATGATACACCGAAACAGACAAAGCATCAGCTTAAACAGTAAACAGTAATACGGTAAAATGCATGCAATGCAAGTGAGGGAGGAAATGTGTGTGGGGCATCAGCCTCGACAAGCTCATCTCAACCTCAAGCCAGAATGAATAACAGTAATCATACTGAAATAAAACAAGCTATCAAGCAATAATAGTAAACTGCAATCATACACAAGGAAATAACGTCATGCTATCAAGCAAAACAAACCACATGGGCAAGGGAGCTGGGCTCTACCGAATACCCGCAAGCAAAGCCATACAGTAACAGTACAAGCAGAGGGAGCAACTCAACCTCTAGCGCAATCATGCTCCTAGATTAAAGTCTAGTCTAGATGTGGACTTATTCTAATGCATCAAGCAAGTCAAACAAGGCACATCAATACAGAAAAGAAAACAGAAGAAAGAAAGCAGATCAACTCCTCTCTCAACTCCAAGCTTCAGCTCTTCTAACAGCAACTCAGTCTTCAGACTTCCATCACTCTTGACAAATATCAATTTGCCTTTCCAGGTTTCAACCCTTCAACATAAGTTTCAACTTATCTTCTCCTTTAAGCTTCAGCTTCTTGATCAGTTCCACCTTCAGGCTTCACCCCTTACTACAAGGATCAACTTGATTCCTTCAGGATCTTCAAGCTCCAAAGTAAGTATCAACTCCCTTTGTTCTTCAAGCTTCAACTCTTCATAATCAATCTCAATTGAATCCTCTTCCTAAGTGTCAACTTAGTCTTCAAGCTTCAGCTCTCTTTGCTTTACCAGTCTCAACTTGGTCCTCTCCTATTACAAGCTTCAGCTTCTCAGAGTAATCTTCAATCACATAGAAGTATCAACTTCATCCTTCAGTCTTTTCTTCAAGCCTCAGCTTCTCATTCAGTCTCAATTGCTTAGAAGTGTCAACTTCATCCTTCAATCTTTACTGGATCTTCATTGGGTCTTCAAGTATCAACTTGCTCTTGCTTTTCAAGCTTCAGCTAGAATGGCAATGCTCAAGGAATCATCCTCTCTTCCACACTCTTCAATGAAGCCTTCATCTTCAAATTCAAGCTCAACATCTCTCAAGATACTCAAACTAGAGGAAATCACTTAATTGGATAAGCTGGGGATATTGAACTGCTTACTGACCACCAAAGGTGACCTATTAGGGTTCAACATCAAAAGAAGGGTTCCCTCAAAGGTTCTACTTCCTAGGTACAATCACTTATCCCTCCAATGGAGAGAGGTATATACCATGGAAGGACTTTGAATCATAGGGAGGAATGGAGGTGAAAGATACCATCCATGTTTAGGAAAAAACTTAACTAGGTCTAAGCTCTTCTTAATTCCTAACCCTAAAATAACAACAAAACAAACAAGATTCTCAAGCTCTCAAGCTCCTCAATCAATCTCCAAGTCTTCTACTATGCTCCTCAATGCTCCTCAAAGCAAAATCAAGCTCTCCAAGTCCACAAAGCAAAGCAAACAAAAATACAAGCCCACAAGGGCAACACAAACAATCATCAACTACAAAAATCACTTAAAAATAGTATACTATTATATTAAAACCTAATATAATAAGGGATCCTACATGACTACCCTTAATACCCTATATGTCCCAATGTCTAACTTGACCTAGAAACCCAAAATTCTAGTGTTATTGTGAACCTATGTTAAGGATTGACCTAATTCTATACAACCTAAAGTCATATAAGCAAAACTAATCAAAAATTCATCACAAAATTATGGAATAAATCTAGAGGGGAGATAAAGTCCTAATCTAACTATCCTACAAAGAATGGCCTAAATATTCAAAGGGAACTAGCTAAACAAAATTCTACAAATTCATGCATCAACATAAAAGAATTAAAAAGCTATTAAAAGAGAAAATCCACAAAAAATATTAAAAATGTATGAAATGAAAATGTTATGGTTTCATAATTTTCTAGACATTATCATGAAATTGGAGAAAAAATCCCCATGCAAAAATCATCAATTTCCTATTTATTATGATTTTCCAAAGATTAATGAAAAATGGAGAAAAAGAAATTAAAATAAGAAAACATTGGTGTGAATAGCAAGTATGTTCAGTTCAGATCATGAATGGGCTCGAAATGGGGGTGTCATTATCAAATGCGCTAGGCCCAGTTTCTAATCAGAAATTAAATCAAAAACATAAAGAAAAATGAAAAAGAAACGGTGCAGAAAGTAAAGAAATGCAGTGCAAAATAAACATGGGCCACGAATGGGGGTATGAATATCAATCCAGCCCAAATCCCCTTTTAATGAAACGACGCGTTTCATGGTCTTCAAAATTTCCCTCTCCAAATGAAATTGAATCTCAGCCGTGAGATCTTGGTCTTAGTCAAGAGTCAGCTTATGATCTAACGACCATCTCCTCATCTTCTTCCTCCAGCTAGGGTTCATAGCGAAGAATCCATGGAAGTTCAGAGCTTCAAGCTCACCTTCCCCAATTCGAACCTCATCAATTCTCCATGAAAAACCAAATTTCCAAACCCTAATCTGTCCAGAATTCCATGCTGAATCTAACCATGGTCTTAAAATCAATTGAAACATCCTAAATCTCCAAACCCGATCCAAGATCAAAGATATGCTCAAACATCAACTTCAACAATTCTTGCAATTAGTTACCTCAGATTGATCACCAACTCACACTATTTGATTCTTGACATCCAATTCATGCTATAGCTCCCTATATCTTGAGTTCTTGGTCCAAACAAAAATGGTGACACCATCTGAAACCTCGCCAATTGCTCCCAAACTGCTCAGAATCCATCTCCTATTGGTCTCTAACCGTTCTACCCTAACAATTCTTGCTAATTATGCCTTAATCATGGTGTAGAAGAAAAGTTACTAAGCTGTTGAATTTTGATTAACAGATGGAGTAAACCTTCACTGCAAGCCTTCAAACTCTTCAGAATCGATCCTTGAATGATGATCTTGCTACTGTTTGCAAAAGTTTTGATGGAGAATGCTTGAATCTCAGAAGGATATCTGAGGATCTCTGAGCTTCTCTGACAAGGATACCAACCCTTAATCACTTGAATAACCTTCTTGGCTAGCTACATAGTCTTGATTGGTACTCATACCTCTTGATGAACACAAGCTAGGTAAATAAATGTTGGTCAAATTTTGGGGTAAAACAGTGTGTGTGAACCATCCTTAGGAGTAGCTTGATTTGCAAGGCACACCAAAAATAGGAAAATGATTCAAATAAATCAAAATAAAATACCAAAAGCATAGAAGGATGTTGGCAACCAGGGGCCAAAACAACTCAACCAAAGTCCATTCAAAACATCACCAAAGGAATTGATCCACTAGGGCGACCCATTTTGAAGGAGGGTTGTCGAGGGTCAAACAAATGAACATCAAAGTCAACCAAAAAAGGTCAAACAAAATCCATAAACCAGCCTCAAAGACCTCTAAACTCATCATTGAAATGAGGAATAAGTCTCACTCATTGGAGGTATCCATTGGTCAAGAAACAAGCATGCAACAAATAAGAATAAGTGAAAAATCATTTAAAACCTTTCCAATCATTTAATTCCATTTTAATTGAAAAATAAAAGAAAAATGAAATTAAAAAATTGAGAAAATTAATTAACACATTAAAGTGTCAGAAAACATTTTTTATGGAATTTTAAATGGATTGGAAGTATTTTTCTATAATTAAAAACAAAACAGAAATCAAATAAAAATAAAATAAAATAAATAAGCCCACACGGTGTAAATTGCAACAAAATCAGTTCAATCCACTGGACTGGATCCAAGAGGGGGTGCAGACAGCATGTTAGGCCCAAAACAATTCAGGTTGATTCCACAACATGAAACACACTGTTTCACTAATTGACATGGCAGTCAAAGGATCCATGCACGCAAGTCAAATGAATCACAACTCCACATCTCATCAAGTCAACAAGTTAAGCCATCACACGTAAGCCGACCTGAGTTTGAACCAGACACCAGAGCCCTAGCTCCGGTCGTCTTCTTCGGCGAGGTGGCCGGAGTTTAGGTTCCCAAACTCCATCAAAACTTGCAAAATTTATATCCAATTGAAGCTGAAGTGATGTAGATCAAGAATCCATGGTTCATTTTCCTTAAAAAAGCATAAACAGAGAGAATCAAACGATGAAAGATTTGAGTGCTCAACTGAGAAGTTCATCAAACATAGCAATTAAGCATGCAAACATTGCCTACAAGATATAGGGCTTCAGATGCGACTGTTGCACCCCAAATTTTGATCTCTTAGATCTTCATCATCATTCTAGTAGCATTATCATTGTTTATCTAACCTTAACCTATTTCAAGTTTGTCTTTGTTAAGATACAGGTGAATTAGGGTTACGTACAGTTGGAAATCGAGGTTTCAACGGTTTAACTAGTCAATGCCTTGGATTAAGTATCCATGAAGAATGTCTCTACACCATCAATAATACTCCATTGGGTCAAGTATGAATCCAATTTTAGATTGTCAGCCGAAGATTAAAAATAGTGCAGTTTAGGACCCCCGATTAGGGTTTCTGATCAGGAAAAGTCAACTGCGGTTTGAATTTCGATTTAAAGGTGTACCAATAATGGATTTATGGTACATGAAGCTCATATGGATTAGGGAAGTCCACTAAATAAATTTCAAGGCCTCAGAAGACCCACGACACCAACAGTCGATTCAGAGGTTTTCGATCGTTCGGTTCGTCTGACTGAAAAGTCAACCCATTGACCAACAGGGTTTTAACCCAAAATTGAAGCCAAATATGTTCCCAACATCATTTAATATCTAATCATGAAGCTTTGTGACTAATTGATCAAGAATTGAGAAGTAATCGAAAAGTTGGGGAATTAAGGTTTTGAAAAGGGCAAAGCCATAACTCATTAACCACACAAGGGTTTTTGACCTAGTATTAAGAGGAATGAGTTCCTAAAACAAACATAAATATTGTAGTACCTAATTGGGGCTTTCTAAAAAGTAAAAGTGTGTTCCATAACTCTTCCTGGTTAGAGAGAACCGAGGTCCACAAGTTGGCAAAAACTCGCATTGGCAAAACCAGGTCAGCATGCGTTTTTTGATTCCAAAACCTCTCTAAATCGATGCTAATCAAAGATTAATCCTTATTTATGATGTTTATATTGATAATGAACATTTGTACATCAAATCCCACGAAAATGGCACAAAGATCAAAGTAAATCATTATTTAATGCAAGTTGCAAAAGTGGATAATGAAGAAAGAGAAAAAAGGTGGCTACCCTTGTCAAATCATCAACTTGAATTCAACAAGTCACCTCCTATCCTATCAATCATGATGAAAAATTTTATGGGGCATGGAGAATATCTTAGTAGAGTGGCTTAAGGACAAAGATGAAGATTGCATTTGAAAACTCAAAGATTTTCATGATGGAAGGTTAAAATTGGGAATTTGCTTCACTTTTACCCATACCTTGATCCAAGGCTTTTGGCTATAAATAGAACTCACTTCCTATATCAAAAAAAAACACAAGTTTCATGCTAGAAACCAGCTAGAACTCCATTTCTTACACAACACAAGTTCTTGCAAAATCTCATTAAGTTTCCAAAATCCCTCAAAATCTACTTTTGCAAAACACCTTTCAAAACCATTTCCAAACTTCTTCCAATTCAAGAAACACTTCAAACACATAAAATATGATGTATTGAAGCTATCCAAATCACTTCCATATTTATGTAACAAGGTTCTAGTGAGTTGTTCTTTGAAATCTTTGGATTTTGGAGATTTTCCTTCATTTACAAGGCATTTCGTCCACTAGCTTGCTTGGAGGTTGTTTGGAGCATCTATTCATCATCCTAGGAACATTTGCAGATCTTGGAAGAGCTTTCAAGATCTCTGGTTTTCTTATTGCTTAATCTTTCCTCAAGAGGTAAACCTAAAACTCATAAATGTGAACTTTTCATTTGCATTTCACATGCTACCATGACTGTTTTTAGGGTTTTTACCATGATGTTCTTAAACTTTTTCAACTTGTAACTTGATTTTTCTTGTGATATTGATCTTGTATTATTTATACATGTTTGTTAACATGTTTAAATAATCAAATTTGTTTGATTCATTGTCTTACATGTGCATTTTATTGTTTTTATCATTTAGATTTTTACGTTTTGTTCACAAACTTAAAAACCACATAACTTCTCCATTTTAAATCATTTTTAAGTGGTTCTTTTTGCAAAATTCTTGTGTTGTAACATATTTCTATATAATGTTTAAAGAATTCTAAAAATCCTATTTTAGAAACACTTTGAATTATGAGCAAGTTATAACCCATTTTAGAGTTTTCACCTTCCTATATTTCCTTCTTTATTTCAAACATTTGGATTTCATTCTCTTTGAGTTTTTAATTTGAGATTATGAACATGGATTGTTAGATTCCTTGGGAATTTAAGTTTGAATTTCAAATTTTCTTGTACACATTTAGGTGGTTCACCTTCAAAAACTTTTGATTATCCCCATGAGGTTTTGAACCTTTTGTTTACATTATTGTGACATTGATGGTTTACATATGATATCCTTTACCATTACCCCTTTATCCTAACATTAGGATTGGAGTCGCCGTGCTCTATTTAGCATCCCGCCGTGGACATTATTTACCTTTTTATCCTAACCTTAGGATTGGAGTCGCCGTGCTCTATTTAGCGTTCCTCCATGGACATCATTTACCCTTTACCCTAACCTTAGGATTTGAGTCGCCGTACTCACTTTTAGTGTCCCGCCGTGGACATTCTTACACCTTCCTAACCTTAGAATTGGAGTCGCCGTGCTCTATTTAGTGTCCCTCCGTGGACATTCTCTCCCCTTTATCTTATCCTTAGGATTGGAGTCGTCGTGCTCTATTTAGCGTCCCGCCGTGGACACCCTTTAACCCTTTATCCTAACCTTAAGATTGGAGTCGCTGTGCTCTATTTAGCGTCCCGCAGTGGACACCCTTTATCCTTTTATGCTAAACTTAGGATTGGAGTCGCCGTGCTCTATTTAGCTTCCCGCCGTGGACATCTTTTCCCCATTATCCTAACCTTAGAATTTGAGTCGCTGTACTCATGTTTAGCGTCCCGGCGTGGATATTCTCTACCATCACAATCTCAACTTAGATTCAGAAGTCGCCGCACTCCATGTAAGTACTTCCCTATGAATGCTTACATCCCCTTGGAACCTTGACCATAGTCAAGAGTTCCTCCCCCCTAAATAGGGTAACTACGAATGCTCTGATTTCTCGATGAGAATACGTAGGCACAAGATGCGACGTCTTGGCGAGCCAATTTTACACTTTTCCAATTAACCCATTAACTCACTAACAACTAACTTCCTGTTAACATTTACAACTTATAATTTGAGTTTCCATGCTCTATTTAGTCGTCCCGCCGTGGACATTCCCTTTGTTTACCTTTGCCATAAAACTTGGAGTCGCCGTGCTCTATTTTAGCTGTCCTGCCGTGGACGTTCCCTTCTTTGCTAACTTAACTTTAGTTTAGAGTCACCGTACTCTATGTAAGTGTCTCTCCGTATAAATTTACTTTCCCTTTGAAACCTTGACCACAGTCAAGAGTTCCTCACCCTAACCAGGGGAACTACGGTTGCTCTGATTCCATTCCCGTCAGGATACGTACGCACGAGATGCGATGTCTTGGCGAGCAAAATTTGTATATACTTTATATCTTTACCCTTAGCACATTTCCTTTAGCAAGCAAACTTTAGCAAACATAAATACTAACAAGAGGTTCTTGTAGAGTACTACAGATGTTTAGGATGTGAAATACCTACCCTAGGTATAACCAACCCCCGAACCTTTAGATCTCTCTTTGCTTAGCTTTAAGTCTTGCTTTTTGCTTTGCATTTTAATAGGTTTTTTCTTTCTTTAAACTTGTCCTTTTTGGATAAATTAAAGTTTGGTTGTGAATTTAAGAATTAAGATTTAAGTTAATCAATAGCTTGTTATCACGATTCTCACTGCAACAGAAATGAAAACTTCACTGGGGACTCCCCTAAAGAGGGTTAAGCCCACCTTGTTTATATTTGTGTTTGCTTTATGTTTGCTTGCCTGTATATTTGTATATATTTGTATATATCTGTTTGTGCCTGGGTTTTTCTGTATGCAGGGTTGTTACTTTGAGTGGTGAGGATAAAAGTCCTATACCCGGACTTGAGTGCACTTATGATAGGAAGGTGGTATATTCAAGAAGGCTTATAGGGAGTTGATTCCCGACCAAGCTGACTTGAGAAACCACCACTCAGTGGAGGCCCTCTTGGAAGTATTTTTGTTGAACGAGTATTCGTGAAAACATTACTACTTTCATCCTAGGAGCCCGTGACACTGAGGACTTTTAGTTACCTTTTACCCCCACTTGGCCTTTTAGGAAGTAGTGTGATGGCTATGAGGGAGTATTCCCGAAGTAGTTGATACGCGATACTACACTCAGACGAGACTCTCTTGAGAATATTATTGATTTCCAAGTAGTTGGTGTGTCGATAATATCCGAAAGATGGGTTGAGGACTCTGTGAACTTTGTTAGAACCCGTTATGCAGGTGCTTTACCCATAGTACACGCCCTATGGTTGGTTCGTTACCCAGACCTCATGCTATGATCTTGAACCTTTGATCCTGTGTTTTGCATCCAGTCTTGCATAGCATTTCATTGCATTTGCATCTTTGCATAGTTTGTTGCATACCTCTGCTTGTCCAGTCGTTCATCTCCGGTTGTCTTCATCTTCCAATGTGCCTTTAAGTCGTCAAGCTGATTCCTCGACACCGATATCGGACTAGAGCTAATTATAGACGCAAGATGTCAGAGAAAGAAGTACACAATACAGAAGTCTGAATGGAGATCGATGAGTTGAAGTCAGGCATGACTAAGCTCACCGAGATGCTTCAAGTATTGATTGCCAGAGGAGAGCCATTTCGAAGGACCGTCCTTCACGAAGTTTCAAGTGCTGATCCTGCTCCTGTTCAAATACCGCCTTCAACTTGGCCAGAGTTTGGTTTACCTCCCAACTACTCTCCACCCCTTGCATCTACTGCTATGATTGGTCAGACTGTCAGACCCGTTTGTCAAGCTCCTGTCTTTACAGAAGCCAGACCTGTGGTCCATACTGTTTCCCAGAATGGCTGAACTCCCTTTCAGACTCCTTTCTTTGACTACAATGCTGCCAGTGCTCAAGGGGAAGACCATGAAGATTTTGTTGAGCATGAGATTGTCCGTGAACAGTTTCAGAACATAGACAAGAGACTCAAGGCTGTCGAGGATACAGACTTTTTCAACGTTGATGCAGACAATATGTTCCTAGTTTCT
This sequence comes from Lathyrus sativus, assembly GCA_963859935.3. Classification (NCBI taxonomy): domain Eukaryota; kingdom Viridiplantae; phylum Streptophyta; class Magnoliopsida; order Fabales; family Fabaceae; genus Lathyrus; species Lathyrus sativus. The sequence goes on from OZ012738.1 coordinate 482,039,680, forward strand.
AGTCTCGTTATGCATGCTAAGTTTAAGACTCCCGAGTTTGTAAAATATAAAGGTCATTCATGTCCAAGAGCCCATCTGGTTATGTACTTCTGAAAGATGGCAGCCTACACCAACAATCAGAAGCTGCTCATCCACTTCTTTCAAGACAACTTGAGTGGTGCTTCTCTCAAATGGTATATGAACTTAGATCATAACAGCGTCCACTGCTTCCAGGATCTTGCCAATGCTTTTATGAGGAAATACAAATACAATTTGGACATGGCTCCTGATCGCCGCCAACTTCAAAATATGTCTCAGAATGAAAGAGAGTCATTCAAAGAGTACGCTCAGCGTTGGAGAGAGTTAGCTTCCCAAGTTGAACCCCCTCTAGCAAAGAAGGAGCTAACTGGAATGTTCATGGATACTTTGTCTCCTTTCTATTGGGAAAAGATGATTGAGAGCGTCTCTTTAAGCTTTACAGATTTGGTGACCATTGGCCAAAGGTTAGAAGAAGGGCTGAAAAATGGTAAGGTATCCAAAGCTGCTGAATCTTCTAATGGTGCGAACAAATCCTTTGGGACCTTCCATAAGAAAAGAGAGGATTAGACTAGTGTTGTTATTACTGAAGTGATAAGGCCTCGCCCTAGACCTCAGTTTATTGATCATCATGTTGTTGCTGCCGTTGCTGCTCCACGACCAACTCAGATTCCTCAACCTCATGCTGTTGGACAAAACCAGTATAGGAATAGGAATCAATTTGATCCTATTCCCATGATATACATAGAAATTTATCCTGACCTGGTTCAACAAGGGTTGATCACTACGAAGACTTTGCAACCTCCTCCTAATCCTCCTCCAGCTGGATTTAGAGTTGATCTCCATTGTGCTTTTCATGAGGGTGCCCCAGGCCACGATTTGGAGCATTGTTATGCACTGAAAGCCAGAGTACGTGAGTTGGTTAGAACTGGAATCCTTGATTTTAAGGATAGTCATCCGAATGTCCAGAACATTCCCTTGCTAATGCATCAAAAGTGAAACTTCAACCCGACTTCAGCAGACTATCTTCTTAAACGCCGGTGTTTCAGACAGGACAGTGTCGCTACTGCGAAAATCGGCGCCGGCTAAATAGAAGATTCGCCACCGTGCGTTATTTATCCCAACGGAGGGAAAGGAAACGCTCAGTAAACCTAACACAAAGACGGGAAAGGAATGGTCGTCACAACCAAATCCTGGATTCGGGAGTCGGTTACGCAAGGGGAAGGTATTAGCACCCCTCTCGTCCGTCGTACTCGACGGGATCCACGCTTACTGGTTCGTCTAAAGGATGCAAAACAATCTATCTACGGCTGCTAAATCTAAACGGAGGGAAAATGACTCGATAGAGCATCGCACTCTATGCCTACGTATTCTCAAGAGAGAAAGTCAGAGTCATCGTAGTTCGGGAAACTACAGGGAATTGGCTCGCCAAGACTTCGCGTCTTGTGCCTACGTACTTCCACACAGCATGGAAGATCAGAGCTTACGTAGTTCAGGCTAACTACGGCTAGACAGGGTATTCTCGATCACACAGGAGCGAGAGATGAAATTGGTTCTAGAGGTACGGGAACCTACGGGAACTAGAACTACGGTCTGGTCTCAAATGCGCAAGGGCAAGAGAAAGGGAAACATCAGTCGTCAGCGGGAAAGTCTCGATCGCACGGCAGCGAGAGAACATAGAGGTTTGTTGTTAGTGTGCTCGCTAGGATATCGCATCCTATGCCTACATATTCTCATTTAGTATGAGAAATCAGAGCAGCTGTAGTTCAACCTACTACAGCTAAACCGGGAAAAAGGGAAAAGGGAGCTCGCTAGGATATGGCATCCTATGCCTACGTACTCTCGTCTGACACGAGAGATCAGAGCTAACGTAGTTCGACGGGAAAACGAATCTCAATTGCACGGGGGCAAGAGGAGGGGTCTCGATCGCCTGAACGTGAGAGAAAAGGGGTTTCGCTCGCACGGGGCGAGAACAAAGAGGAAGCAGGCCTACGCCTAAACGGGAAGGAACTCGGAACACACACGCAAGAACCTAAGAAGCAACTCCTCAGTTGCCATTTCCTTCGTATCTGACGATGCAGCCCACAGCGCTCGACGGTTGCCTGAAGACTTGAATAAGATGGTGATGATGTTGAACGAAGCGGCTCTGTTGGCTCCTGACATGCGCGCAAGCTCCATTCCAATCTTCTCCTTTATGGATCTTTGATGATGACGCTCAAATCAGAACCAATGTAACGCTTAGACCGTCATGGTTCGACTTATACGAGAAGTCGAACTCTAAAAGGCAGCGTATTGATATCCGTTTCAAAGACAAAATAGAGAAATGATATCGAACATCATTCTCCAATTGAATCGTGTCACACGGCCAGCCAGAAATAAAATCGGGCTAAAATCAGATAGAAATGAAAATAGGAGAGAAAATAGGAGACAAATCCACTAACAAATGGAAATAAAAGTCTACTCCTAAAATACGACAATTAAAGTCCTAAGGGAACTATATCCTAAAAAGAATTACATATGTAAATCTTCTTAACCAGGAATTAATACCTAAACTATATTCTAAAAATATTAAATCCTAACAAGTTTTGAACTAAAGTTCTCTAAAGGTAACTATTAAATCCTAAACTATATTCTAACTAAAATATTCTAGGATAAAAATATTCTAAATAATATTAGATTAATCCTAAAAAATACAACTAAAAGTTACACCAATATATACAAAAATAAAAGTGCAGAGGGGGTGCAGCAGTCATTACAGGGGATGGTACATCAGTAAAACCAATAATAGCAGGCCCAGCCCACTAAAAAAAGGCTCCTGAAACGGGGAGGGGGTGCAGACCAAAAACTGGGGGTACATGCCAAAATGAGTGCGAATGGGCCTAAGGCCCACAATCCAACATACATCCAACTCAGTACTACCAAAACCCTAGGTCACTCTCAATGTCCCAAACACTGTTCACTTGCCTCCTCATGCGCCGCTTCTCTCACTCTCAGACTCTCTCATAATCTCTCACACAAGTCCCTCAGACTCTCAACTCAAACTCTCTATCAATCTCAAATCAAAGTCATTCTGAATCCTATCGCACTAATGAACTAACAACAACGACGAACTCAATGCAATTCGGGAAACGCAAATCAATCTGTGGCTTGACGTTGTTCGTGGAAGATCTGACGAATCTGAAGAATATTTCTGGAGAACGTTCTTGATGAAGATGGTTGGAGTTGTATGGAGATCCCTGACAAACGATGCATGAAGATCAATAAAGATTTGATGAAAAACCTGGTGAAGTAATGATGAAGACACTTGAAGTTGCACGCGGGTCTGGAGATTGATGTATGAAGATCACGAAGGACGATGAAGATATCTGAAGAATGAAGGACGCGATGAAGAAAATTGGAAGATTCGGTGATAGATTGATGAAGATCTGGAGATCGCTTGAAGATTGCGAGGCCGTTTAATGATGAACACAAAGTTGTTGGACGAAGATCCTATGGAGTTCTGGGCAAATCGTTGAGGATGACGAACGCTATTGAATCTGCAGGTGCTTTGAAGTTCTATGAACCTGATAATGAACTGGAAACACGTTATGATGATGAATGTTGTCCAAACAATGGAGAAATCTGGAAACTGAGGGAAGAACACTTGAAGGTTCTTGAATGTTGTTGAAGAACGATGATGATTTTCTGGAAAAAATCACAAGAACACTGAAGAACTTGTTGAAGAACGATGATCTGAAGAAAGAATCTGGAAAAAAATGAAGGAGCAATGAATCAGATGAAGATTTCTGGGAATTTTGGTTTTTCGGTGGTGGTCGCGGCGGTCGGAGATGGTTAGGGTGATCGCCGACGAGTGGTTAGGGTAGTTGCATGGCTGGCGGTGGAATATCCGGTGAGTGGACAAGTGGCGAGAGGGAGAGGGAGAAGGAGCCACGTGGTGGTGGAGTGGCTGCATGGAGGCCACATGTGGATGGAGAGGAGTAGTGGAAAGATGAGTTGGCTCATGCAGAAATGAGGTGGAAGAAACTTCATGACACACGTGGCACTCTATATATGGGACACCTGGTGGCGACTTGGACCTGAGAACTGGGCCTACGAAATTGGATAATGGCCCAATATCATTAAGACTTAAACTGAATGATTAATGACTAATGGCTTGGATTAAGACATGATTAATGCTGGGTTAAAACTAACTAATCAGACTTAATAATAAAACGATAATTAAGATGCTAATTAACTACTGAAACTGATTAATGAAACTAAAAATGATTAAGACTAATCCTAATTAGTAAACTACACCATTAATGACCTAATTAATCTACAAACCATTTAAATTCTATATAAAATCTGTAAAATCAATAATAAAACTAATAAAACTATATTATTCTAAAAAAACTAATATCTATTAATATTCTAAAAACCATATTAAAATCTATTTAAAACTATTAATATTCTCAAAACTATATTGAAAATCTATTAAAACTATATTATTCTATTTAATGATAAAAAAACTAATATCTAATAGGCTAAAAAATCCATTAAAACTATTAAAAAAGAGAATATCTATTTAAAAAATATAAAAAACTATTTACTTCTATTAAAAATGTTAACCTATTTAATATCTAAAAATCAAGTAAATCTATAAAAAATCTATTAAAATGCATTAACAATCTAGAAAATAAAAGAGAAAATCCTAAAAATGCCAGGTGTCGCTACTGAGAAAATCGGCGCCGGCTGAACAGAAGAGTCGCCACCGTGCGTTATTTATCCCACGGGAGGGAAAGGAAACGCTCAGAGTAAACCTACCGCAAAGACGGGAAAGGTATGGTCATCGCAACCAAAACCTGGATTCGGGAGTCGGTTACGCAAGGGGAAGGTATTAGCACCCCTCATGTCCATCGTACTCGACGGGATCCACGCTTGTTTTCGGGTATGGATTGTTATTTCTATCTACACTAAGGTTAAGGGTTAAAAAGAAAGGAAAATGACTCGGCAAAGTATCGCACTTTATGCCTACGTATTCCCGTCTGGAACGAGAAATCAGAGTCAACGTAGTTCGCCTACCTACTGGAAAGGAGGGGAAGGTTGCTCGCTAGGATATCGCATCCTATGCCTACGTACTTTCATACGGCATGAAAGATCAGAGCAAACGTAGTTCGGGCCACGTACGACACAAGTCTGTTTGATTGTTTTTATTCCTTCTGAAAAAGGTTTTTCTGATTAGCAGTCCCAGCGGACAAAAATGACGTTTTGATGAGTTCACATTCTTTTACGGAAGAAGTGCCTTTTATTGTGTTTGAAAGTTTTATTGTGTTTTTCTGTTTGTTTTGAGAAAGAAGAGACAGAACTCTAACCTACGGTTGCGAAGGGAATCAAACTAACCTAATGTTATCATGCATGGGTTAAGACCTAGTGTCTATCATGCTCCTCTCTTGCCCAGAGAGAAACAGAGATCCTAAGGGAATAGACGGAAACAGAAACAATATCAGATATATACAGTAAAGCGGTAAAATGCATGGATGCAACAATACAAGCGAGGCAAGGGAGTCCCACTCAACCTCGAACCTAGAAAACAATAGGCAAAAGTGAACAAACTTCACTTTCAACCCAACAAGGTAAACAGCAAACAATACAGTCCAGAAAACCAATCAATACATCAAGAATGAAATACAGCAGAAAAAAATAAACAGCATCAGCAGCTCTGAAACAACATCTGACTTCAAGCTTCAGCAAGCATCAATCTCCATCTCCACAGCCTTCAAGTAAGGGCTTTGATCATCAGTCTTCCATCTGCAATGGATTTTCTTCAAGTCTCAATCTCCTAAGAGGGATATCAGTCAACAAGATGAAGTGAATGAATGTTAGACAATCAATTACCTACCAAGGGTGGGTCATCAACTGTTAACATTATACAGATAATTTTCCCTCAGAAGTTCTATCTTTCAAACACACTCACTGATCCTTCCAAAGGAAGGAGGTGGGTATTTGATAGAGACTTTGAATCATAGGGAAAGGATGAATGCAGACAAAGCATTCCATGTTTGAGAAACAAGCTTTCTAATCTAGAGCTCTGCCTAGCTCCTAAACCTTAATCTCCTCAACAGCTGCTAGCAGGAATCTCCTCTTCAACTCTGGAAGTTGGTCCTCAGTCTCTGGATCTCCAATGGCTCCATCATCACAAGTCTTCAGCTCTCCCAATCCCCAGACAATCCCAATACCCACACAGACAAGCAATAATCCCCAGAGGGCACACCACACCAATCAATCAAATATAGACAGTAATATACCAATAGCAGTAGGGAAATCCTAGTGATTTCTAAGGGATCTAATAACTACCCATAGTCCCTATAGTCCCATATCCAAAATATTCAATCTCTAAGTCCTAAGGGAAATGATCTAATTCTCCTAAGTTGTCACTTAAACCCTAATCTTGTTCATGTTATTCTCACCTAAACTAATCACCTAAAATTAACTTCTAAAAATGGGAACTAAATTGTATATACAAGCTAATCTTATCTACTAATCAACCTAAAAATAATGGGTGAAAAATATTGAAGCAACTATTAGAACAAAATTTATCAAAATCATGTACTAAACAAAATATTATTTACACCTAATTAAAAGGAAAATATGCCAAAAATATGAAAATAAAAGGAATTATTAATTTTTTTGTATGAGAATTTTCTTGACAAAATTATGAAAATAATGCAAAAAGAACCAATTGAAAATATGCATTTTTTGATTTATTATGATTTTTAAAAGATTTAATATTTTTTGAGAAAAAATAAAATGAAGTAAAGTTGGAAAGGGGTGCAGCTAGTATAAAAAAACAATTGAGATAAAGGATGGGCCCAGACAGGGGGGCGCGCATAGCAAGCACGTCTGGGCCCAGTTCAACCAGAAACTATAACAAAAATTAAAAAAAACTCTGAACGGTGCGAATAGCAATAGATTCAGTTCATTTCACATTGGGCCTGATTGGGGAGGGTGCCATTAGCAATGGAATTCAAAGCCCATTCAGAAACTTAAATGAAACGGGGCGTTTAGATGTTTGAACCTTCCCTCCGTTTTCATCTTTAAACCAAGGCCGTTGGATTAGAATTTGAGTCATGGTCAAACCTGCAATCGTGTGGTCCTCCATCGTCTTCAACCTTGGACAAACCCTAGGGTTTCAGAAATCATCTCCATGCACGCACCTTCAACCATCCTGTTCTCACTTAATTCTCCATGGATGCCCTCGATCCAAAGAGCAAAGTTGCTCTAAATTTCTCCCTCTACACAGCCATAACCATAACTCCTCCTAAAACTCAAGCAATAATGGAACCCGATAGGTATAACAGATAGAATCCACCATTAACACCTGATATCAACTGCTTCAATTCTCTCCAATCTTTACCCTATCATGATCTACATCTTATGCTGAGTATTCTGAACTATTGAGCCAAGATTATAAGGCCATATCCTTGATGTTCTAAGCTCTAGCAGAATTAATGCACCATTGATAACCTCCATTAAACTTCTCCAAACTTTGTGAAATTCATCACCTAACCACCTAGGTCTCTAATATACTAACAATCCTATGCCATGATCACTATGCTAGCTAATTCGAAGGAAAACATACCTGGTGCAAATTCTTAAAAACAGGTGCTAAAATCCTTGGATCTGATGCTTGTGATGAGTGGAAAATGATTAAGGAACTTGATTATGAATTCTGTATGCAATGAATCTTGTCCAATCCTTCTGAATTCAGCAATCCCAAAGTTCTTGCACTTTGGATGATAAAGTTGTATGGCACGATCCTTGCTCAATTCCACCAAATGAATGTGTGAATTCTGGTCCTTGGATGATGATGATGAAGAACAGATCAAGAATGATGCAAATTGATGAGAATTTGAGAGAGTTTGGATTGATTTTGCAAGATGAGAGAAAGTGTATGAAACTTGTGATTTTGAGTAAATGTGATCACCAACCATGGCATGAACCCTCTCATATCAATATATACATGTCCTTAGAACCTCCTAGAAACTTGGAGAAACTTCTCATGTGTGATTTCCCTTGGATTTGGTTTATGTATCTTTCATTACAAGTAACCATGAATAACTCTTAAATTTTGAACTAACCTCAAAATTCCACTTTAGCCAATGTCCTTAAAATGATCTTTACATTCAAAATGACCTATAATTTCACCTCATTTGGCCAAAATATGAAAAATCTCATTTTTTAGGTCATTTTTATTCATTAAATCCAACAATTTTGAAACCTTGTGCTATGAATCTTTCCAATCTCTCATGGTCACTTTTATAGACTAAAAATGTCATTTGGAACAAGTTTGATGTTGTGAAGTTTTCCATTTGAAGCTTCCTTGTATGAGTTTTGAGCATAGGCTTGAAATGACCTGTAATTCTCAGATGACCAAAATACCCTTTGCTTTCCAAGACCATAAGTAGAGTTCCACAAATCATATGAAGGCATACCATACCATTCTAGAAATCTAAGACAATGAGGAACAATTCTTATGTTGACCATAAATTCATTTGAAATCTCCTTGAGGGGTAAAAATAGCTTGGAAGTCAAGTCACTTTCACAGACAAAATTTCAGATACCTCAGATGACCTGTAACTTGCAAGGACCATAACTTGAGTTCTATAAATCATCTTGATGTATTCCACCACTCAAATTAAAGGTCTTGAGATCCTCTACAAGTTTCATGTTGGCCAAGGATCCATTTGAAGCTTGCATTTTGACTTATCTTGCTTGGAAATTTGACCTAAACTAGGGGATTTTACACAGAAACCCTAATTTAGAAACTCCTTTTCTCCTTGATTTCTCTTGATTTCTTCTTGAAATATCACCATATCCTTCTTTACATGCCAAATTATGAACCCCACACCTCTCCAATAGCCCTCAATGCCTTTCAATCACTCAATTGACCTAGAGTTGACCTAGAGTTGACCCCAGATGAAACCCTAGTTGACTGTCTTCAACTGCAATTCTTGTGACCATACCAATGACTTGTCTCCTTCTCCAAATGACTTTCTAATTCCTCCAAGATGTCTAGATACTCCCCATGCTCAGCCCACAGCTCACAGTTTCTTTGTTGATCCTCAGAGACCCTCAGATAGGAGATGGATGCACTTGCTTGATCCATTGACTTCCCAGCTTTCAAATTCTTTCTGATGACTTGAATGGGATTGAATTAGAATAATAACCTCTTGATAGGCCTCTAGAGATAATAATAATGATTGGTCCCCTGTTGGATGACTTGCTATATTATGTTATGCAGATGGTTAGGCTATGTACATGACTCTATATGCAAATGCTAATGATATTGAAACATAAACCAAGTGAATAAGGTTGGGCAAATTTTAGGGTGCAACAGCTGCCCCTATTCAAGAGACTTGGACCCGATTGGGTGAAGAGCCCGGAGTCTTCATACATTCGCGGTACGAGGCGGTTGAATACTAAGAACCCAGAAATTTGCCAACCGCAGAAATAAACTGCGCCACTGCTTGAGGAACGACGTTCATCAGCTGAATCTGACTGTTACGGCAACCCACTGATCTCGTAGCAACCGTGCTGGGGATTATTTGTCTTCATTTCATCAGGAATAAATCTTCCACGTTAGGAATAACATTCTTGTCCACGTTAGGAATGACATTGTCCACGTAAGGTAACCGTTCCACGTTAGGAATAATACCGTCCACGTTAGGACTCACCTTTCCACGTTAGGAAAACTTCTTCTTTCGGATCTGTCCACGTCAGGACTAAACTCTCTGGGTTATGAATACTTCGTCCACGTTAGGACTCACCTTTCCACGTTAGTAATCAACTTTCTTTCCACGTAAGGAAACACATTTTCTTTTGATTTGTCCACGTAAGGACTCCAACTTGATATGTCCACGTAAGGACTCAATCTTTCCACGTAAGGAATCAATCTTTCCACGTTAGGAATCAAACTTCTTTCTATTTGTCCACGTAAGGACTCCAATCTTTCCACGTGAGGAATATATTGCTCTTCCACGTAAGGAGTAACTCTCTTCTTGATTCGTCCACGTAAGGACTCCAATCTTTCCACGTAAGGAATTCAAAAATTTCTTCGTAAGGAACTAAAACTTCTCTTTCCACGTAAGGAATAAACCTGTCCACGTCAGGACTCACGTTTCGTCTTGATTTGCCCACGTCAGGACTCGCCTCTTGACTCGCTGAGGAAGTAAAACTTATCCACGTTAGGACCCACATCTTCATCTGATGAAATAATAGAACATGTCCATGTCAGGACTTACGCGTCTTCGACTTGCTGGGGAAATAAGACTTTGTCCATGTCAGGACTCATACTTTGCCACTAACACGAAGAAGGACAAATTTGTCCACGTCAGGACTCTCGCATCTGGTCATCACAAAGAACTACAAACTTGTTCTCGTCAGGACGCACATTTCACCATCACGAATAAAGCTACCTGCTGGAAATAGATGGTCCACGTCAGGAAACCAACATGAAGAATAACCAACTTTGTCCATGTCAGGACTCCACCTTCGATCGGTACCAAGAAATCAAATCCGTCCATGTTAGGACTAACACATATCGTCAAACTGAGGAAATGTCCACGTCAGGATCCCCACTTCTCTTATCGCAAAAAACCCGTCAATAAACCCGTCCACGCTAGGACTCATCCTTCCATTGGTCTGCCAACTTCTTATCACTGACGTTACAGCAACTTTGAGGCTAACTCTATTGGGGATATTCGGAAATCAAACTACTGGGTGCCTGCTCTAATAACCGGCGGTAGCCTCTGAAATTCTGGTTCATGAAACCTTTTAATGCTGACGTAACAACAACTTTGAAGGAAACAATCCGCTGGTCGGACTAGAGAAACTCCAACAATAAACCATGGCGGGGAAATAAGTAACTCTGCTTGGGGACAAAGAGAAACTTATCATGCTGACTCTGTGGGGAATAATGCCAAAACTGACATTTCGTTGAATGTCTCGTGCCGAGACTTCGAATGTTTGGTAGTTCATTTGAGCAAGAGCTCCCTCCACCTACAAGAGAAACAATACTTGAAACAATAGGTTAGCCATCCTGGTTTATGCTTCTAAAATGCGTATGTTTGATACTGACACAATGCTTCAATCGTCATGGAGATGCTACGTGTGTTTATTTGGTAAATGCAAGTACGACACTATATGCCAATGCAATTGCAGACTCGAACTGCTGGGTACAAAAACTGCTTCAGCAAAATAAATGCTGAAGATAATGCCAACTCCGCTGGGGATAGCCAGATGCTATAGAACTATTCCGGCAAAATAAATGCCGGAAGGATGAAGTCGACTCAGCTGGGAAATTGGGAACTTAAACCAAACACCTCATTGAAGTAACACCCTGCTGGGGAATACCAGATGCACTTCTGCTGGAGAGTGAACTGATATCACACGGTATTCTGACAAAATAAATGCCAGGACCCACACCAACTTTTCCGGGGAGAGCCTTAATCTTCGATTTTCACTGGGAGGAAAACACTTGCTGAAAAGAGAACTCCACTAGGGCTGGAACGATTCTCTTAGGGAAAATCAACTGCCTCCGCTGGGGGAGTAACTGACCCTGCGGGGAAAGGTGAACTCGTCTGAATACAGCTCACAGATATTAATCTTCTGAGGCTAAACCAACTCTGCTTGAGATGAGGAATCCTTCTGGGGAACACCACACTGTCTGAACACAGCCTACAATCATGGAATCGCCAACTCTGCTGAGAATAAATGGCTTTGTTGGAGCATGCCTTCTAGATAGGCTACGACTAGCTAGGGAATTCGATCCTTCTTCAGGAGGCACATACATAACCTGTGTGGGGGTCGAGTCTTTCATTATTGCAATCTTTTGATCATCTTCCTCGTACGGCTATGAAACCTGCACAAACAAGACAGCACAAGCCTATGCAACCAAATCAATTCAGGTTAGTGACGTTATTTTCAGTTAATTCAAAGCTTTAGCAATTGTTGGCAAGGGCCAGTGATGTTATACACATGCTAGTTTCAATAAACCTAGGCGTTTTATCATGCACAAAACAGTAAAGAACCAGCATCAAGTACTGAATAACATATTTTATTGATTGGGTCCCTGAATGGGCGGAGTTTTGTACACGGGATGTAACTCCTGAAAAGAGGAAGCTACGCAAAGCAAGCATAAATATATTGACAAACTAAATTTGTAAACATGTCGGCAACGGGATGCAGACGAACACCACAAACTGATCCTCCTATGACTCGTCCGACTCTAATGCTTTCCCGACATCCACACTTCCGAAGAGATTGTATTCGATAATCGACCCCTCGAGTATATTCTCCCGCACCAATGCTCAACGTAGTATCAAATTCGGACCGCAGTCATTTGCTTTTCAAATCCCTAACTTTTGCGTGAACCGCCCTTTACGGGTTTTCAGTTCACCGGGATACCCTTTTTTGCCGAAGCCGCCCAGTGTAGGTTTTCAACTTCGCGGGTGTACATTTTTTCAATTTTATCCCTAACTTTTGCCCGAACCTTTCATTCTGTTTTTGGTTCGCCAGGATGCCCCATTTTTGCCTGGACTCTCTCTCTTTTTTTTTTTTTGTCCAACGGGTCAATTTTAAGCAAAGTATTTTTTAACTGCGTCCGAATTCACAGGTGACGTAAAGTCTTCACCGTCCATGGTGGACAATAATAAAGCCCCTCCTGAAAAGACTTTCCTGACAACGTATGGCCCTTCGTAGTTGGGGGTCCACTTGCCCCTGTGATCTGCCTGCGGCGGGAGAATCCTTTTCAGCACAAGGTCGTCTGTCTGAAAGCTTCGCGGATGTATCTTCTTATCATATGCTTTCTTCATTCGGCTCTGGTACAAACGACCATATGCTAGAGAAGCTAGCCTCTTCTCGTCCATCAAACTCAGTTGGTTCAACCTGTCTTTCACCCATTCTGCCTCATCTAATTGAACATCTCGCAATACCCTTAGAGAAGGGATCTCAACTTCCAATGGTAATACCGCTTCCATTCCGTATACTAACGAGAACGGGGTTGCCCCGGCTGATGTGCGTACCGTCGTACGATAACCGTGCAAAGCAAAAGGTAGCATCTCGTGCCAATCCTTATAGGTCACCACCATTTTCTGCACAATCTTCTTGATATTCTTATTGGCCGCTTCAACAGCGCCATTCATCTTGGGTCGGTAAGGGGAGGAGTTGTGATGTTCGATCTTGAAATTCTGACAGAGCTCCTTCATCATTTTGTTGTTCAGGTTTGAACCGTTGTCAGTGATTATCCGCTCGGGGATCCCATATCGGCAAATGATATCTCTCTTGATGAACCTGGCCACCACTTGCTTCGTTAAATTTGCGTACGACGCCGCTTCCACCCACTTGGTGAAATAATCGATCGCTACTAGAATGAACTTGTGCCCATTAGAAGCCGTCGGCTCGATCTTTCCAATCATATCGATCCCCCACATCGAGAATGGCCAAGGTGATGACATCACATTTAGAGGACTCGGAGGCACATGGATCTTATCAGCATAGATTTGGCACTTGTGGCACTTCCTCGCAAACTTGAAACAATCAGTTTCCATAGTCAGCCAAAAATAACCTGCCCTCAACAGCTTTCTCGTCATAGCATGCCCACCAGCATGCGTGCCAAAGGTACCCTCATGTATTTCCTCCATGAGCAGCTTTGCCTCTCTTTCGTCTACGCAACGCAACAGCACCAAGTCGTGGTTTCTTCTGTATAAGACGCCATCCGGATTCAAATAGAAATTACCCGCTAATCTTCTGAGAGTCTTCTGATCTTGACTGGATGCCCCAACCGGATACTCTTTATTCTTCAGAAAATTAAGGATATCAAAATACCACGGTTTGTCGTCGGATGCTTCATCAATAGCAAATACGAAAGCTGGTCTGTCCAACCGAGAGATAATGATTCTGGGAGCCTCGTTCCAGAAATTGACTTTGTACATGGAAGACAAAGTGGCGAGAGCGTCAGCCATTTGATTCTCTGCCCGCGGTACATGATGCAACTCAACCTTGTCGAAGAAAGGCAACAATCTCCTTGCATAATTCATGTAATGTATCAAGTTGGGCTGTCGTGTCTCCCATTCTCCTTTGATCTGCTTCACCACCAGAGCTGAGTCTCCGTATACGTCCAGATTCTTGATTCGCAAATCAATGGCTTCTTCGAGCCCCATTATACAAGCTTTGTATTCGGCCTCATTGTTGGTAACGGCAAAGGTCAATCGAGCGGTAAACGGGATGTGCGACCCGTGTGGAGTAGTGATGATTGCCCCTATTCCGCTACCGTAAGCGTTCACAACTCCGTCAAATATCATCTTCCATTTGAAACCCAACTCTGGCCCTTCGTCTGGCAACAGCTCTTCGCAATCCTTCATCTTTAGGTACATGATATCCTCGTCCGAAAAATCAAACCTCATCGATTGGTAATCTTCAATAGGCTGCTCTGCCAGATACTCAGATAGCACACTCCCCTTTATAGCCTTTTGCGAGACGTATTGGATGTCGTATTCAGTCAAGACCATCTGCCAACGGGCGATTCTCCCTGACAACGCCTGCTTTTCGAATACGTATTTGATAGGATCCATCTTCGAGATGAGCATGGTTGTATGATTCAGCATGTATTGTCTCAAACGCTTGGCAGCCCAGGCTAGCGCGCAACAAGTTTTCTCAAGCATTGAATATCGAGATTCACAATCTGTAAATTTCTTACTCAAGTAGTAGATCGCATGCTCTTTTCTTCCTGTCTCGTCGTGTTGACCGAGAACACAACCCATGCTTCCCTCAAGAACCGTCAAATACATAATCAAGGGTCTCCCTGCCACTGGGGGTATCAAAATAGGAGGCTCCTGCAAATACTGCTTTATTTTATCGAACGCCTTTTGACAATTTTCATTCCACGTTACCGCCTGGTCTTTCTTCAATAACTTGAATAATGGTTCACACGTGGCCGTTAGGTGAGATATGAACCGGGCGATGTAGTTCAACCTCCCTAAAAACCCGCGCACCTCTTTCTCTGTTTTAGGCGTCGGCATTTCTTGAATCACTTTTATTTTAGCAGGATCGACCTCTATTCCTCTTTCGCTCACGATAAACCCCAGCAGCTTACCCGATCTCACCCCGAAGGTGCATTTGTTAGGGTTCAGTCTCAGCCTGAACTTCCTAAGCCTTTTAAATAACTTCAACAGATTCACCAGATGCTCTTCCTCCGTCTGGGATTTGGCAATCATATCGTCAACATAAACTTCGATCTCTTTATGCATCATATCATGGAAAAGAGTCGTCATCGCACGCTGATATGTTGCCCCAGCATTTTTCAAACCGAAGGGCATCACTTTGTAGCAAAATGTTCCCCAAGGCGTTATGAAAGTGGTCTTCTCCATATACTCTGGCGCCATTTTAATCTGATTATAGCCTGAAAACCCATCCATGAAGGAGAATACGGAGTATTGAGCGGTATTATCAACTAGCACGTCAATATGAGGAAGCGGAAAATCGTCTTTTGGGCTTGCTTTATTCAAATCTCTATAATCCACGCACATTTGAACCTTGCCATCTTTCTTTGGCACAGGTACGATGTTAGCAACCCATGAGGGATACTTTGTCACAGCCAGGAAACCAGCGTCCCACTGTTTTTGAACTTCCTCTTTGATCTTCACTGCCATATCCGGTCGAGTTCTGCGAAGCTTTTGTTTGACTGGCGGGCATTCTTCTTTCAGTGGCAGACGGTGTACGACCATATCTGTATCGAGCCCTGGCATATCTTCATACGACCAAGCGAATACATCACTATACTCTCGGAGCATTTCAACCAGTCTTCGCTTGATATCGCTCTGCAGTGCGGCTCCGATACGAATATTCTTCTCAACCCCTTCCGACCCCAAGTTGATAATCTCGATGACCTCTTCGTGAGGCAGAATGACTCTTTCCTCTTGCTTCACCAACCAAGACAGTTCTTCAGGGACATCACTATCTTCGACAACCTCTTCTTCGGCCTGAAATACCGGGTGCTCGAAGTCGGGACGAGTCATAGGTGGTTCAAGGATGTCATCTGAAAATGTTATCCTACAAAAGGAATGGTTAAGTGCTTCAAAATGCGTATAAAGCGAATAACCACGTTGCCATTTTATTGAAAAATACAAAACAAGAAAGACAGAGAGTACAGTATTTGCACATGAAAAAACGCCATTTATTTAATGATTAACACGCAATGTTCATAACAACACAGCCCTAAGCAAATCACGATGCCCCGGGCAAGACATCAGATTATTCAACAATTAATAAAGCAAAGCATTACTGTTTAAGAGTCATAGGAACAAGCTCCTGAATAGACCAGTTGCACAGTCCCTGTCCTGGCGTGCTTAGCTGAATCCAGGCATCCATATCACAGTCACTGTCTCCTTCGTCAGACTCCGAAGCAGCGTTGATAGTTTCATGACATACTCCACTGGCAGAGATGGTTATTGGCCCTCTGAAACGGGGTGGCCCCACAGCAGGTGTTGACGACGACGGTTGGTACCCCAGCCCGAACCGGTCCATCTTTACAGGAATATCCAGCACTTTGCCCCAGCCCTTTGCTTCTCCTGCCTCTACCAGAGCTTGAGCTTCTTTATATGACGAAACGGCTATCTCCGACACTTTGCTCGGCCCGGGACCTTTGTCCTTGATTCGCAACCCTTCAAATGCCTGGCAGGGTGTTTCGTGGATCTCTCCGTCGACCTCCACATATTTAAATGACGACAGATGGCTGACCAGGATGTCTTCCTCTCCGCATACGGTGACTACGCTGTCTCCGACCATATATTTCAACTTCTGATGCAGGGTAGACGTGACTGCCCCAGCCCCATGAATCCAGGGTCGTCCGAGCAGGCAACTATACGCAGGCTGTATATCCATGATATAAAATTCAGTGGCGAACACCTCCGGCCCCAACTGCAGAGGCAATGTTATCGATCCAAAGACTGTTCTTCGCGTGCCATCAAACGCTCTGACTACCAAGTCACTGGGTGTGCACAAGATTCCTCTGACATCCAGCTTCATCATCGCTTTCTTGGGCAGCACATTCAAAGACGATCCGGTGTCGACCAATACATGCGACATTACTGATCCTCTACACTCGACAGATATGTGCAGCGCCATATTGTGATCTCTCCCCTTTGGGGTCAAATCGAAGTCGGTAAAGCCCAAGCTGTGGCCGGCATTCACATGTGCCAACACTCCTTCCAGCTGATTTACAGAGACGTCTTGGGGTACGAAGGAAGTATCCAGGACTTTCAACAAAGCATTTCGGTGAGCTTCCGAACACAAGAGCAATGACAAGATGGATATTTTGGACGGCGTCTGTTGCAGATGCTCCACAATCTTATAATCACTTTTTCGAATCAAGCGCATGAACTCTTCTACATCTTTCGATGCCGCTTCTCTTTCGCTTGCCTGCACTGGGACATTTTCAACCGCTTTTCCTTTCCCCTTCGCCAGTCTTTCGGCCTCCACTTCAGGTGATATAAAGATCCTACCACTCCTTGTCATACCTCCTGAACCAACAACATTATCTACAGTCTCGGCTGGCTGCTTGTTAACATCAATCTTTATCCCGTCACAATACACCTCCAACCCATATGCCCATGGGACTGCTTTTGTGTTCTCGTACGGGATCGGTCCGGCCTTAGTTATGGTGATCGGTGGTCGCTGGACCGGTGTTGCTATAGTGATTGTCTTTCGAGGAATCGTCACAGTGGCCACATCACTCTGATCATCTGCTATTGCCCCTGCAGGCTCTTCAGTCGCTGCTCGGTCAAACTGCAATGTGCCTCCATCAATTAAAGCCTGAATGCCTTTCTTCAAATCATCACACACCCCAGCTAGGGTCCAGCATTCTAAGCAATACTCGTCGCATCCTGGATAGGCACCCCCTTGTAACAATCTGCTTTTTATCTCGCTCAGCGGCGTCTTTAAATCGTCGACATTCATAATCAGATTCAACCCTTCTTCAGTCAGAATGACGTTCGCCCCATGATTAGGCATGGGTTTTTGCACTATATTCGGACCTGCCGTTCCGAAATTGATAGTCTTATTGTCCAAAAGATCCTGCACGACATGCTTAAAAGCATGGCAACCCTCTACATCGTGTCCCGGAGCCCCAGAATGAAACTCACAGTGCCTACTTGCATCATAACCATACGGAGGAGTTCCCGTTATCGGTGCCAGAGTTCTCTTCTCTACCAGGTTTAGACCCAACAGCGTCTGCAACAAATCTGCATAGGTTGAGGGAGGCTTCTCAAACACTCTTCTTGGTTTACCACCCTGGAATCTTCGCTGAGCCTGCTGCGCACCCTGCTGTGGCTGCTGCTGCTGCTGCTGAAATGGCTGCTGCTGCTGCTGCATTGGCTGCTGCTGAAACGGTTGTTGTTGTTGAAGTGATTGTTGCTGATATGGGATAGTAACACTCGCCACCTGCTGCGGCTGATGATAATGGTTCCGACCTCTGCCTCGGTCTCCAAACACTGCGCTTGCCTCGCCCTGACGGCGCCCACCAAAAGCCTTCCTATTACTGCCAGATGCAGTTGATTCCTCGACTTGGAACTTTCCCTGTTTAATGTTACGTTCGATCTTTTCTCCCATCAGAATCAAATCTGAGAAACTGGCCAGAGATGTATGAAACAACTTGTCATGGAACATGCCTGTGAATGTGCCGACGAACATGTCATTCATTTCCTTGTCTTCTAAAGGAGGACGGACCCTAGCAGCCATGTCGTGCCATCTTTGCGCGTACTCTTTAAAGCTCTCATCCTTTTTCTGAGCCAGCCCTGCCAATTGGACCCGGTTGGGTGCCAAGTCGTTGTTATACTTGTAGTGAGCTACAAATGCCTCTGCCAATTGCTTCCATGTCTTGATATTAGTTGGCTCCAATCCCATATACCACTCTAGGGAAGGGCCTGACAAACTATCTTGAAAGAAATGCATTAGCATTCTCTCATCAGTTGAGTATGCAAACATCTTTCTGTAATAAGCCCGCACGTGCACTTTCGGACAGGTGTCCCCTTTATACTTATCAAACGTAGGAGCTTTGAATTTGATTGGCACCCTCAAGCCAGGTACCAGACCCATTGTTGCCATGTCCAAGCCCACAACACTTTGGTTCAGGACCCCCCTCATCTGCTCTTCTAGCATTCTGATCTTCTGGGAGTTATCCATCGGCCCTTCAAAGCCTCCGCCGGAGAAAGCGTCCTCCTGCTGATCTTCTTGCCACATACCATTCCCAGCTCCATACCCATCATATTCATTATTGCGGCCAGCTCTAATCTGATTCATCACTGGGCCTCGGCCTCTGTTGCCGTATCCCTGAACACCTCCAATAGGCCCAAAAGTCATTAACCCAGCGCCGTTTCCATTTCCGAAACCTCCGTAACCCTGATTGGCCACACCATAACCATCTTGCCCAAAGCCTTGAGCATTGAAACCATATTTCCCAGCGTTATCGAATCCCTGATCGTTGAACCCGAATCCAGCATTGCCAAAGCCGTTGCCTCCCATGTTATCACCCAAGTTGACATCACCAAGCCCAACGTTATGGACAGCAGTCTCGTTCCCAACTCCGATGTTACCGTTCCCAGCAGCGGTAGCGTTGTTGACATTAGCAGCTGGTATATTGACTACAGGTGGAGCCACTGGCGTGGGAGTGCCATCCCCATGAACAGTGTCAACCCGTACAGACTGATGATCCTCGTTACCGTGACCAGCATTTCGGGCCAACAGAGGCTGCACCATGGCTTGCAAATTCTCCTGACCTATTGCAATAGCTTCCATGGTCTGCATAAAGAGAGCTAGTTTCTCGCGCACGTCTTGCATCTCGTTCTGTATTTGATCCATGATTCTTCGACAGTTGGTGCGAGTGGAATAGCGGTGTGGGTGCTGATCTGCAATCCTGAAAATACCTGGTACAGAGCAGGAAATAAGATATCATCCTATGATTACCTGTAATGCAATATGAATATGAATGCAATGCGATGTGTGTGTCTGTGCATTAGGGAAATTCATTCCCCGATTCTAGTGTAAAGGTGCCAGTGCAAGCAATACAAAGATCGGAGTTGAATCACAGAAGGCCTCGTATATTGCTGAGAAACCAATAAGCCAAGAATACAATGTCACTGAGAGTACAAAGAGAAGGCATGACCTCAACCAACAATCCTGGTGATGGTCAGCACTATGCAAATAAAGCATACAAGTTACTACATGAAATGATCAAACACCCCCATAAGTCTGATATTCTTCTAGCAACTTCTTGGTCTCCAGATGACTTGGTTGAGCAAGCAGCCCTTCAACAAGTTGGTTTCTTTTCTTAAGAACACGCCGCACATCTTCAGCAGTTTCCTCCCATGCCCCTTCTCTGAAGCGATCCTCTAGTTTACGCTTCTGAGACACAGCTTCATCTCTGCCTTTGATGGCCTTGTTCAGTGCATTCTGGAGACTGTATCGGGTCATCACTTCTTCTTCACACTTCTTGATGCTGGACTTCAATTGCTCTTCGAGGTCGGAAATTTGCTGCTTCAACTTATCTTCCCTCCTCTTATTGTTGGTGAGCGTGGCATTCCAGGTCTTATTGCAAGAAGAGATCTCTCGGTGAGCGATGTCAAGCGCTTTCTTCTTGGATTGAAGCATGTCATGGGAGCTTCTGAACTCTTGCCCCAGACGTTCGCGCTTCTTCCTCTCCTCAGTCAACTCAGCCCCTAATCTGTTCATTAGCTCAAACTGCTGTTGGAAAGCATGGACGGCCTTGTTTTTCTCGCTGCGTATCTGGGCTAGCTCCTGCTCTAACCCTTCGTTGATCTTCATCAAGGCTTCTTTCTCTTTCACAACCTGCTCGTAGGCCTCCCTAGAAACGGTAGTGGGCTCAGCTACTAGAATAGGAACAAGGGCTGGTGCATCTGGAAATGGCATCCGCAACTGACTTGCTCTCTCCTGGATCCAAACCCTGTAAGGTGCATAGGCCTGACAGTCGTTCTTCCCTAACAGCGGCTTCCCTCTTCGGTTAATACGCGTCCAGGCATGCTGCAGCTTGGATAGTAGCTCCCCCTTCAAATCTCCGGTGAAGTACAGAGATTCCTGTACTTCTTCCTCCTTTGGCGGGTTCTTCAGTGCATATCCGAATTGGCGAATGAACAGAGAAGGGTTGTAATTGATACACCCTTTCCTCCCTATCAACGGAACATTAGGGTACCCAAAACAACTGAAGATAAGCTCGGATCCCAGCAGATCTCTATCAAACCACTCAACATCTTCGGAAGATAGCCTCATCAGGCGCTGTGACCAGCTAGCGGCGGTTGCACTTTCCACAAAAGACCCCTTCATGGGAAGATGACTTTTGAACCACATATTCAATAGAGGAGCACAGCAGTAAACAACCTTCCCCCTTCTGTTTTCGTTCTTGTAGTGCAAGGAGTGGTAGAAGTCTCCGATCACCGTTGGCACTGGATTGCCAGCAGCAAATAGATGGAAAGCGTCCAAGTCTACGAAATTGGGCAAGTTAGGAAACAACACAATCCCGTAAATGCATAGGGCCAAAATAGCATTGAAAACCACCCAACATCCGCTCTTAGCATACTCCTGAGCTTTGCCAACCAAGAAATCCAGAGAGAAACCTGAAACCCCAAGCCAAGAAGTCACTAATAGCTCTGCAGCGTCCATATGCAAAGCTTTGGCTAAGTCCTCCAACTTGGGCTTAGCAGCAGAGTGAATAAAGGGAACCTTGCTCTGCACGGGTAGCTCAGTAAACTCCACATACTCCTCAATGGTGGGCCCTAGAATGAAGTCAGCAAACGTAAAACATCTCAATGCGGGGTCATAGAACTGCATCAAGGTGTACAGCCCATTCATCTCATCAGTAGTGGGCTTGCAGACTAATCTCAGTAATCTCCCATGACTCATTCTGAAGCTTCTCCTAACCTCCTCATCAGCAAGAGATATCAGACCAAGCAAAGAAGTAATATCAGGTGTAGGCAGCTTATACGCAACTGTTTTCCTCAAACCAGCCATAATCAATACTCAGAAGTCTGGGCACTAGAATCAGAGGATATGCAAATGCACTTGCAGCACAAACACACGTTAATGGGATGCAATGATAATGAGTATGCAAACAATGCAATGCAAGTAACATGCAACAGGGACCAACTGCCGTAGCTGAATAGCCTGAACCGTATCAAGAAGTCTCAGATAGACTCTATAGAAGTCCTCAAACTCTGGTCTCAGATAGACCTAAAACAAAGCTCCAACAACGGTCTCGGACAGACCTCAAACCATAACTCTAACTGGTCTCTGGTAGACCTCAAATCACATCTCCAACTAGTCTCTGACAGACCCCAGAACTATCCAACTGGTCTCTGATAGACCTCATAACATGTCTCCAAATGGTCTCTGACAGATCTCATAACTCTCCATAAATACCCAGGATCTCTGATCAAGGAACAAACCGGTAGTCTGAAGGTCTAGTTACCTACATAACCCCAAACCCTCTCATAGGTGGATGTCCTAGTAACTGACACAAGGTATGGCATCCTATGCGGTCGTCGGCGTCACAGACTTTCAGGGTTGATGATACGATTCCCAGAAGGAGTGGCATCTTCAAATCCTGAAGAGGCCTCACTTAGCCAACTTCCGAATGATCGGTTCCCGGAGTCTACAATTCAGCTGACCAACAACCCCTTCGACCCAAAGGGTAGAAAAAGAAGCCAACCAGAAGAACCTCGTCCGAGTGTAGATTTCATGAGACACTAATGCAAGCAAAGCCGGCACGCGCCCACTACTTTCTACTCTAATTCTAGGTGCACTCAAGCCCAGGTCCGGCTTATCTCTCAATCATAGAAACACCCATCACACCCCAATACAACAATAATAATCAATATATATAATGCTGAAAATAAAGGTCAGAAATATAAATCCATACAAAATCCTCGACGGGAAAACAAGCGTTAGGATTGACTCTCTTAAGGGACGTTGGATCCCAAATGCATAAGAACTATCGCAGTCCTTAGCAGCCAGGGGACGTTGGATCCCCAGCAGAGTCGCCAGCTGTCGCTACTGCGAAAATCGGCGCCGGCTGAACAGAAGAGTCGCCACCGTGCGTTATTTATCCCACGGGAGGGAAAGGAAACGCTCAGAGTAAACCTACCGCAAAGACGGGAAAGGTATGGTCATCGCAACCAAAACCTGGATTCGGGAGTCGGTTACGCAAGGGGAAGGTATTAGCACCCCTCACGTCCGTCGTACTCGACGGGATCCACGCTTGTTTTCGGGTATGGATTGTTATTTCTATCTACACTAAGGTTAAGGGTTAAAAAGAAAGGAAAATGACTCGGCAAAGTATCGCACTTTATGCCTACGTATTCCCGTCTGGAACGAGAAATCAGAGTCAACGTAGTTCGCCTACCTACTGAAAAGGAGGGGAAGGTTGCTCGCTAGGATATCGCATCCTATGCCTACGTACTTTCATACGGCATGAAAGATCATAGCAAACGTAGTTCGGGCCACGTACGACACAAGTCTGTTTGATTGTTTTTATTCCTTCTGAAAAAGGTTTTTCTGATTAGCAGTCCCAGCGGACAAAAATGACGTTTTGATGAGTTCACATTCTTTTACGGAAGAAGTGTCTTTTATTGTGTTTGAAAGTTTTATTGTGTTTTTCTGTTTATTTTGAGAAAGAAGAGACAGAACTCTAACCTACGGTTGCGAAGGGAATCAAACTAACCTAATGTTATCATGCATGGGTTAAGACCTAGTGTCTATCATGCTCCTCTCTAACCCAGAGAGAAACAGAGATCCTAAGGGAATAGACGGAAACAGAAACAATATCAGATATATACAGTAAAGCGGTAAAATGCATGGATGCAACAATACAAGCGAGGCAAGGGAGTCCCACTCAACCTCGAACCTAGAAAACAATAGGCAAAAGTGAACAGACTTCACTTTCAACCCAACAAGGTAAACAGCAAACAATACAGTCCAGAAAACCAATCAATACATCAAGAATGAAATACAGCAGAAAAAAATAAACAGCATCAGCAGCTCTGAAACAACATCTGAGTTCAAGCTTCAGCAAGCATCAATCTCCATCTCCACAACCTTCAAGTAAGGGCTTTGATCATCAGTCTTCCATCTGCAATGGCTTTTCTTCAAGTCTCAATCTCCTAAGAGGGATATCAGTCAACAAGATGAAGTGAATGAATGTTAGACAGTCAATTACCTACCAAGGGTGGTTCATCAACTGTTAACATTATACAGATAATTTTCCCTCAGAAGTTCTATCTTTCAAACACACTCACTGATCCTTCCAAAGGAAGGAGGTGGGTATTTGATAGAGACTTTGAATCATAGGGAAAGGATGGATGCAGACAAAGCATTCCATGTTTGAGAAACAAGCTTTCTAATCTAGAGCTCTGCCTAGCTCCTAAACCTTAATCTCCTCAACAGCTGCTAGCAGGAATCTCCTCTTCAACTCTGGAAGTTGGTCCTCAGTCTCTGGATCTCCAATGGCTCCATCATCACAAGTCTTCAGCTCTCCCAATCCCTAGACAATCCCAATACCCACACAGACAAGCAATAATCCCCAGAGGGCACACCACACCAATCAATCAAATATAGACAGTAATATACCAATAGCAGTAGGGAAATCCTAGTGATTTCTAAGGGATCTAATAACTACCCATAGTCCCTATAGTCCCATATCCAAAATATTCAATCTCTAAGTCCTAAGGGAAATGATCTAATTCTCCTAAGTTGTCACTTAAACCCTAATCTTGTTCATGTTATTCTCACCTAAACTAATCACCTAAAATTAACTTCTAAAAATGGGAACTAAATTGTATATACAAGCTAATCTTATCTACTAATAAACCTAAAAATAATGGGTGAAAAATATTGAAGCAACTATTAGAACAAAATTTATCAAAATCATGTACTAAACAAAATATTATTTACACCTAATTAAAAGGAAAATATGCCAAAAATATGAAAATAAAAGGAATTATTAATTTTTTTGTATGAGAATTTTCTTGACAAAATTATGAAAATAATGCAAAAAGAACCAATTGAAAATATGCATTTTTTGATTTATTATGATTTTTAAAAGATTTAATATTTTTTGAGAAAAAATAAAATGAAGTAAAGTTGGAAAGGGGTGCAGCTAGTATAAAAAAACAATTGAGATAAAGGATGGGCCCAGACAGGGGGGCGCGCATAGCAAGCGCGTCTGGGCCCAGTTCAACCAGAAACTATAACAAAAATTAAAAAAACTCTGAACGGTGCGAATAGCAATAGATTCAGTTCATTTCACATTGGGCCTGATTGGGGAGGGTGCCATTAGCAATGGAATTCAAAGCCCATTCAGAAACTTAAATGAAACGGGGCGTTTAGATGTTTGAACCTTCCCTCCGTTTTCATCTTTAAACCAAGGCCGTTGGATTAGAATTTGAGTCATGGTCAAACCTGCAATCGTGTGGTCCTCCATCGTCTTCAACCTTGGACAAACCCTAGGGTTTCAGAAATCATCTCCATGCACGCACCTTCAACCATCCTGTTCTCACTCAATTCTCCATGGATGCCCTCGATCCAAAGAGCAAAGTTGCTCTAAATTTCTCCCTCTACACAGCCATAACCATAACTCCTCCTAAAACTCAAGCAATAATGGAACCCGATAGGTATAACAGATAGAATCCACCATTAACACCTGATATCAACTGCTTCAATTCTCTCCAATCTTTACCCTATCATGATCTACATCTTATGCTGAGTATTCTGAACTATTGAGCCAAGATTATAAGGCCATATCCTTGATGTTCTAAGCTCTAGCAGAATTAATGCACCATTGATAACCTCCATTAAACTTCTCCAAACTTTGTGAAATTCATCACCTAACCACCTAGGTCTCTAATATACTAACAATCCTATGCCATGATCACTATGCTAGCTAATTCGAAGGAAAACATACCTAGTGCAAATTCTTAAAAACAGGTGCTAAAATCCTTGGATCTGATGCTTGTGATGAGTGGAAAATGATTAAGGAACTTGATTATGAATTCTGTATGCAATGAATCTTGTCCAATCCTTCTGAATTCAGCAATCCCAAAGTTCTTGCACTTTGGATGATAAAGTTGTATGGCACAATCCTTGCTCAATTCCACCAAATGAATGTGTGAATTCTGGTCCTTGGATGATGATGATGAAGAACAGATCAAGAATGATGCAAATTGATGAGAATTTGAGAGAATTTGGATTGATTTTGCAAGATGAGAGAAAGTGTATGAAACTTGTGATTTTGAGTAAATGTGATCACCAACCATGGCATGAACCCTCTCATATCAATATATACATGTCCTTAGAACCTCCTAGAAACTTGGAGAAACTTCCCATGTGTGATTTCCCTTGGATTTGGTTTATGTATCTTCCATTACAAGTAACCATGAATAACTCTTAAAATTTGAACTAACCTCAAAATTCCAATTTAGCCAATGTCCTTAAAATGATCTTTCCATTCAAAATGACCTATAATTTCACCTCATTTGGCCAAAATATGAAAAATCTCATTTTTTAGGTCATTTTTATTCATTAAATCCAACAATTTTGAAACCTTATGCTATGAATCTTTCCAATCTCTCATGGTCACTTTTCTAGACTCAAAATGTCATTTGGAACAAGTTTGACGTTGTGAAGTTTTCCATTTGAAGCTTCCTTGTATGAGTTTTGGGCATAGGCTTGAAATGACCTGTAATTCTCAGATGACCAAAATACCCTTTGCTTTCCAAGACCATAAGTAGAGTTACACAAATCATATGAAGGCATACCATACCATTCTAGAAATCTAAGACAATGAGGAACAATTCTTATGTTGACCATAAATTCATTTGAAATTTCCTTGAGGGGTAAAAATAGCTTGGAAGTCAAGTCACTTTCACAGGCAAAATTTCAGATACCTCAGATGACATGTAACTTGCAAGGACCATAACTTGAGTTATATAAATCATCTTGATGTCTTCCACCACTAAAATTAAAGGTCTTGAGATCCTCTACAAGTTTCATGTTGGCCAAGGATCCATTTGAAGCTTGCATTTTGACTTATCTTGCTTGGAAATTTGACCTAAACTAGGGGATTTTACACAGAAACCCTAATTTAGAAACTCCTCTTTTCCTTGATTTCTCTTGATTTCTTCTTGACATATCACCATATCCTTCTTTACATGCCAAATGATGAACCCCACACCTCTCCAATAACCCTCAATGCCTTTCAATCACTCAATTGACCTAGAGTTGACCTAGAGTTGACCCTAGATGAAACCCTAGTTGACTGTCTTCAACTGCAATTCTTGTGACCATACCAATGACTTGTCTCCTTCCCCAAATGACTTTCTAATTCCTCCAAGATGTCTAGATACTCCCCATGCTCAGCCCACAGCTCACAATTTCTTTGTTGATCCTCAGAGACCCTCAGATAGGAGATGGATGCACTTGCTTGATCCATTGACTTCCCAGCTTTCAAATTCTTTCTGATGACTTGAATGGGATTGAATTAGAATAATAACCTCTTGATAGGCCTCTAGAGATAAGAATAATGATTGGTCCCCTATTGGATGACTTGCTATACTTATGCTATGCAGATGGTTAGGCTATGTACATGACTCTATATGCAAATGCTAATGATATTGAAACATAAACCAAGTGAATAAGGTTGGGCAAATTTTAGGGTGCAACACCAGGAAGTCGATTAAATCGATTAGAGAACACTTGCGCAACCATAGTGAAACCCGGGCCCCGAGATGGCCCGGAAACACAGGAAACGAGCACCAATTCTCAAAGTACGCTTATTTAAACCGGCCTGAACTGCCTGAAACGCCAGGGGCTGCAATCCCGATAAAATCAATCTGACTGAGAAAATTGCAATGCATGCAGTATGAGAATGCGAATGTGAAATGCGTCGAAACATAAACCAGATATGGGAACCGATTGGTCAAATTTTGGGGTACAACAACTGCTCCTATTCAAACAGCTTGGACCCGACTGGGTGAAGAGCGAACGACCTTCAAACAATCGAGGTACGAGACAGTTGAATACTAAGAACCCGGAAATTTGCCAACCGCAGAAATAAACTTCACCAACTACTTGGACAACACCATCCGCTGACTGGATCTGGTTGTTACGGCAACAACTGATCAATTAGCGACCGTGCTGGGGATTATTTTCATCAGCCTGAGAAGGATTCTATCATTGTGGGGATAGAACTTTGTCCACATTCTGTCAACACAGAGAAATCCTGACGACCTCGCTGGGGAAACAATTCTGTCAAATATCTGAACACATTTTGTCTCGTCCTGAGACACATACTCTGTCTATCATGGGAAAACCATCTGCCTGAATACAAGAGATTCATCTGCCTGCTCCATACGGGAAAAGTCATCTGCCTGATTACAGGAAACCCCATCCGCCTGCTTCGTACGGGAAAAGTCATCTGCCTGATTACAGGAAACTCCATCCGCCTGCTTCGTACGGGAAAAGTATCTGAATACCGTTTCTCTGCCTACCTCTGCAGTAGCCAACCTTCGTTGGTCCAGCCCACAACCGGCTTTGAGGAGGACTCTATTGGGGATGGTGACACGAGGAAATCACGGCGACTTCCTTGGGGAAAATACTTTTGTCAAATACCGGAACACAACTCACATACTCTGGCTACCCGGGGAGAATTATCTATCTGGATACCGGAAAGTTCATCCGCCTGCTTCATACGGGAAAAGTCATCTGCCTGATTCATGCAGGAAAATCCATCCGCCTGTTTCATACGGGAAAATATAACACATCTGCCTGATACATACAGGAAAGTTCATCCGCCTGCTCCAAACGGGAAAAGATAACACATCTACCTGATACATACAGGAAAGTTCATCCGCCTGCTTCATACGGGAAAAGATAACACATCTGCCTGATACATACAGGAAAGCTCATCCGCCTGATTCTTACGGGAAACTCCATTTTTTAGACTCATACCGGAAAACACATATGCCTGATACATACAGGAAAGTTCATCCGCCTGATTCTTACAGGAAAATCATAACACATCTGCCTGATTCTTACAGGAAAGTCCATCCGCCTGCTTCATACGGGAAAATAAATCTTCCTGATTCTTACAGGAAAGCTCATCCGCCTGATTCTTACGGGAAACTCCATTTTTTAGACTCATACCGGAAAACACATCTGCCTGATACATACAGGAAAGTTCATCCGCCTTATTCTTACGGGAAAATCATAACACATCTGCCTGATACATACAGGAAAGTTCTTCTGCCTGATGCTTACGGGAAAAGATAACACATCTGCCTGATACTTACAGGAAAGCTCATCCGCCTGATTCTTACGGGAAAAGATAACACATATGCCTGATACTTACAGGAAAGTTCTTCCGCCTGCTTCATATGGGAAAACATAACACATCTGCCTGATACTTACAGGAAAGCTCATCCGCCTGATTCTTACGGAAAAAGCTAACACATCTGCCTGATACTTACAGGAAAGTTCATCCGCCTGCTTCATACGGGAAAAGCATACCCTTGGATATAGCTTCCTAGCCTATTCGCGGTAGTGGCCAACTCCACTAGGGATATTCTGAAAATAACTGCCCGACACCCGTTTCGACAACAAGTGACCACTTCTGAAATCTTGATTTATGAAACCCTGAAATGCTGCCGCAACAGCAAACCTGAAGAAAACACTCCGCTGGTCGGATAAGAGAAACTTCATCCAGTAACTCTGCGGGGAATAATGACAAGAACTGCATCATCACATGTCTCACGGTGAGACCTCGATCATCTGGTAATAGATCTGAGATAGAACCCCGTGCCTCTCGCTGAGAAACACATCTGAAAAACAAAAGCTTGACCAACCTGATTTATGTTTCAAAATGCGTATGTTTGGCAATGGCGTAATGCTCCATACAGCATGGAAATGCTACGCATTTTTGAGTATATGCAAACATGATAATGTATGCAAATGCAAATGCAGGTTTAGGCTGCTGGGGAGCTCTGATAAGCTTGCTTCGACACGGCCGTTGAGGACAAATACCACCCTGTTGGGGACGAACAGATATCGTGAAATATTCTGGCAAAATAAATGCCGGAAATACAACCAACTTTGCTGGGGAGAGATTACACATCAATTTCCACTGGAGGAAAGAATAACACCTGTTGGGAAGAGAAAACTCCGCTGGGGAAGAAACAACCCTTCTGGGGGACAACTGTCTGGGTACAGTTTACGAACTCGAAACTACCACTCCGTTGGGGATAATCATCCTGACGAAGGCATGACGACCTGCGGGGAGAAATAAAACCATCCTCGGTAGGGATAATCCTTCTGAACTTACTATATTTGTTATATGCCATGGAAATCCTCCCAGCTGGGGATTGAATGCGCAAATCTTCGACTTTCTGGGGAGTATAAACTCTGCATGAGACGCTGATTCTGTCTTGCTGGGGATACCCTGTGGGGGGTAAGCTGCGACTAGCTGGGGAGAGTGATCCCTCTCCGGTAAGGGATAACATCATTTCACCCTCTGGGGATGAGGTGCGACCTGCTTGGGGATTAGCGTCAAACGAAGTCGAGTCTTTCGCCACAAGCCTCCGGCTAGGGAAACATGAGTTCCATCCACCTTCTCGGAGATTTGCCCCAAAAATACCAACATGCCCCAGTCTGAACACTTTGTCTTGAAAGGAAAAGCTAGCCATGGTGCTACTTCACAATACCTTGCCCCTGAATCGGCACCAACCTTCTGATAAGGATTCTTCGATCTTTGTACCCTGACGGTTAGATCTGAACTGTTTCTGCACGTCAAACCCAAAAGGATGTCCCAACAAAATCTTTTGTTCTTAGGGTGATCTGCCCCGGTCTTGCAATAATCTTTTGCCCCTGATTGACTGATTCGTGGGGCAATGCCCATAGCCGCGAGAGATTTGCCAAATCTCGACCTAATTGCCCCAGATTAACTGATTCTCGGATGTATGACTTTACTTGGGGATAACCGAACGTGCCAAGTATGATTGAACTTCTGCCGGGGATTGCTTACCCGTGCCAATGAAAATTGGACTTTTGCTGGGGAAAACAGACGGAGTCTTCCTGCATACCGTTAAGGGCTAGGTTTTGAAATGATGCGCCCACACGGATTGGGCCTCACAGCAATTGACAATAAGGATTGAGCTTTAAGAATGGCGCGCCAATATGGATTGGGCTTCTAGAAAATTGCCAATAAGGATTGGGCTTTAGACCATCCGTGATGGGTCATATATGCCTAACGCTGGGCAATATCCTGTCTGAATTCACGGCTTCTAGTTGAGGGGTCAAGGGATGGTAACTCGATTTCCCGACATTCGTCTCAAACTTGAAGATTGGCTGAATCTGCTCAAGTAGCTCTGAGTAACTCTGATAGCACGGAGAAGAACAAATCCTTCGCTTCTGATATGCCCCGGCCTGCGGGAACCTCTGTGGGATAGTCTGAAAATCTGTACCCTGATGGTTTGATATGAACTGCCCCAGCATTCTGAACTTCAGAGAGATACTTCAAATCGAATGCCTCTCGAATAAAGAATAACTTTTGCGCTCTTAGGATGGCATGCCCCTGTCTGCAATGAATTTGCCCTAATCTGACTCTTGGGAAAAACCCACTCCGAACCGAAAGCAACTTGCTACCATACGACCTTGCGATGGCTTGCCCCGACGTTTGTACGACAAAAGGATTCAACCTCAATTAAACAACTATCAACATAGTTGATTTCACTATCTCTGAAGTGACTCGCCCCTGAACGAGCGTTGAGCGACTTAACCTGCCCTGATCAAACACTGAAAGGATCTATCCTCAAATCATAGGATTCTGGATAATTGCCCCTGATTGGCTCTCGAGAAGATTCGCTTCTGATCAACTGCTTCTCCAGTAAACTGCCCCATAATCAACCGATGCTTCGGGACTTGTCCTCAGACCAACTGATTCTGAACTCACTGGAAGTCAATGCCCCAGATTTACAGGATTTCACAACATACACCATTCTGATCCAGACTGCTGAATTATTCAGTCCTGTTCGATTATTCCCGGGTGAAATTTCCTTCCTGTCAACTACTGACCTGCAAATAAAATTGTATATTCCCGAATGGTAATTTTAATGCAGTGTTCATGCAAATTTTGAAAAAATTGTGCTGTCACTCATTTACGTGTCATGATTGTGAGTGACGAGTGAACCAATGTTCAAACGTAGTGCTTATGTGATCAGTGAAAAATACAACAAGGATATGACTAGCAAATCAAGAGGGAGTCAGGTTACTCAACCTTATCGTAATGCGCTTTCAGAATACACCATGCCTCAATTAGGTCTTTTAAGGGTTCTATCGTGGTCGGGCTCACGGTTCGCGAAACAAAGGATATTTGGCTCAAATTATGATTTGTACCCACCCCTTCTACGTGATGATCTCTGATCCTAAAGTTCAGTTAACTTGGCTCGAGCGCTCACCTCTTCGAGAGGTATGTTGAATAGTAGAAACAGTGGTTAAAGAATTCACAAGGTTTTTCGGAGTGACAGTTACCCCTTTTCCGTTTTCAGTGTCTGTATCCACACGACTTTGTCCTTGTTCGAGGATTTTTCTTTTTTATATCCTTTCTTTTTCATTCTTTTGATTCCCTAATTTTTTCCTGGACTGACTCCTTTTGAGTTCTTTTCGCTTTTTCTCTTGAAGTCCAGCGGGATGCCCTAATTTTTGCCTAAGTATTAGCTTTCCAGCTTTTTCTTTTTCTTTTTACTTAGCGGGCTTTCTCATTTCTTTCTTGGAACAAGTCGTGCGACACTGGTTATCCTGATTGCTCTGAAAGGATTGCAACTGTCTCACTCCTGATTGGTGAGGTTTAACCATAGTGGTGGACGAGGCACGACCTCTTGAGAGGTATAAACTAATTGGCAACACTCCTCTGTAAGACTTGAATGCTCGGTCAAGCTAACTGACAACTACCCTGCCCCGGGTTAAGATGTAAGGGTTTAAAAGTACGAAAAAAACTTCTACTTCCTGGCTCGAAGTGGTTAACAAGGGAATAACTCCTCATATCTCCAATGTTTAGGGGATTTGAAACAATGCCTTGTACGTCATCGGCAAGGTTTTATCTGAAAGCATACGATCATCGGTTATGAGTATTCAGTTTTCGTCATCCTCCCTACAATCTTTGCTAATCACAGTGACAAAGTGGAGTGAATAAAATGCAAGTGTTCGTGCAATGCAATAAATGAGCGACGGCGACATGATTAATTCAGAAAAATGCATAGTCACTTTATCAACATTACCATTCGAAACAGACAATGTTTAACAGCAAGTAGTAACTAACAGAAAAGAAACTACAAATGCAAATGATAAAAGCCTGAGGACTGCCAATGCTGAGGGCATCTGCCTGTCTGGATCACCGGCTTCTTGAAAAGGACCCTTCGACTCTACGAGCTTAGACAGCTGAGAGGTTGGTATGAACAAACAAAACTCCTTCTGGAAAGGAAATGCCATCTTGGTCGATCGACTGTTGTACTTTCGCTTGAGAAGCTTTACAATCCTCAGTTGAATGCCCTGGAGATCCACCATGGTAACCACACTGAGCGGGGGAATTGTACCCAGGAGGGTAAGGTTCTGGCACGACCTTAAGAGCTTTAGGTTCCACCAAAGAATTCTGGATCAAAGATGGCAGAATTTGGCTATACGGCATAGGCACTGGGTGAGAAAGAGCATTCCTTCGTTCCAAGTTGTTACGAGGCCTGTTCTGATTTGGGCGCTGATTCTGATAAACTCGGCCACGGGCTCGATGACTTGCAAGAGAAGCGACATAAAGTTCCCGATATGGTGCCCTAAGCATAATTGTCTATCCAGAATAACGAGACACAGAAGATACTGACCGCTGAGAAGATGAAGAACCAACAGATTTCACTGATTCATCCCGAGAATACCCAACATCTGTCATGATTGTATTGATCACAATTCCTTATTTAATTTGGAAGCTACGGAGGGATTCAGTTTCACTAGCCTGACCGTTTGAAATAATCTGATTTTTCCCAATCTTTACGGCATGCTCAATGCGTTCCCCAAATCCTACCAAGTCAGAAAAATTTGACGTAACTCCAAGCATTCTTTCGTAGTACGGACCCTGCAGGGAGTCTACAAACATGCCCATTAACTCTCGGGCTAGGAGCGACGGCTTCACTCTGGCAGCAAATTCTCTCCATCTTTGAGACAACTCTTGCAACTGCATGCGATGGGGAGCCATGTCCAGGTTATAATCATACTGTTTCAGAAAAGCTCTGGCTAAATCCATCCATGATCGGATCTGATTACTCTCTAACTGCATATACCAACTCAGAGATGCCCCAGTCAGACTATCCTAAAAGCAGTGAATCATCAACTTGTCGTCTTGCACAAACGAAGTCATTCTTCGGCAGAACATCACCAAATGTTGCTTCGAACAACTATCTCCTCTGTACTTTTCAAATCTCGGCGCTTTGAACTTAGGAGGCAATACCAGGCCATATGTCTGCAGCATCGAGGTTAACAACATCTTTGACTTCCAAGGCTTTAATTTGTTCTTCCAACACTTGGAGCCTTCTATGACACTCAAGAGCTCTTGGGTCTACAGTCCTTGCTACTGGGATCTCTCTTCGGATATTCGCCATAGGGAAAACAACACCTTGACTGTTGATTAGAGGAGGTCGTTCATTACGGACAACAAACTGCTCACGTCGATCTCGGTCCATAACAGGAGGTTGCACAACCTGGTCTGCAGTAAGGTTGTTCACTTGCGGAAAGTCTGCCTTGGAAGTAGAACCATATAGAGGGTTGGTCGTCATAGTGAACCCTGACAAGGTATCAATAAACTGGAAGTTGCTCTCTGACGTAGCTACCAACAACCTTCAACTGACTTCACCGCTCAATTCTGCCCCAATCTACTTCAACCCCCTTGTCGTCTTCTACCAATCAACACTTGCTCAGACCAATCACCGGAGAATCACCTTCAGAATCAAAACAACGGCTGGATAAGAGCTCTGGCTAGCTGGAGAATGATATGCAATATGATGCAAACATGTTTATGCAAATGTAATGCAAGATGCAGCAAACACGGGATCACAGCCCCCACAATCTCTGAATACTGCTGCGCTGCTGACTGAGTACGCTCGTTCCGAAGAGAAGACCAAAATACCGGGTTGTCTGGAAGTCAAGTTTCCTGCAGAAACCATTCCATTCACGGGTATGGACCTAAACTGACACAAGGTACGACATCCTATGCGGCCGTCGGCGTCACAGACTTTCAAGACTGATGATACGATACCCAGAAGGTGTGGTATCATCATATCCTGGAGAGGCCTCACTTAGCCAACTTCCAAATGATCGGTCCCCAGAGTCGACAATCCTCCAAACCAACAACCCCCTCAACCCAAAGGGTTGAAAAAGAAGTCAACCGGGAGAACCTCGTCTGAGCGTGGATTTCATGAGACACTAGTACATGCAAAGCATGCACGCGCCCACTAATTTCCACAACTAATTCTAAAGTGCACTAAAGCCTGGGTCTGGCTTCTCACTCAAAGGAACACCCCACCCAACAACACAACAGCAACAAATAATAGCAAAGGTGCAGAAATCGTAAATACAGTAAAATACAACACTCAAAAGGTAAATACCCAAAGACGAGCAAACAAGCGCTAGGATTGACTCTCTTAAGGGACGTTGGATCCCAAATGCATAAGGAACCATCGCAGTCCCCAGCAGAGTCGCCAGCTGTCGCTACTGCGAAAATCGGCGCCGGCTGAACAGAAGAGTCGCCACCGTGCGTTATTTATCCCAACGGAGGGAAAGGAAATGCTCAGTAAACCTAACGCAAAGACGGGAAAGGAATGGTCGTCGCAACCAAATCCTGGATTCGGGAGTCGGTTACGCAAGGGGAAGGTATTAGCACCCCTCACGTCCGTCGTACTCGATGGGATCCACGCTTGCTGGTTCGTCTAAAGGATGCAAAACAATCTATCTACGGCTGCTAAATCTAAACGGAGGGAAATTGACTCGATAGAGCATCACACTATATGCCTACGTATTCTCAAGAGAGAAAGTCAGAGTCATCGTAGTTCGGGAAACTACAGGGAATTGGCTCGCCAAGACTTCGCGTCTTGTGCCTACGTACTTCCACACAGCATGGAAGATCAGAGCTTACGTAGTTCAGGCTAACTACGGCTAGACAGGGTATTCTTGATCACACAGGAGCGAGAGATGAAATTGGTTCTAGAGGTACGGGAACCTACGGGAACTAGAACTACGGTCTGGTCTCAAATGCGCAAGGGCAAGAGAAAGGGAAACATCAGTCGTCAGCGAGAAAGTCTCGATCTCACGGCAGCGAGAGAACAGAGAGGTTAGTTGTTAGTGTGCTCGCTAGGATATCGCATCCTATGCCTACATATTCTCATTTGGTATGAGAAATCAGAGCAGCTGTAGTTCAGCCTACTACAGCTAAACCGAGAAAAAGGGAAAAGGGAGCTCGCTAGGATACGGCATCCTATGCCTACGTACTCTCGTCTGACACGAGAGATCAGAGCTAACATAGTTCGACGGGAAAACGAATCTCAATTGCACGGGGGCAAGAGGAGGGGTCTCGATCGCCTGAACGCGAGAGAAAAGGGGTTTCGCTCGCACGGGGCGAGAACAAAGAGGAAGCAGGCCTACGCCTAAACGGGAAGGAACTCGGGACACACACGCAAGAACCTAAGAAGCAACTCCTCAGTTGCCATTTCCTTCGTATCTGACGATGCAGCCCACAGCGCTCGACGGTTGCCTGAAGACTTGAATAAGATGGTGATGATGTTGAACGAAGCGGCTCCGTTGGCTCCTGACATGCGCACAAGCTCCATTCCAATCTTCTCCTCTCTGGATCTTTGATGATGACGCTTGAATCAGAACCAATGTAACGCTTAGACCGTCATGGTTCGACTTATACGAGAAGTCGAACTCTAAAAGGTAGCTTATTGATATCCGTGTCAAAGACAAAATAGAGAAATGATATCGAACATGATTCTCCAATTGAATCGTGTCACACGGCCAGCCAGAAATAAAATCGGGCTAAAATCAGATAGAAATGAAAATAGGAGAGAAAATAGGAGACAAATCCACTAACAAATGGAAATAAAAGTCTACTCCTAAAATACGGCAATTAAAGTCCTAAGGGAACTATATCCTAAAAAGAATTAAATCTATAAATCTTCTTAACCAGGAATTAATACCTAAACTATATTCTAAAAATATTAAATCCTAACAAGTTTTGAACTAAAGTTCTCTAAAGGTAACTATTAAATCCTAAACTATATTCTAACTAAAATATTCTAGGATAAAAATATTCTAAACAATATTAGATTAATCCTAAAAAATACAACTAAAAGTTACACCAATATATACAAAAATAAAAGTGCAGGGGGGGGGTGCAGCAGTCATTACAGGGGATGGTACATCAGTAAAACCAATAATAGCAGGCCCAGCCCACTAAAAAAAGGCTCCTGAAACGGGGAGGGGGGTGCAGACCAAAAACGGGGGGGGGGGGGGGGGGGGGGGGGTACATGCCAAAATGAGTGCGAATGGGCCTAAGGCCCACAATCCAACATACGTCAATCTCAGTACTATCAAAACCCTAGGTCACTCTCAATGTCCCAAGCACTGTTCACTTGCCTCCTCATGCGCCGCTTCTCTCACTCTCAGACTCTCTCGTAATCTCTCACACAAATCCCTCAGACTCTCAACTCAAACTCTCTATCAATCTCAAATCAAAGTCGTTCTGAATCCTATCGCACTAATGAACTAACAACAACGACGAACTCAATGCAATTCGGGAAACGCAAATCAATCCGTGGCTTGACGTTGTTCGTGGAAGATCTGACGAATCTGAAGAATATTTCTGGAGAACGTTCTTGATGAAGATGGTTGGAGTTGTATGGAGATCCCTGACAAACGATGCATGAAGATCGACAAAGATTTGATGAAAAACCTGGTGAAGTAATGATGAAGACACTTGAAGTTGCACGCGGGTCTGGAGATTGATGTATGAAGATCACGAAGGACGATGAAGATCTCTGAAGAATGAAGGACGCGATGAAGAAAATTGGAAGATTCAGTGATAGATTGATGAAGATCTGGAGATCGCTTGAAGATTCTGAGGCCGTTTA
Source organism: Lathyrus sativus (assembly GCA_963859935.3). Taxonomy (NCBI): domain Eukaryota; kingdom Viridiplantae; phylum Streptophyta; class Magnoliopsida; order Fabales; family Fabaceae; genus Lathyrus; species Lathyrus sativus. The sequence continues at coordinate 482,077,944 of OZ012738.1, forward strand.
ATGATGAACACAAAGTTGTTGGACGAAGATCCTATGGAGTTCTGGGCAAATCGTTGAGGATGACGAACATTATTGAATCTGCAGGTGCTTTGAAGTTCTATGAACCTGATAATGAACTGGAAACATGTTATGATGATGGATGTTGTCCAAACAATGGAGAAATCTGGAAACTGAGGGAAGAACACTTGAAGGTTCTTGAATGTTGTTGAAGAACGATGATGATTTTCTGGAAAAAATCACAAGAACACTGAAGAACTTGTTGAAGAACAATGATCTGAAGAAAGAATCTGGAAAAAAATGAAGGAGCAATGAATCGGATGAATATTTCTGGGAATTTTGGTTTTCCGGTGGTGGCCGCGACGGTCGGAGATGGCTAGGGTGATCGCCGACGAGTGGTTAGGGTGGTTGCATGGATGACGGTGGAATTTCCGGTGAGGGGATGGTGAGTGGACAAGTGGCGAGAGGGAGAGGGAGAGGGAGCCACGTGGTGGTGGAGTGGCTGCATGGAGGCCACGTGTGGATGGAGAGGAGTAGTGGAAAGTTGAGTTGGCTCATGCAGAAATGAGGTGGAAGAAACTTGATGACACGCGTGGCACTCTATATATGGGACACCTGGCGGCGACTTGGACCTGGGAACTGGGTCTACGAAATTGGATAATGGCCCAATAGCATTAAGACTTAAACTGAATGATTAATGACTAATGGCTTGGATTAAGACATGATTAATGCAGGGTTAAAACTAACTAATCAGACTTAATAATAAAACGAGAATTAAGATGCTAATTAACTACTGAAACTGATTAATGAAACTAAAAATGATTAAGACTAATCCTAATTAGTAAACTACACCATTAATGACCTAATTAATCTACAAACCATTTAAATTCTATATAAAATCTGTAAAATCAATAATAAAACTAATAAAACTATATTATTCTAAAAAAACTAATATCTATTAATATTCTAAAAACCATATTAAAATCTATTTAAAACTATTAATATTCTCAAAACTATATTGAAAATCTATTAAAACTATACTATTCTATTTAAGGATAAAAAAACTAATATCTAATAGGCTAAAAAATCCATTAAAACTATTAAAAAAGAGAATATCTATTTAAAAAATCTAAAAAACTATTTACTTCTATTAAAAATGTTAACCTATTTAATATCTAAAAATCAAGTAAATCTATAAAAAATCTATTAAAATGCATTAACAATCTAGAAAATAAAAGAGAAAATCCTAAAAATGCCAGGAATCCGATTAAATCGATTAGAGAACAATTGCGCAACCATAGTGAAACCCGGGCCCCGAGATGGCCTGAAAACACAGGGAACGAGCACTAATTCTCAAAGTACGCTTATTCAAACCGGCCTGAACTGCCTGAAACGCCAGGGGCTGCAATCCCGATAAAATCAATCTGACTGAGAAAATTGCAATGCATGCAGTATGCGAATGCGAATGTGAAATGCGTCGAAACATAAATCAGATATGGGAACCGGTTGGTCAAATTTTGGGGTGCAACAGACATCTCATCTTTGTACTGATTTAGTCACTAGGCCTTTTGTTTCTCATTGTTTGTACTTTCCTTCATTTTGTTTAAGCTGTTTGCTTTTAATTAGTGTTTGTACTTTCATATCAATGAAATGAGCATTGCAACTTTTGATTTCAATTCATTTTGTCTATTATCTGCACTTTTATACTTTCAATTATTTACTCTTTGTCCAAACTTTTAATTATGCAAATATTCGAGGGAGGATGATAAAAATGTTATACCCATAACTGTTGTCAGTATCCTTTCAATCAAACTTTGTTGACGATGTAAGGCATTGTTTCAACTCCCAAATACTGGAGAAATAAGGAAGTTATTCCCTTGTCAACCCCTTTGAGCCTAGAAGTAGGAGTTTCTTTCTTTACAAAAAACCTCAATCTTAACTTGGGGCAGGGTAGTTTCTCAGTTAACTTGGTTGTGCTTTCCTGCAATACACCCTTCATATAAAGGTTGCATTCACAAGTTTTCCTTCGCACACAGCAAGTAAGTGTCGAAGATGTTTTTCAAGCCAAAAAGCTGATAATGGTTCACTGTAATCATTAAAGCCATACAGTCACTCTCTTTCTTTAAAAATATATATATATATCTGTAATACCCCAAATTTTACCCTTATATTTAGTCGGTCATTTCGCATAGCATCTCATCTGTGCATTCGCTAACCACTAACAAGTCATGGAGGTGTTTGTTTTGCAGGATTTGGTTCCAGGGGTATTGGTCATTTTACGTGGATTCTGCTAATTCCTTGAAGACGGACTGTCATTAAGTTTTGAGGCATTTGAGACGCTATTTCTGAGGCGTTTATTTATCACCGGGTTTGATTATATCAAGGCGCCCTGTCCATGTGTTCGGTATCAAAAATTGCCGGGCACAACTGGATTTAAGATCCGTTTCATCACTCATGGTTTACTTCCAGAGCACTTCAGGTTCTGTTAATAAGGCACAGTTTTAATTGGGGATTATTGGATTGTGGCTCTTGGCATTTGGTCAGTGGAATTTTAATTACGAGTAATGTTATTGTTGATGCTGAAACTGTCGTGATTACGGTGCACATCCGTGTTTGGTTATGAAATGGTTGGTTAGAATTTAAAGTTGGAATGCGATTGAATTTAATCAAGTGCTGAGATTAAGACTACAAATGAACGAACAAGAATGTCGTTCGGGAAATGCTTATAGTTTATGACTATGTTAATGAGTTTAAACATTTGTGGATTTATTCACAAATATTTATAATTTATAACTAGAAATAAAGTAAGTAAATTCAAAACTGAGCAGGTCACGAATATAAAGGAAGGTCTGACATTTTATTTCATAAAAAAGATCATCATACAAAAGGGAGTAAATTGTTTCACATTCTTAATTGTGATAAAATTACAATTACGGATATTACATTAACTCTAAAAATCCTAAGTCCTAAAATTTCTAAGTGTCTTCATGATGTCCCTTGAGATTCTCCGCAAAATCTCCGATTCACCTGCACATCAAAACAGAACAAACAGAATAGAAAAATGTTAGAGTTTGTTTTCGACACTCTCAGGACAGCGTCATCATCGAGTGTCGGGAGTGGCACAACCGAAGCTGCGTCCTATCCCCCGTTACCGATCCGCGCCATTGGCGTCAGATCAGGTAACACCTGTTCTTATCATTACGGGACATCCGAGAGATAGAAGTGATAAAAGAAGCGGGACTTGGATTTCCAAACTGATACCAAGGCAAAGTTGGACTCGGACCCGGATGCCGGCAGGTCTGAGTCGTTTTTTTCAACACCTAAAATTCCACAACAGCATCAATACAAATTGATGACAGAAACTCAAAAACAAGACAGTTCATAAGATGCCACAAGTAAGTGGAAATTCAAACTGAAATGCAAGCCAAAACTGCATCAAACTGCATCAATTCTGAGGTCATGAAAACCGAGTCCAAACAGAACAAGAAAAATACAAATCAAGTTGCATCAAATTGCGTCAAAAAGTTCAGAAGAATCAAAAGTAAAAACAAGTCTCAATTTGATATCACAGCAGGTAGTCAGTTCGCAAGATACCGAAACGTGAATGATATCAAGTTAAGTTATCAAACCATAAATCATAGCGCAAACTATACCAGAGAAAGAACGAAGATAAGCTCATGTAATCACCGTGATATATCAGTTCAGGTTGTGTCCCAAGAATGCAAGGTATCGAACGGGGCATCAAAAATGAAATCACCAAATCACATAAGGGACAAGTGAATGCAGAAAGCAGTAGGAAAAAACAGCTTGATCTAGAACAAGTTCAAACAGCAGAACCAGTTCACCGTAATCCTTGGGTCACATAGGAAAATCGAAGCACAGAAGCTCAGGGCATCAGTTATAGCACATCATGGCCTCACAACCAATCTGAAAGCCAATAATCGATAGCAGCCCAGAACTCGTGTTCTGAACCCAACCAAGCATCGAAACCAACCAATCTCGAAGGCAACCGCGGCCTCATCGAAGAGGTTCCCTCATCAGGCTCAGACAAGCTGTCATCATCGCCACGTACCATTCTCGGCGGCGTCTAACTCAGCCAAAGCGTAGTACCTGTCCTGAAGAGAAAAGAAGAGGAAAAATAAGTGAATTCCAGCCGATAGCCAAACTGAACGAAGCAAGTTCACAAAATCCATGACAGTTCAGAATACGAGTGAATCCACAAGACAGGTATCGACTCGTTAAGGCCCAGCAATTGGATATCCACACCGAGAACAAGGGATCCCGTTCCACATCTGAAAAATAAAATCCAAAATATGTCAGAGAAACCCAAGTCGATCCAATCAAGGAACAAAATCAGCAATGTCCAAACGAAAATCAAAACAAAGTCGTTCAGTTATCAAATGAAAATCAGATCCATATCCGAAAATAGGGAATCCTGAAAAAGGAAAGTTCAGATTAGATGAGATCAAATATACCAGAAAAAACGAAATCCAATCTCACCAAAAATCCCAGACAAAATCAAATAGAATCTCAGCCAAATAATAACGTAAAAAATCATCAGTCCAGGCCCAAAAAGATGAAATCGGAAGAGTATAAGAAGGGAACAATCTCACCATGGTAAAAACCCTAACGGGTAGCCGCGAGAAAGAGAAGAACACACAAAATCGCAAACCCTAACGAACGAAATCGCGAAAGCCTCAGAGGAACGGACAAAGTCACATGCAAAACCATAGGCGGCGCGAATAAGGAGAACGGCCGCGAACTCAGACGAAGAACGATCGTCATCATCGTTCAGAACCTCACCGAACATCAATATCATCCACAGACGGCCGCGACATCGAAAGAAGAAGAAGTCTTCAACCAAGGTCATCACAAGACCTCAGATCGTTCAAACGAGGGACCACCGACGCCGTTTAACCAAACGACGGGCAATCTCCCGTTTTTGGCCTCAGCTCACGCCATCATCGGCTGATTTCACTTTAAACGTAAGCAATGGGACGTTTTTCATTACGAGTTTCATGTTTTGTTTCAGGAAATGAGAAGATGCAGAGAAGCGAGAAAGAAGAAAGGCGAGAGGAAGAAGAAGAGAGCGCCGTTCGCGAATGGGGGCATGAAACCCTAGCAGCGAGTTGCTGTTAGTTGGTGTGGGTTATGAGGGTTGGGTCTGGGGTTTGATCAGTCAGCCCAACCCGGTTTTTTTTCTTATTTTTTTTTTTTATTTTTTTTATTTATTTAGTTATATTTTGTTAAAATTTTTAATTAAAATTGTCCTTTTTCAAAAATAAATCAAACTTCTTTTTTCATAATAAAAAACTCTTTTAAATTAAAATAAATAACATAAAGCTTTTTATATATATAATAAAAAACCTTTTCCAAATAAATAATTTAAAGGTCATTTTAAAAATATGTAAGTTAGTTTTTAGATTAAGTTTAAAATATTTTAAAGGTTAAACATTACTTTTTCTCTTATAATTTTAATTAATATCTTTTCTTTAAAAACCATAAAAACCTTCAATATTACACTTTTTCTCCTGACTTGTCCAATTACTGTCTAATTTTGCTTATTAACAGTGTTCATCATTCGCAGCTCTTACGGCGTGTTTGGTTTATTTGAATTTCATAACAATATTGTAACTGCTTCTCATATGTAACCTCGCGAACCAATAGTCGCGCTTTAATTCCTGCTCTTTAAATTTCTACTTGCATAGTTAAATTAGGTCATTATTTCCTGTTTGCAATTCAATTATCTCACACCTTCATCAATATTTCTGTCACATTACACACACTGCCGAAGGAATTAGGTCTAGCCGTTTGACCGCCGTGTCAATAGTCCTCACCTTCAACCCTTACACCTACAAACCCTAATTTTCACAAATGCCTCGCCGCAGGCAAAATTACAAGTTTACCCCTAGCATTAGGTCAAAGAGTCGCCGTGCTCATTTTAGGGTTTCCCGCCGCGGAATCCCTAACCTAATTTAACCCTAATTACAACTTAACAATTCAACATAGAGATTTGGAGTTCCTACACTCCACGTAAGCGTGTCCTTAAGACATGTTTATTCCCCTTGAGACCTTGACCACAGTCAAGAAGTCTCTAACCTCCCTTTTGAGGGGAACTACGATTACTCTGATTCCACTCCCGTAAGGATACGTAGGCACAAGATGCGATGTCTTGCCGAGTAAACTTAGAATTAACCCCTTAGGTCTCCTTTCTCACTTTTAATCCCTTTGTACATATACCTTAAGCAAATAAATAAAGCAAAATAGTAAACATCTGAACAAAAGGTTCCTGTAGAGTACTACAGAAGTTTAGGGTGCTAATACCTTCCCTAAATTTAACCAACCCCCGAACCCTAGATCTCTCCCCGCATTGTGTTTACGATGCAAAATAGGTTTTCCCTCTTTTGACCTTTTCCTTCGGATAAATCAAAGAGCGGTTGTGAATTGAATTGCGATTCAAACTCATTAATAATTTGTAATCCTATTTCCACCGCAACAATATCAAAAGAAAAAAACCGCTAAGTCAAAACCTATGAAAGGGACTTAAGCAAAACTGGGGCATCCCGCTGACTGTAGTCTTCGCAAGAAATAGCTCAGGCAAAAGTTAGGGATAATAAAAAGAGGAGATCTTTAAATCTTCACCCTGAAAATCCTCAATAACCAAATGTTGTAAAGAAGCAGTGACTGCCATCTCAAGGGTCCTTGGACTTCTGGACCATTATCATGGCTATAATCAGTGCAATTCGTATAGGAACCTGAGTGCATATTCTGAGTTAGCTGAGCATAGGACTGGAGATCATCACGTAGATTCGGTGGGCACAAATAAACTTTGAGCCTTTATCCTTTGTTTCTTAAATCGTGAACCAGGCCACGTTACAACCCTCAAAAGACCTAACTGAAACAAGGTTATTTTGAAAGCATACTACAACAAGGTTGCATAAACTGACTCCAAAAGATCTTTGCAGATCATTTGTTTTGGGCATCATACCTGTTGCTTTACCTGTCACTTTTAAGTGTCTTGAACCACCGTGTTCTAACCAATGACTCATTTATTTTTCAAATGATTTTGATTTCAAAAGTTGCATGAACTTTACATTACCATGTTCGTATGAATACTTTTGTTTGCAAACTGGCTTTCCTCTCAAGGAATTTTCAATTATTGAGAAACTTGGTTGGTGATCCTATCAAAGGCAAGTTCTTTTCACATCCTATCGAAGAATCAGTTCAATATTTGTTCAAGGCAAGGTCTTCTCAAATGTAGTTTATCCATAAGATATTTCAAGACTTAGACTAGGGCAAGCTTTTCAAGCACCCAGCGGATCAGTCATCTTCAACAAGATGAAGCGATTATCAGTTTTACCTACAACAGACAACTAAACTGGGACAGTTTACTTGAAGAATCCCCATGCAGGTCTCCATCCTTCCTACAAGAATCATCAATTTGGCACAGTTTACCAGTGTGGCAGAGATATGTTCAGCGGTAGCATCATTAGTCCCTAAGAAGAATGGTTGTGATCTCCGTGTTGAGGAATCAGTCTTCCAGTCTTGTCTTCTCACCAAAAGAGTCGAGCCTTGTTGTCTGCGTTTGCATTTGCATTTGATCATATATCATATGCATAATTCATATACATATGCATAACATGGGTGTTTCATCCTCATTTGCATTTCTCCCGAGTTCGTGTTTTATCCACGTCTTACCTTGTGGTCAAAGTCCAACTAACTTGGCACCTACCAAACAAATTTTTGTGTCGTGTCTATCTGATGTTCTTCCAGATATTACATTTCCTATCCGTTGTTTTTCCGGATATGTTTATCTCTCTGATGTTTTTCCAGATTGAGTCTTTGTTCTGATGTTTTTCCCGAACTTATCTGATGGTTTTCAAGATATTTACCTTGATTCTGATGTTTTTCCAGAATCTACCCGATGTTTTTCCGGATATGTTTCTCTCTCTGATGTTTTTCCAGATTGAGTCTTTGTTCTGATGTTCTTCCAGAACTTATCTGATGGTTTTCCAGATATTTACCTTGATTCTGATGTTTTTCCAGAATCTATCCGATGTTTTTCCGGATGTGTTTCTCTCTCTGATGTTTTTCCAGACTGAGTCTTTGTTCTGATGTTTTTCCAAAACTTATCTGATGGTTTTCTAGATATTTACCTTGATTATGATGTTTTTCCAGAATCTATCCGATGTTTTTCCAGATGTGTTTCTCTCTCTGATGTTTTTCCAGATTGAGTCTTTGTTCTGATGTTTTTCCAGAACTTATCTGATGGTTTTCCAAATATTTACCTTGATTCTGATGTTTTTCCAGAATCTATCCGATGCTTTTCCGGATGTGTTTCTCTCTCTGATGTTTTTCAAGATTGGGTCTTTGTTCTGATGTTTTTCCAAAAATTATCTGATGGTTTTCCAGATATTTACTGTCATACCCCAAATTTTGACCCTTAGATCTTCATTATCATTTTAGGATCATACTCATATGATTATCTAACCCTAACCCAGTTCAAGTTTTTCTTTGTTTAAGACGCAGATGAATTATGGTTTCGCGCAGTTAAAATCGAAACTGTGAGATTTGATCAATCAATGTTTGAATGAATTAAATCATGAAACAAGTTCAATAATGCTATTTTATACCAAATGTGAAAACAATTTAAGGTTGTACCCCAGAATCAAGAATAGTGCAGTGTGGAGCCCCGATTAGGGTTTTGACTCAGGAAGAGTCAACTATAGTTGACTTTTGTGCTAGAATATATTTCAATGAGGGAATTGTGGTTTACAAGGTTCATATGGCCTATTGAAGTCCACTCAAAAAGTTTCAAAGGCTCGAGAAGTCCAGAACCCCCACAGACGACTCGGTGGTCACCGATCGATCGCGCCGTCGACGAAAAATCGGTTTTTCAAATTTAAGGATTGAGACTTCAAGATGTGAAGCAAAAATGTTCCATATGTCAATATAAGCTTGCTCATAAAATTTCATGGTCATTTGATCAAGGATGAAGGAATAATCGAGAAAATCGGGAATTAGGGTTTTGAAAGGGACAAGACCGTAACTTCCTAACCGCACATCCGATTGAGGTGGTTCCAAGCTCATTTGAAAGCTCTTGACAAGCTCTACAAAAGTCTCCCAGTGGTCCATTATCAAAAAATGCTTAGTTTTGGAGTTAGAGGAAAAACATTGCAAGAGGGGGAAATAACTTAGAAAATTTCTAAGTTATTTTGCCTTAAGAACCCTAAATTCAGCCAACTTTAGGAGGATTTTTCACCTAGTTTCAATTGGAATCAAGACTTATGGCCAACATGAATGTTTTAGTACTACATGAGGGCTTTCTAAAAAGTACAAGAACTCCTCAAGATGATTTATGAGCAGAAAGTTACATGTGTTCAAAGTTGGAGGTTTCACACTTTAGTCCCACATTACCCAATTTTGCAAAATCACTTCTTCCCTCCAATTGGGCCAATCTCAGCTTCCAAGACTTGTTCTAACTAATGTATAGAATATTTGTAGCATGCTAAAACAGAAATTATGCATGAGAAGTATCACAAAATTGAAATTGGAGTTTCATTGCCAAAGTTGAAAATGTTGAATTTTCCAAGCATGAGGTGTAAAGCTTCATCATGAGCCAGCCACTCTCCCATGCTTGTATCCTGATAAATGCATCAGTAACCCCTCAAAAATAGCTTGACCCTTGGGAAAAAGAGCAGCCAAGCCAACCAAGTGGGGTTTTTCTCAAAAATATAAGGCTTGCTTCATGGTGAAGAAAGGTCTCTAGCAAGCACCTCAATCCATTTCTCTATAAAAGGGGGGCTCATTCATCTCATTTGGGGGACAATTCATCTGATAAAATCCATAGAGAAGTTCTGTTACCACAATTCCTTGACCTTGCTTCAAATTTGCAAAAACACCAAATCTTTCAAAAACCACAAAAATGTCACTTTGCATCTTTCACATCAGAACTTTCTCCAAACTTTAAAACACTTCAAAGACCACATAGACAACCTTAAAATGACCCTCTGAAGCTGTTCCAACCATTAGTTTTCTCAAAAAACCAAAGGATCAAAAAGTCAAATGTCCATACACCATAGTTTGACCTCTATGTACTTTTCAAGCCAAATCACTCCATGAGCTGTTTCTCAACATTGAAACACTTTGAACACCTTCATGATATGATATTATAACTGACCATGGCTTCAAAGATCAGCTGGATTTACATTTGCCCAAACTGGTCTCAAATTTGCCTTCTTTCTTCAAAAGGAAGCAACTATCACAAGTGTGCTTAAAAGGGAGGGGATCTTGTTTTGCTGCTAGCTTGCTTGAGAGGGATCTACAAGAGGTTGGTACCTTAAAATTCTTTCCTTTGTATGCATAAATATCATGACAATATATTTGAGTTCTGCTTGATGGTTTGTATTTGGAATATTCGATCTGTTATCACTTGGTGTGCAACATTGATTATGTTGACTGCAACAAATCTGTTAATATTGGTACTGCTGTCTTGGTTTTTTTTAAAGTCATGTTCATTGCTATTAAAACAGTTTGGTATTTAAACATGATGCATAGGTCTTCTTAGTTATATTGTGAAGTTCTGTTATTGGATGTGTGTCACCAACTGTGTCAAGTTTGGATTTACCTTTACCATGTATGTCTTTGTGAGTCATGAATAAGGGGCTATTTTTTTGAGTAGGTTAGTTGTCATCATGTTTGGCTTATTCATGTCAGCATATCCATATTTTCTTGATTAAAACCTACTGTCAAATCTGGACAGCACCCTCCCCTCAAACCTCAAACTTTCTATCAAGCAAGTTTGGCTTAGAGATTCTCAAAAGTTGACAACAAACTAATGCCTTAGCTCTTAGTTGATTTACATTTGTCTAAAAATTGGCCATGCTGTCTTTGGTTGTTCAAACCATGGTTTCAAATTGCAACTCATGGACCAATTTTCCACTTTGGTGTTTTTGAAGGCATCTCCATTTTGGAACTTGCTTTATATCATATTTAAGATATGTTCAAACCAGCAGTCCCTCTAGAAAACCAACTGTTATAGTCTATGACTGCAAGTTGCATTTTTCAAAATTGCATTCGCAACTGACAAGCAATTACCTATTCTGTTGTGTTTTGATTCAGTTTAATTATTGGAACAAATCATATACATCTTTCACTCATGCCATGTTGCCACCACTTTAACATCCAATCTTTGTCTTGTATGTTGATATCATGTTTAGAAATTGTATGAAAATGACTTTTGGCAACTTTTGCACTGAACTTCCACCAGTGGAAGTTACCTTTAAAATCTGCCTGAAAATACTTTTGGCAACTTTTGCACTGAACTTCCACCAGTGGAAGTTACCTTTAAAATCTTCCTGAAAATACTTTTGGCAACTTTTGCACTGAACTTCCACCAGTGGACGTTACCTTTAAAATCTGCCTAAAAATACTTTTGGTCAATTTTCACCTTTTACCGTCCCGCCGCGGACACCCTTTACCCTTTATTCCTAACCTTAGGATTTGAGTCGCCGTGCTCAATTTTAGTGTCCCGCCGTGGACATCCCTCCCTTGATCCTAGCCTTAGGATTCGAGTCTCCGTGCTCACTTTTAACCGTCCCGCCATGGACAACCTTTAACTCTTTATCCTAGCCTTAGGATTCGAGTCGACGTGCTCACTTTTGGCGTCCCATTGTGGACATCCCTTATCAGAACAATTTCAACGTAGACTTGGAGTCGCCGCATTCCCTGTAAGTACTTCCTTATGAATACTTACATCCCTTTGGAACCTTGATCACAGTCAAGAATTCCTCATCCCTAGATAGGGGAACTACGATCGCTCTGATTTCTCGATGCGAATACGTAGGCACAAGATGCGATGTCTTGGCGAGCTCACTAACAACTAACTTCTCGTTTAACTTTACAATTTAAAGTTTGGAGTCGCCGTATTCTATTTAGTCGTCCCGCCGTGGGCATTTCCCTATTTATCTTTACAACTTAGGCTTGGAGTCGCCGTGCTCTATTTAGTCGTCCCGCCTGGGACATTCCCTTCCATTTAACATAGCAGTTCTTTATCCCTAGATAGGGGAACTACGATTGCTCTGATTCCATTCTCGTCCGGATACATAGGCACGAGATGCGATGTCTTCGCGAGCAAACTTTGTACATACTCTTTATACTTTAGATCTTTACCTTAGCACTTTTCCCTTTAGCAAGCAAACTTTAGCAAACACAAATATTAACAAGAGGTTCCTTTAGAGTACTACAGATGCTTAGGACGCTAACACCTTCCCTAGGTATAACCAACCCCCGAACCTTTAGATCTCTCTTTGCTCAGCTTTAGGCCTTGCCTTTTGCTTTGCATTCTTATAGGTTTTTCTTTCTTTAAACCTTTCCTTTTTGGATAAATTAAAGTCCGGTTGTAAATGAATTAAGATTCAAGTTAATCAATAGCTTGGTATCCAGATTTCACCGCAACAAAAAATGGCGACTTCACTGGGGATAAAAACTTCCCCTAAGAGGGTTAAGCCCACCTTGTTTATATCTGTGTTTGTTATATGTTTAATTGCTTTTATATTTGTATATATTTTTACATATATCTGTCTGTGCTTGGGTTTTTCTGTATAGAGGTTTGTTACTTTGAGTGGTAAGGATAGTACTATGCCCGTACTTGAGCGCACTTATGATAGGATGGTGGTATATTTAAGAAGGCTTATAGGGAGTTGATTCCCGACCAAGCTAACTTGAGAAACCACCGCTCAGTAGAGGCCCTTCTGAGAGTTAGTATTATTAAAAGAGTATTTGTGAAAACAATACTACTTTCTACATAGGAGCCCGTGACACTGAGGACTTTTAGTTACCTTTTACCCTACTTGGCCTTTTAGGACGTAGTGCGATGACTATAAGGGAGAAATTCTGAAGTAGTTGATACGCGATACTACACTCAGACGAGACTCTCTTGAGAATATTATTGATTTCCAAGTATTTGGTGTGTCGATAATATCCGAGAGATGGGTTGTTGACTCTGGGAACTTTGTTAGAACCTGTTGTACAAGTGCTTTACCCCTAGTACATACCCTATGATTGGTTCTTCACTCAAACTCCATGTTGTGATCTTGAACCTTTGAACCTGTTATGTGTGATTTATATCTTCTCTTGCATCACATTGCATTGCATTTGCATCTTTGCATGGTTCCTTGCATACCTCTGTTTGCCTGGTCGCTCATGTCCAGCTGTCTTCATTATCCAGTATACCTTTGAGTTGTCAAGCTGATTCCTCGACACCGATATCGGACTAGAGCAAACTATAGACACAATATGTCAGAACAGGAAGTACACAATGCAGAAGTTCGAATGGAGATCGATGAATTGAAGTCAGGCATGACTAAACTCACTGAGATGCTTCAAGTATTGATTGCCAGAGGAGAGCCATCTCAAAGAACTGTTATTCAGGAAGTTTCTAGTGCTGAGCCCCCTCCTGTTCAGATGCCACAATCAACTTGGCCAGAGTTTGGTTTACCTCCCAACTATTCTCCACCTCTTGCATCTACTTCCATGATTGGTCAGACTGTCAGACCAGTTTTTCCAGCTCCCGTCTTTACAGAGCCCAGACTTGTGGTCCACACTGTTGCTCAGAACGACCAAGCTCCCTTTAAGACTCCTTTCTTTGACTACAATGCTGCTAGTGCTCAAGGTGAAAACCATGAAGATTTTGTTGAGCCTGAGATTATCCGTGAACAGTTTCATAATATAGACAAGAGACTCAAAGCCGTTGAGGGTACTGACTTTTTCAACATTGATGCAAACAATATGTGCTTAGTTTCTGGTCTAGTTATGCCTACAAAGCTCAAGACTCCAGAGTTTGTGAAATATAAGGGGCACTCATGTCCTAGAGCCCATTTGGTTATGTACTACCGAAGGATGGCAGCCTACACCAACAATCAGAAGTTGCTCATCCATTGCTTCCAAGACAGCTTAAGCGGTGCTTCTCTCAAGTGGTATATGAATTTGGAACATAAGAGTGTCCACTGCTTCCAAGATCTCGCTAATGCCTTCATGAGACAATACAAGTACAATCTGGATATGGCTCCTGACCATCGTCAACTTCAAAACATGTCTCAAAGTAAGAATACGCTCAACGTTGGAGAGAGTTAGCTTCCCAAGTTGAACCCCCTTTAGCAGAGAAAGAATTAACTGGAATTTTCATGGATACTTTATCTCCTTTCTATTGGGAAAAGATGATTGGAAGCGTGTCTTCAAACTTCACAGATCTGGTGACTATTGGTCAAAGGTTAGAAGAAGGGCTGAAAAAGGGTAAGGTATCCAAAGTTATTGAATCTTCTAATGGTGTAAAGAAGCCCTTTGGGAATTTCCATAAGAAGAAAGAAGAACATACCAATGTTGTCATGGCTGAAGTGAGGAGGCCTCATCCCCAACCTCAGTATAATCACTCTACCGTTGCTGCTATTACTGCTCCACGACCAGTTCAAAATCCTCAACATCCTGCTATTAGACCGAACCAGTATCAGAATAGGAATCAGTTCGATCCTATTCCCATGACTTATACAGAATTGTATCCGAGCCTGGTTCAACAAGGGTTGATCACTACAAAGACTCTGCAAACTCCAGATTCTCTTCCAGCTGGATTTAGAGCTGATCTCCATTGTGCTTTTCATGAAGGTGCCCCAGGCCACGACTTGGAGCATTGTTTTGCATTGAAAGCTAGGGTGCGTGAATTGATTAGAACTGGGATCCTTGATTTTACAGACAGTCAGCCGAATGTTCAGAAAAATCCTCTACCAGAGCATCAAAAGTGAAACTTCAGTCTGACTTCAGCAGACCATCTTTTTGAGCGCCAGTGTTTCAGACAGGACAACCCATCTTTGTACTGATTTAGTCACTAGGCCTTTTTGTTTCTCATTGTTTGCATTCTCCTTATTTTGTTTAAGCTGTTTGCTTTTAATTAGTGTTTGTACTTTCATTTTAATGAATGAACATTACAACTTTTGATTTCAATTCATCTATTGCGTGCACTTCTGTGCTTTAACTTTCAAATATTTACTCCTTGTCCAAATTTTTGATTATGCAAATATTGGAGGGAGGATGATGAAAATGTTATACCCATAATTGTTGTTAGTATGCTTTCAATCAAACTTTTGTTGACGATGTAAGGCATTGTTTCAACTCCCAAACACTGGAGAAATAAGGAAGATAATCCCTTGTCAACCCCTTTGAGCCTAGAAGTTGGAGTTTCGTTCTATACAAAAAACCCGCAGTTTTAACCTTGGGGTGGGTAGTTCTCAGTTAACTCGGTTGTGTGTTCATACAAGACACCTTTCATATAAAGGATGCAACTACAATATTTCCTTCGCACACAACAAACAAGTGTTGAAAATGTTTTTCAAGCAAAAGACGATGATGGTTCACCTTAATCATTAAGCTAGGTAGCCACTTTATTTAAAACAAAGAAAAAGATATCAAAGAAAAAAGCCCGCTAAGTCAAAACCTATGAAGGAGACTTAGGCAAAACTGGGGCATTCCGCTGACTGTAAAACTCTAAAAGAAACAGTTCAGGCAAAAGTTAGGGATAATAAAAAGAGGAGATCTTTAAAGTCCTTACCATATAGATCCTCAATGAATTCAAAACAACCAAATGTTGTAAACAAAAGCAGTGACCGCCTTTTCAAAAAAGACTGTTAACTTCTGAACCATTATCACTATCATCAGTGCAATTCCTAACCTAGGGGAAACTGAACGCATAGTCTGATTTAAACTGAGCCTAGGACTGGAGATCATCACGTAGATGGGGTGGGCACCAAATAAACATTGAGCCTTTATCCTTTGTTTCTTAAACCGTGAACCAGGCCACACTACAATCCTCAAAAGACCTAATTGAAACAAAGTTATTTTGAAAGCATACTACAGCGAGGTTGCGTAACCTGACTCCTAAAGATTTTTGTAAATCAACTATTTTTGACAGTACGCCTTTGCTTTAAACTTTGAGTGTCTTGAACCGCCGTGTTCTGACCATTGACTCTTTTACTTTGCATATTTCAAAAATGATTTTGATTTCAAAAGTTGCATGAACTTTACATTACCATGTTTGTATGAACACTCTTGTTTGCAAACTGGATTTCCTCAAGGAATTTTCAAACATTGAGAAACTTGGTCAGGTGATCTTAGCAGGGGCAAGTTCCTTTTACATCCTGTCAAAGAATCAATTCAATATTTGTTCAAGACATGGTATTCTCAGAACTAGTTTATCCATAATATATTTCAAGACTCAGACTGGGGCAAGCTCTCCAAGCACTCAGTAAATCAGTCATCTTCAAAAATCAAGACAAGCTGAAGTCATCATCAGTTTTCATCCACAACAGACAGCTCAACTGAGGGCAGTTTACTTGAGGAATTCCCAAAACAACTCTTTATCCTTCCTACAAGGATCATCAGTTTGGTATAACTTATCAGGGTGGCAGAGATGTGTTTAACAATAGCATCTTCAATCCACCGGGTAGATTGAAAGTGATCTCCATGTTGAGGAATCAGTCATCCAGTCTTGTCTTCTCACCAAGAGAGTCGAGCCTTGTCATCGGCATTCGCATTTGCATTTGATCATATATCATCTGCATAATTTATACATGCGTATATCATAAGCATAATTCATATACCTGCGCATATCATGGGTGCTTTATTCCCCAATTTGCTTTTCTCTCCCGAGGTCGTGTTTTACACACGTCTTACCTCGTTTACCTTACCTGGGTGCTTTACTCCCCATCTACCTGGCATCATGGTGTTTTACTCCCATCTGCCTGTTCTCCCGAGGTCGTGTTTTACTCGCGTCTTACCTTGCGGACGAACTCCGGTTTACCTTACCTGGGTGCTTTACTCCCCATCTACCTGGCATCATGGTGTTTTACTCCCATCTGCCTGTTCTCCCGAGGTCGTGTTTTACTCGCATTTTACCTTGTGGATGAGTTTACCTTACTTGGGTGCTTTATTCCCCATTTACTTCCTTTCTCCCGAGGTCGTGTTTTACTCACGTCTTACCTTGTGGACGAATTACAATTTCCTTGGCATCATGGGTGCTTTATTCCCCATTTGCCTCTTTCCTCCGGTGTTGCTGTTTTCCCCAATGAGCAGTTACTCGTTGTTATACCGTTTTGTTATTGTCTTGCGTCATAAAGCATCATTTAGAATTCATGGCATATTAACATTTGTCCTTTTGCATACCATTGGATCTAAGGGACAAAATTTCTGGTCTTCTATATTTAAATACCTTTCACTACGATTTTGCAAGGATTCTCATCTCTCACCGCCATCCAGTGAAAGATATTTAAATATGGGCAAATGTTGAATTTTCCAAGCATGAGGTGTAAAGCTTCATCATGAGCCAGCCACTCTCCCATGCTTGTATCCTGATAAATGCATCAGTAACCCCTCAAAAATAGCTTGACCCTTGGGAAAAAGAGCAGCCAAGCCAACCAAGTGGGGTTTTTCTCAAAAATATAAGGCTTGCTTCATGGTGAAGAAAGGTCTCTAGCAAGCACCTCAATCCATTTCTCTATAAAAGGGGGGCTCATTCATCTCATTTGGGGGACAATTCATCTGATAAAATCCATAGAGAAGTTCTGTTACCACAATTCCTTGACCTTGCTTCAAATTTGCAAAAACACCAAATCTTTCAAAAACCACAAAAATGTCACTTTGCATCTTTCACATCAGAACTTTCTCCAAACTTTAAAACACTTCAAAGACCACATAGACAACCTTAAAATGACCCTCTGAAGCTGTTCCAACCATTAGTTTTCTCAAAAAACCAAAGGATCAAAAAGTCAAATGTCCATACACCATAGTTTGACCTCTATGTACTTTTCAAGCCAAATCACTCCATGAGCTGTTTCTCAACATTGAAACACTTTGAACACCTTCATGATATGATATTATAACTGACCATGGCTTCAAAGATCAGCTGGATTTACATTTGCCCAAACTGGTCTCAAATTTGCCTTCTTTCTTCAAAAGGAAGCAACTATCACAAGTGTGCTTAAAAGGGAGGGGATCTTGTTTTGCTGCTAGCTTGCTTGAGAGGGATCTACAAGAGGTTGGTACCTTAAAATTCTTTCCTTTGTATGCATAAATATCATGACAATATATTTGAGTTCTGCTTGATGGTTTGTATTTGGAATATTCGATCTGTTATCACTTGGTGTGCAACATTGATTATGTTGACTGCAACAAATCTGTTAATATTGGTACTGCTGTCTTGGTTTTTTTTAAAGTCATGTTCATTGCTATTAAAACAGTTTGGTATTTAAACATGATGCATAGGTCTTCTTAGTTATATTGTGAAGTTCTGTTATTGGATGTGTGTCACCAACTGTGTCAAGTTTGGATTTACCTTTACCATGTATGTCTTTGTGAGTCATGAATAAGGGGCTATTTTTTTGAGTAGGTTAGTTGTCATCATGTTTGGCTTATTCATGTCAGCATATCCATATTTTCTTGATCAAAACCTACTGTCAAATCTGGACAGCACCCTCCCCTCAAACCTCAAACTTTCTATCAAGCAAGTTTGGCTTAGAGATTCTCAAAAGTTGACAACAAACTAATGCCTTAGCTCTTAGTTGATTTACATTTGTCTAAAAATTGGCCATGCTGTCTTTGGTTGTTCAAACCATGGTTTCAAATTGCAACTCATGGACCAATTTTCCACTTTGGTGTTTTTGAAGGCATCTCCATTTTGGAACTTGCTTTATATCATATTTAAGATATGTTCAAACCAGCAGTCCCTCTAGAAAACCAACTGTTATAGTCTATGACTGCAAGTTGCATTTTTCAAAATTGCATTCGCAACTGACAAGCAATTACCTATTCTGTTGTGTTTTGATTCAGTTTAATTATTGGAACAAATCATATACATCTTTCACTCATGCCATGTTGCCACCACTTTAACATCCAATCTTTGTCTTGTATGTTGATATCATGTTTAGAAATTGTATGAAAATGACTTTTGGCAACTTTTGCACTGAACTTCCACCAGTGGAAGTTACCTTTAAAATCTGCCTGAAAATACTTTTGGCAACTTTTGCACTGAACTTCCACCAGTGGAAGTTACCTTTAAAATCTTCCTGAAAATACTTTTGGCAACTTTTGCACTGAACTTCCACCAGTGGACGTTACCTTTAAAATCTGCCTAAAAATACTTTTGGTCAATTTTCACCTTTTACCGTCCCGCCGCGGACACCCTTTACCCTTTATTCCTAACCTTAGGATTTGAGTCGCCGTGCTCAATTTTAGTGTCCCGCCGTGGACATCCCTCCCTTGATCCTAGCCTTAGGATTCGAGTCTCCGTGCTCACTTTTAACCGTCCCGCCATGGACAACCTTTAACTCTTTATCCTAGCCTTAGGATTCGAGTCGACGTGCTCACTTTTGGCGTCCCATTGTGGACATCCCTTATCAGAACAATTTCAACGTAGACTTGGAGTCGCCGCATTCCCTGTAAGTACTTCCTTATGAATACTTACATCCCTTTGGAACCTTGATCACAGTCAAGAATTCCTCATCCCTAGATAGGGGAACTACGATCGCTCTGATTTCTCGATGCGAATACGTAGGCACAAGATGCGATGTCTTGGCGAGCTCACTAACAACTAACTTCTCGTTTAACTTTACAATTTAAAGTTTGGAGTCGCCGTATTCTATTTAGTCGTCCCGCCGTGGGCATTTCCCTATTTATCTTTACAACTTAGGCTTGGAGTCTCCGTGCTCTATTTAGTCGTCCCGCCTGGGACATTCCCTTCCATTTAACATAGCAGTTCTTTATCCCTAGATAGGGGAACTACGATTGCTCTGATTCCATTCTCGTCCGGATACATAGGCACGAGATGCGATGTCTTCGCGAGCAAACTTTGTACATACTCTTTATACTTTCGATCTTTACCTTAGCACTTTTCCCTTTAGCAAGAAAACTTTAGCAAACACAAATATTAACAAGAGGTTCCTGTAGAGTACTACAGATGCTTAGGATGCTAACACCTTCCCTAGGTATAACCAACCCCCTAACCTTTAGATCTCTCTATGCTCAGCTTTAGGTCTTGCCTTTTGCTTTGTATTCTTATAGGTTTTTCTTTCTTTAAACCTTTCCTTTTTGGATAAATTAAAGTCCGGTTGTAAATGAATTAAGATTCAAGTTAATCAATAGCTTGGTATCCAGATTTCACCGCAACATTTACCTTGATTCTGATGTTTTTACAGAATCTATCCGATGTTTTTCCGGATATGTTTCTCTCTCTAATGTTTTTCCAGACTGAGTCTTTGTTTTAATGTTTTTCCAGAACTTATCTGATGGTTTTCCAGATATTTACCTTGATTCTGATTTTTTTCCAGAATCTATCCGATGTTTTTCCGGATATGTTTCTCTCTCTGATGTTTTTCCAGACAGAGTCTTTGTTCTGATATTTTTCCAGAACTTATCTGATGGTTTTCCAGATATTTACCTTGATTCTGATGTTTTTCCAGAATCTATCCGATGTTTTTTCGGATATGTTTCTCTCTCTGATGTTTTTCCAGTTTGAGTCTTTGTTCTGATGTTTTTCCGGAACTTACCTGATGGTTTTCTAGATATTTATCTTGATTCTGATGTTTTTCCAGAATCTATCCGATGTTTTTCTGGATGGGTTTCTCTCTCTGATGTTTTTCCAGATTGAGTCTTTGTTCTTATGTTTTTCCGGATATGTTTCTCTCTCTGATGTTTTTCCAGACTGAGTCTTTGTTCTGATGTTTTTCCAGAATTTATCTGATGGTTTTCCAGATATTTACCTTGATTATGATGTTTTTCCAGAATCTATCCGATGTTTTTCCGGATGTATTTCTCTCTCTGATGTTTTTCCAGACTGAGTCTTTGTTCTGATGTTTTTCCAGAACTTATCTGATGGTTTTCCAAATATTTACCTTGATTATGATGTTTTTCCAGAATCTATCCGATGTTTTTCCGGATGTGTTTCTCTCTCTGATGTTTTTCCAGATTGAGTCTTTGTTCTGATGTTTTTCCAGAACTTATCTGATGGTTTTCCAGATATTTACCTTGATTCTGATGTTTTTCCAGAATCTATCCAATGTTTTTCCGAATGTGTTTCTCTCTCTGATGTTTTTCAAGATTGAGTCTTTGTTCTAATGTTTTTTCAGAACTTATCTGATGGTTTTCCAGATATTTACCTTGATTCTGATGTTTTTACAAAATCTATCCGCTGTTTTTCCGGATATGTTTCTCTCTCTAATGTTTTTCCAGACTGAGTCTTCGTTTTGATGTTTTTCCAGAACTTATCTGATGGTTTTCCAGAACTTATCTGATGGTTTTCCAGATATTTACCTTGATTCTGATTTTTTTCCAGAATCTATCCGATGTTTTTCCGGATATGTTTCTCTCTCTAATGTTTTTCCAGACTGAGTCTTTGTTCTGATGTTTTTCCAAAACTTATCTGATGGTTTTCCAGATATTTACCTTGATTCTGATGTTTTTCGAGAATCTATCCGATTTTTTTCCGAATATGTTTCTCTCTCTGATGTTTTTCTAGATTGAATCTTTGTTCTGATGTTTTTCCAGAACTTATCTGATGGTTTTCCAGATATTTACCTTGATTATGATGTTTTTCCAAAATTTATCCGATGTTTTTCCGGATATGTTTCTCTCTCTGATGTTTTTCCAGTTTGAGTCTTTGTTCTGATGTTTTTCCAGATACTCTCCTTAAATTCTGATGTTTTTCTGGATATATATATCTTTTGTTCTGATGTTCTTCCAGAACTCCTTTGTTGCTTACTTGATGTTCTCCTAGATATGTCTTCAAATAGCCTTCTAAAAGGTTTCAAATATACCTTCAAAATATATGTCTTCAATGTGTTTCTTTGGATATGTTTCGGAGTTTATTCGAGTATCTCTGGTATATTTCAGAGTTCATTCAATGTTCTTCTGAATGTCTCTAATGTTTGTTTTTGTGTCCCTGTTGTATTTCTCAGGTTTCTCCTCACCTCATTCATTGATATTTTGAATGTTGTGACTCTTTTCCATCCAATTCCATTCATGGATGATGATTGTTGCTTCCCATGTGTTGTTGTGTTTCCTAGTGAGTAGTTGCTCGTTGTTATGCCGTTCTTTTATTTTTGCTCGTGTGTCTGCATTTGTCTTGCATCCAAGCATCATAAAGCATCATTTAGTTGTCATTGCATTTCAGCATTTGACCTTTTGCAAACCATCCGATCTAAGGGACAAAATTTTTGGTTTGCTATATTTAAATACCTTTCACTACGATTTTATGAGGATTATCATCTCTCATTGCCATCTGGTGAACATATTTAAATAGGGGCATTTGTTGCACCCCAAATTTTGACCCCTTAGATCATCATCATCATTCTAGGAGCATTATCATTGTTTATCTAACCTTAACCTATTTCAAGTTTGTCTTTGTTAAGATACATGTGAATTAGGGTTCCGTACAGTTGGAAATCGAGGTTTCAATGGTTTAATCAGTCAATGCCTTGGATTGATTATCCATGAAGAATGACTCTACACCATCAATAATACTCCATTGGGTCAAGTATGAATCCAATTTGAGATTGTCACCCGAAGATTAAAAACAGTGCAGTTCAGGACCCCCGATTAGGGTTTCTGAACAAGAAAAGTCAAATGTGGTTTGAATTTCGATTTAAAGGTGTTACAATAATGGAGTTATGGTCCATGAAGCTCATATGGATTAGGGAAGTCCACTAAAGAAGTTTCAAGGCCTCAGAAGACCCACGACACCAACAGTCGATTCAGAGGTTTTCGATCGTTCGGTTCGTCTGACTGAAAAGTCAACCCATTAACCAACAGGGTTTTAACCAAACATTGAAGCCAAATATGTTCCCAACATAATTTAATATCTAATCATGAAGTTTTGTGACCAATTGATCAAGAATTGAGAAGTAATCGAAAAGTTGGAGAATTAAGGTTTTGAAAAGGGCAAAGCCATAACTCCTTAACCACACAGGGGTTTTTGACCTAGTTTCAAGAGGAATGAGTTCTTAAAGCAAACATAAACATTGTAGTACCTAATTGGGGCTTTCTAAAAAGTACAAGTGTGTTCCATAACTCTTCCTGGTTAGAGAGAACCGAGGTCCACAAGTTGGCAAAAACTCGCATTGGCAAAACCAGGTCAGCATGAGTTTTTTGATTCCAAAACCTCTCCAAATCGATGCTAATCAAAGATTAATCCTCGTTTATGATGTTTATATTGATAATGAACATTTGTACATCAATTCCAACGAAAATGGCACAAATATCAAAGGAAATCATTATTTAATGCAAGTTGCAAAAGTGGATAGTGAAGAAAGAGAAAAAAGGTGGCTACCCTTGTCAAATCATCAACTTTAATTCAACAAGTCACCTCCTATCCTATCAATCATGATGAAAAAATCTATGGGGCATGGAGAGTATCTTAGTAGAGTGGCTTAAAGACAAAGATGAAGATTGCATTGGAAAACTCAAGAATTTTCATGATGGAAGGTTAAAATTGGCAATTTGCTTCACTTTTACCCATACCTTGATCCAAGGCTTTTGGCTATAAATAGAACTCACTTCCTATATCACAAACACACAAGTTTCATGCTAGAAACCAGCTAGAACTTCATTTCTTACACAATCACAAGTTCTTGCAAAATCTCATTAAGTTTCCAAAATCCATCAAAATCTACTTTTGCAAAACACCTTTCAAAACCATTTCCAAACTTTTTCCAACTCAAGAAACACTTCAAACACATAAAATATGATGTATTGAAGCTATCCAAATCACTTCCATATTTATGTAACAAGGTTCTAGTGAGTTGGTCTTTGAAATCTTTGGATTTTGGATATTTTCCTTCATTTACAAGGCATTTCGTCCACTAGCATGCTTGGAGGTTGTTTGGAGCATCTATTCATCATCCTAGGAACATTTGTAGATCTTGGAAGAGCTTTCAAGATCTCTGGTTTTCTTATTGCTTAGTATATCCTCAAGAGGTAAGTGTCTCGCCGCACTCTATGTAAGTATCTCGCCGCAGAAATTTACTTTCCCTTTGGAACCTTGAACACAGTCAAGAGTTCCTCACCCTAACCAGGGGAACTACGGTTGCTCTGATTCCATTCCCGTCAGGATACGTAGGCACGAGATGCGATGTCTTGGCGAGAAAACTTTGTATATACTTTATGTCTTTACCCTTAGCACATTTCCTTTAGCAAGCAAACTTTTGCAAACACAATTACTAACAAGAGGTTCCTATAGAGTACTACAAATGTTTAGGATGTGAAATACCTACCCTAGGCATAACCAACCCCCGAACCTTTAGATCTCTCTTTGCTTAGCTTTAAGTCTTGCTTTCTGCTTTGCGTTTTAATAGGTTTTTTCTTTCTTTAAACCTTTCCTTTTTGGATAAATTAAAGTCCGGTTGTGAATTTAAGAATTAAGATTCAAGTTAATCAATAGCTTGGTATCACGATTCTCACCGCAACAGCGACCAAAATGACCTAAGTTCAATGCCTAACATAAAAGAAATATGGAATTGAAGATTACCTAATGGAGACACTCCGTTGGTGCTTTAATTGAGGTTAAGCTTGATCCAAAGTGTGCAGATCCACTCTAATTCACTTGAGGAAGAAGAAGCTTGCTTCAATTTGCTTTGAAATGGCTTGGATCGTGATTCACGATTTTCAAATTTGCTCTCACTTTCCAAAATTGAAATCTGAGCTCCCTCCACAAAAGTGAACTTCTGAGCTCTCTATTTTGATTTGGAGTTTTTATATTATAGACATGTGAAGCAATTGGAGGCCCATGGTGCTCCAATTTGCTAAACTTTGAAAATGCGCAATTCTTGGATGCTTGCCATGTTCACGTGAAAACTGCAGGCTACACACTTTAATTTTATTTGAATTTACAGCTGATAACTTGGATTTTACATGTGGATTGAAATTGAGCTTGATTGTGGTCCAATTATGGAGTTTTGATGTGAAACTTTTTAATGAAGCAAGCTTCAATTCCACGTGATTTTCACCTCAAGACCCAAAGTAACCTTGTGCAATTTGTACATTGGAGCATTGTGAACAAAGTTGGATACAAACATGGCATGAAAAAGTCCTAAAACTAATTCAATTGATATCACCTTCTAAAAATCCAAATTTCACTTGAATTTCTTCACCAATGTTCATAGCCGTGCATAATTCAAGCTAACCTTCAGTTCCATGATGAAATTGAGGTCATTTGGGACAACTTTCATGTTGGTGAAAGTTCCATTTGAAGTGCTTAAAGGCATGAACATGACCTATAACCAAAATGACTTATAATCAAAGTTTCCCAAAATACCCTTACCTTGAAAGCTTCATAAATTGAGTTGCACAAATGATATGAAGGACTTCTAGGACTTTTTGGAAAGCCAATAGAATGAGGAAAAACTTTCATGTTCATTAAAAGTATAGGAGAAACTTGATTCTAGGTCAAACGTGCCTTGGAAGTGAGTTGACTTTTGTGGACTGAAAAATATGTTCATCTGAGACCTCTAACTTGAGTTCCACAAACCTAATGGATGAGTTCTAGTACTCAAAAGAAATCTTAGAGCATGCCCTACAAGTCTCATGTTTGCATCAAAGTGAGATTACACTTGTCTCTTGAGGTATGTGGTCTTGAAGTTAGCTCCTAAAGAAGGGGATTTTACACTGACATCCTCTGAAACCCTAAATTAGTAACTTCTCACACTCTTGATTATTCTTGATTTGAACTTGAAATAACATCCTAGATGTCTCAACGTGACTTCCCATGACTCTAATGACTTAGAACCAAGTCTCAAACTCCTTTAAGCCAACAGTTGACCTTGCACTAAGCAGATGAAACCCTAGGTGCACAAATTTTGCCTATCAACTCTTGCAAATGATATGACCACTTGGATAAGCTCCTCCATGACGTCAAAGCACTCAATGAGCTTCTCCAACATCTCCTATCCATAACCATGGCCTTGAGAACCCCTGATGATTTTCAATTGACCCCCAAGATAGGAGATAAGCAACACTTGTCAATCTTCTCCCTCAGAGAACTTTGACCTCTTCTTGGTGAGTATAAGCCTTGGATAACTTGAGTAACCCCTCTTGCTTGAGCTTGAAACACTTGATAACATTCTCTTGGATGGCACACCTCCTTTGATCCCCTGAAAAGAACAAATCTATGCAAATGCAAATGCTAAAAATGAAATGAAACATAAGCCAAGTAAAGAAAAAGGTTGGGCAAATTTTGGGGTACAACAATTGCCCCTATTCAAGCGACTTGGACCTAACTGGGTGAAAAGTGAACGACTTTCAAACAATCAAGGTAAAAGACGGTTGAATACCAAAGAACCCGAAAATTTGCCAACTGTAGAAATAAAACTGCAAACCCTTCTGGGGACAAAAATCTTCGGAAATAACGAAATCTAATAGTTGCAACAGCAACAAACTAACTGATTACCAACTAGAAAGCATCGACACACAGTTGGAAGAAACATCTGCTAACACGCAAGCAGCGAAACTAAGTCGAAAAGATCATCTGGTATTACCATCAGGCATTTATTGAAACAATAGGCATCGAACCCGAAGGTCGGCTCAACACGCAGCTGAGAAGAAACATATGACATCACCACCACGCATCTGTTAAATAAAAACATGCATCGAACCCGAAGGCCGGATGAAACCAAAGCTGAGAAAAACATCTGACATCGCCTCCAGGCATCTGTTAAATAAAAACAGGCATCGAACCCGAAGGACGGATCAACACGCAGTTGATAAACTTCTGCTAACCAGCAGGCATTCGCTAAATAAAAGCGAGCATCGAACCCGAAGGCCGATCAACATGCAGTTGATAAACTTCTAATGACAATTCACAAAAGAACTCCGCTGGGGAAAGAGAAACTTAAACAAGTAACTCTGGCGGGGAGAGAAAAGAGAAGCTTAACCAAGCAATTCTGGTGACGACCTCACTAGGGAAGGAAGAGAAACTTAACCAAGCAACTCTGTTGGGAAACACCTGATAAGATGAAACACATCCATCGCGAATCTTTTGCCGAGGTCTGGATACCTGTACAGACTAAAGAATTAATATCACAGATTGCCATGGTCTGAAAACCACACGGACAAAGGAAATCACATAATAATCTGCCATGGTCTGGATATCACACGGGCAAAGGAAGCCATCCATCTGTTGGAAATACACCTGAAAAACAAGAGGTAACAACCTGGCTTATGTTTCACATGCATATGTTTGGATATGACGTAATGCTCCATACGAAGTTGAAATGCTACGCGTTTCTGAGAATGCTATGCACAATGCAAAATGCACCAGAACCGAATCACCAAAATAAATGCTAAAGGGACAAAGCCAACTCTGTTGGGGAGGGATAAAACATGCCAATTACGATTGTACTTATGCTGGGAGCAACAAGCCCTGGATGGCCTCCTGGAAAAGTACTTTCCCGAGTAATATTGCTCTGACGAGAACAAAAATCCACCCTGCTGGGGATCAACTTAGACTCTACCGGGGAAAACGCCCTGAATGGCCTACCAAAATACCACTCTTCTAGGGTTCGCCCGACTCGGCTGAGGAGAACAAGTCCACTCTACTAGGGAAATAACACAACATGCTAAACCATAACTCTGCCGGAG
Organism: Lathyrus sativus; assembly: GCA_963859935.3. Lineage (NCBI taxonomy): Eukaryota > Viridiplantae > Streptophyta > Magnoliopsida > Fabales > Fabaceae > Lathyrus > Lathyrus sativus. Next base: position 482,105,607 of record OZ012738.1, read on the forward strand.
ATCAAATCAAATCCTACTAAGAGAAAATGCCCTGAACGACCTTCCAAGATACAACTCTCCTGGGGAAAGGAGACGACCCGACCGGGGAAAGACAACCAAACGCTGGAGATAAGTCTAACCTGTTGGGAAATCAACGAATATGCAGGGGATAAAAATCGAACACTGAGATTAACTTCACTTTACCGAGAAATCAGCCCTGAATGGCCTCCTAAAACACCGAAGTCCTTTTATGGTACAAAAAAACACATCTGGGAACCATCCTGCTCTACTGAAGATTAAAAATCCAACCTACCTGGGATTGCTCAGTTGGGGATAACCGAATAAGATTGGCTGGGAAATTATCCCACACTCTTTCTTCTGTGGATAAAGAATAACAATTCGCAGGGAATATCTTCACTCTGCGGGGAAGAACAACAGCTTTGTTGACTCAGATGGGGATTGGACAATGAGAGGAAACCTCTTCGACTTCCGCTTGGGGAATGAATCACCACTTCTCAGACTCTGTGGGGAAACAAATTCTTGAACTTGCTCCACCGTTGGGAAAACAATTCCAAACTGCCTGGTGGAAAGACATCTAATCTCGACATGCTGAGGAGTAAGCGCGTATCTACAACCTGCTGAGGATACAGACATATACCTAACCTGCACGAGGGATATCAATCTCGACTCCCTGGGGATGATTTTACCCTGTTGGAGAATTCAGTCTCAAACTTCCGAGGAAGTAGTGTATACAAACAATCTGTTGGGGAGAAGTGTATACCCTCTACCTGCGCATCCTTTGCTATAGAAATGACCCCTTGCTGGGGATGGAGATGCACCACCTCCACTTGCTGGGGAAACGGTGATCCTACCGGGGATACACCTCTAGAAATTTTCCTCAAGGATAACGACCCTGGAAAAGAACAAACGACAAAATATCCTGCACAAAGGGAACTATCTCGGTCATCATTCGTGACATTGTTCAAATAAATCAGAGTTTTAATGATTATCGGCCAAAGCCTGCAAGTTTTTGTATGTGCAATTTTATCAAAACATCGGGCCTTTTTCGCAAACAAAACAGTAAAAATTAAAGTAAGACAAACAAGTTACTGAATAATATATGTCTTATTGACAAATGGCTTGTAAATAGGCAGATTTTACAACAGATGTAACCCCTGAAAAGAGGAAGTTGCGCAAAAATTACAGAAATATACAGAAATGTCAGTAATGTGGCACAGACAAACACCATGCATGGATCCATCTATGACTCGTATGACTTCGATGCTTCTTCGAAGCTTCTTCTTCTGAAGAGATTGATTCGGATAAACGGCCCTCAGGTCCTCCCTCAATCCATTATACTTTGAAGATCAATACGCAGACTGCAATCATTTGCTTTTCAAATCCCTAACTTTTTCCTGAATTGCCCTTGCGGGTTATCAAGTCACCGGGATACCCTTTTTTTCCAAAGTCACGTTTTCAGGTTTTCAACTTTGCGGGTTTACATCTTTTCTTTTTATCCCTAATTTTTGCCCGAACCTATTCTTTTTATGGTTCTCCGAGATGCCCCATTTTTTCCTGGATATTCTTTTTCTTTCCAGCGGGTCTCTTTAAGCAAAGTATTTTTTAACTGCGTCTGCGTTCACAGGGGATGTGAAATCTTCACCATCCATGGTTGATAACAGCATGGCTCCTCCAGAGAAAACCTGTCGCACGACATATGGACCTTCATAGTTGGGAGTCTATTTGCCCCTGTGATATGTTTGTGGAGGGAGAATCCTCTTCAATACTAACTCGCCCGTCTGAAAGCTTCGAGGCCGCACCTTCTTGTCAAATTCTTTCTTCATTCGGCTCTGATACAACCGACCATATGCAATGGATGCCAACTTTTTCTCATTGTTACAGTGAGAATCATGACACATAGCTATTGATTAACTTGAATCTTGAATTCATTGAATTCACAACCGGACTTTAATTTATCTAAAGGAAAGGTCTAAAGAAAGAAAGAACCTTTTGCGTGATGTAACAACAACGCTAAGAGATTCGGGAATCGGGGGTTGGTTATGCCTAGGGTAGGTATTTCACATCCTAAACATCTGTAGTACTCTACAGGAACCTTTTGTTTGTTTGTATGCTAAGTTTGCTAAGTGTTTTCTATGGATTGGGATTGGTGTAGGTTAAAACCTAAAGATATATACACTAAGTTGCTCACAAAGATATTGCATCTTCTGCCTACGTATCCTAATTAGGATAGAATTATAGCAATCGTAGTTCACCTCACAAGGGTTGAAGAACACTTGATTATGATCAAGGTTCAAAGGGGAACAAACATTACAATACTTGTGTAGAGTTTAAGGAAACTCTCTAGATCTAAGTTGAACACTCAAGAAGGGGAAGTAAGTAATCATCTCCATGATTCTTACATAGAGTTAACAAACTCTATCCTAAGTTATAATTGAAAGAACACTCCTAACAAGGGTAGGCTTCTTAGACTTAAGCAAAGTCTAAAGGACAGGTTCTAACTTAACTAAGTGTAGATGACTTGATAAAGTCGAGGGAGAGTGATGAGCTATCTATGACCCAAAGGTCAATAGAGAGACCTTTCCTTTGGAAGGATAGAAGGGGAGGCAACTTGGATGATAACTAAAGAGTTCCATCACTTGGGGACACTAAACTTAACAAAGCATGAACATCAAGCAAACATGATGAGTACAATAAACATGGTTACGAACAAAACATACAAGCGTATTACAATAGGCAAGCAAAGATTATGAGTAAATTATATGGTTACGACCACAAGGGAATCAATCACAAACAAATCTTACAAGATAATTCAAGCATGGCTTAAAAGAAATTTCAACAAGAAGTAAGGTAAACAACCTTAAGGATAAGCAACTTTCAAGTGGAAAAAGTATCACAAACATGAACATGTTTGAAATATTTTCTCATTAAGTGAAACTAGACAACATTAAGAGCATTTTGCAAAAAGAATGGATTAAAAATAATGAAGCATGAGAAAGTTATGAAGTTTTGAATTTTGGTGAAGAAATCATAAAACAAAACAAGTGATAAAAAGAAGGGATGGTCAAGGCAGGTATTGAACCCACGCCCTCATGCTCACAAGCTCAAGATAATACCACTCAGCCAACACACGCACACGCAAGTCCAATGGAAATGAGAAAGAAACAATAGAACAACCTAAACAAAATAAATCAACAAAAGAGTTGATCGCCCAGGATCGAACTCAAGACATGCTGGCAAACAAGGTACATAGCGCGCAGGTAACAACCACTGGGGTGGCAATACATCCGTGTATTAAGCCACCCCTAAAAACACTTAACCTTCACAAAGCAAATAAATCTGGGCCAGGCCTCACAAGCAACCAAGGCTAATGCGTGAAGGTTTCAAACTCTACTAATACTTCATCAATTCTTGCAAACTAAAAGCCTAACTTGTGTGAAATTCAACAAGGATCAAGATGGCAATCTCAGTTTTCTCAGAGAATGCACATATTTTGAAATTCTCATGAACATGCAGTTGTAGCTTTTGAAATGCATTTTGGAAGTTATGAATCAAAACTGATATGAACAAAATCAAAGAAAGCCATACTGTCGCTACTGCGAAAATCGGCGCCGGCTGAACAGAAGAGTCGCCACCGTGCGTTATTTATCCCAACGGAGGGAAAGGAAACGCTCGAGGTAAACCTACCGCAAAACGGGGAAAGGAATGGTCATCATAACCAAATCCTATGTTCGGGAGTCGGTTACGCAAGGGGAAGGTATTAGCACCCCTCACGTCCGTCGTACTCGACGGGATCCATGCTTGTTTTCGGGTATGGATTGTTATTCTATCTACTCTACAGGTCAGGGGTTAAAAAGAAACGAAAATGACTCGGCAAAGTATCGCACTTTATGCCTACGTATTCCCGTCTGTAACGAGAAATCAGATTCAACGTAGTTCGCCTACCTACGGGAAAGGAGGGGAAGGTTGCTCGCTAGGATATCGCATCCTATGCCTACGTACTTTCATACAGCATGAAAGATCAGAGCAAACGTAGTTCGGGCCACGTACGACACAAGCCTGTCTTGATTGTTTTTTATTCCTTCTGAAAAAGGGTTTTTCTGATTACTGGTCCAAGCGAACAAAAATGACGTTTTGATGAGTTCACATTCTTTTACGGAAGAAGTGTCTTTTATTGTGTTTGAAATATTTATTGTGTTTTTCTGTTTGTTTTGAGAAAGAAGAGACAGAATTCTAACCTACGGTTTAAAAGGGAATCAAACTAACCTAATGTTATCATGCATGGGTTAAGACCTAATGTCTATCATGCTCCTCTCTTGCACAGAGAGAAACAGAGATCCTAAGGGAATAGACAGAAATAGAAACAATAGCAAATATACAATAAAGCAGTAAAATGCATGGATGCAGCAATACAAGCGAGGCAAGGGAGTCCCACTCAATCTCGAACCTAGAAAACAATGGGCAGAAGTGAACAGAATTCACTTTCCACCTAACAGGTTAATAGCAAGCAATACAGTCCAGGAAATTCAATCAATACAAAAATTAAACAGCTAAAATAAACAGCAACAGCAGCTCATCAACATCTGTCTTCAAGTCATCATCAACTATCTACAAGCTTCCAGCAAGCATCAGTCTTCATCTTCAAGCCTTCAAACAAGGTCTTTATCATCAGTCTTCAATCTGCAATGGCCTTTCTTCAAGTCTCAATCTCCAAGATGAATATCAGTCAACAAGATGGAATGAATGTTAAACAGTCAATTGCCTACCAAGGGTGGCTCATTAACTGTTAACATTATACAGACAATTTTCTCTCAAAAGTTCTATCTTTTAAATACGTTCACTAATCCTTCCAAAGGAAGGAGGTGGATATTTAAAAGAGACTTTGAATCATAGAGAAAGAATGGAGGCAGACAAGACCTTCCATGTTTATGAAGCAAGTTTTCTACTCTAGAGCTCTGCCTAACTCCTAAACCCTATAGCCTTCAACAGTTGCCAGCAAGAGAAACCCCTCATCAACTCTGGAAGTTGGTCTTCATTCTCTTTGATCTCCAAATGGGCTCCATCAGCATAGTCTTCAGCTCAACCCCCAAGCCCCAAACAAGCCCAATACCCCACACAGTCAAAAAATAAACCCTAAAGAGGGCACACCATACAGTCAAGCAAATACAAGCAGTATACTAATAGTAATAGTAGAATAGGGGAAACCTAGTGATTTCTAAGGGATCTATTATCTACCCATAATACCCCTATAGTCCCATACCCCAAAATTCAAACTACAACTCCTAAAAGAAAGGATTCACTACACCTATGTTATCTCCTAAACCCTAGTTTTAGTTCTTCTAATCACACCTAAACAAATCATCTAAAATTAAGTTCTAAAATTATGAATTAAATTTTATATACAAGCTAAAGTTCTAAGTAAATCACCCTAAAAATAATGGATCCAAAATGTTAAAGCATCTAACCAAACCAAAATCAACAATATCATGCATCAAATTAAACCACTTAAAAAGCTATTTAAAAGAAAAATATTCTAAAAATGCTAAAAAAAATAAAATTGGAATTTTATTATTTCTTAATTTTCTTAACAGAAATATGAACCTAATGAAAAAACAACCACTAAAAAATAAGCATTTTTCATTTTGTTATGATTTTTTAAAGAAATGAAATGAATTAAGTAAAATTAAAATGAATTAATTGGGTTAGGGGGTGCAGTGAGCATTTAATTCAGTTCAAAAAAAGAGGATGGGCCCAGACTGGGGGGCGCGCATAGCAAAGCGCGTCTGGGCCCAGTTGGTCAGAAAACACAAGAAAAATAAAAAAACTCAAAGCGGTGCAAATAGGAATTAATTCAGTTATAATTGGAATGGGCCTGCATTGAGGGGGTGGGATTAGCAACGGATTGTAAAGCCCAGTTTGAGGCTTTAAGTGAAAAGATGCGTTTCACAGCCAGTCCTCCCTCCAAATTTGTTTTGAATCGTGGCCATCGGATGGGTTACTCAGTCAACCAAATTAGGATGATCCAACGATCAAAAGATCATCTTCCTCCTTGGAAACCCTAGGTTTCAGAAAAACCTCTCCATGCGCGAACCTTCCACCTCTCTGTTCTCCCTCGTACCTCCATGAAACTTCATCATTCCAAAACTAAAAATGCTCTGCATCTCTCCCTCTACACAGCTATGGTAATATCTTCCTCTAAAACTCAATCAAACTTCAAACCCGATAGGTAGAAAGCATTGGCTCCACCATTTCACATTGATATCAAACTTGCCAATCCTTGCTAACTTTTACCCTAACACAATCTACACACCTTGCTGATCATTCTGAGCTATATACCTAAGATTATCGTGCCATATTCTAGGGGTGCTAAACCCTAACAGATTTGGTGCACCAATGGTAACCTCCATGAAACCTCCTCAAACTTTATGGAAATGATCCTCTAACCTAACCTAACAATTCTAACCTAATAATTCTCTAACATGCTGACTAATCTAGCCAATTCGAAAGGAAAACTAACCTAGTGTAAATGATGAAAACAGGTGGGGAATTCTTTAGATCCAAAGCTTGCAATGATCTGGATTTGATCAACACACTTGATCCTTGATTCTGTATGCAATATTTCTTGTTCAAACTCCTTGGATTGCCATAACCACTTCCTTTTGCAATTTGGATGATGCACTTGGTGTGGCACGATTCTTGTGATTTCCTCTCCAAATCTTGCTTGCAATGAACTCAGGAATGATTCTTGAGTGAGTTTAGATCATGAAATTGAAGGATTGATGAAGAATCAAAGAAATTGGAATGGTTTTGCACAATTGAAGAATGAGATGAAACTATGTGTTATGAACAAAATGAATCACCAACCCTTACATGAAGCTACTCAATCCAATATATAGATGCTCATGGACGTTTCTAGAATTTGATAGAAACTTCTTGTGCACACTTTCCTTGAATTTTGGATATGTTAACTTCATACATAAGTAACCAAGCATAACTTCCAAAGTTTGAACCAAACTCAAAAATATACTTTTGCCAATGTTCTTAAAACATTTTTTCCAATAAAAATGACCTATAATTTCACCTCATTTGGCCAAGTTATGAAAAATCTCAATTTTAGGTCACTTTTTATTCATTAAATTCACCAAATTTGAAACCTTGAGCTATGAGCATTTCCAAACTTTCATGATCACTTTTCTAGACTCAAAATGTCATTTGGAGCAAGTTTGATGTTGTGAAGTTTTTCATTTGAAGCTTCCTTGTATGAGTTTTGGGCATAGGCTTGAAATGACCTGTAATTCTCAAATGACCAAAATACCCTTTGCTTGCCAAGACTATAAGTAGAGTTCCACAAATCATATGAAGGCATACCATACCTTTATATAAATCTAAGACAATGAGGAACAACCCTTATGTTGACCAGAAATTCATTTGAAATCTCCATGAGGGGTAAAAGTTGCTTGGAAGACAAGTGACTTTCATAGACAAAATTTGAGATACCTCAGATGACCTGTAACTTGCAAGGACCATAACTTGAGTTCTATAAATCTCCTTGATGTCTTCCACCACTCAAATTAAAGTTCTTGAGATCCTATACAAGTTTCATGTCGGCCAAGGATCCATTTGAAGCTTGCATTTTGACTTATCTTGCTTGGAAGTTTGACCTAAATCAGGGGATTTTACACAGAAACCCTAATTTAGAAACTCCTCTTCTTCTTGATTTCTCTTGATTTCTTATTGGCACAACACCACATCCTTCTCTATATGTCAAATGATGAACCCCACATCTCTCATATAGACCTTAATGCCTTTCAATCAATCAATTGACCTAGGGTTGACCCAGGGTTGACCCAGATGAAACCCTAGTTGACTGTCTTCAACTGCAACTCTTGTGATCATATCAATGACTTGCCTCACTTTCAAAATGACTCTCTAGGTCCTATATGATGTCTATATACCTTCCATACTCAATTCACAGCTCACAACTTCTTGGATGATATCCAGATACCCTCGGATAGGAGATAGATGCACTGCTTGATCCACTGACTTCTTAGCTTTCAAATTCTTTCTGATGACTTGGGTATGCTTGAATTTGAATAATAACCTCTTGATAGGCTCATAGAGATAAGAATAGTGATTGGTCCCTTGTTGAATGACTTGCTATGCTATGCTATGTAGATGATTAGACTATGTACATGACTCTATATGCAAATGCTAATGCAATTGAAACATAAACCAAGTGAAATAGGTTGAGCAAATTTTAGGGTGCTACAGCTGCCCCTATTCAAGCGACTTGGACCCGATTGGGTGAAGAGCGAACGGCCTTCAAACATCCGAGGTACGAGACGGTTGAATACTAAGAACCCGGAAATTTGCCAACCGCAGAAATAAACTGCACCACTGCTTAGGGAACGACATTCATCAATTGAATCTAACTGTTACGGCAACCACCTGATCCATTAGCGACCGTGCTGAGGATTATTTTCATCAGCCTGAAAAAGATCCTATCATTGCAGGGATAAAACTTTGCCCACGTTAGGACGCCTATTTCGTCAACACGAAGAAATCTCAACTAAAACTTGTCCACGTTAGGACTCCACCTGCCGTCAACCCGGAAGAATCTCGGCGACTTCGCTGGGGATAACTCGTCTGCATTTCATCAGGAATAAATCGTCCACGTTAGGAATAAACTGTCCACGTTAGGAATAACCTGTCCACGTTAGGACTAAATCTGTCCACGTTAGGAATAAATCTTTTCGTCCACGTTAGGAATAACCTCTTTCCACGTTAGGAATAACCTCTTTCCACGTTAGGAATAACTCTCTTCTGGATCTGTCCACGTCAGGACTAGACTTTCCACGTAAGGAATACATCGTCCACGTCAGGACCCACCTTTCCACGTAAGGAATATACCTTCTTTCCACGTTAGGAATCACATCTTTCCACGTAAGGAATCACATCTTTCCACGTGAGGAATCACATCTTTCCACGTAAGGAACACCATCTTTCCACGTAAGGAATCACATCTTTCCACGTCAGGAATCACATCTTTCCACGTAAGGAACACCATCTTTCCACGTAAGGAATCACATCTTTCCACGTAAGGAATCACATCTTTCCACGTAAGGAACACCATCTTTCCACGTAAGGAATCCATCTTTCCACGTTAGGAATCACATATCGTCTTGATTTGTCCACGTCAGGACTCACATCTTCGACCCGCTGAGGAAATAAAACTTGTCCACGTCAGGACACACACTTCTTAGACCCGCTGGGGAAATAAAGCTTGTCCACGTCAGGACACACATCTTGCCAACACGAAGAGAGATAAACTTGTCCACGTCAGGACACGCACATCTTGACAACACAAAGAACCATAAACTTGTCCACGTCAGGACGCACATTTCACCATTACAAAGAAAGATACCTGCTGGGCATAAATGGTCCACGTCAGGACACCAACACAAAGAGTAATCAATTCTGTCCACATCAGGACTTCAATCAATACGGAGAAATCAAATCTGTCCACGTTAGGACTAGCACATCTCATCAATCCGGGGAAATAAATCTGTCCATGTTAGGACACCCAAATCTGTCCACGTTAGGACTCATTTCTCCATTGGTCCCAACCCACAAACTTCTTAGCACTGACTTGAAAGCGACTTTGAGGAGGACTCTACTGGGGATATCTGGAAACCAAACTACCGGACGCCTGTTTTGATAACCGGCGGCAGCCTCTGAAATTCTGATTCATGAAACCTTTTCATGCTGACGTAACAACAAATTTGAAGAAAGTAATCCGCTGGCCGGACTAGGGAAACTTCAACAAGCGACTCTGGTGAGGAAAACAAGAGAATTTCAACCAAATAACTCTGCTCGGGGACAAAGAGAACTTTATCCTGATAACTCTGTGGGGAATACAACTGACATTTTCGTGGAATGTCTCACGTCGAGATCTTGAATGTTTGGTAATTCATTTGAGCAAGAGCTTCCTCAACCTGCAAGAGAACAATACTTGAAACGAACGGTTAACCAACCTGGTTTATGTTTCAGAAATGCGTATGTTTGACGATGATGCAATGCTCCATTCGACATGGAAATGCTACATGTTTTTATTTGGTGGATGCAAGTATGCCACTATATGCCGATGCAAATGCAGACTCGAACTGCTGGGATACAGAAAATGCTTCAGCAAAATAAATGCTGAAGACAATGCCGACTCCGCTGGGGATAGCCAGGTGCTACAGAATTATTCCAGCAAAATAAATGCTGGAAGAGTGAAGTCAACCCTGCTGGGGAATATAACTCTGCTGGGGAATAGCAGATGAGCCCGGTATGATTGGACCTATGCTGGGGAATGAACGGGTATCACACGGTATTCCGACAAAATAAATGCCAGGACACACAACCAACTCTGCCGGGGAGAGTCTTAATCTTCGAGTTCCACTGGGAGGAAGGAAAACACTTGCTGGAAAGAGAACTCCGCTGGGGACGACACGATTCTCTTGGGGAAAATCAACTGACTCCACTGGAGGAGAGTAAACGACCCTGCTGGGAAGGGTAAACTGCCTAAGCACAGCTCACGAATTGGAAATGTTATCTTCTGAGGCTAAACCACTCTGCTTGAGATGGGGGAATCCTTCTGGGGGACACCACACTGTCTGAATACAGCCTTTGATCTTGGAATCATCAAACTCTGCTGAGAGTAAACGACTTTGCTGGAGAACGCCCTTCAGCTATGCTGCGACTAGCTGGAGAATTTGATCCTTCTTCGGTAAGGAACATTGCTATCTCAGAAGCGCGACCTGCGTGGGGAGCGAGTCTTTCGTTACGAGCTTCTGATCCATAATGCAATCTTTTGATCGTCCTCCTCATACGGCTACGAACCCTGCAACACCACAAACAAGACAAGACAAGTCTACGCAACCAAATCTATTCAGGTTAGCGTTAGTGACATCATTTTCAGTTAATTCAAAGTTTTAGCAATTATTGGCAAGGGCCAGTGACGTTATGTACGTGCTAGTTTCATTAAACCTAGGCGTTTATCATGCACAAAACAGTAAAGAACCAGCATCAAATACCGAATAACATGTTTTATTGATTGGGCCCCTGAATGGGCGGAGTTTTGTACACGGGATGTAACTCCTGAAAAGAGGAAGCTACGCACAACAAATATACAAGTATGCACAAGAAGCATAAATATAATGACAAATCAAATTTGTACACATGTCGGCAACGGGATGCAGATGATCATCACGAACTGATCCTCCTATGACTCGCCCGACTCTAATGCCTTCCCGGTATCCACACTTCCGAAGAGATTGTATCTGATAATCGACCCCTCGAGTATATTCTCCCGCACCAATGCTCAATGCAGTATCAAATTCGGACCGCAGTCATTTGCTTTTCAAATCCCTAACTTTTGCGTGAACCGCCCTTTACGGGTTTTCAGTTCACCGGGATACCCTTTTTTTGCCGAAGCCGCCCAGTGTAGGTTTTCAACTTCGCGGGTGTACACCTTTTCAATTTATCCCTAACTTTTGCCCGAACCTTTCATTCTGTTTTTTGGTTCGCCAGGATGCCCCATTTTTGCCTGGACTCTCTTTTTTCTGTCCAGCGGGTCAATTTCAAGCAAAGTATTTTTTAACTGCGTCCGAATTCACAGGCGACGTAAAGTCTTCACCGTCCATGGTGGACAACAACAACGTTCCTCCTGAAAAGACTTTTCTGACAACGTATGGCCCTTCGTAGTTGGGGGTCCACTTGCCCCTGTAATCTGCCTGCGGCGGGAGAATCCTTTTCAGCACAAGGTCGCCCGTCTGAAAGCTCCGAGGATGTATCTTCTTGTCATATGCTTTCTTCATTCGGCTCTGGTACAAACGACCGTATGTTAGAGAAGCTAGCCTCTTCTCATCCATTAAACTCAGCTGGTTCAACCTGTCTTTTACCCATTCTGCCTCGTCTAGTTGGACATCTCGTAGCACTCTCAGGGAAGGAATCTCCACTTCCAATGGTAATACTGCTTCCATTCTGTATACCAACGAGAACGGGGTTGCCCCGGTTGATGTGTGTACCGTCGTACGATAACCGTGCAAAACGAAAGGTAGCATCTCGTGCCAATCCTTATAGGTCACCACCATCTTCTGAACGATCTTCTTTATATTCTTATTGGCCGCTTCAACAGCGCCATTCATCTTGGGTCGGTAAGGGGAGGAGTTGTGATGTTCGATCTTGAAATTCTGACAGAGCTCCTTCATCATTTTGTTATTCAGGTTTGAACCATTGTCAGTGACTATCCGCTCGGGAATCCCATATCTGCAAATGATATCTCTCTTGATGAATCTGACTACCACCTGCTTAGTCACATTTGCATAAGACGCCGCTTCCACCCACTTGGTGAAATAATCGATTGCTACTAGAATGAACCGGTGCCCATTAGAAGTTGTCGGCTCGATCTTTCCAATCATATCGATTCCCCACATCGAGAATGGCCATGGCGATGACATCACATTCAGAGGACTCAGAGGCACATGGATCTTATCTACATAGATTTGGCACTTGTGGCACTTCCTCGAAAACTTGAAACAATCAGTTTCCATAGTCAGCCAAAAATAACCTGCCCGCAGCAGCTTCCTCGTCATAGCATGCCCACTAGCATGCGTACCAAAGGTACCCTCATGTATTTCCTCCATGAGCAACTTCGCCTCTTTCTCATCTACGCAACGCAGCAGCACCAAGTCGTGATTTCTTCTGTATAAGACACCGTCCGGATTCAAATTGAAATTACCCGCCAATCTCTTGAGAGTCTTCTGATCTTGACTGGATGCCCCAGCCGGATACTCTTTATTCTTCAGGAAATTAAGGATATCAAAATACCATGGTTTATCATCGGATGCTTCGTCAATGGCAAATACGAAGGCAGGTCTGTCAAGCCGAGAGATGACAATTCTGGGAGCCTCGTTCCAAAAGTTGACTTTGTACATGGAAGACAAAGTGGCCAGGGCGTTAGCCATCTGATTCTCTGCTCGCGGTACATGATGCAATTCAACCTTGTCAAAGAAAGGCAACAATCTCCTTGCGTAATTCATGTACGGTATCAAATTAGGCTGACGTACCTCCCATTCCCCTTTTATCTGATTCACCACCAGAGCTGAGTCTCCGTATACATCCAAATTTTTGATTCGCAAATCAATGGCTTCTTCAAGCCCCATGATACAAGCTTCGTATTCGGCTTCATTATTGGTAACTGGAAAGGTCAATCGAGCCGTAAACGGGATGTGCGACCCGTGTGGGGTAGTGATGATTGCCCCTATTCCGCTACCATAAGCGTTTACAGCTCCGTCAAATATCAACTTCCATTTGGAGCCCAATTTTGGTCCCTCGTCTGGCAACGGCTCTTCGCAATCTTTCATCTTTAGGTACATGATATCCTCGTCAGGAAAATCAAACCTCATCGATTGGTAATCCTCAATAGGCTGCTCTGCTAAGTACTCAGACAGTACACTCCCCTTTATAGCCTTCTGCGAGACATACTGGATGTCATATTCAGTCAAGACCATCTGCCAACGGGCAATTCTCCCCGATAATGCCTGCTTTTCAAATACATATTTGATAGGATCCATCTTCGAGATGAGCATGGTTGTATGATTTAGCATGTATTGCCTCAAACGCTTGGCGGCCCAGGCTAGCGCGCAACAAGTTTTTTCGAGCATTGAATATCGAGATTCACATTCAGTAAATTTCTTACTCAAGTAGTAGATCGCATGCTCTTTACGCCCTGTCTCGTCATGTTAACCGAGAACACAACCCATACTCCCCTCAAGAACCGTCAAATACATAATCAAGGGTCTCCCTGCCACTGGGGGTATCAAAATAGGAGGCTCCTGCAAGTACTGCTTTATTTTATCAAACGCCTTTTGACAATTTTCGTTCCACGTTACAACTTGGTCTTTTTTCAACATCTTGAATAATGTCTCACACGTGGCTGTTAGGTGAGATATGAACCGAGCGATGTAGTTCAACCTCCCTAAAAACCCGCGCACCTCTTTTTCTGTTCTAGGCGTCGGCATCTCTTGTATCGCTTTTATTTTTGCAGGATCAACCTCTATTCCTTTTTCACTCACGATAAACCCCAGCAGTTTACCCGATCTCACCCCGAAGGTGCACTTGTTAGGGTTCAGTCTCAGCCTGAACTTCCTAAGCCTTTTGAATAACTTCAGCAGATTCACCAAATGCTCTTCCTCCGTCTGGGATTTGGCAATCATATCATCGACGTAAACTTCGATCTCCTTATGCATCATATCATGGAAAAGAGTCGTCATTGAACGCTGATACGTTGCCCCAGCATTCTTCAATCCGAAGGGCGTCACTTTATAACAAAATGTTCCCCAAGGCGTTATGAAAGTAGTCTTCTCCATGTCCTCTGGCGCCATCTTAATCTGATTATAGCCCGAGAAGCCATCCATGAAGGAGAATACGGAGAATTGAGCAGTGTTGTCAACTAGCACATCGATGTGAGGAAGCGAAAAATCATCTTTCGGGCTCGCTTTATTTAAATCACGGTAATCTACGCACATTCTCACTTTACCGTCTTTCTTTAGCACTGGTACAATATTAGCGACCCATGAGGGATATTTTGTCACAGCTAGGAAACCAGCATCCCACTGCTTTTGAACCTCCTCTTTAATTTTCACTGCCATATCGGGTCTAGTTCTGCGAAGCTTCTGCTTGACCGGCGGGCATTCTTCTTTCAACGGCAGACGGTGCACAACCATATCTGTATCGAGCCCAGGCATGTCTTCATACGACCAAGCGAACACATCACTATACTCTCTGAGCATTTCAATCAGTCTTCGCTTGACATCGCTCTGCAGCGCGGCTCCTATACAGATGTTCTTTTCAACCCCTTCCGACCCTAGGTTAATAATTTCGATGACCTCCTCGTGAGGCAGAATGACTCGCTCTTCTTGCTTCACCAACCAAGACAATTCTTCGGGAACGTCACCATCTTCAACAATCTCTTCTTCGGCCTGAAATACCGGGTGCTCGAAGTCGGGACAAGGCATAGGTGGTTCAATGATGTCATCTGAAAATGTTATCCTGCAAAAGGAATGGTTAAATGCTTCAAAATGCGTATAAAGCGAATAACCACGTTGCCATTTTATTGTAAAACACAAAACAGGAAAAACAGAGATCGCAATATTTGCACATGAAAAAACGCCTTTTATTTAATGATAAACACGCAATGTTCATAACAGCACGGCCCTAAGCAAATCATGATGCCCCGGGCAAGACACCAGATTGTTCAACAATTAAAAAACAAAGCATTACTGTTTAAGAGTCACAAGAACAATCTCCTGAATAGACCAATTGCACAATCCCTGTCCTGGCACGCTCGGCTGAATCCAGGCGTCCATATCGCAATCGCTGTCTCCTTCGTCAGACTCTGAAGCAGCGTTGATGGTCTCGTGACATACTCCACCAGCAGTAATAGTTATTGGTCCTCTGAAACGGGGTGCCCCTACAGCAGGTGTTGATGACGACGGTTGATATCCCAGCCCAAATCGGTCCGTCTTCACGGGAATATCCAGCACTTTGCCCCAGCCCTTTGTCTCACCAGTCTCTACTAAAGCTTGCGCTTCCTTATATGACGAGACGGCTACCTCTGACGCTTTGCTCGGCCCGGGACCTTTGTCTTTGATGCGCAGCCCTTCAAATGCCTGACAGGGTGTTTCATGAATCTCGCCGTCGACCTCCACATACTTAAATGATGACAGATGGCTAACCAATATATCCTCTTCTCCGCATACAGTGACCACGCTGTCTCCTACCATGTATTTTAGCTTTTGATGCAAGGTAGACGTGACTGCCCCAACACCATGAATCCAGGGTCGTCCGAGAAGGCAGCTGTATGCTGGATGGATGTCCATGATATAAAATTCAGTTGCGAAAACCTCCGGCCCCACCTGCAGAGGTAATGTTATAGATCCAAATATTGTTCTTCACGTACCATCAAATGCCCTGACCACCAGGTCGCTGGGCGTGCACAGGATTCCTCTGACATCTAGTTTCATCATTGCTTTCTTGGGCAGCACGTTTAAGGATGATCTGGTATCGACCAGCACGTGAGACATGACTGATCCTCTACACTCCACAGAGACGTGAAATTCCATATTATGCTCTCTCCCCTTAGGGGTCAAATCAAAGTCTGTAAATCCCAAGCTATGGCCTGCATTCACATGCGCCAACACCCCCTCCAGCTGATTCACGGAAACATCTCGGGGTACGAAGGAAGTATCCAGAACTTTCAGCAGTGCATTTCTGTGAGCTTCAGAACACAATAGCAACGATAGTATAGATATCTTTGACGGCGTCTGTTACAGATGATCAACAATTTTATAATCACTTTTACGAATCAAACGCATGAACTCTTCCACATCCTTCGATGCCGCTTCTTTTTCATTCCCCTGTACTGGGACATTCTCAATCATCTTTCCTTTTCCTTTCGCCAGTCTTTCAGCCTCTACCTCAGGCGATATGAAGATTCTCCCACTCCTTGTCATACCTCCGGTACCGACAACATTGTCTACAGTCTCAGCTGGCTGCTTATTAACAT
The DNA here is from genome assembly GCA_963859935.3 of Lathyrus sativus. NCBI lineage: Eukaryota > Viridiplantae > Streptophyta > Magnoliopsida > Fabales > Fabaceae > Lathyrus > Lathyrus sativus. Next base: position 482,122,216 of record OZ012738.1, read on the forward strand.
CAATTTTTACCCCATCACAATACACTTCCAACCCATATGACCATGGGACTGCCTTTGTGCTCTCGTACGGGATTGGCCCTGCCTTGGTGATGGTGATCGGCGGTCGCTTGGCCGGTGCCGTTATAGTGATCGTTTTTCGAGGAATCGTTACAGTAGCCACATCACTTTGCTCGTCTGCTAATACCCCTGCAGGCTCTTCAATTGCTGCTCGGTCAAATTTCAGTGTGCCGCCATCTATTAAAGTCTGAATACCTTTCTTTAAGTCATCACAACTTCCTGCTAGGGTCCAGCACTCTAAACAATACTCGTCACATCCTGGATAGACACCCCCTTGCAATAACCGGCTCTTAATTTCACACAACGGTGTCTTGAGGTCATCCACATGCATAATCAAGTTCAAACCCTCCTCAGTTAAAATGGCGTTTGTCCCATGGTTGGGCATGGGCTTTTGCACTATATTCGGACCCGTCGTTCCAAAATTGATAGCCTTACTATCCAATAGATCCTGCACTACAGGCTTGAATGCGTGGCAACCCTCTACATCGTGGCCAGGGGCCCCAGAGTGGAATTCACAGTGCCTGCTTGCATCATAACCATACGGAGGAGTGCCTGTTATTGGCGCCAGAGTTCTTTTCTCCACCAAATTCAAACCCAGTAGCGTCTGTAGCAAATCTTCATACGTTGAAGGAGGCTTTTCAAACACCCTCCTTGGTTTGCCCCCCTGGAATCTGCGTTGGGCAGGCTGTGCCCCCTGTTGTGGCTGCTGTTGCTGTTGTTGCTGAAACGGTTATTGCTGAAACGGAATAGTAATGCTTGCCACCTGCTGCGACTGATTGTACTGGTTTCGACCTCTGCCCCGGCCTCGGCCTCGACCCCCAAACACTGCGCTTGCATCGCCCTGACGGTGCCCACCAAAAGCCCTTCTGTTACTGCCTGTTGAGGTGGATTCCTCAGCTTGGAATCTTCCCTGTTTAATGTTGCTTTCAATCTTTTCTCCCATCAGAATTAAGTCTGAGAAACTGCCCAAAGAGGTGTGAAACAACTTGTCATAAAACATGCCGGTGAATGTTCCTATGAACATGTCATTCATTTCCTTGTCCTCCAAAGGGGGATGAACTCTAGCAGCCATGTCGCGCCATCTTTGCGCATACTCTTTGAAGCTCTCGCCCTTCTTCTGGGACAACCCCTGCAATTGGACCCGGTTGGGTGCCAAGTCGCTGTTATACTTATAGTGAGCTACAAATGCTTCCGCCAGCTGCTTCCATGTATTTATATGAGTTGGTTCCAATCCCATATACCACTCGAGGGAAGGGCCCGACAAGCTATCTTGAAAGAAATGCATTAGCATCCTCTCATCATTAGAATACGCCGACATCCTTCTATAATATGACCGCACATGCACCTTCGGACAGGTGTCCCCCTTATACTTGTCAAATGTGGGAGCTTTGAATTTGATTGGCACCCTCAGGCCAGGCACTAGACCCATTGTTGACATATCTAAGCCCACAGCACTTTGATTTACGACCCCCCTCATCTGCTCCTCTAGCATTCTGATCCTCTGGGAGTCATCCATAGGCCCCTCGAAACCTCCACCGGAGAAAGCGTCCTCTTGCTGGTCTTCTTGCCAATTACCATTCCCAGCTCCAAATCCATCGTATCCGTTGTTACGGCCAACTCTGGTCTGATTCATTACCGGGCCTCGCCCTCTGTTGCCGTACCCCGGAGCGACCCCAGCAGGTCCAAAAGCTATTAACCCAGCACCATTTCCATTTCCGAATCCGCCATAACCCTGATTAGTCATACCAAATCCGTCCTGCCCGAAGCCTTGAGCATTGAAGCCGTACTTCCCAGTATTATCGAATCCCTGGTCATTGAACCCGAATCCAGCATTACCAAAGCCGTTGCCTCCCATATTATCACCCATGTTGACATCTCCGAGCCCAACATTGTTGACAACAGTCTCGTTCCCCATTCCAACGTTACCGTTCCCAGCAGCAGTACCGTTGTTGACATTGACAGTAGGTATATTGACTACAGGTGGAGCCACTGGTGTGGGAGTACCATCCCCATGAATAGTATCGACTCGCACAGACTGATGATCCTCATTTCCGTGCCCAGCATTTCTTACCAACAGAGGCTGCACCAAAGCTTGCAAATTCTCCTGTCCTTTCGCAATGGTCTCCATTGTCTGCAGGAAGAGCGCCAGCTTCTCACGCAGGTCTTGCATCTCGTTCTGCATTTGATCCATGATTCATCGGCAGTTGGTGCGAGTGGAGTATCGGTGCGGGCGCTGATCTTCAATCCTGAAAAGACCTGGTTCAGTGCAAGCAATAAGATACCGTGCAATAATCACCTGTAATGCAATATGAATGTGAATGCAATGCAATGTGTGTCTGTGCATTAGGGAATATCATTCCCCGATTCTAGTGCGAATGTGCCAGTGCAGTGACAGTGCTAGCAATACGAAGATCGGAGCCGAATCATAGAAAACGCCTCATATATTGCAGAGAAATCCAGTAAGCCAAGAATACAAAATCACTGAGTGTACAATAAGAAGGCATGACCTCAACCAACAATCCTGGTGATGGTCAGCACTATGCAAATAAAGCATCAATACATGAAATGGTCAAGTACACTCATAAGCCTGGTACTCTTCTAGTAACTTCTTAGTCTCTGGGTGACTTGGTCGGGTAAGCAGACCCTCAACAAGTTGGTTTCTTCTCTTGAGAACACGTCGCACGTCACCAGCGGTTTCCTCCCATGCCCCTTCTCCAAAGCGATCCTCTAGCTTTCGCTTCTGAGACACAACTTCGTTCCTGCCTTCGATGGCCTTGTTCAATGCATTCTGGAGACTATACCTGGTCATCACCTCTTCTTCATACTTCTTAATGCTAGCCTTCAACTGCTCTTCGAGGTCAGAAATTTGCTGCTTCAATTTATCTTCCCTCTCTTTATTGTTGGTTAGCGTAGCATTCCAAGTCTTGTTACAAGAAGGGATTTCTCGGTGAGCGGCATCGAGTGCTTTCTTTTTGGACTCCAGCATGTCATGAGAGCTTCTGAACTCTTGACCTAAACGTTCGCGCTTCTTTTTCTCTTCAGTCAACTCAGCACCTAGCCTGTTTACTAGTTCGATCTGCTGTTGGAAAGCATGCACATCCTTGTTCTTTTCGCTACGCATCTGAGCCAGTTCCTGTTTTAACCCTTCATTGATCTTCATCAAGGCTTCTTTTTCTTTTACAACTTGCTCGTAGACCTTCATAGTGACAGTGGTTGGTTCTTCCACTGGAATATGAACAGGGACTGGTGCAGCTGGAAATGGCATCAGCAACTGCCTTGCTCTCTCTTGGATCCAAACCTTGTAGGGTGCATAAGCCTGACAATCATTCTTCCCCAACAGTGGCTTCCCTCTTCTGTTGATACGCATCCAGGCATGCTGAAGCTTGGCTAGTAACTCTCCATTCAAATCACCGGTGAAGTACAGAGATTCCTGTACTTCTTCCTCCTTAGGTGGGTTCTTCAGCGCGTATCCAAACTGGCGGACAAACAGCGATGGGTTGTAATTGATGCACCCTTTTCTTCCTATTAACGGAACATTAGGATACCCAGAACAACTGAAAATAAGCTCAGACCCCAACAAGTCTCGGTCAAACCACTCAATGTCTTTGGAAGATAGCCTCATCAAGCGCTCTGGCCAGTTAGCTGTAGTTGCACTGTCCACAAAAGGTCCCTTCAGGGGAAGATGACTCTTAAACCACATGTTCAACAGCGTCGCACAACAGTAAACAGTCTTTCCCCTTCTGTTTTCATTTTTGTAGTGCAATGAATGATAGAGATCTCCGATCAAAGTAGGTACCGGGTTGCCAGCAGCAAACAGATGGAAAGCGTCCAAGTCCACAAAATTGGGTAAGTTGGGAAACAACACTATTCCGTAAATGCATAGAGCCAAGATAGCATTAAAAACTATCCAGCACCCGTTCTTGGCATTGAGCTTTGCCAACCAGAAAATCAAGGGAGAAACCTGGAACCCCAAGCCAAGAAGTCACTAATAGTTCAGCAGCGTTCATGTGCAAGGCCTTAGCTAAGTCCTCCAACTTGGGCTCAGCGGCAGAGTGAATAAAGGGAACCCCATTTTGTACTGGTAGCTCAGTAAACTCTACATACTCTTCAATGGTAGGCCCCAAAATAAAGTCAGCAAACGTGAAACATCTCAATGCTGGGTCATAGAATTGCATCAAGGTGTACAACCCATTCATCTCAACAGCAGTTGGCTTGCAGACTAGTCTCAACAATCTTCCATGACTCATCCTGAAACTCCTCCTAACCTCCTCATCAGCAAGGGACATCAGACCAAATAAGGGAGTAATGTCAGGTGTAGGTAATTTGTATGCAACTGTCTTCCTCAAACCAGCCATGATCAATAAGCAGAAGTCCGGGCACTAGAACCAGGGAATATGTAAATGCACCTGCAGCACAGACACACGTTAATGGGATGCAATGATAATGGTTATGCAAACAATGCAATGCAAGTAACATGCAACAGGGACCAAATGCCGTGGCTGAGAAGCCTGAACCATATCAAAAAGTCTCAGATAGACCCTCCAGAATTCCTCAAACCCTGGTCTCAGATAGACCCAAAACAAAGCTCCAACACTGGTCTCTGATAGACCCCACAACATAACTCTGACTGGTCTCTGATAGACCTCATATCATAACTCCAACTGGTCTCTGACAGACCTCATAATTATCCATAAATACCCAGGATCTCAAATCAAGAAATAACCGGTATCTGAAGGTCTAGTTACCTGCATAACCCCAAAACCCTCTCACAGGTAGCTGTCCTAGTAACTGACAAAGGTATGGCATCCTATGCGGTCGTCGGCGTCACAGACTTTCAGGGTTGATGATACGATTCCCAGAAGGAGTGGCATCATCAATTCCTGAAGAGGCCTCACTTAGCCAACTTCCAAATGATCGGTTCCCGGAGTCGACAATTCAGCTGACCAACAACCCCTTCGACCCAAAGGGTAGAAAAAGAAGTCAACCAGAAGAACCTCGTCCGAGTGTAGATTTCGTGAGACACTAATGCAAGCAAAGCCGGCACGCGCCCACTACTTTCTACTCTAATTCTAAGTGCACTCAAGCCCAGGTCCGGCTTATCTCTCAATCATAGAATCACCCGTCACAACCCCAATACAGCAATAACAATAATATAATGCTGAAAGTAAATGACAGAAAAAGTAAATCCATACAAAATCCTCGACGGGAAAACAACCGCTAGGATTGACTCGCTTAAGGGACGTTGGATCCCAAATGCATAAGGAACTATCTCAGTCCTTAGCAGCCAGGGGACGTTGGATCCCCAGCAGAGTCGCCAGCTGTCGCTACTGCGAAAATCGGCGCCGGCTGAACAGAAGAGTCGCCACCGTGCGTTATTTATCCCAACAGAGGGAAAGGAAACGCTCGAGGTAAACCTACCGCAAAACGGGGAAAGGAATGGTCATCGCAACCAAATCCTGGGTTCGGGAGTCGGTTACGCAAGGGGAAGGTATTAGCACCCCTCACGTCCGTCGTACTCGACGGGATCCACGCTTGTTTTCGGGTATGGATTGTTATTCTATCTACTCTACAGGTCAGGGGTTAAAAAGAAACGAAAATGACTCGGCAAAGTATCGCACTTTATGCCTATGTATTCCCGTCTGGAACGAGAAATCAGAGTCAACGTAGTTCTCCTACCTACGGGAAAGGAGGGGAAGGTTACTCGCTAGGATATCGCATCCTATGCCTACGTACTTTCATACAGCATGAAAGATCAGAGCAAACGTAGTTCGGGCCACGTACGACACAAGCCTGTCTTGATTGTTTTTTATTCCTTCTGAAAAAGGGTTTTTCTGATTAATGGTCCAAGCGGACAAAAATGACGTTTTGATGAGTTCACATTCTTTTACGGAAGAAGTGTCTTTTATTGTGTTTGAAATATTTATTGTGTTTTTCTGTTTGTTTTGAGAAAGAAGAGACAGAATTCTAACCTACGGTTTAAAAGAGAATCAAACTAACCTAATGTTATCATGCATGGGTTAAGACCTAATGTCTATCATGCTCCTCTCTTGCACAGAGAGAGACAGAGATCCTAAGGGAATAGACGGAAACAGAAACAATAGCAAATATACAATAAAGCAGTAAAATGCATGGATGCAGAAATACAAGCGAGGCAAGGGAGTCCCACTCAACCTTGAACCTAGAAAACAATGGGCAGAAGTGAACAAAATTCACTTTCCACCTAACAGGTTAATAGCAAGCAATACAGTCCGGGAAATTCAATCAATACAAAAATTAAACAGCTAAAATAAACAGCAACAGCAGCTCATCAACATCTGTCTTCAAGTCATCATCAACTATCTACAAGCTTCCAGCAAGCATCAATCTTCATCTTCAAGCCTTCAAACAAGGTCTTTATCATCAGTCTTCAATCTGCAATGGCCTTTCTTCAAGTCTCAATCTCCAAGATGAATATCAGTCAACAAGATGGAATGAATGTTAAACAGTCAATTGCCTACCAAGGGTGGCTCATTAACTGTTAACATTATACAGACAATTTTCTCTCAAAAGTTCTATCTTTTAAATACGTTCACTAATCCTTCCTTTGGAAGGAGGTGGATATTTAAAAGAGACTTTGAATCATAGAGAAAGAATGGAGGCAGACAAGACCTTCCATGTTTATGAAGCAAGTTTTCTACTCTAGAGCTCTGCCTAGCTCCTAAACCCTATAGCCTTCAACAGCTGCCAGCAAGAGAAACCCCTCATCAACTCTGGAAGTTGGTCTTCATTCTCTTTGATCTCCAAATGGGCTCCATCAGCATAGTCTTCAGCTCAACCCCCAAGCCCCAAACAAGCCCAATACCCCACACAGTCAAAAAATAAACCCTAAAGAGGGCACACCATACAGTCAAGCAAATACAAGCAGTATACTAATAGTAATAGTAGAATAGGGGAAACCTAGTGATTTCTAAGGGATCTATTATCTACCCATAATACCCCTATAGTCCCATACCCCAAAATTCAAACTACAACTCCTAAAAGAAAGGATTCACTACACCTATGTTATCTCCTAAACCCTAGTTTTAGTTCTTCTAATCACACCTAAACAAATCATCTAAAATTAAGTTCTAAAATTATGAATTAAATTTTATATACAAGCTAAAGTTCTAAGTAAATCACCCTAAAAAGAATGGATCCAAAATGTTAAAGCATCTAACCAAACCAAAATCAACAATATCATGCATCAAATTAAACCACTTAAAAAGCTATTTAAAAGAAAAATATTCTAAAAATGCTAAAACAAAATAAAATTGGAATTTTATCATTTCTTAATTTTCTTAACAGAAATATGAACCTAATGAAAAAACAACCACTAAAAAATAAGCATTTTTCATTTTGTTATGATTTTTTAAAGAAATGAAATGAATTAAGTAAAATTAAAATGAATTAATTGGGTTAGGGGGTGCAGTGAGCATTTAATTCAGTTCAAAAAAAGAGGATGGGCCCAGACTGGGGGGCGCGCATAGCAAAGCGCGTCTGGGCCCAGTTGGTCAGAAAACACAAGAAAAATAAAAAAACTCAAAGCGGTGCAAATAGGAATTAATTCAGTTATAATTGGAATGGGCCTGCATTGAGGGGGTGGGATTAGCAACGGATTGTAAAGCCCAGTCTGAGGCTTTAAGTGAAACGATGCATTTCACAGCCAGTCCTCCCTCCAAATTTGTTTTGAATCGTGGCCATCGGATGGGTTACTCAGTCAACCAAATTAGGATGATCCAACGATCAAAAGATCATCTTCCTCCTTGGAAACCCTAGGTTTCAGAAAAACCTCTCCATGCGCGAACCTTCCACCTCTCTGTTCTCCCTCGTACCTCCATGAAACTTCATCATTCCAAAACCAAAAATGCTCTGCATCTCTCCCTCTACACAGCTATGGTAATATCTTCCTCTAAAACTCAATCAAACTTCAAACCCGATAGGTAGAAAGCATTGGCTCCACCATTTCACACTGATATCAAACTTGCCAATCCTTGCTAACTTTTACCCTAACACAATCTACACACCTTGATGATCATTCTGATCTATATACCTAAGATTATCGTGCCATATTCTAGGGGTTCTAAACCCTAACAGATTTGGTGCACCAATGGTAACCTCCATGAAACCTCCTCAAACATTATGGAAATGATCCTCTAACCTAACCTAACAATTCTAACCTAATAATTCTCTAACATGCTAACTAATCTAGCCAATTCGAAAGGAAAACTAACCTGGTGTAAATGATGAAAACAGGTGGGGAATTCTTTAGATCCAAAGCTTGCAATGATCTGGATTTGATCAACACACTTGATCCTTGATTCTGTATGCAATATTTCTTGTTCAAACTCCTTGGATTGCCATAACCACTTCCTTTTTCAATTTGGATGATGCACTTGGTGTGGCATGATTCTTGTGATTTCCTCTCCAAATTTTGCTTGCAATGAACTCAGGAATGATTCTTGAGTGAGTTTAGATCATGAAATTGAAGGATTGATGAAGAATCAAAGAGATTGGAATGGTTTTGCACAATTGAAGAATGAGATGAAACTATGTGTTATGAACAAAATGAATCACCAACCCTTACATGAAGCTACTCAATCCAATATATAGATGCTCATGGACCTTTCTAGAATTTGATAGAAACTTCTTGTGCACACTTTCCTTGAATTTTGGATATGTTAACTTCATACATAAGTAACCAAGCATAACTTCCAAAGTTTGAACCAAACTCAAAAATATACTTTTGCCAATGTTCTTAAAACATTTTTTCCAATCAAAATGACCTATAATTTCACCTCATTTGGCCAAGTTATGAAAAATCTCAATTTTAGGTCACTTTTTATTCATTAAATTCACCAAATTTGAAACCTTGAGCTATGAGCATTTCCAAACTTTCATGATCACTTTTCTAGACTCAAAATCTCATTTGGAGCAAGTTTGATGTTGTGAAGTTTTTCATTTGAAGCTTCCTTGTATAAGTTTTGGGCATAGGCTTGAAATGACCTGTAATTCTCAAATGACCAAAATACCCTTTGCTTGCCAAGACTATAAGTAGAGTTCCACAAATCATATGAAGGCATACCATACCTTTATAGAAATCTAAGACAATGAGGAACAACTCTTATGTTGACCAGAAATTCATTTGAAATCTCCTTGAGGGGTAAAAGTTGCTTGGAAGACAAGTGACTTTCATAGACAAAATTTCAGATACCTCAGATGACCTGTAACTTGCAAGGACCATAACTTGAGTTCTATAAATCTCCTTGATGTCTTCCACCACTCAAATTAAAGTTCTTGAGATCCTATACAAGTTTCATGTCGGCCAAGGATCCATTTGAAGCTTGCATTTTGACTTATCTTGCTTGGAAGTTTGACCTAAATCAGGGGATTTTACACAGAAACCCTAATTTAGAAACTCCTCTTCTTCTTGATTTCTCTTGATTTATTCTTGGCACAACACCACATCCTTCTCTATATGTCAAATGATGAACCCCACATCTCTCATATAGACCTTAATGCCTTTCAATCAATCAATTGACCTAGGGTTGACCCAGGGTTGACCCAGATGAAACCCTAGTTGACTGTCTTCAACTGCAACTCTTGTGATCATATCAATGACTTGCCTCACTTTCAAAATGACTCTCTAGGTCCTATATGATGTCTATATACCTTCCATACTCAATTCACAGCTCACAACTTCTTGGATGATATCCAGATACCCTCGGATAGGAGATAGATGCACTGCTTGATCCACTGACTTCTTAGCTTTCAAATTCTTTCTGATGACTTGGGTATGCTTGAATTTGAATAATAACCTCTTGATAGGCTCATAGAGATAAGAATAGTGATTGGTCCCTTGTTGAATGACTTGCTATGCTATGCTATGTAGATGATTAGACTATGTACATGACTCTATATGCAAATGCTAATGCAATTGAAACATAAACCAAGTGAAATAGGTTGAGCAAATTTTAGGGTGCAACAGCTGCCCCTATTCAAGCGACTTGGACCCGATTGGGTGAAGAGAGAACGGCCTTCAAACATCCGAGGTACGAGACGGTTGAATACTAAGAACCCGGAAATTTGCCAACCGCAGAAATAAACTGCACCACTGCTTAGGGAACGACATTCATCAATTGAATCTAACTGTTACGGAAACCACCTGATCCATTAGCGACCGTGTTGAGGATTATTTTCATCAGCCTGAAAAAGATCCTATCATCGCAGGGATAAAACTTTGCCCATGTTAGGACGCCTATTTCGTCAACACGAAGAAATCTCAACTAAAACTTGTCCACGTTAGGACTCCACCTACCGTCAACCCGGAAAAATCTCGGCGACTTCGCTGGGGATAACTCGTCTGCATTTCATCAGGAATAAATCGTCCACGTTAGGAATAAACTGTCCACGTTAGGAATAAACTGTCCACGTTAGGACTAAATCTGTCCACGTTAGGAATAAATCTTTTCGTCCACGTTAGGAATAACCTCTTTCCACGTTAGGAATAACCTCTTTCCACGTTAGGAATAACTCTCTTCTGGATCTGTCCACGTCAGGACTAGACTTTCCACGTAAGGAATACATCGTCCACGTTAGGACCCACCTTTCCACGTAAGGAATATACCTTCTTTCCACGTTAGGAATCACATCTTTCCACGTAAGGAATCACATCTTTCCATGTGAGGAATCACATCTTTCCACGTAAGGAACACCATCTTTCCGCGTAAGGAATCACATCTTTCCACGTCAGGAATCACATCTTTCCACGTAAGGAACACCATCTTTCCACGTAAGGAATCACATCTTTCCACGTAAGGAATCACATCTTTCCACGTAAGGAACACCATCTTTCCACGTAAGGAATCCATCTTTCCACGTTAGGAATCACATATCGTCTTGATTTGTCCACGTCAGGACTCACATCTTCGACCCGCTGAGGAAATAAAACTTGTCCACGTCAGGACACACACTTCTTCGACCCGCTGGGGAAATAAAGCTTGTCCACGTCAGGACACACATCTTGCCAACACGAAGAGAGATAAACTTGTCCACGTCAGGACACGCACATCTTGACAACACAAAGAACCATAAACTTGTCCACGTCAGGACGCACATTTCACCATTACAAAGAAAGATACCTGCTGGGCATAAATGTTCCACGTCAGGACACCAACACAAAGAGTAATCAATTCTGTCCACGTCAGGACTTCAATCAATACGGAGAAATCAAATCTGTCCACGTTAGGACTAGCACATCTCATCAATCCGGGGAAATAAATCTGTCCACGTTAGCACATCTCTTGATTTCTTCTTGGCACAACACCACATCCTTCTCTATATGTCAAATGATGAACCCCACATCTCTCATATAGACCTTAATGCCTTTCAATTAATCAATTGACCTAGGGTTGACCCAGGGTTGACCCAGATGAAACCCTAGTTGACTGTCTTCAACTACAACTCTTGTGATCATATCAATGACTTGCGTCACTTTCAAAATGACTCTCTAGGTCCTCTATGATGTCTATATACCCTCCATACTCAATTCACATCTCACAACTTCTTGGATGATATCCAGATACCCTCAGATAGGAGATAGATGCACTGCTTGATCCACTGACTTCTTAGCTTTCAAATTCTTTCTGATGACTTGGGTATGCTTGAATTTGAATAATAACCTCTTGATAGGCTCATAGAGATAAGAATAGTGATTGGTCCCTTGTTGAATGACTTGCTATGCTATGCTATGTAGATGATTAGACTATGTACATGACTCTATATGCAAATGCTAATGCAATTGAAACATAAACCAAGTGAAATAGGTTGAGCAAATTTTAGGGTGCAACACATACACATGTTTCAAATATGATACTCATGATTATACTCAAAGAAAAAACCTCCAACCCATACTGAATCATGAAGCGAAAATTCAGTTGCAACTTATGGAAGTAGTTTAGAACAACTTTTGTATCTAACCAAATATTAAAAAAACAGTTCACAACATCATTGCTTATCAATCCACAATTTGTAACAGTCACTAAATACACACACACAAATGGTGATAGTTTTTAAATTTGAAGATGAAACTTGACATCAGAGGTTATCAAACCTCAAAGTGGCTTGGCAATCAATAATCATGAATTAAACACATGTTGATCATCAGTATAAGCTCCAAAAGCTCTGAATCATTTCAACAGAAGCAATCCAAATCAACATGCTGACAGTTATAATGAGTTGATGAACTCAAAAGGGCTCTCTCAGAGCCACAACATTTTAACAATGTTGATGAAGAAATAACAGACATGCCAATCATAACCATGTTAATCTTCAACCAAAACAAAACACATCTGCATAATGATACAAAGAACAATAACACCAAATGATCAACAGAAATGCCATATGCTACACATCTGCACAAGGATACAAAGAACACTAACACAAAATGATCAACAGAAATGCCAAATGTTACACATCTGCATAATGATACTGAACTGTCAAAGTGAACATGCTGGCAGAGTTCTTATTGCTTCAAACAGTCATTTGATGAATCACTATGCCTTAGCCAAACATAATGTACAACCAAGGCAAACTTGCCTAACACAGAAACAAACAGCCAAGGTCGATGCAGCCACAAGCAATAGCCATAAGTGGCTTAGAACCTTGCCTTGACAATTAGAGTTTTACAAACTCAAACCAGAAATAACTCCTGGCAGGACCAAAACGAACTTCTAAGCATAACCAAGTTGACACCCTTAATAGGTTTGCCATAACAAAACCAGAACACACTTCTAATGAGAATTTGCAACCCTAAGGCAACAGCAAGAACAACATAAACACTGAGGAGTCAGTAGCAACAAGGCAATCAGCTCTTGGTATTCCAATCAATGTTTTATTGATGGATTCCAATCACAACTTCACAAATGATCTCCTCTAAGATCAACCAACATACACAAACACTGAAAATGGCATTGTTGATCCTCAAAGGTTTAGGTATATTTCAACACACCTTGTATGAATCATTTCAACCTCATTAATACCAAACAAAACCTAGCACGATGCCCTAAGGGCAGTCATGACATTTTAAAACAAGTGAGATGCATAAAGAGATCAGAGCATGAAACATTAGCAAAAAACAGCTGTGCACACATTACAATCATAGTATATGCAAAGTCTTTACACAAAGATATATTAACAAGGAAACAGGTTTGAGAATGACATATTATACATCTTACGCTGCCCTATACTTGTACTAACAGCAATAACAACAATAAGCCCAATGGAAAATCTTAGCACTCAAATCCAACTCCAACCATGACAGTTGTGAACTAAAATCTCCTAGGGTTCAAACATGACTTAGGTGCAAAGATACATCATGAAATGGCTAACAAACAATTTAGACATAACAATGATCAAAGCAAACAACAAAACTGGCAGATTTGCATATAGACTACATTTTGCAATTAAAAACCAAGCATGTCCAATATGTTCATGACAGAAATGCAAGGGATGGTAACTACCAACCTCTTGTAGACCTCCACACAAGCTTGTTGCAATATGGAATGGCTTGAGAAAACTCCAGATGTTGTCCAACTCTGCTATGATGAAAACAACCCTTACTTGCACTTGAAGGAACTTGTGACAAATCTCAAAATAAATGAGGATGAGGTTGTTTTATGTTATGGATGGTTGGGACATCATATATTAAAGGTGTATGGAGGGTTTCAAAGATCAAAACAGGCTTGATGTGTGTTTTGGCAGATTTTGAGTATGAGGTCAAACTTTCCTTGGTTGAAAGTTAACTTTTGGGAAAATGAAGGTTTTTTCTGGTTTAAAGGCTTGAACGTCTCCCACACATCATTTGTGGATTGTGTGGAGGGTTTGTGGTGGTTTTGGTTAAGTGAAAATGATTTTGGTGGCTGTTTTGTTCAAGACAGATTTTTGAGGCTTTTTGAGGTGATTTTCTTCACTTGTAAGAAAAGGCAAAGAAGTATGAGAGAAATGAATTTCTCTTGGTTGTAGAGTGCTCTGGTGTCTAAATGACATAGAGGGAGCCTCTATTTATAGGAAAAATGAAAGGTGAGGACATATTTGTAACTTGGCACTTTTGGAGGGATTTTGAAAAGGTAAATTTGCTTTAGGGTTTGATGCAGCTCAAAGTTCAAATCCTTGGATCAACTGATGCATTGTTCAAGTGGTATTAATGACATAATGGTGATTGAAGTGGCTAGGCAATAGGGGGTTGTTTGCTGCAAGTGTGCCAAAAAGTTTCTCTTTCTTTCATTAAATGATTAAAATACTCCCACTTGCCTCCAAGTTGCAAGACTTGCTAAACTTCCTCATTTTCTATATTTCTTCTCTTCAAATCCTCTAAATATTAGATGAAAATAAGATCCAAGGGCTGAGAATAGCTCAAGTGGTCAAAGGATGAGTTTGTGAAAAATTGAAAGTGTGGGACTCAAGTGTTAAAACCGCATCTTGTTAAATTCATAACTCTCAGCTCATAAGGGCTATGGAGGAGTTCTATTACAATTTGGAAAGCCCTCATGTAGCTCTACAACTTTCATGTTTTCATGAGTTTCAGATTCCCAAAGAAACTTGGCCAAAAAACCTCTCAAAGTTGTTGAAAAACAAGCCTAAAAGTGAAATAACTTAGAATTTTTCTAAGTTACTTTTCCCTCTTGTAATGAATTTGGTCATAACTCCAAATCTATGCATTTTCTGCTCATGTACCACTATGGAACTTTTGTAGGACTTGTCAAGAGCTTTCCAATGAGCTTTTAACCAACTCAATTGGATGTGTGGTTAAAGAGTTATGGTCTTGCCCCTTTCAAAACCCTAATTCCTGATTTTTGCAATTACTCCCCAATCCTTGATCCAATGGTCATGAAACTTCATGGGTAGGTGCAATATGAAATTAGGAGCATTTTTTATTCCCACCTTGAGGTCAAATTCCTTATGATTGAAGAGTTGACTTTTCGGTCAACCAAACGATCGATCGGTGACTACCGAGTCGACTGTTGATGCTCCGGGTCTTTTGAGGCCTTGAAACTTCTTGAGTAGACTTTACTAAGCAATATGAACTTTATGGACCATGATCCCACCATTTTAACACCTTTTAAATCAAAAGTCAAACCACAGTTGACTTTTCCTGATCGAAAACCCTAATCGGGTATCCTAAACTGCACTGTTCTTGATCCTTGGGTGACAACCTCAAATTGGATTCATACTTGATCCAATGGAGTATGTTTGATGATATGGAGACTTAACTCATGGAGAACCAATCCAATACGTTGACTGATTAACCGTCGAAACCTCGATTTAGGCTATACGGAACCCTGATTCCTGTATCTTAACAAAGACAAACTTGAAACTGGTTGAGGTTAGATAATCAAATAAATATGATCCTAAAATTATGATGAAGATCTAAGGGGTCAAAATTTAGGGTATGAAACTCATCCATCAGGCTGAGCTGATTCAATCTATTTCTTATCCATTTTGCCTCATCAAGCTTGACGTTGACCAGGACTCTCAAAGAAGGAATATCGACTTCTAATGGCAGGACAACTTCTATACCATACACCATCAAGAAAGGAGTTGCCCCAATTGAAGTTTGTATCGTGGTACGATATCCATGCAAAGCGAAAGGCAAAATCTCGTCCCAATCCTTATAGGTTACAACCATCTTCTGCACTGTCTTCTTGATATTCTTATTGGCCGCTTCGACAGCGCCGTTCATCTTCGGACGATAGGGGGATGAGTTGTGATGCTCGATTTTTAAATTCTAGCAAAATTCCTTCATCATCTTGTTATTCAAGTTCAAACCATTATCAGTAATGATTCTCTCAAGCACTCCGTAGCGACAGATGATGTCCTTCATGATAAACTGGGCAACCACTTGCTTAGTGACATTAGCATAGGAAGCGGCTTCCACCCACTTGGTGAAGTAATCAATGGCTACTAGGATGAAACGATGTCCATGTTGCACCCCAAAATTTGACCAACATTTCTTTACCTAGCTTGTGGTTCATCTCATTCACATTAGCATCATCACTTGCATTTCATTGACATGTGTGTAGGAGATCAACAGGTATGATTACCAATCAAGAGCACCACAAGACTTTGAAGCTAGCCAAGAAGGTTACTCAAGTGTTCAGATGATTAAGGGTTGATATCCTTGTCAGAAAAGTTAAGAGATCCTCGGAGAGAATGGTTGAAACCAGGGTTGTGTGCCTCCTAACTTGAGAGTTGTGGGAGCTCCTCAGATGATTCTGAAGCTATGAGGATGGACTTGAAGCCTTGAGAGAGCTTAGGAGATGTCTTGAAAGCCATCATGAAGCCTAGAGAGGTCATGGTACAAGATTAAGAGGACCTAGCCATGAGTGGTGTAATTAGGGTTTGACTGAGTCAACCCTAGGTCAACTGATGATTTGGAGAGGGTTGAGACCTAATCCAAGAGCCATGTGATCATGTATTGATGCTTTGAGATGCTATAAGGATGATTCCAAGATCAACTCATCATGATTGAGGAGTTTGAGAAGTTTCAAGCTAGGGTTTCTAACGCTTGACAGTGTAAAATCCCCTAGTTTGACCCCTATCTTCAAGGCAGTTTAGCTCAAGATGTGATTGTCATCTCATCTTACCCCCAACATGAATGTTGTATAGCTTGATCGTAGCTTTAATTTGAGTACTAGAAGTCCTTGATAGGATTTATAGAGCTCAAGTTATGACTTTGACAAGTTACAGGTCACCTGAGGTATGTGAATCTGGGGCCTTGAAAGTCACCCAACTTGCATCCAACCTTTTCCCAAGAAGGATGATTCCTATGAACTTTTGGTCAACATTAATGGTGTTCCTTATCTTCTTAGCTTTCTATAGAGTACTAGAAGTCCTTGATAGGATTTATAAAACTCAAGTTATGGCTTTGACAAGTCAAGGGCATTTTGGTCATTTGGAGATTATAGGTCATTTCAAGCATAAGGCCATAACTCCTATTTCCAAGCTTCAAATGGAAAAATCTTCAACATCAAACTTGCTTAAAATGATTTTTTAAGGCTAGTAAGGAGGTCATGAGATGTTGAAAAGGCTTGTAGCTCAAAATGGTAAAAATGATCTAAAATGGGGGCATAAGTTAAATAAGTCAAAGTTGGAAATTGAAATTTCCAACCTACACATCCAAACCATGGCATGTAATAGGTTATTTTGACTCTAGAAAACATTTTAAAGATAATGATTCAGCCACATTTTTGGTTTGAGGTTTAGATCATGGACTTGCTTTGGAAAACGGTTGCTTGCATATTAAGGTACAAATGCAAAACACAAGGAAACTCAATGTACAAGCTAGTAAAGTATCCTAACACACCATACATCTCATCTAAGGAGATTTTCAAGTCATAACAAGTTGCTGCAAGAGGCATAGCATGAGATGGCATGTGAGATGAGATGAAATCAAAAACTCATGGCATGAGAATCCCAAATTCTCATTGGATGATTCCAGAAAGTTCTAGAGGGTTTAGAATCATCCTATATATGGATTAGAACTTGCTCAGATGCAAGGTTGGTGAGAGATTAGAGAGGAGAGTGAGATATCCATTTTTCTTCTTCCATTGCAAGTTGAAATCGATTTCCATTTTCCACACCATTTCCATTGCTTCTTTCAATCCCAACACCTTCCATTGATCATACTGAATGTGTGCATATCAATTTGAGGGCAAGATCATGAAGAATTGAAGAGTTAGCACTTGGATTTTGGGAGCTGCAAGTCACCATCGAGTTTGGAGATTCAGGCTTTCTTGATCAAATCTTTTGCAAACAGAAGCTTTATCATCAATCAAGGAGTGTTTCTGAAGAGTTTGAGAGGTTGAAGTGGAGCTTTGACCTATCTGATATTCAAGATTTGACAGGTTTGTAACTTTTCTGCTACACCATAATTTAAGCATAATTAGTTAGATTTGTTAGGTTAGAATGGTTAGAGACAAGTAGGAGATGGATTCTGGAAAGTTTGAGATCAATTGGTGAAGTTTGAGTTAGTGACACCTGTCGCTACTGCGAAAATCGGCGCCGGCTTGACAGGAGAGTCGCCACCGTGCGTTATTTATCCCTCAGAGCGGGAAAGGAAACGCTCGAAGTAAACCTCGCAAAAGACGGGTAAAGGTATGGTCGTCGCAACCAAAACCTGGATTCGGGAGTCGGTTACGCAAGGGGAAGGTATTAGCACCCCTCACGTCCATCGTACTCGATGGGATCCACGCTTGGTGTTTATAAGGAAAAGGGTGTGCTTATCTATCTACGCTAATGGTTGGTCTGAAAAGAAAAGAAAAGGACAGGACTCGACAGAACATACGGTGTTCTGGGCCTACGTACTCCCTCGTGCAATGGGAAAGTCAGAGTCAACGTAGTTCGACTACCTACGTCTAAACGGGGAAAAGGTTGCTCGCCAGGACATCGCGTCCTGTGCCTACGTACTTCCACACAGCATGGAAGATCAGAGCAAACGTAGTTCGACTGACTATGGCTAAACACGGGGGCTCTCACACAGCAGTGAGAAAACAAACTGGTCTCAAAAGGTTCGGGGACCTACAACTACGATCTGGTCTCAAATGCGCTCGGGCAAGAGAAAGGGATAACAATTAGTCGTCAGCAGGAGAGTCTCGATCGCACAGCCGCGAGAGAACAAAGGTTAGTTGTTAGTGTGCTCGCTAGGATATCGCATCCTATGCCTACATATCCTCGTCTGGTACGAGGAATCAGAGCAGTTGTAGTTCGGCTAACTACGACACAAGCTACTCAAAAGCTCCTACTGAAAGGAAAGGGAAGAGACACCCTAAAACTATAGCTGGAAAAGGGGAATCTACCTACTGTTATCATGCCTGGTTGACCATCCTAACGTCTATCATAACAACTCCGCAGCGGAGAAGTCAGAGCTCCTAAGGGATCATGGCAACAGGACTAAACAACAAACGGGAAATACTACAAAGTAAAGAAATATTGGAAATATGCATGAATGCAACAACTAAACAATCAAGGCGCAAAGGCCGCAAACCACAGAGGTAAGGGAGCTGAGCTCTACCAAATACCAGCAAGCAAAGCCACTCAATAACAAACAAGCAGAAGGAGGACCACCTCAACTTCTCATGCACACAAAGCTTATTTCTAAGATGCACCTACCTCAGAACTATCTAGATGAATACCTAAGTCTAATGCAACACAACACCACGCAAGTCAAACAACATAAAGAGAAGGCTAGCTAACCTGGCAAACTTCTATCCAAAGCTTAAACAAAAACCCTGAGCTGGGCCCCTAAACAAAACCTAAAACAAGCTTCTGATCTATCTCTGAACAAAGCTCTACGCAAGGCCCTAAACAAAACTCTAAGCAAAACTCTAAGCAAGAGGAATCAATCCCAGTCTCCAAGCTTCAGAACAAGCTTACCAAAGAGAGGGAGCTAAGCAGACAAACTCATAGTGCCTTCCTCAGGAAAGTACCAGGAGGTTACTACTCAGGAGTCATATCCTATGCGGCTCGACAACTGTGATCAGTTTACATTCCTCCTCAGGAGAAACTAAACTCACATGAAGGCTCCGGCATCATTGGATACTTGAGAAAGCCTATAAGAACTAGGGGAATTAAGTGAACAGACCCATAGGACCTTCCTCAGGAAAGTACTAGGAGGCTGACACTTAGGAATCGTATCCTACGTGGCTCAACAACTGTGATCAGTTTACATTCCTCCTCAGGAGAAATTAAACTCACATGAAGGCTCCGACATCATTGGATACTTAAGAAATCCTAGATGAACTAGAGGAACTAAGCGAGCAGACCCATAGGACCTTCCTCAGGAAAGTACTAGGAGGCTGACACTTAGGAATTGTATCCCATGTGGCTCAACAACATATGATCAGTTTACGTTCCTTCTCAGGAGAAATTAAACTCACATGAAGGCTCCAACATCATTGGATACTTAAGAAAGAGGTGAGAAGAAAGAATGAAAGTCATTCATAGTGCCTTCCTCAGGAAAGTACCATAAACTCCCTTCAAACTTCAGGATCTCGAACCTCACAAACAGAGAACAAGCTCCTGGACTAAGCCTCAATCCACTGCATCCTTGCAAGCTCCAACAGGACTTCATCCAGCCTCCATCTTCAAGAAGAAACCACAGGTCTTTAAACCACAAGAAACTATCTCTGAAGTTCAACCACAGTTGAACTTCAAAGTTAGAAGCCATCAAGACTTCTCCTATCCTCAAGCTCAGACTAAAACATATCAGAACACCCTACAAAAATCTATCAAAAATCTAAGGGGAACATGCATTAGTCTAGTACAACATACTAAAAAATCAGAACAAAATCCATTACCAGATGCAAGAACTAAAATCAACAAGGCAGACGTGCCACAAACCAATTATTCAATATCAATAATAATGCAAACAATGCAATTAAAATGAAAATGCATGATTAAGCTAATGTTTTTGTACTATAAAATTCTACATTGAATTACGAGTCTACAGAAAAAAGAATGGAATTATTTGATCAAACCTACTATTTTTTATGAATTTTCTAATAATATGCATGCACTAAAAGATATTAAAAAAAAATCATTGAAATGGAAAATATGCTAAAAATAGCAAACAAAAATAAAATGGCATTTTTATTTTTACCTAATTTTCTAGACATTTATATGAGGTGGTAGAAAAAACAAGAAATTAAAAATCAATCATTTTTATTTTCTTATGAATTTTACAAGAGGCAAAGAAATATTAAAAGAAATTAAAAAAACTAAAATTGGAATAAATGGGGGGTGCTGAAAGCAATTCCTAGTTGTTTTATCTAGATGGGCCTGGGTCAGGGGGTGCGCATAGCAGTGGCATAGGCCCATGGGAATCAGGAATCCACTAAGAAAAAATAACAGGACAAAAAAACGCAGGGGGGTGCAATATGAGGAATTTCTGGTTAGTTTCCATTGGGCTTACGCACAAGGGGGGTGCGAATAGCACTCTAGGCCTAAGCCCAGTCCAAAATCATTTTGTCTCTCACACGAAGGGGGGGGATAACGAGTAAAACGGGGGTGTTTCAACAAAATACGTTTGGGCCTTACCCAAACCCTAACCCTAACCCAATTAACCCTAACAACAAAACCAAACTTCCCTCCCCACTCTCTGATCACTGTTCACCGTCTAAACCCTAGTCGTTGTCTTCGTCTTCCTCACCCTCTCTGCAATCCCTTTGAAGAAAACTCTCAAACATCTACAAACCTCAAACAACTCACCATCCCCCGGTTCGAATCCCTTCAACCTAAGCTAAACCCTATCTGAAACAACACCAAACTTCACATCCCAAAACAAACCCTAACTCAATTAAACATGCGACTATGAGAAGGAAAGAGACCAAACCTGGACGAAGCAAGGAAGATGACGATATTTTCTGGAGAAATCTTCTTGTAGGCGAGGCTAACGACGACGTTCTTGAGGTTTTGGTGATTTCACTCCGCGCGTGGATCTTGACGATGGTCCTGATGAAGCAAGGAAGGATCTCTTGGCGTGGAGGTCTTTGGACGGATGAAGAAGATTCAACTTTGCTCTGGAAATTTGATGAAGGCGTTGGCATTCTGGAAGCGACGAAACCAGACGATTGAAGCTCTTAGCGTTTTTCTGGGAAACTGATGAGCGCTTTGGAGGTTTTCTGGAATGTTGGTGAAGAATGACGAAGGTCTGAGGGTTTTCTGGGTTTTCGCTGAAGAATGATGAAGGTCTGCTTCTGGAGATTTCTTTGAAGAACAAGAAAGATGAATGTTCGAACGTGTTCTGGAAAATCTTTGAAGGAAGATGAATGTTCGAACGCGTTCTGGAAAATCGCGCTTGTAGAACGATGAAGATGGAAGGTGATCTGGAGAATTGTTCTTGAAGTTTCCGGCGCCGTTGAGTTCTCCGGCGAAGGATAGATGAAGAGGGACGGAGGAAGAAGATGGATATTCACTGATTTCTGGAAATTTCTGGGTAGAAAACTAGCTCCGGCGAGCTGTTGCGGTGGCCGGAAGGCGTTAGGGTGGCCGGCGGTGTGGGGGTTCAGGGCGGATGCATGGCCGACGACGAGGTTCCGGTGAGGCTTGAGGGCGTGACAAGTGGCAGGCGTGAGGATGTGAGTGGGACGCGTGTGGGTCTGAGTGGGACGCGTGTGGGTCTGAGCTGAGGGAGATTGTGAGGTGGTGGGGTCTCGCGTGGACGTGTGGCTTGACTCTTATAGTGACAAGTGTCACTTTCTGTGGACAAAACGGACAAAAACACTGATGGACTTGCAGGGACTTGATTGGGCTTCAAAAACTGCTTTCTGGGCCCAACGAAAAACTGGACAAAAAAAACCCTAAAAAAAACTGAAAAAACTGATTAATAATTCTGAATTAAAAATGCTTAGACCTAATTAAAAATTAATCAAAAATTAAACCTAACTAACTCTAAAACAATGAACTCAATTGACCCTAACTAAAAGATTAAATCCTAATTAAATCTAAAAGGTGATTAATATCTACTTAAACCTATATTAACAAAAAATTCTAATAATCTCTATTTAATTTCTAATATTATTTAAAACTATTAAAATCCTATTTAAAACTAATAAGAAAAATCTATTAAAAGATTAAAGCTCCATTAACACAAACTCTATTATTTCTATTAAAAACTATTAAAAATTCCTATTAACATAAAAGAAAAATCTATAATATTTTCTATATTACCTAAAACAATTAAAACTATTTAAAATCTTTTATATTCTAAAAATGATTAAAACTATTAAATCCATTTAAAAATCTATATAAAATTCTAAAAAGAGATTTAAGCTATTTAAAATTCTAAAAAATCTATTTAAAATCTAAAAAAATCCTAAAGCCTATTTAAAATCCACAAAAGTCTGTTAAAACCCTAAAAAATGCCGACAAATGCAAATGACCACCATAAAAGAGCGCACGAGACCAGATCGAATCGAACAGAGAACCCCGGGCATCCGAATATCCCAGAATCACTATGCAAGCTAAAAATCACCGAGGAGCGCACAATTTCCCGAAAATAAAACCCTGATGATCTGGACTAGATCTGCCATATCTAGTAAATGAAAACCAATCTGTAACCCTGATATCCTCTGTCTGTGCACAAATATCATGCGTCTGATTTGCGAATATGAATTTAAACCACGAGTCAGATAGGAGAACCGGTTGGTCAAATTTTAGGGTGCAACAGCTGCCCCTATTCAAGCGACTTGGACCTGAAGGGTTTGAAGAGCGCTCAGCCTTCAAACATTCAGAGGTACGAGACGGTTGAATACAAATAAAATCCGAAAATTTGCCAACCGCGAGAATATACTGTAAACTGCTTGGGGAATAAAGTCCTGAAAACCGAGTCCAGTCATTATGGCAATAAACTGATCAATCATCTGGTAAAGAACTCCTGATTTGAATGCCAATTACCTGTGATACCCCATATAACAAAACCCGAGGGCTGCAACAAAACACCTGATCCTTTCACATTGCCTACATAGGCAGGAAGAGAAATATACTCACATCGTCCAAAGATGGACGGGAAGACATCCTGATTGAATACTCACCTCGTCTAATGATAGACGGAAAGACAACATTAATCTCCATACTCACATCGTCTAAGGGTAGACGGAAAGACATCATTAATCTCCATACTCCCATCGTCTAAGGGTAGACGGAAAGACATTCATAATCTCCCTACTCACATCGTCTAAGGATAGACGGGAAGAAAGCATTAATCTCCATGCTCACATCGTCTAAAGATAGACGGAAAGAAAGCATTAATCTCCATACTCACATCGTCTAATGATAGATGGGAAGAAAGCCTGATCGCATAGTCACATCGTCTAAAGATAGACGGGATCATCCTGATTGATGAAACAAATCAATATTCACATCGTCTAAGGATAGACGGGAAGAAATAATCTCCATACTCACATCGTCTAAGGATAGACGGAAAGACACCATTAATCTCCATGCTCACATCGTCTAAAGATAGACGGAAAGAAAGCATTAATCTCCATACTCACATCGTCTAATGATAGACGGGAAGAAAGCATTAATCTCCATACTCACATCGTCTAATGATAGACGGGAAGAAAGAATTAATCTCCATACTCACATCGTCTAATGATAGACGGGAAGAAAGCATTAATCTCCATACTCACATCGTCTAAGGATAGACGGGATCATCCTGATTGATGAAACAAATCAATATTCACATCGTCTAAGGATAGACGGGATCATCCTGATTGATGAAACAAATCAATATTCACATTGTCTAAGGATAGACGGGATCATCCTGATTGATGAAACAAATCAATATTCACATCGTCTAAGGATAGACGGAAAGACACCCTGATCGAATACTCACATCGTCTAAGGATAGACGGAAAGACACCATTAATCTCCATACTCACATCGTCTAAGGATAGACGGAAAGAAAGCATAACGCAATTCAACACCATCCCTTGAATTTCAGAATCCTTCTGTCTACGGGAATTGATGGAAAGATCAATATCCTTGAAGGGGCCACATCGTCAGTATGGACCGACGGGAAGAAAACCACCTTTAAAGAACCATGTCGTCAATAAGAATCGACAATCACGAAAACTGAACATTCTTCGAAGAGCCTCGACATCAATAAGGATTGACGATCAGAAAAGTCCCTCTTGAAACGTCATCTCATCCAATAAACAGCAAGAAAACCACTATCCGAAATATCGTTTTGAACCCCCTCAACAATCAAAGATAGCCGGAGAAGACTCACTGGGGAAACACCCCATCTGTATAATCTGACAATAAGAAACCCGCTGAACAATAACCTGAAACTTCACATCGTCTACTGGTAGACGGAAAGAAAACCCACTTGCTAGAGAAACCCCGTCTTGAACCCCACTGAAAATCTCCCGCAACTTCACATCTTCTAAGGATATACGGAAAGAAAACCACGTTCAAACTCAAGACGTCTAATGATAGACGGAGAAATCCACTTATTGGAGGAACACATCGTCAATATGAATTGACGGGAAGAAACGTCTGTCGATACCAGATGACTGACTGATCAAAGCATAATTGTTGTATGATCTGAAATACAAATAAACCGCTGAATCGTCTGAACACTGCTGCTGGATAAATGCCCCTGAACTGATCACAGAGTAATTCACGCGCCATGCGAGGCTGGTAGAAAACCTGACTTATGCTTCGTATGCATATGCATATGCCTTAATATTTCTATGGAATAATGCTCCATTCAGGATGGAAATGCTACGCATTTTGAAAGTGACATGCAAGTATGATGCAAATATGATGATGCATGCAATATGCTAATGCAGGCTCGAGCTGCCGGAGAAAGCTGGGTACAGAAAACCACTTCAGCAACATAAATGCTGAAGACGAAGCCATCTCCGCTGGGGATAAACCGGATATTACAGGATTATCCCAGCAAAATAAATGCTGGGAGAGTGAAATCCACTCCGCTGGGGATATTGGGAACTTAACCGAACACCTCGACGAAGTAATACCCTGCTGGGAATATAACTCCGCTGGGGAATAGCAGATGAGCTGAATACGATTGGACTCCTCTGGGGATAGCTTACCCATACCAATGAAGAATTGGGCTTTGCTGGAGAAAATAGCCGGAGTCTTCCTGCGTACTGCCGAAAATTGGATTTGGAAACTGATGCGCCAACCCGGATGGGCCTCACAGTGATTGCCAACATGGATTTGAACTTTTAGGCTGTCTGTGATAGGTCAGGTACAACTGACGCTGGACAATATTCTGTCTGAATACGCAGTCTCCTGGTGGAAGAGTCAAAGGATAGTAACACGACTACCCGCATTCGTCTCGCTCTCGAAAATTGGCCGAATCTGCTCGAATAACCCTGAATGACCCTGCTGGTGCAGAGAAGTCCAATCCTTTCGCTCCTGATATGCCCCAGCCTACGGGGCCTCTGTGGGGATAGTCCTCGAAAGGAAACCTGAAAATCTGAGCCCTGATGGTCTGATATGACATGCCCCAGCATTCTGAACTACGGAGAGATACTTCACATCACATGCTCCTTGAATAGAGAACAACCTCTGTGCTCTTAGGATGGCCTGCCCCTGACTGCAATGACCTGGCCCCTGATTATCTGATTCAGAGTAGTGCCCCTGCCTACAAGATATCCACCGAATCTCAACCTGATTGCCCCAGGCTAACTGACTTCGAAAGGATGACTTGACTGGGGATCACAATAATAGCTTGCCCCTGCTCTCGGAACATTCGGGCGTTCTGTATTCCATCCTGACCGTACTTTCCACTGTAGGAAGCTTTTCTGCTGTCAAGCGCTTACTCGCAAGTAAAACAAGTTGTTCTGCATAAAAGATGTATTAATGCAACACATATGACAGCTTTGACATCCGATCTGTTCATTGGGAAAAGGAAAAAACAGTTTATGGCATATAATGCACAAACATTTATCAAGAATATCATCATCAGTACCAACATGGTAAGAGGAACCCTTTCATGAGTCAGAATCGACGCGACCTTTACCGCAGTATGCTTTCGAAACAACCTGCTTCAATTAGGACTTTTGAAGGTTATAACGTGGTCAGGTTCATGGTTTTGAAAGAAAGGATAAAGGCTCAAAGTTTATTTTAACCCACCCGTTCTCCTTGATGTTCTCCGATCCTATGTTTAGCTAATTCAACCTTAGCAATCCTCTCAGAGGCTGAAAGATAGGAGTGATAGTTCGAGAAACTTTCGGATTTTAGAGTGACAGCCACTCACTCTTCGTCTTCGACACATGAGGTCGCACGACTCGTACTTCATTTGAGGATTTTTCCATCCTTTCATCTTTTCTCTTTTCATATCCCTAACTTTTGCCTGGACTGACTCTTTTGAGTTCTTTTGGTTTTTTTTTTTTTGAGTCCAGCGGGATGCCCTCATTTTTGCCTAAGTCGATTGTTTTCTTTTCTTGACTTAGCGGGCTTTTGATTTCTTTTTTTTCTCTTTTTTCCTTTCGAACAAGTCGTGTGACACTGGTTGTCTGACTCTTTGGGAAATGATGCGACTGCCCCACTCTTGATTGACCCATTGTGGGTTTTTTTTAGGCACGACCTCTAGGGGCGTGATTGATCCTCGAACGGACACTCCTTTTTGCAATTTGGACGCTCGGTCAAATTAGCTAACACCTACCCTGCCCCAGGTTGAGATTGAGGGTTTTTCGTTTTCAGAAAGAAACTCCTACTACAAGGCTCAAAGGGGTTGACAAGGGATTATCTTCCTTATATCTCCGGTGTTTGGGGATTTGAAACAATGTCTGTACATCATCAACAGGTTTTATTTCAAGAGCATGCAATCGGAAGTTGCAGGTCGTTCATTTTCGTCATCCCCCCGGATTCGTCTTAACCAGGTGTTGGACATTTGTAAAAACAATTAGTGAACACGAATGGATTCAATCAAAACATGCATATTTATTTCATTATCATCAATTGACTAAAATAGCAAGTTTTACAAACAAGCTTGCAATTTAAACAGGAAAGAAACTACAAATGTAAAGACATGACAAGATAAAACAAGAAAAACAAATGCTAGCTTCCGAGAGTCGGGCTTTCACATCTGTCTTGCTGCTGAACCAGCTATCTTCGCAATCAGTTATTAGAGACAATTCAATGCTGTCCTGATCTGCTTTCAACGACCCAACCAAGTTATAGAGCCCCTCCTCCTTCATTCAGATGATTTTGGGACCTTCCTGCCCGAAGCTGATTGCCACACTATCAAGTAAGTCCTGTACTTTATGCTTGAAGGATAGACAATCTTCAATGTTGTGCCCTTGTGCTCCTGAATGGAAATCACAGCGCTCCTTGATATCATACCCTGCAGGAGGCGTACCTGTCAGCGGAGCTAACTTCCTCTTCTCAACCAATTGCAATCGTAGCAACTCCTGAAGAAGTTCGGCATACGGCATCGGAGGCACCTTAAATACCCTCAATGGCTTCTGATTTTGAGCTTTTCGCTGATTGGGATACTGCTGCCTTTTCCACTGTTGAGATCGTTGTTGTTGTTGCTGGTGTCGGGTTGACTCTTGAACACCCTTCGTAGCAAATACAACATCGGTTTCTTGACTTTCACTGTACTGATTAAGGCCCTCCTTATGCTTAGCCATTTTATTTCTCAGATCTGCCCCAGGAATAGGCAACAGTTGTGGGCATGGAGATTCTGACACCATGGAGTCCAGGATACGCTTCTGACCTACTGCAGCTTTAGAAACATCTGTCATCTTAGCATCGACTGGGATAGGAGCAATACTTACAGCTACGCCGCTCGGCGTGAATTCAATATCGTGCGAGTCAATCAGGTCTTGAACATTGTGCTTAAAAGCATGACAACCCTCGATGTCGTGTCCGAGTGCCCCAGAATGAAACTCACATTGCTTATTGGCATCGTACCCATGAGGAAGCGCTCTTGCGGGTGGTTCCAACGTTCTCTTCTCAACCAGATTAGACCTCAATAAAGTCTGCAAGAGTTCAGCATATGTTGTAGGCGGCGCCTCAAATATCCTCTTTGGTTTCCCCTCTTGAATCCTCCGTTGAGCCAGATGCATCCTTTGTTGCTGCTGCTCAGGTTCCACGGGCACAGACGGCACGAGCTTCTTCATTGCGGCTTCAAATAGCTGATCATCCTCTTTCCTAAGCACATTCTTGACTACTTCCATGATCAAGCTCATTTGGGTCTTCAGCTGACTGTTCTCCTCCTTGAGGATCTTCTGTTCCAGACGCATCTCTTGCATGTCTCTCATCATCTGCCCCAGCTGGCTTCGGACTTCAATCAATTCAAACTGATTCTGTTCCATATCTCTGAAGGAATCCCTGCAACAAACTGGACGACGAGGAAATAAGACCCACGGTTCTGATGTACCTGTTAAATGATAACTCAATGCAGAAAGTGAACACATATTCATAACGAGACAAAGAGAAACTCAAGCTATAAGCATACAGACGAACATCTCCCACACATGTACAACCAACAAAAGCAGCACGTAAGCACAAATGAGTATGAATGCAATGACCCCAGCCAATAGTCCTGGTGGTGGTCAGCAAACACTAGTGCACAAAAGCTACACGGATTAAGCAGGGAAAACAGATGCGACACCCGACACAGAAACCTTTAGAAATTTTTCTCATACTCAAATGAACTCTCCGATTGACAATCTTCAGAGCACACACTTCCTGTGGAGTCTTCCATGACATTAACTGACGAACCCACACAACTGGATGATGGAAAATCATTAATCTGAACAAAACCCTGAGGCGTGATGCAAATCCGGCTAGAGTCTAACAGATCTTGAATCTGGCTTCTAAGCACCTTACAATCATTTGTTGAATGCCCCTGTGCCCCAACATGGTACTCACAGCGGGCGCTGGCATCAAAACCTGGAGGATACGGTGGAATCACCGGCTTAGTCTCTTTCGGCACTATCAATCCACTCCTGATCAGATCTGGCAACAACTGACTGTACGACACCGGTAGCTGAGTAAACTGCCTTTCAGGTTTCTTTGGTCTTCGTGAGGCGTGCTGACGCGATCGGCGATAGGATGACTGCTGACTTGAAGTGTCTGAAAACCGATCTTGAGATGCTAGAGATTCTGAGATGGCGTCATCTCCTTCTTCCCATTCTTTTTGAGAACTGACAACTGACTCAATCTTACCAACTGGGACGTAAGGGACATCTCGAAACTTTCCACTCTTGAGTCCTCTCTCAACAAGCTCACCCATTCTCATCAGGCCCACAAAGCTTGTACAACCGAACAATTTGTCGAAATACTGGCCTTTCAGAGTACCCAAGAAGATGTCAACCATTTCTCTTTCCGGAAGCGGTGGTTGAACACTAGCAGCCAATTCTTTCCATCTTCGCAAATACCCTCTGAATGATTCATTCTCCGCCTGAGATAATTCTTGCAGATGTACGAGACTAGGAGCCAAATCCATGTTGTAATCGTACTGCTTCATGAAAGCTCTGGCTAAATCCGCCCATGATCGAATTTGATTACTCTCTAACTGCACATACCATCTCAACGATGCCCCAGTCAGGCTATACTGAAAGCAATGGATCATCAACTTGTCATTTCGCACAAACGAAGTCAACCTTCGACAGAACATCATCAAATGCAGCTTCGGACAGCTATCTCCCGTGTACTTTTCAAATTCCGGCACTTTGAACTTGTACGACAACACCAGATCAGGAACCAAACACATGTCTACAGCATCCAGGTTAACAGCATCTTTCGCTTTCAAGGCTTTTATTCCTTCTTCCAACGCTCGGAGTCTTCTATCCTTTTCAAGAGCTCTTGGATCTACCATCCCGGCCATTGGAATATCTCTTCGGTAATTCATCATAGGGAAAGCAACACCTTGATTGTTAGGAGGAGGATGACGTTCATTTCGGCCAACAAACTGCTCATGTCGATCTCGGTTCTCAACAGTAGGCTGTACAACTTGGTCTGCCGTAAGGTCGTTCGGGAAGTCTTCCATAGAATCATACCGATGGTTGGACGCCATAGTAAACCCTGGCAAAGTGTTAGGAGCTTGGAAATTGCCTTCAGCCATAGCTACCAATTACCTGTGACTGACTACGCCGCTTGATTCCGCTCAAATCTGCTTCAGCCCCTTGGTCGTCTTCAACACTCCACTCTTGCCTCAAACAATCCCCTGAGAACCACCCTCTGGTGAAAACAAAGGCTGGATAAGTGCTCTGGCCTGCTAGAGAAATGCTATGCAATATGATTTATGCAGACAGAAATGCAAAAAAATGCTAACGTGCATGTTTGCATTAGAGATATTTCCCCTCCAATTCCAGTGTCAGTGGTAGCAAGGCAAGATAAACCATAAAGACAATATTTAGAAAAACCCTCATATATTTATTAGAATAACAGTCTTGTCAAGATGTTACATAACTATGCTCCACACAACTGAGATTATAAAGGAGGATCCCAGCCAACATGCCTGGTGGTGATCTCAACACAACAGAATACAAGAGAAAAATCAAGTACGGGTACGTTTGCGGAAGTCCTCAGCCATCTTCTTTGTCTCTGCGTGATCCGGTCGATAAATCAAGCCTTCTATCAATTGATCCCTTTTTCTGACCGTTCCCTGAATATCTCTGACAAAGTCTTCCCAAGCCTTATCATGGGCACCATCCCCAAGTTTGGGTCTCTTGGCGTCTGCTCTATGCTGAAAATCCTCCAGATTCTTCATGGCATCAGCCAGTTTGCGCTCGGCCTCATATCGGCGGCATGCTTCTTCTTCAAGCTCTTCAGTCTTCACTTTGACCTGTTCTTCTAACTGAGCAACCTGTGTTTTTAGCTCTTCTTCCCGCTCTTTGCGTTTGGCCATAGTGAGATCCCAGTGCTCTCTGAACTTAGCTAGCTTCGTGTAGGCCCTTTCCAGCTCTTGCTTCTTAGTAGCCAACACACTACTAACCGAGTCTACATCTAACTCCAGACGCTTCTTGGTTTCAGTCAACTCCAATAACGTAGTCTTCAGATGTTTCAGAGTTTCAGCCTGTTGCTTGGAAAAGTATCCTGTTTCAATCTTTTCGTGACGAAGCTGGGCATTCTCCTTCTCTAAAGCCTCTTTAGCCTTTGCTAGCTCTTCTTTCTCCGCCATCAGCTGCTTGTATACCTGTACGTCCACAGTGGTAGGCTCCTCCACCGGAGAAGGATGCAATGGCTGAACCGCTGGATAAGGCATAAGGAATTTCGTAGCTCGCTCACGAATCCATTCCACATATGGGCCAGGAACTCGTGTATCCCCTCTACTACCTGAAGGCTTCCCTCTCTTGTGCAGGTTCTTCCATGCCTTCTCGAGCTTGGTCAGCATCTCTTTCCCTATTGCCCCAGTGAGATACAGAGATTCCTGTATCTCCTCGGGCTTCGGCGCTCCCTGAGGTACATACCCAAATTGCCTGATCAATAAGGAAGGGTTGTAATTGACACACCCTTTCCTTCCTATTAACGGAACATTCGGGAATCCTTCGTATTTGAGTATGACCTCAACTCCGAATACCTCTTCGTTAACCCATACAACATCCTCGGCAGTCAACCCCATCAAGCGCTCGGGCCATCCTAGAGAATCAATAGAGGTGACAAAAGGTCCTGACTTAGGCATATGACTGGTGAACCACCTGCACAGGAGAGGTACACAACAAGACACATTGCTTCCTCGCCGCTTTTCATTCTGGTAGTGAGTTGAATGGTGGATATCTCCCAGCAAAGTAGGAACTGGGTTCCTTGCAGCCAAAATATAGAAGGCATATGAGTCAACAAAATCAGGAATGTTCGGGAACAACACGATGCCATAAACACATACAGCAAGGATGACGTCAAAAACAACCCAGCCACCTTCCTTGGCATACTCCCGAGCCTTCTCCACCAAGACATCCAACGAAAATCCCCACACATCTCCTCTTCTGATCATCTTCCCGGTCAGCTCAGACTCTCTTAAGTACAGGATGGCAGAAAGCTCAGCCAGATTAGGTATCTGCTCGCAGATAGGTATATCCAAGAGTGCAGAATACTCCTCCAGGGTAGGAGCCAAAACAAAGTTAGGAAACACGAAACACCTGAGCTCCGCATCATAAAACTGTAACAGGGTATAAATGCCGCTGATCTCGTAGGCCGATGGCTGATAAACATAGGTCAGAATCCTCCCATATCTCTTTCTGAAGTCACCCATTACCCTCTTCTTAGCAATTGTAATCAACTCTAACAACAGACTGATATCCGGAGACGGAAACTTGTAGGGTAACACTCTCTTCGTGGCTTCCATGTCTTGCTAGGAACAAACACCAGAACTGGGAGGGAAAATATGTACCTGCAATACACACACGTTAGTTGAATGCAAATGGTAATGCAATGATGCAATATGATAAATAATGCAATCTGTGAACACAGGGGCTATGCCGTAGCCTGAAGAGGAACATCTCTGTGATCAAGAACAGAAAACCACCACGGTCATCAGAACCTCATGACACTAACTATCATCTGATACTCAAAATATCAATCCCCTGGTAAGAAAACCATCTGAACCTCTGTATCTGACAAGAAAACCATCTGATAATAGTATCACCCTCAGATAAGAAACCCATCTGATCCAGACAACACACCTGGAGATGAATCAAGAACGCCATCTGACAAAGGTACTGAATCATGGTTTCTGAAGGCCAGTTTTCCTGCAATAACCCAATCCCCCTCACAGGTATGATAGACCTAATCCATGGACAAAGGTACGGCATCCTATGCGGTCATCAGCGTCACAGACTTTCATGAGTGATGATACGATTCCCAGAAGGAGTGGCATCATCAAGTCATGAAGAGGCCTCACTTAGCTGACTTCCAAATGATCGGTCCTCAGAGTCGACAATCCTCACGTCTGGACTCCCCTCAGATCCTCAGGACCGGAAAGGAGCACCTCTGCGAGAATCTCGTCTGAGCGCAGATTTCGTAGGGAACTGTGCCTGCTCAGCAGACAGGTTCGTCTACTACTCTCCACAACTATATCTAGGTGTATACTCAAGCCCAGGTCCGGCTTCTCACTCACAGTAACCTCCCTTGCCCACAGCAATAATCACAATAATATAATACTGAAAGTAAATGCGGAAAGGTAAAGGTGCAAGAAAGTAAAGTGCGGAAAAGTAAAACACATATGCACAACACCCAACAAATAAACACCCAAGCGCTAGGATTGACTCGCGTAGGGGATGGGAAACGGTCCCAGCATAAGGGATGGGAAAAGTCCCTAGATGCTATAAGTCCCCAGCAGAGTCGCCAGCTGTCGCTTGCGCGAAAATAAGGTGCCGGCATGACAGAAGAGTCGCCACCTTTCGTTATTTATCCCTCAGAGCGGGAAAGGAAACAATCGGAAAAACCTGACGAATAAGGGTAAGACAAGGTCGACGCAACCATTGTCTGGGTTCGGGAGTCGGTTACGCAAGGGGAAGGTATTAGCACCCCTCACGTCCGTCGTACTCGACGGGATCCTTGCTTGTTTGTTTACTTGGACGAGTTGGTTATAATCTATCTACCTATCAAGGCTGGCTGAAAAAGAAAAGAAAAATGACTCGGCAAAGCGTCGCACTTTATGCCTACGTATTCTCATCAGAGAATGAGAAATCAGAGTCAACGTAGTTCGGCCTACGAAGTATTATGGGGGAAAGGTTGCTCGCTAGGATATCGCATCCCATGCCTACGTACTTCCACACTGTATGGAAGATCAGAGCAAACGTAGTTCGGCTAACTACGGGTTAGCTCCTGAAAGAAGTGTTTTTTATTGTGTTTGCAATTTCAATCGCACTAGAGACTATGACCTGAGAGGGAATGCGTCCTTTCTCAGATAGCTTAAGGCTCATAACGTACGAAAGAAATCATTCATGATTACTGTATTTTAAACTGCTTCGAGATGAGAAGAGAACAGGCCCAACTAGGAGGGAGACTATCAAGTCCTACTGTTGTCATGCCATGGATTCATCCTATGGTTGAGGTTTGAACAGGGAACTCCTAGATGTTGTCATGCATAGGTTTCAACCTAAAAGTCTATCATCAAATCCTCATCAGAAGAAATGAGAGTCCTAAGGGATCATATCAATGATACACCAAACAGACAAAAGCATCAGCTTTAACAATAACATGCATGCAATGCAAGTGAGGGAGGAAATGTGTGTGGGGCTTCAGCCTCCACAAGCTCATCTCAACCTCAAGCCAGTCATGAAATAACAGTAATCATACTGAAGATAAACAACATGCTATCAAGCAATGAACAGATAAAAGAAATGAAGTGCCATCAGGCAAACAAAACATGCTTGAGAAAGAATCATCTACTCTCTAATCCTAACCCTAACACAAAATCTGAATCAAATCTAAGCAAAGCCCTAAAGCAAAACCCTAATCAACAGAAAGCAATCCCAGTCTTCAAGCTTCAAAACAAGCTTACCCAAGAAAGGGAGCTAAGTAAGCAGACTCATAGTGTTTTCCTCAGGAAAGCACTAGGAGGTGTATACTCAGGAATCATATCCTACGTGGCTCAACCACTGTGATCAGTTTACATTCCTCCTCAGGAGAAACTAAACTCACAAGCAGGCTCCAACATCACTGGATATTTAGGAAATCCTATCTGAACTAGTGGAACTAAATGAACAGACTCATAGGACCTTCCTCAGGAAAGTACTAGGAGGCTTCCACTTAGGAGTTGTATCCTATGTGGCTCAACAACTGTGATCAGTTTACATTTCTCCTCAGGAGAAATTAAACTCACAAGTTGGCTCCTACATCATTGGATACTTAAGAAATCCTAGGTAAACTAATGGAACTAAGTGAATAGACTCATAGGACCTTCCTCAGGAAAGTACTAGGAGGCTTCCACTTAGGAGTTGTATCCTATGTGGCTCAACAACTGTGATCAGTTTACATTCCTCCTCAGGAGAAATTAAACTCACAAGTTGGCTCCAACATCATTGGATACTTGAGAAAGAGGTGAGAAGAAAGAATGAAAGTCATTCATAGTGCCTTCCTCAGGAAAGTACCATGAACTTCCTTCAAACTTCAGGATCTCAAACCTCACAGACAGGGAATAATCCCCAAGCTCTGGGTCTCTGAGTCTTGATCTTCAATCTTTTCTCCATCATGCTCTCCAACAAGCTCTTCAAGACAACACAAGCCCCACAACAAATTCCCCAAAATAAACCCCAGAGATGAACAGATAACCACAGAACAGTCAAAATCATCTGGCAACTTCAGAAAATACCTAAAAATACTGAACCAAGGGGGAAAAATCTATCAATTATTCACAAGGATCTACAACATCTACCCATAACATCCCCCTATGCTTCTACCCAAAAATCAAGACAAAACTATCTAAAGAAAATGAATTTCCACACCTATGCATAACCTAAACCCTAATTAGGATACCCTAATGCTAACCTAATTAAACTAACCAAATTTTAATCTAAAAATCAAGAATTAAATCCTATGGGGAACTATGATTCAATATCTAATCACACCAAAAAGAATGAATTAAAAAGACTAAAGGAAGGTCCTAAAACAAATTCTACAAAATTGGATACCAAACTAAACATATTAAAAAGCTATTAAAATGAAAAATATACTAAAAAATATGAAAGGAAAATAAAATGGAAATTTTATTT
Source organism: Lathyrus sativus (assembly GCA_963859935.3). Taxonomy (NCBI): domain Eukaryota; kingdom Viridiplantae; phylum Streptophyta; class Magnoliopsida; order Fabales; family Fabaceae; genus Lathyrus; species Lathyrus sativus. The sequence continues at coordinate 482,158,488 of OZ012738.1, forward strand.
ATTTATATTTTTCTAGACAAATTCATTAACCTATAGAAAAAACAAGAATTAAAAAAAAATTAATTTTCTATTTTATATGAATTTTTAAAGTGCAAGAAATATTAAAGGAGTTAAAAAATAAAAGAAATCAAAATAAAGGGGAGGGGGTGCTAGAAGCAAAACGCGCTAGTTCAATTTCAGAATGGGCTGAAAGGGGGTGGTGTGGATAGCATTCTGAGATAGGCCCACACGCGCCTCATTTACCAAAACGGTGAGTTTCAATGTTTAAACTCTCCCTCCAATTTGCTGTTCAATCTGGACCGCTGGATGAAGTGAATTAGTCAACACTTCAAAACGGATCAACGGTGACGATTGCGTCCCCTACCTTGGGCCTGTTAGGGTTTCACAAAGCAACCTCCATATGCGAATTTTCCATCCTCCATAGCTCTCTCATCTCGCAACCATTTCCCTCGATACAAAAACCAAACTCACTCCTCTCCTTGCCCTCTACAAGACTGTGGTCACGGATTTTCTTAATACTCACTCTAGAAAAATATATGGAGCGTGGAAGTCTTGGACACCATTACTTTCCTCTGGTTTGCATGATCATGATCTTGGTTGAAACTAACCTAGAATGATCTACACTTCATGATGATTATCCTACACTATAAAACTAAGGTTGTAGTACATTAAGGCACGAGTTCTTGAACTCAAAACAGAAATGGCCATAACACAAACCTACATGTAATGCTTTCAAACTAATCATAACACCTCCCTAATTGGTCTCTATCGTGTTTATCCTAACAACCAACCCTAAAACAGAATAAATAAAGAGATTCAAGAGAAAACGCATACCTTGCAAGTGATGATGGCTATGGTGTTTCTCTTCCAATTCAAGCCTTGGTGATTTCTTTGGATGATCTTCAATGGATCTATATGCTTCTGTTTGCAGTAGTTCTTGCTTACACCTCTTGAATCAACCTAGCCAATCCTTCATGCAACTTGGAGTGATCACTTGGAATACATGAACCAGCCACAAATTCTCCTCAATCTTTCTTGCCAAATGCTCTATGATGATGGTAGATGATGATGATAACCAGAATTGTGATGATTGATGAAGTTTCAATAGAGTTTGAAATGAAAATGCACTTTGGAGTGAAAGAATCAAAATGTGGTATGCAAGCTCTAAGAATCACCAACCAGGGTATGGATCCTCTCTAGGGGATATATAGGTGCCAATGGAAAGGTGTGGAAGCTTTGAGAACCTTCCAAGAAGTTTCTAGAATGTATCACGCAATGAGAATTTGAATTTGTCATCTTGAGTGAATCTCATGCAATCTCATGATAAACCATGCAATCTTACTTAAATTCTCCCCATATGATATTATGACATGAAAATAAGGTCTTACAAACCCTTATGTAGCATTTTCTCCTTTTTCCTTTTGGTGCCTTAAGATGCAAGAATGAAAATTACAAAGCAACTCCAATTTTTAAGCCTAAAATCAAAAATGTGGCTAAACCATTGTTTTTAAAATGATGTTTGGAGTCAAAATGACATATTGGATGACCCATTTTGGATTTGTAGATCTCTCAAACCAAAATTTCATTTCAACTTTTTCAACTTATAGGCCATTTACAAGCCATTTGAACCACTTTTAAAAATCCATGCTCTAGGCCTTTTCAATAACTCATGACCACTTTTCTAGGCTTAAAATGCCATTTTGAACAACTTTCATGTTTTGAGTTTTTCCATTTGAGGCTTGGAAATAGGAGATATGGCCTTTGCTTAAAATGACCTATAACTGCCAAATGACCAAAATACCCCTGTCTTGTTCAAACCATAAGTTGAGTTCCACAAATCCTATCAAGGACTTCTACCACTCAAATTAAAGCTAAGAAGATGCCCTTCAACATTCATGTTGACCAAGAGATCATAGGAATCATCCTACTAGGGAAAAAGTTGTCTGCAAGTTAGGTGACTTTCAAGGACCCAGATTCACACACCTCAGCTGACCTGTAATTTGTCAAAACCATAACTTGAGCTCTGCAACTCCTATCAAGGACTTCCACCACTCAAATTAAATCTAAGAACAAGCTCTACAACATTCATGTTGTGGGGAAGATGAGATATCAATCACATCTAGAGCTAAAACTGCCTGGAAGATAGGGATCAAACTAGGGTTTTTTCACTGACAATCCTTGGAAACCCTGACTTGAAACTTCTCAAACTCCTCAATCATGATGAGTTGGTCTAGGAATCATCTTTATAAAATCTCTATGCATCATTCCATGATCTCATGGCCCTTGGATTAGGTCTCAACCTTCTCCAAATCTTCAGCTGATCTAGGGTTGACCCAGTCAAAACCCTAATTCTACCATTCATGGTTGAATCTTCTGAATTCTTGCACAATGACTTCTCTGGGCTTCATGATGGCTATCAAGACACCTCATACCCTTTCTCAAAGCATCAGGTTCATTCTCAAAGTCTCAGAATCATCTGAGGAGCACCCACAACTCTCAAGCTATGAAGCACACAACCCTGATTTCAACCAACTCCTCTGAGGATCTCTTGAACTTTCTGATGAAGGTATCAACTTTCAAACACTCAGTGAATAAATAATTGTTGGTCAAATTTTGGGGTGCAACAACACCATTTTTGTTTTGATCAAGAACACGATGTATAGTGAGCTATAACATGAGTTTGATATCAAGAATTAACCAGTGTGAGGTGGTGATCATTCTGAGGTAATCAATTTCAAGAATTGTTAGAATTGAAGTTTGAGCATAGTTTTGATCTTGGATCGGGTTTAGAGATTAAGGGCATTTCAATTGATTCTAAGGCTATGGTTGGATTCAGGGCTGAATTTAGAATGGATTAGGGTTTTGAACCATGGATTTTGGTTGAGAATTGAGGTGATTCGATTGTGGTGAAGATTCACTATGGAGCTCTGTTTCCATGGCTTCCTCATTTTGAACCTTGGCTGGAGGAAGAAGACAATGTCATGGCCATTGGATCATGCGTGGACTCATTGACTGAGTGGAGATCTAAGGGCTGTGATTTGATTTCGCGTTTGAAGAGGAATTATGAGGATACCCCAAAGTGCTGTGTTTCATTAAACTGTGGTATTGGGCTTAAGTTGATACTTGCTAGCCACACCCCACTCTCATGGCCCATTGGATAATGAACTGAACTTATTTACTAAATGCACCGTGTCTTTTTCTTTTTCTTTATATTTTTGAATTGATTTTCTGACTGAAATTGGGCCTAACGCGTATTGATAAGCACACCCCCATTTAGAGCCCATCTGGAATTTGAACTGTATGGCATTGCTATCTGCACCAAACATTTCATATTTTAATTTCTTTTTCTCCATTTTTATTTAATCTTTGAAAAATCATATTAAATAGAAAATTAATGATTTTTGCATGGGGATTTTTTCTCCCATTTCATGTTAATGTCTAGAAAATTATGAAATCAAAATATTTGCATTTCATGCATTTTTAATACTTTTTGTATATTTTCTCTTTTAATAGCATTTTAATTCCTTTTATGTTGATGCATAGATTTGTAGAATTTTGTTTAGCTAGTTCCCTTCATATTTTTAGGCCATTCTTTTTAGGATAGTTATATTAGGACTTTATATCCCCTCTGGATTTATTCCATAATTTTGTGATTAATTTTGATTAGTTTTGATTAGATGACTTTAGGTTGTATAGAATTAGGTCAATCCTTAACATAGGTCCACAATAACACTAGAATTTTGGGTTTCTAGGTCAAGATAGATATTGGGACATATAGGGCATTAAGGGTAGTCATCTAGGATCCCCTAGAAATTATATTAGATTTTAATATAATAGTATACTATTTTTAATTGATTTTTGTAGTTGATGGTTGTTTGTGTTGCCCTTATGGGTTTGTATTTTGTTTTGCCTTGCTTTGTGGGTTTTTGCTTGGCTTGGTGGCTTGGTCTTGCTTTGTGGAGCATGGAGGAGCATAGTGGAAGACTTGAGGATTGAATAAGGAGCTTGAGAGCTTGAGAGCTTGTTTGTTTTGTTGTTGTTTTAGGGTTAGGAATTAAGTAGAGCATAGACTTAGTTAAGTTCTTTCTTAAACATGGATGGTATCTTTCACCTCCATTCCTCCCCATGATTCAAGGTCCTTCCATGGTATTCACCTCCCTCCTTTGGAGGGATAAGTGATGGTACCTAGGAGGTAGAACCTTTGAGGGAACCATTCTTTTGATGTTAAACCCTTATAGGTCACCTTTGGTGGTCAATAAGCAGTTTAATATCCTAGCTTATCCAGTTAAGTGATTTCTTCTGGTTTGAGTATCTTGAGAGATGTTGGGCTTGAGTGTGAAGATGAAGACTTCATTGAAGAGTATGAAAGAGGATGATTCCCTGAGCAGTGCCATTTCAGCTGAAGCTTGAAGAGCAAGAAGAGCAAGTTGATACTTGAAGATCCAGTAAAAATTGATTGAAGAGCTAAGGCTTAAAGACTGAAGGATGAAGTTGACATTTCCAGATGATTGAGGACTACTCTAAGAAGCTGAAGCTTGTAGGAAGAGAAGACCAAGTTGAGACTGGTAAGGTAAGAGAGGCTGAGTTGATGCTTATGAAGAGGATTCAATTGAGATTGACTGAAGAGCTGAAGCTTGAATAACAAAGGATAAGTTGATACTTACTTTGAAGCTTGGAAAGACTGAAGGAATCAAGTTGATACTTGTGGTTAAGAGTGAAGCCTGAAGGTGGAACTGATTAAAGAGCTGAAGCTTAGAGAAGAGAGAATAAGTTGAAACTTATGTTGAAAGGTTGAAACCTGGAGAAGCAAATTGATATTTGTCAAGAGTGACTGAAGTCTGAAGACTGAGTTGCTGTCAGAAGAGCTGAGGCTTGGAGTTGAGAGAGAGAAGAGTTGATCTGCTTTCTTCTTTGTTTCTTTTCTGTATTGACGTGCCTTGTTTGACTTGCTTGATGCATTAGAATAAGTCCATATCTAGACTAGTTTTAATCTAGAAGCATGATTGCACTAGAGGTTGAGTTGCTCCCTCTGCTTGTATTGTTACTGTATGGCTTTGCTTGCGGGTATTCGGTAGAGCCCTGCTCCCTTGCCCATGTGGTTTGTTTTGCTTGATGGCATGATGTTATTTCCTCTGTATGATTGTAGTTTACTGTATTTTGCTTGATAGCATGTTGTTTTATTTCAGTATGATTACTGTTATTCATTCTAGCTTGAGGTTGAGATGAGCTTGTGGAGGCTGATACCCCACACACATTTCCTCCCTCACTTGCATTGCATGCATTTTACAGTCGTTTACTGTATTACTGTTTACTGTTTAAGCTGATGCTTTATCTGGTTCTGTGTATCATTGACATGATCCCTTAGGAGTCTCATTCCCTTTGATAAGGAAGTGATGATAGAACTTTAGGTTGAAACCTATGCATGATAACTTCTAGGAGTTCCCTGGTTCAAACTTCAACCATAGGATGAATCCTTGGCATGACAACAGTAGGACTTGATAGTCTCCCCATAGTTGAGCCTGTTCTCTTCTCATATCAAAACAGCTTAAGATACAGTAATCATGAATGATTTCTTTCATACGTTACGAGCCTTAAGCTATCTGAGAAAGGATTGTTGGAGAGCTTCTTTTCAACAGTCTGGATGTTTAGTATGGTACCCTTTGGGTGACATGCGACGCATTCACTCTCAGGTCATAGTCTTTAGTGCGATTGAAATTGCAAACACTATAAAAAACACTTCTTCCGTAAAAGACAGAAAATAAACTTCAAACCTTTTGGCCTCGTGGGCCCGTAATTCAAAGGAAGCTTTTCTAAAGAAAAGAGTGTCGTTAAACTTCAGCGCCAATGCAAACAGGCTTTGTCCCTAACTGCTGGAACTGTTGTTTAGCCCTACTCGGTAAAACAGATGAATTTGAATCCCCATAATGCGTAGTAGCCCGAACTACGTAAGCTCTGATCTCTCATACCTGTTGAGAGTACGTAGGCACAATACTGATGTATTGGAGAGCTACCTTCCCAGTAACCCGTCGTAGGCCGAACTACGTTGACTCTGATTTCTCATTCTCTGATGAGAATACGTAGGCATAAAGCGCGACGCTTTGCCGAGTCATTTTTCTTTTCTGTTTAAGCCAGCCTTGATAGGTAGATAGATAAACCAACTCGTCCAGTAAACACAACAAGCGTGGATCCCATCGAGTACGATGGACGTGAGGGGTGCTAATACCTTCCCCTTGCGTAACCGACTCCCGAACCCAGACAACGGTTGCGATGACCTTGTCTTATACCTTTTTCGTCAGGTTTTTCCGATCGTTTCCTTTCCCGCTCCGAGGGATAAATAACGAAAGGTGGTGACTCTTCTGTTCTGCCGGCACCTTATTTTCGCGAAAGCGACAGCTGGCGACTCTACTGGGGACCGAACCCAGAGTCTCTAGTTCTCCGGTTCCCCATGAGAGTCAATCCTAGCGCTTGTATGATTACTTGTTGGGTTGTGTTTATTTACCGCATTTTATTTCCCGCATTTTATTTTCAGTATGCTATGATTATCTGTGCTGTTGTGGGAGGGGCATTCTGATGAGTGAGAAGCCAGACCCAGGCTTGAGTGAACATAGCATTAGTTGTGGAAATTAGTGGGCGCGTGCTTGCTTTGCAGGCACTAGTGTCTCATGAAATCCACGCTCAGACGAGGTTCTCCCGGTTGCCTTCTCTTTCAACCCTTTGGGTTGAGACGGTTGCTGGTTTGGAGGATTGTCGACTCTGGGGACCGATCATTTGTGATTCAACCGAGTGAGGCCGCTTCATGAGCCGGTGATGCCACACCTTATGGGTATCGTATCACCCCTCTTGAATGTCTGTGACGCTGATGAACGCATAGGATGCCGAGCTTGAGTCAGTTTAGGTCCATACCTGTGAGCAGGGTTGGGTTTTATTGCAGGAAACTTTGACCTTCAGACTACCTGGTTTTCTTGACAGTGAATCAGTTTTGTTGGTACCAGAGGTTCTCATCATCAGATATATGATTGTTCTTGACAGAACAGGTTTTTGATTGGGATCAGAAGATCTTATCATCAGATGTGCATTTGTTCTTGATAGAGCAGGTTTTGATCAGAGGATCTTATCATCAGATGTGCATTTGTTCTTGATAGAGCAGATTGTGATCAGAGGATCTTATCATTAGATGTGTACTTGTTCTTGACAGAGCAGGTTTATGACTGGGGTCTGAGGATCTCATTATCAGATGTTTGTTCTTGATAGAGCAGAGTTTTGGTCATCAGTTGTTTGTTCTTGACAGAGCAGATTTATGATTGGGGTCTGAAGATCTCATCAGCAGATGTATGTTTGTTCTTGACAGAGCAGAGTTTCTTAGTCCTGCATCAGAGGTCCTCATTATCAGATGTTTGTTCTTGATAGAGCAGAATTATGGTCTTGTGTATATGGCCTTCTCAGATGGTTGTTCTTGACAGAGCAGATTGGTGGTCCGATACCTGGGTTTTCTTATTATCAGATATAGTGGTTGTTCTTGATAGAGCAGGATTATGGTTTTGTTGATGCAGAATCTCCACAGCACAGTTGCCTTGATCTCCTGCTGCATGATTGCATTTTACATTGCTTTGCATACCCATTTGCATTTCATTAACGTGTGTCTGTGTTGTAGGTACCGTTTTCCCCGATCCAGGATTTCTTGCCTCCTATTGTATTGTTATGGGTTCTCTGAGGAAGACCGTGGCTTACAAGCTCCGTGCCCCTGATGTGGTTCAGCTGACTGGTTTGATTGCTTTAGCAGATGATTCTGTGAGGGATGAGTTCAGAAAATCTTACACCAAGTTGCTCAGTTTGGTTCGTAAACCTTCTGCGTTCGAGTTGAATGGGTTGCACGCTCTGCTGCAGTTCTACAACCCTCCGTTGAGATGTTTCACCTTTCAGGATTTTGTTCTCGCACCCACGCTAGAGGAATATGCTGATTTGCTAGGTGTGCCTATCAAGAGGCATATGCCTTTTGTTCATATGGACACTGAGCCTGATCTGGCTGGTTTAGCTCCTTCACTTCATCTGGATGCCCCCGAATTGGTATTGTCTAGTTGGAACAAGGTTCCTGGTTTCTCCTTGCAGTTTTTAGTGGGAAAGGCTCAGCAGTGCGCCAAAGACGGGTGTTGGGTCGCGTTCAATTCCATTCTCGCTTTGTGCATATATGGCATCATTTTGTTCCCCAATATGCCCGATTTTGTAGACTTCGACGCATTTCATATCTTTGCATCAGGGAATCCAGTCCCTACCTTGATAGGAGATGTCTAGCATTCCATCCACTACAAAAACAAGAACAGGAGGGGCAAGAATGTCTCATGCTGTGTACCCTTGCTTTATAAATGGCTTGATAGTCATCTGCCCAAGAGGGGTCCTTTTGTTTCGTCTGCAGCCACAGTTGAGTGGTCCGAGCGTCTGATGAGTTTATCTGCAGAGGATATTGACTGGTTTGACAGAGATAGGCTGGGTACCGAGATTATCTTTAGCTGCAGCGGGTTTCCAAACGTGCCTTTGATAGGCAGGAAGGGCTTCATAAACTACAATCCGTCTTTGCTGGTCCGACAGTTCGCATATGCTTTGAGAGCCCCGCCGAAGGAGGAAGAGGTGCAGGAATCCCTGTACCTCACTGGTCTTCTAGAGGGGGATCTGTTATATAAGCTTCAGCGCACCTGGAATGGCATCAGTAAGAAGGGAAAGCCATTGCTGGGGAGAAGCAATAATCAAGCCTACCCTCCACATGTGACTTGGATCAGAGCCAGAGCCGAGGCTATAGGGATGCCGTTTCCTCATGTCAAGCCAGAAAGCCCTCCAATGATTGAAGAGCCTACTGCCGTGCCCATTCAGCAGCATAATCGGGTGTTAGCTGAGCGAGATGAATTGAAGCGGGCAAACGAGGAACTGGAGAAAGAGTTAGCTCAGCTCCGAAGCGAGATGAACGAAGCCGCTTATTCCCTCAAGAAGCAGACAGAGCTGGTGAACCAGCTAGGTACAGACCTGACTAAGCAGATAGCCGAGAGTGAGCGCATGGGTCAAGACTTCAAAGTTGTCAACGACGTACTGGCTACGAAGAAGCAGCACTTGGACGAAGCGTATCAGAGGATATCCAAGTTCAACTAGCACTGGAAGGCTTCCCTAGCCACCAGGAAAGAGCGAGAGGATAAGCTGATGCTGCAGATCTCCAAGCTGGAAGCCCAGGTGAAGTAGAGTGAGAAGTGGTTTGATGAAGAAACCGCTCACATATACGCCGCCGAAGGCCAGCTCAACAGGGCTCTCGCTAACCTGAAGGAGCGCAAACTGACGTTTGAGTCCAAGAAACGGAAGTTAGAAGATTGTTTCGGCGAAGGAGCATGGGAAGATTCGGTCGAAGGTCTTCAATACACCATTGTGCAGAGGGAATTACTCGTCGAGGGGTTACTCACTCTGCCTGATCATCCAGAAACAAAGGAATTGTTAGAAGAGTATCGCGCCCGTGGCCGTACTTGACTATTTGTATTCCTTTTGTTTTGATCATTGTTGTATGCTGACCATCACCAGGCTTGTTGGCTGAGGTCACGCTGTTGATTCATCTTGTACTCACTGATGTTGTGTACTGCCTTGATGGGCTTTCTTTATATATGAGATTGTTATTTCCATGATTGGACTCGGACTTCTTCTTATTATCACCACTGGCACTCAGGCACTAGGATTGGGGGAAATCTCCCTAACGCACAGACACACGTTTGCATTTGCATGAAGCATTTGCATAACGAGCATTTTGTTGTTTTTCCTAACCCTTTTGTGTTCTACAGGTTGTTTCAGGTTGTTTCAGGTTGTCTCAGGTGGTTCCAGGATTGATCAGAGACCTATTCACCGCTATCCGACTAGAGCTAATCAGACCAGGATCATGGAGCAAGTGCAAACTGATGTTCAGGAACTCCGCGAAAGAATGGATCGCTTCATGGAGCTCAAGCAAGCGGTCGCCAATGGCCAGGATCAGCTCAGAACTTTGGTCCAACCTCTGATTTCGAGGGTTGATAGCAACGACGTACTCCATGGTGGGACTGTGCCTACTCCTCCACCAGTTGAAACTCCACAGAATGGTGTTCCCGTGACCGGGGGAAACGGCAGTGCCAACGACAATGTGATAACCAACATCGGACTCAATACGACGGGCGTCGGTAATGGGAGTCTGGGAGCTAATGTCAATGTCGGGCTGGGCAACAACAATGCAGGCGTCGGGAATCTGTTTGGGCCTCAGCCATGGCTAGAGGATCGTCAGGACGATGTGTTCTCTCAGAGAGGTGCTGAAGGGGAGCTGAATGCTGAAGCACGGCTTAGATTCAAGGCACTTGGAGATAAGATGAGAGATATCGAGAATCAGAATACTTTGGGCGTTGATATGTCCAAGTTGGGATTAATTGCTGATTTCAAGGTGCCTCCTAAGTTCAAGGTACCTGACTTTGAAAAATATAAGGGCACTACTTGCCCTCGTGTCCACCTGAGATCGTATTACAGGAAAATATCAGCTCATTCTGAGGACGAGAAGTTGCTGATGCACTTCTTTCAAGACAGCCTTTCCGGGCCATCCCTCGAGTGGTACATGAGTCTGGAGCCTACTAGTGTGCGCACGTGGAAGGATCTTGCTGAAGCATTTGTGCACCACTACTAATACAACAGCGACTTGCCCCCGAACCGAGTCCAGCTGCAGAATCTGTCGCAGAGGAATAATGAAGGGTTTAAGGAATACGCCCAGCGGTGGCGTGAGTTGGCAGCCAGGGTTCAGCCGCCGATGGTTGAATGTGAGCTCGTGCAGATGTTCGTTGCTACCCTCCCAGGGGTTTACTATGAGAAGTTGGTCAGCGGTATGTCCGGAACCTTCTCAGATCTCATTATCACGGGTGAGCACGTCGAAAATGGGATCAAGATCGGGAAAATTCAAGGTGAGTCATCCTCAGCTGGGGGAGGCGGAAAGAAAACCTATGCTGGCAAAAGGCGGGATGGAGAAGCGAGCGTTGTGTCCAACGCTCGAAGGAAGGGTAAAGGTCCTCACCAGCAGGTGGCCAGCATAACTATCCCGACAGTTCCACAACAGCAGCAGCAGCAACCGAATCAACAGGGATACAGAAAGTACCAGAATCAGGCACCTTTGGCGAACCGTCACCTCGAGACACCGCCCATGTCTTACGCGCAACTATTGCAGACTTTGCTTCAGCTACGGTTGATCCAAAAGAGAATGTTGGCTCCCTTGACAGGGGCACCTCCGCCAGGGTACGACGCGAATGCCACTTGTGAGTTTCACTCAGGGGCACCAGGCCACACAATCGAGAACTGCAAAGCCTTCAAGCATAAGGTGCAGGACATGGTGGATGCCAAGATCATCAACTTCTCCGATAATGTGCCAAATGTCACGAAGAATCCTATGTCGAATCATAGGGGAGGCGGAGTGAACGCCATTATCAAAGACGAGAGTTCGGGTTTGTTGACTAACGTCAGAGATCTGAAGACGCCGCGTAGCTTCGTTAAAGCTAAGTTGCTGAAAAGAGGGTTCTTTCCAGGTTGCGGAGAGCTATGTATGGATTGTGCTACACGTTCTGATGGATGTGAACAGTTGGTCGAAGGAATCCAAAGTCTGATGACTGAAGGGATACTGCAGTTTAGCCGGAGGGCTGAAAGTGGGTCAGGAGAGTTAGTGTTGAAGCAAGACGATGAGGTCGCCACCATCACCATCCCTCGCCAGACGATAACTATTTCTGCACCCAGGCCGCCCACAATTACTATTACCAAAGCTGGGCCGATACCCTTCGAGAGCACTAACACCGTCCCGTGGCATTATGGGGCTGAAGTCTACTGCAACAGACAGAAGTTGGAGCTAGAACCGTTTGGGTCGACTGTGGAGAACCTTGCGAGAATCAGTGGTATTACTCGCAGCGGAAGAGTGTTCGCACCACCAGAGGTCGTGGCGGATAAAGCGGTCAGAGCTGATGCGACTGATAAAGGTAAAAGTAGAGTCGTTGAAGAGGTCTCGCGTGGGGCAGAAAAAGACTTACTTGTTAAAGATGCCGAGGAGTTTATGCGGTTGATTAAAAAGAGTGACTACAAGATTGTAGATCATCTCCATCAGACGCCCTCAAAGATCTCCATTCTGAACTTGTTGATGTGTTCTGAAGCACACCGCAACGCACTGCTGAAGGTGTTGAACGCCGCATATGTACCGCAGGAAATATCGGTAAATCAGCTAGAAGAAGTCGTAGCCCACGTAAATGCCGGAAATGGGCTAGGTTTTACAGACCTGGAGCTGACGCCGAAGGGGAGGAATCACAATAGCGCCCTGCACATCTCGATAGAGTGTAGGGGCACAATTATGTCGCACGTGTTGGTGGACACGGGTTCGTCACTTAATGTTCTTCCGAAGAAGGCATTGATGAAGTTAGATACTCGTGGAGTGATTTGCACACCCAGTGATCTGGTTGTGAAGGCGTTCGACGGAACTAAACGACATTTTTTCGGGGAGGTGACCCTGCCAATCCAAGTCGGGCCGGAAACGTTCAACGTGGTCTTTTATATTATGGACATCATGCCCGCTTACAGTTGTCTCTTAGGCCAGCCGTGGATCCATGCTGCTGGAGTCGTGACCTCCACGTTGCACCAGAAACTCAAATATGCTGTCGGGGGTAGCATCGTGACCGTGTGTGGCGAGGAAGACATAATGGTGAGCCATTTGTCGTCCTTCAAGTATGTGGAGATGGATGGAGAAATCCACGAAACTCTATGCCAAACGTTCGAAGCCATTAAGGTGAAGGACGTAGCGCCTGTAGTCACCAAAAAGCCAGAGATGACTCTTTCTTCATTCAAGGAAGCTCGGGCCGTTGTCCAAGCCGGATCTACCCCAGACTGGGGGCGAATTTTGGAGATACCTAACAAGCAAGACAAGTTTGGGTTGGGATATTCTCCTGGAGCTGAAGCTTCTTCTTCTTCTAGCAATGCGTCGCGAGGTAAAGGGCCGATCCAGTTTACCAGTGGCGGAATGATTTTCAAAAGCATCAACGCGGTGTTTGAAGACAGCGGAGATAGCGATTGTGACCTCGACTCTTGGATCCAGCCAAGCAAGCCAGGCGAGGGCCTTACCAATTGGTCCGTCAAGGATATCATCCAAATGACGAGCGAAGAGTAATGATCTACTTTTTCCAATCATTGTACAACCTTATGTCCTACCCGGGGCATACTGGTCTTATTGTCAGGGCCTTGTTGGATTATGTACATGCATTTTGTTAATAAATCAAAGGCGTTTTTTCGTATTCAAATATTGTGATCTCTGTTATTCCTGTTTTATATTTGTTTTGAAAAACAATAAAATGGCAATGGGGTTTGTGCTAACCTGCACATCCTTGTTTTAAACTTAACCCTTGTTATTGCAGGACCCACATAACAGATGACATCGACTCTGGACCTTCTACGGCTCACTTCGACTTCAATTGCCCGATCTATCAAGCCGAAGAAGAGATTGATGAAGACGAAGACCTTCCCGAAGAGTTGGCCCGCTTGTTGAAGCAAGAGGAGAAGGTTATTCTGCCTCATGAAGAGGAGATTGAGATCGTGAATCTGGGTTCTAAAGAACTCGTCAGAAACGTCAGGATAGGGGCCGCATTGCAGAGTGATGTCAGGCAGAGATTAGTTGAGATGCTGAGAGAGTATAGTGACGTCTTTGCTTGGTCATACGAAGATATGCCCGGACTTGACACGGACATCGTGGTGCACCACTTGCCACTGTGAGAAGATTGTCCTCCCGTTAAGCAGAAGCTTAGGAGGACGAGACCAGATATGGCGGTTAAGATCAAAGAAGAAGTGCAAAAACAACTTGATGCTGGCTTCTTAGCGGTCACTACTTACCCTCCGTGGGTCGCCAACATAGTGCCTGTACCGAAGAAGGACGGTAAGGTACGCATGTGCGTCGATTATCGGGATTTGAATAGGGCGAGCCCTAAGGATGATTTCCCGCTGCCTCATATTGATGTGTTGGTCGACAATACAGCGCAGTTCTCCGTGTTTTTGTTCATGGATGGATTCTCTGGCTACAATCAGATCAAGATGGCGCCGGAGGACATAGAGAAAACGACGTTTATCACTCCCTGGGGAACATTTTGCTATAAGGTAATGCCTTTCGGTCTGAAGAACGCAGGGGCCACTTACCAACGAGCAATGGTCACTTTGTTTCATGACATGATTCATCATGAGATTGAAGTCTATGTTGATGACATGATTGCGAAGTCCCAAACGGAGGAGGGACATCTGGTCAATTTGCTGAAGCTTTTTGAGAGGCTTAGGAAGTTCAGGTTGAGGCTGAATCCTAACAAGTGTACTTTCGGAGTACGGTCCGGAAAGTTACTGGGGTTTATCGTGAGCGAAAGAGGCATCGAGGTTGATCCTGCGAAAATAAAAGCCATACAAGAAATGCCAGTGCCAAAAACAGAAAAATAAGTTCGTGGTTTCTTGGGCAGAATAAACTACATTGCAAGGTTTATCTCTCAGCTCACGGCCACGTGTGAACCGATGTTCAAGCTTTTAAAGAAAGATCAGGAGATTACCTGGAATGAGGATTGCCAGAAGGCATTCGACAAGATAAAGCAGTATCTGCAAGAACCTCCAATCTTGATACCCCCAGTGGCTGGACGACCACTAATCATGTACTTGACAGTTCTTGAGAATAGTATGGGGTGTGTTCTCGGTCAGCACGACGAGACGGGCAGAAAAGAGCATGCCATTTACTACTTGAGTAAAAAGTTCACTGACTGTGAATCTCGCTACTCAATTCTGGAGAAAACGTGTTGTGCACTAGCTTGGGCTGCCAAATGTTTACGACAGTACATGCTCAACCACACCACTATGCTAATTTCGAAGATGGATCCGATCAAGTACGTCTTCGAGAAGCAAGCGCTTTTGGGCAGGATTTCCAGATGGCAAATGGTGTTGACGGAATATGATATTCAGTATGTTTCCCAGAAGGCCATCAAGGGAAGCGTATTGTCTGATTACCTTGCCGAACAGCCGATCGAGGATTACCAGCCGATGAAATTTGAATTCCCTGATGAGGATATTATGTTTCTCAAAGCGAAGGATTGCGATGAGCCGTTGCCCGACGAAGAGCCAGATAGGAGATCCCAGTGGAAGTTGATATTCGATGGGGCGGTTAATTCTTACGGAAGTGGCATAGGGGTGGTCATCACGACTCCCCACGGATCCCATATCCCGTTCACTGCGAGACTGACGTTTCCAGTTACCAATAATGAAGCGGAGTACGAAGCATGCATCATGGGTCTAGAAGAAGCAATTGATTTGAGAATCAAGAACCTAGACGTATATGGTGACTCGGCACTTATGATCAACCAGATTAAAGGGGAGAGGGAGACTCGTCAATCGAATTTGGTGTCGTACATGAACTATGCCAGAAGGCTACTTCCGTTCTTTGATCGAGTGGAACTCCATCATGTGCCCAGAGCAGAAAATCAGATGGATGATGCCTTAGCCACGTTGGCTTCGATGTATAAAGTCAATTTTTGGAATGAAGCTCCAAGAATTGTCCTTTCTCGTCTTGATAGACCTGCATTCATCTTTGCGATCGAGGAAGCCGCCGACGACAAGCCATGGTTCCATGACATCCAGACCTTCCTTATGACTAAGGAGTATCCTGCGGGAGCGTCAACCCAGGATAAGAAGACTCTGAGGAGGCTGTCTGGAAATTTTTATCTCAATCCTGATGGAGTTTTGTACAAAAGAAACCACGATCTCGTGCTACTCAGGTGTGTAGATGAGAAAGAGGCGAGTATGCTCATGGAAGAGGTCCATGAAGGCACATTTGGTACCCACGCCGGCGGGCATGCCATGACAAGAAAGATCCTGAGAGCAGGATACTACTGGCTGACGATGGAATCAGATTGCTTTAAATTCGCGAAGAGGTGTCATAAATGCCAAATTTATGCTGATAAAGTTCATGTGCCGCCGTGCCCGTTAAATGTCATGTCCTCCCCGTGGCCGTTCTCCATGTGGGGCATCGACATGATAGGCAAGATCGAGCCCACTGCATCTAACGGTCATTGCTTCATTCTAGTAGCCATCGACTACTTCACCAAGTGGGTGGAGGCAGCCTCATATGCTAATGTGACCAAGCAGGTGGTGGCTAAATTCATAAAGAGGGATATCATCTGTCGTTACGGAATTCCCGAGCGGATCATTACTGATAATGGTTCGAATCTGAATAACAAGATGATGAAGGTGCTGTGCCAGAGTTTCAAGATTGAACACCACAACTCATCTCCTTACCGGCCGAAGATGAATGGCGCCGTTGAAGCGGCCAATAAGAACATAAAGAAGATTGTTCAGAAGATGGTTGTGACCTACAAGGATTGGCACGAGATGCTGCCATTTGCACTGCACGGTTATCGTACAACGGTACGTACGTCGACCGAGGCAACTCCTTTCTCCTTGGTGTATGGTATGGAAGTTGTCCTACCGTTAGAAGTGGAGATCCCTTCTTTGCGAGTTTTGGTTGATGTGAAACTCGACGAGGCAGAATGGATCACGAATCGACTGAACCAACTCAGCCTGATGGACGAGAAGAGGTTAGCATCGATTGTGCATGGTCGTTTATACCAAAGCTGAATGAAGAAATCTTATGATAAGAAGGTGCGTCCTAGAAGCTTCCAGACGGGTGATCTCGTCCTGAAGAAGATTCTTCCTCCATACTCCGATCACCGGGGCAAGTGGACTCCCAATTATGAAGGTCCGTACGTCGTCCGCAAGGTCTTCTCGGGAGGAGCTTTGTTGTTATCCACGATGGATGGTGAAGATTTTGCATCCCCGGTGAACGCAGACGCAATTAAAAAATACTTTGCTTGAAAGCGACCCGCTGGACAGTAAAAAGAGAGTCCAGGCAAAAATGGGGCATCCCGGCGAACCATAAAAAAGGAAAAAGGTTCGGGCAAAAATTAGGGATATAAATCGAAAAAATATACACCCGCAAAGTCGACCCGGATGGGAGACTTTGGCAAAAAGGGGTATCCCGGTGAACTGAAAACCCGCAAAGGGCGGTTCACGCAAAAGTTAGGGATTTGAAAACGCAAATGACTGCGTTCCGCGTGTGGACTTTCATTGTTTAGTGGTTTGGAAGACCTGAGGGCCGTTTATCTGAATCAATCTCTTCTGAAGCTGAAGCGTCGGAGAAGTATCGAAGTCGAGTGGGTCATAGAGGGATCAACTCATGGTGTTCGTCTACGCCTCGTTGCCGACATTTATATATACTGATGTATATTTATGTTTTATTTTTGCGCGGCTTCCTCATTCCAGGAGCTTGCATCTGTTGTAAAACATTTTTACCCATTCAGGGGTTCGTTATCAATAAAATGTATACTATTCAGCAATTCTGTTTGTCTGTTTAGCATTTATCTGTTTTGTTTGCGAAAAAGAACGCCGATGTTTTTTATAAAATGCGCATACATAAACTTAGTGGCCTAGGCCTTTGATTGTTGAAACAATGAATTACTTGAACATTGTCACAAGATGATAACCTTGATAGGTCCCTTTGGGAAGGGTATCTTGTCTGTTTGTTTGTGTTGTTACAGGTGTAGCATATTCCAGACAGTACGTCGTGCGTATCCCCAAGCAGGATGATTCCTCCTTCTCCGGCAAAGTTCAGCAGCCTCTCCCCGCAGAGTCTGAACGTGAGATCGTGAGCATTGATATGTCTCCCCAGGCAGAGAAGATTCTCTCCCCGATCAGACGCATCCTGAAGGAACGTCATCTCCTCAACTGAGTCATTCACCGAAGTGTATAGCAGTTGATGGTTCAAGACTGAAGTCTCCAATGGAATTGAGTTTCCCCGCAGAGTCGTACTCTCCCCAACAAGCAGAATGATTTCTTCTTCCTCAGCCGAGTTTGCAGATCCCCAAGAGAGCCGAGTCCTTGGAAGTCGTTCGGGACCATGATTGGTTTTCCCCAGTGGAGTGTTGAATAGCTGATGCTGTGTTTCCCCACCAGAGTCGTTATCCCTAGGGAAGTAGCCGTGAAGGACGTGCAGTTTATCCCGCGATTGACATCGCTTTCCCTCAGCGGGTCCAGGTTCTCGTAGAGCTTTGTTCCCCTGCAGCAGTCAACTGAAGTTTGTTTCCCCTGCGGAGTCCGTTTGAGATTGGTGTGACCTCTTTCCCCTCAGCAGGATGATTCCTTCCCCTATTTGAGTGGTTCTTTCTCCTTGACAGGAGGATTCTCCCTTCAGCATTTATTTTACTGACGGGATCGCATCATTTTGCATGACTGCATAGCATTTATCATAAACGCATAGCATTTCCACCGTGTGGAGCATTGCGCCATTGCCGAAGCATATGCATAATAAGCATGATCTAGGTTGTTACCGTTCTTGTTTTGCAGGTGTTCCGCCGCAGAATTGGTTACTCAAGATGATTCTTGAATTTTCCCCAACGGAGTCGTTTGCTCAAGATGATTCTTGAATTCCCCAGCAAGGTCGTTTGCTTAAGATGATTCTTAAAATTCCCAGTGCAGTCGCCGGAGTTGGTTGCTCAAGTTGATGCTTTGAGTCATAGGCCGAGTGTTTGCTCAGGATGATTCCTGAAATCTCCAGCATAGTTATCGGTTCAGGATGATTCTTGAAGTCCCCGATGGAGTTATTTGTCCAAGATGATTCTTGAAGTCCTCAGCAGAGTTGATTCATCCAGAATGATTCTTGGATCCCCGAAGCAGAGTTACTTGATAGTTCTCCAGAATCCCCAGCGGAGATGCGTCATCCCCAGCAGGTTTCTGAACAGCGAAGTTGAAACTTCCCCTGAAGACTTGATGATTGAAGTCCAACCGTATTGACGAAGCAGTTCTCTCAGCTGATGCGGAGTGCCTGATGGTAGAAGTTTGGATATCCCCAATTGGTTCGTGAGTGACCAAGAATTCTATTCCCGACTTACTGATGAAGTCCGGCTGATGCCCGAAAGTTTTCTGTGGATGCCTGGCGGCATGATCGACCACGTATTACCGGTTACCATGTGACCAATCCACCAGCTAGTTGTCGTGCAGCTAATATTTCAGTTTTCGAAGATTTGTTCCCATCAGAGTACCGTGTACTTGTGCAGTTGGCAAATTTTCGGGGTTTGTTGGTATTCAACCGTCTTTTACCCTGATTGGTTGAGAGCCGTTTGCTTCTCACCCAGTCAGGTCCATGCCGTTTGAATAGGGGCAGCTGTTGCACCCCAAAATTTGACCAACATTTCTTTACCTAGCTTGTGGTTCATCTCATTCACATTAGCATCATCACTTGCATTTCATTGACATGTGTATAGGAGATCAAGAGGTATGATTACCAATCAAGAGCACCACAAGACTTTGAAGCTATCCAAGAAGGTTACTCAAGTGTTCAGATGATTAAGGGTTGATATCCTTGTCAGAAAAGTTAAGAGATCCTCAGAGAGATTGGTTGAAACCAGGGTTGTGTGCCTCCTAACTTGAGAGTTGTGGGAGCTCCTCAGATGATTCTGAAGCTATGATGATGGACTTTAAGCCTTGAGAGAGCTTAGGAGATGTCTTGAAAGCCATCATGAAGCCTAGAGAGGTCATGGTACAAGATTAAGAGGACCTAGCCATGAGTGGTGTAATTAGGGTTTGATGAGTCAACCCTAGGTCAACTGATGATTTGGAGAGGGTTGAGACCTAATCCAAGAGCCATGTGATCATGGATTGATGCATTGAGATGCTATAAGGATGATTCCTAGATCAACTCATCATGATTGAGGAGTTTGAGAAGTTTCAAGCTAGGGTTTCTAAGGCTTGACAGTGTAAAATCCCCTAGTTTGACCCCTATCTTCAAGGCAGTTTAGCTCAAGATGTGATTGTCATCTCATCTTACCCCCTACATGAATGTTGTATAGCTTGCTCTTAGCTTTAATTTGAGTACTAGAAGTCCTTGATAGGATTTGTAGAGCTCAAGTTATGACTTTGACAAGTTACAGGTCACCTGAGGTATGTGAATATGGGGCCTTGAAAGTCACCCAACTTGCATCCAACGTTTGCCCAAGAAGGATGATTCCTATGAACTTTTGGTCAACATGAATGTTGTTCCTTATCTTCTTAGCTTTCTAGAGAGTACTAGAAGTTCTTGATAGGATTTATAGAACTCAAGTTATGGCTTTGACAAGTCAAGGGTATTTTGGTCATTTGGAAATTATAGGTCATTTCAAGCATAAGGCCACAACTCCTATTTCCAAGCTTCAAATGGAAAAATCTTCAACATCAAACTTGCTTAAAATGATGTTTTAAGGCTAGTAAGGAGGTCATGAGATGTTGAAAAGGCTTGTAGCTCAAAATGGTAAAAATGACCTAAAATGGGGGCATAAGTTAAATAAGTCAAAGTTGGAAATTGAAATTTCCAAGCTACACATCCAAACCATGGCATGTAATAGGTCATTTTGACTCTAGAAAACATTTTAAAGACAATGATTCAGCCACATTTTTGGTTTGAGGTTTAGATCATGGACTTGCTTTGGAAAATGGTTGCTTGCATATTAAGGTACAAATGCAAAACACAAGGAAACTCAATGTACAAGCTAGTAAAGTATCCTAACACACCATACATCTCATCTAAGGAGATTTTCAAGTCAGAAGAAGTTGCTGCAAGAGGCATAGCATGAGATGGCATGTGAGATGAGATGAAATCAAAAACTCATGGCATGAGAATCCCAAATTCTCATTGGATGATTCCAGAAAGTTCTAGAGGGTTTAGAATCATCCTATATATGGATTAGAACTTGCTCAGATGCAAGGTTGCTGAGAGATTAGAGAGGAGAGTGAGATAGCCATTTTTCTTCTTCCATTGCAAGTTGAAATCGATTTCCACTTTCCACACCATTTCCATTGCTTATTTCAATCCCAACACCTTCCATTGATCATACTGAATGTGTGCATATCAATTTGAGGGCAAGATCATGAAGAATTGAAGAGTTAGCACTTGGATTTTGGGAGCTGCAAGTCACCATCGAGTTTGGAGATTCAGGCTTTCTTGATTAAATCTTTTGCAAACAGAAGCTTTATCATCAATCAAGGAGTGTTTCTGAAGAGTTTGAGAGGTTGAAGTGGAGCTTTGACCTATCTGATATTCAAGATTTGACAGGTTTGTAACTTTTCTGCTACACCATAATTTAAGCATAATTAGTTAGATTTGTTAGGTTAGAATGGTTAGAGACAAGTAGGAGATAGATTCTGGAAAGTTTGAGATCAATTGGTGAAGTTTGAGTTAGTGACACCATTTTTGTTTTGATCAAGAACACGATGTATAGTGAGCTATAACATGAGTTTGATATCAAGAATTAACCAGTGTGAGGTGGTGATCATTCTGAGGTAATCAATTTCAAGAATTGTTAGAATTGAAGTTTGAGCATAGTTTTGATCTTGGATCGGGTTTAGAGATTAATGGCATTTCAATTGATTCTAAGGCTATGGTTGGATTCAGGGATGAATTTAGAATGGATTAGGGTTTTGAACCATGGATTTTGGTTGAGAATTGAGGTAATTTGATTGTGGTGAAGATTCACTATGGAGCTCTGTTTCCATGGCTTCCTCATTTTGAACCTTGGCTGGAGGAAGAAGACAATGCCATGGCCATTGGATCATGCGTGGACTCATTGACTGAGTGGAGATCTAAGGGCTGTGATTTGATTTCATGTTTGAAGAGGAATTCTGAGGATACCCCAAAGCGCTGTGTTTCATTAAACTGTGGTATTGGGCTTAAGTTGATACTTGCTAGCCACACCCCACTCTCATGGCCCATTGGATAATGAACTGAATTTCTTTACTAAATGCACCGTGTCTTTTTCTTTTTCTTTATATTTTTGAATTGATTTTCTGACTGAAATTGGGCCTAACGCGTATTGATAAGCACACTCCCATTTAGAGTCCATCTGGAATTTGAACTGTATGGCATTGCTATCTGCACCAAACATTTCATATTTTAATTTCTTTTTCTCCATTTTTCTTTAATCTTTGAAAAATCATATTAAATAGAAAATTATTGATTTTTGCATGAGGATTTTTTCTCCCATTTCATGTTAATGTCTAGAAAATTATGAAATCAAAATATTTTCATTTCATGCATTTTTAATACTTTTTGTATATTTTCTCTTTTAATAGCATTTTAATTCCTTTTATGTTGATGCATAGATTTGTAGAATTTTGTTTAGCTAGTTCCCTTCATATGTTTAGGCCATTCTTTTTGGGATAGTTAGATTAGGACTTTAGCTCCCCTCTGGATTTATTCCATAATTTTGTGATTAATTTTGATTAGTTTTGATTAGATGACTTTAGGTTGTATAGAATTAGGTCAATCCTTAACATAGGTCCACAATAACACTAGAATTTTGGGTTTTTAGGTCAAGATAGATATTGGGACATATAGGGCATTAAGGGTAGTCATCTAGGATCCCCTAGAAATTATATTAGATTTTAATATAATAGTATACTATTTTTAATTGATTTTTGTAGTTGATGGTTGTTTGTGTTGCCCTTGTGGGTTTGTATTTTGTTTTGCCTTGCTTTGTGGGTTTTTGCTTGGCTTGGTGGCTTGCTCTTGCTTTGTGGAGCATGGAGGAGCATAGTGGAAGACTTGAGGATTGAATAAGGAGCTTGAGAGCTTGAGATCTTGTTTGTTTTGTTGTTGTTTTAGGGTTAGGAATTAAGTAGAGCTTAGACTTAGTTAAGTTCTTTCTTAAACATGGATGGTATCTTTCACCTCCATTCCTCCCCATTGTCGCTTTCGCGAAAATAAGGTGCCGGCACAACAGAAGAGTCGCCACCTTTCATTATTTATCCCTCAGAACAGGAAAGGAAACGATCGGAAAAACCTAACGAAACCGGGTAAGACAAGGTCTTTGCAACCATTGTCTGGGTTCGGGAGTCGGTTACGCAAGGGGAAGGTATTAGCACCCCTCACGTCCGTCGTACTCGACGGGATCCTCACTTGTTGTGTTTACTTGGACGGGTTGGTTTTATTCTATCTACCTATCAAGGCTGGCTGAAAAAGAAAAGAAAAATGACTCGGCAAAGCATCGCACTTTATGCCTACGTATTCTCATCAGAGAATGAGAAATCAGAGTCAACGTAGTTCGGCCTACGAAGGGTTACGGGGGAAGGTAGCTCGCCAAGACATCGCCATCTTGTGCCTACGTACTCTCAACAGGCATGAGAGATCAGAGCTCACGTAGTTCGGGAAACTACGGTTTATTTCCTGTCTTTACGAAAGAAGTGTTTTTTATTGTGTTTGCGATTTCAACCGCACTAGAGACTATGACCTGAGAGTGAATGCGTCGCATGTCACCCAAAGGGTACCATACTAAACATCCAGACTGTGGAAAAGAAACTCTCCCACAATCCTTTCTCAGATAGCTTAAGGCTCGTAACGTACGAAAGAAATCATTCGTGATTACTGTATCTTAAACTGTTTTGAGATGAGAAGAGAACGGGCCCAACTAGGAGGGAGACTATCAAGTCCTACTGTTATCATGCCATGGATTCATCCTATGGTTGAAGTTTGAACAGGGAACTCCTAGATGTTGTCATGCATAGGTTTCAACCTAAAATTCTATCATCAAATCCTTATCAAAGGAAATGAGAGTCCTAAGGGATCATGTCAATGATACACCAAAACAGACAAAGCATCAGCTTAACAGTAAAATGCATGCAATGCAAGTGAGGGAGGAAATGTGTGTGGGGCTTCAGCCTCCACAAGCTCATCTCAACCTCAAGCCAGTCATGAAATAACAGTAATCATACTGAAATACAACTTGCTATCAAGCAATAAATAGTAAACCGCAATCATACAGATAAAATGAAATGAAATGCCATCAGGCAAACAAACCACATGGGCAAGGGAGCTGGGCTCTACCGAATACCCGCAAGCAAAGCCACGCAGTAACAATATAAGCAGAGGGAGCAACTCAACCTCTAATGCAATCATGCTACTGGATTCTACCTATTCTAGATGAACTTATTCTAATGCAACAGACAAATCAAACAAAACACACAATACAGAAAAGAAAACAGAAGAAAGCCTCAGCTCCTCCAGCAGCAACTCAGTATTCAGACTTCAATCACTTGACAAACATCAGTTTGCTTTTCCAGGTTTCAACCCTACAACATGAGTATCAACTCATCTTCTCCCTTAAGCTTCAGCTTCTTGATCAGCTCCACCTTCAGGCTTCAACTAATCTTCAGGGATCTTCAAGTATCAACTTGATCTTCATGCTCTTCAAGCTCTGACATCTCTCAAGACAATCAACACCAGAGAAAAATCACTTACTGAATAAGCTGAGGGATATTGAACTGCTTATTTGATCAACAAAGGTGACCTTTAAGGGTTCAACATCAGAGGAATGGTTCCCTCAAAAGTTCTACCTCCTTGGTATATCACTTATCCCTCCAAAGGAGAGAGGTGTATACCAGGGAAGGACTTTGAATCATAGGGAGGAATGGAGGTGAATGATACCATCCATGTTTAAGAAAGAAATTATCTACATCTAAGCTCTTCCTAATCCTAATCCTGAAAACAAAACAAAAAGGAAAGAAGAACAAGCTACAAGCTCCTCCATGCATCTTAAAGTCTCCTAGCATGCTCCACAATGCTCCACAATGCTCCACAAAGAGACACCAAGCTTTCCAAGCTCACAAATTAAAGCAAACTAAACAAACATGCCCTAAAGGCAACACAAACAATCATTCAATACAAAAATCAACTAAAAATAGCATACTATCATATTAAATCCTAATATACTTGCTAGGGGTCCTACATAACTACCCTTAAGTCCCATATATGCCCCATAGACTAAATTGTCCTAAAAACCCAAAATCTAAAGTTATGATGGACCTATGGTGAGGTTTTAACCTAATTCTACACTACCTAGAACTACCTAATTAGAACACTCATAAACATTACCACAAAAATATGGCATTAATTCAGGGGGAACCTAAAACATTCATCTAACTACCCTAAAAAGATTGAACTCAAAAATCTAAAGGGAACTATCCTAACCAAAATCTACAAATTCACATATCAACTAAAAGAATTAAAAAAGCAATTAAAAGTAAAAATATGCAAAAAAATATAAAAATGAAATAAAATGGCAATTTTATGATTTTATATTTTTCTTGACAAAAAATGGAAAGTGGGAAAAAAATCCCATGAGAAAATATTGTTTTTTCTATTTATTATGAATTTTTAAAGTTTGAATAAAATTTGGAGAAAAATTAATGTGAGAATTAATGCATGGGGTGTAAACAGCAAGAATATTCAGTTCATATGATGCTTTGGGCCTAACGGGGAGGTGCCAATAAGAAGCGCGCCTGGGACCCATTTATTATTCAGAAAACAAATTAAAATGAAAAGAAAAAAAGAAAAATTGGCGGTGCAAAAAGCAGTGAAACATAGTGTAAAACATGATGGGCCTGATATGAGGGGCGTGGAAAGCAATTTCACTCAAAGCCCAATGATACGTTTAAATGAAACGCAGCGTTTTACGCTGCTGTTTCTTCCCTCTCCAATCGCGTTTGAATATCAGCCGTTAGATGGCTTTCTGGGTCAAAGTCAGCGCGTGCATCCAAGGGACACGAGGTCATCTTCAACCTTGGATTTGGGTTTCACTGAAAATCCTCCATTGAAGCACATCCATGCACAGAACTTCCAGCTCATCGTTCTCACTCATATATCCACCACATGCTTCGATGTAAAGACCAATTTTAATCCATTTTCTACGTAGAATACAGCTATGGCCTTAGATTGCATTGAAACAACCTCTAACATCCAACCCGAACGGTATAACATCATGAACTCAACATTTCATCATTTTTCAACCTTCACCAAACTCAACATTCTTTATACAAAAATGATCCTTATGTTGCACACATTAAAACCAACCATATATCTTGCATTATCCATCATTAAATCACACGTTTCAGCTCGTCCAAGAATTGACCACCATTAATGAAACCTCTCCAATCAATCCCAAACTCATCAAAATGAACCACCTAATTGTCTCTAATGGTTTCACACTAATAATTAATCCTAGCCATGCCTAGAATAGGGTTGTAGAAGTGGTTTTGCATACCTTGCTCCTTGAAATGGTAAGTGATGAAAGTCTTCAATCCAAGCCTTGTAGCTCCTCAAGAATGGTCCTTAGGTGATGAATATTCCTCTGCTTGCACAAGATTTGATGTTGAAAGCTTGTATCTCAAGATCCAATGCCTTTTTCTTCCTTGCAATTTCAATGGGAAAGCTTTCAATTCTTCATCAATGGATCCTCACTCTAGCATGAACACACTCAGCAATGTTTATGGATATGATTTGTGAAGAAAAATGGAATGGTAATGAAGAGAAAAATGAAGATTCAATATGATTTGCAAATGGAAAAGTTTGATTTCAATCTCTATTCTCTTCCACAATTAACACCAACTATCACCAACCTTTCACCAATGGAAGTTGTACTCATTATATAGAGAGGTTTAGAAAGGTCTAGAACCTCCTAGAATCATCTAGTAAGAACTTGAATTTTCCATGATATGGTATTTTGCATTTTCACTTCTCATTGTATGATATCTCATGCCAAATGCTTGTAATCTTTGGTAACCAACTTGAATTTGTCCCCATATGATATTTTGGACAAGATGTAATGCATATCTTCCTTGTTTATTAAGCTTTTCTTTGTTTTGGTTTGGTACCCCATTATGCAAGCAATCAAATTACAAAGCAACCCCATGATGCAAGCCTCAAATCAAAATTGTGGCTGAACCATTGTTCTTAAAATGTCCTTTGGAGTCAAAATGACCTATAATATGACATGGTTTGGATTTGTAACTTGGATTTTATGATTTTCCATTTCACTTGAATTAACTTATGCCTCATTTTTAGGCCATTTTTATCACTTTTTGATATGAGCCTTTTCAACATCTCATGACCAACCTACTAGCCTTAAAACATCATTCTAAGAAACTTTGATGTTGAATATTTTTCCATTTTAAGCTTGGAAGTAGGAGATCTGGCCTTTTGCTTGAAATGACCTATAACTTCCAAATGACCAAAATGCCCTTGGCTTGTCAAAGCCATAACTTGAGTTCTACAAATCCTATCAAGGACTTCTAGTACTCTATAGAAATCTAAGAATATGCTCTTCAACATTCATGTTGACCAAGAGATCATAGGAATCGTCCTACTAGGGAAAAAGTTGTCTGCAAGTTGGGTGACTTTCAAGGACCCAGATTCACATACCTCAGATGACCTATAATTTGTCAAAACCATAACTTGAGCTCTGCAAACCCTATCAAGGACTTCTACTACTCAAATTAAATCTAAGAACAAGATCTACAAAATTCATGTTGTGGGGAAGATGAGATGACAATCACATCTTGAGATAAAACTGCCTGGAAGATAGGGATCAAACTAGGGGATTTTACACTGTCAATCCTTAGAAACCCTAGCTTAAAACTTCTCAAACTCCTCAATCATGATGAGTTGGTATATGAATCATCCTTATAGTATCTCAATACATCATTCCATGATCACATGGCCCTTGGATTAGGTCTCAACCTTCTCCAAATCCTCAGTTGACCTAAGGTTGACCCAGTCAAACCCTAATTCTACCACTCATGGTTGAATCTTCTGAATTCTTGCACAATGACCTCTCTAGGATTCATGATGGCTTTCAAGACATCTCATAAGCTTTCTCAAAGCTTCAAGTTCAACCTCATAGACTCAGAATCATCTGAGGAACTCCCACAACTCTCTAGTTATGAAGCACACAACCATGGTTTCAACCAATTCCTCTGAGGATCTCTTGAGCTTTCTGACAAAGGTATCCACCTTCAAACACTTGATGGGTAAATAAATGTTGGTCAAATTTTGGGGTGCAACAGCTGCCCCTATTCAAACGGCTTGAACCTGACTGGGTGAGGAGCGAACGACTCTCAGCCAATCAAGGTGCGAGACGGTTGAATACCGGTAAACCCGAAAATTTGCCAACTGCTCGAGCACACGGTACTCTGAGGGGAACAAATCTTCGAACACTGCAATACTAGCTGCACGGCAACTAGCTGGAGAAATACTGATCTGACATGGCCGTCAGTTATCCATATTAAATTCTATTGACATTGTCATCAGACAACCAAAAACACCCAACATCGCCGCTGGAAGACTAAAGAACCCGACATCGCCGTCGAACAACCAAAATACCCAACATCGCCGCTGGAGAACCAAAGGATCTGACATCGCCGTCGGACAACCAAAATACCCAACATCGCCGCCGGAGAACTAAATCTGACATCGCCGTCATAAGCAAAACACCCAACATCGCCGCTGGAGAACTAAATCTGACATCGCCGTCGAACAACCAAAATACCCAACATCGCCGCTGGAGAACCAAAGGATCTGACATCGCCGTCGGACAATTAAAATACCCAACATCACCGCCGGAGAACTAAATCTGACATCGCCGTCGGACAATCAAAATACCCAACATCGCCGCTGGAGAACCAAAGGATCTGAATCACCTAACATCGCCGCTGGAAGACTATATCAACTTGACATACCCAACATCGCCGCTGGAAAGCTGAAGAATCTCTGTCAAAACACCCAACATCGCCGCTGGAGCACTAAATCTGACATCGCCGTCGGACAATCAAAATACCCAACATCGCCGCTGGAGAAATAGAGAATCTGACATCGCCGTCATAAACAAAACATCCAACATCGCCGTCGGAGAACTGAAGAATCTGACCTCGCCGTCATAAACCAACATCCAACATCGCCACCGAAAACAAACATAATCTGACCTCGCCATCAAAATAAACATCAAACATCGCCGCCGGAAACAAACATCACCTGACCTCGCCGTCAAAACAAACATCCATTATCGCCGCCGGAAACAAACATAATCTGACCTCGCCGTCAAAACAAACATCCAACATCGCCGCCGGAAACAAACATAATCTCTGCTGGGGAGCTAACGAGTCTGACATCGCCGTCGGAACAAACATCCAACATCGCCGCCGGAAACAAACATAATCCGACCTCGCCGTCAAAACAACATCGTATGACCTCGCCGTCAAGGTGAAGAAACTTCATTGGGGAATTGGTCACACGGTAACCGGTAATACGTAGTCGATCAGGCCATCAGGTATTCAAAACACTGTCGGGCATCAGCCGGACTTCAATCATCAGGCTGATCATGCCATCAGGCATTCCACATTAGCTGAGAGAACTACTTCATTAACACGGGAAGACTTCACTCATGGAGTCTTCAAGGGAGATTTCAACTTCGCCGTCGGAAACCTGCTGGGGAGGACGCTTCGCCGCTGAGGAATCTGGAGAACTATCAAGCAACTCCACTCCGGGGGTCCAGAAATCGTTCTGGAGGGATCAACTCTGCTGAGGACTTCAAGAATCATCTTGAACAAATAACTCCGCCGGGGACCTTCAAGAATCCTCTTGAACTGACAGCCATTCTGAGCAAACACTTTGTTGGGGATTCCAGGAATCATCCTGGACAACTCTTGCCGGGGACAAATCAATCATGGCTCGAACAACTTCCAAGGATTCGGCTCTCTTGGAGCTTCAAGCATCATCCTGGGCGATCTTGGCTGGGGACTCTAAGTATCAACTTGAGCGACCAACTCTGGAGACTGCACTGAGGTCTTAAGAATCATCCTAAGCAAACGGCCCTGCTGAGGAATTCCAGAATCATCTTGAACTGAAGACTTCGTTGGGGATCTCAAAAATCATCTTGAGCAAGCGACTCTGGGGAGAATGTCAGGAATCATCCTGAGTCACTGATCCTTCGGCGGAACACCTGTAAAACAAGAACGGTAATAACCTAGATCATGTTTATTATGCATATGCTTCGACGCCATGCTCCACACAGTGGAAATGCTATGCGTTTATGCTAAATGCTATGCAATCATGCACAATGATGAGATCCCGTCAGCAAAATAAATGCCGAAGGGAGAATCCTCCTGTCAAGGAGAAAGAACCGCTCAGATAGAGGAATCATCCTGCTGAGGCGAACGTGGACACGCCAATATCGATTGGACTCCGTCTGGGGAAATGATCTTCAGTTGACTGCTGCGGGGGAAACAACTTCAGTTGATTACTGCAGGGGAGGAAGCTCTACGAGAACCTGGACCTGCTGAGAGAGAGCGATGTCAATCGCGAGAATAAACTGCGTGGCCTTCATGGCTGCTCTTCTGGGGATAATAACTCTGCGGGAAAACAACTTCAGCTGCTCAACACTCCGCTGGGGAAAGAACCAATCATGGTCTAACCAACTTCCAAGGATTCGCCTCTCTTGGGTATCTGCAAGCTCGGCTGAGGAAGCAGAAATCCCTCCGCTTCGCTGGAGAGAGTACGACTCTAGGGGAAATACAGCATCAGCTGTTCAATGCTCTGCTAGGGAATACCCATCATGGTCCCTACTGCTTCCAAAGATTTGGCTCTCTTGGGGTTTGCGAACTCAGCCGGGGAGGTAGGAATCATTCCACTTCACTGGAGGGTCCGACTCTGATGAGGAATCTCAATTCCGCTGGGGAAGAAGGAATTATCCGACTTCGAGGGAGAGTACAACTCTGCAGGGGAAAGCACAGCATCGGCTGTTCCAACACTCTACTGGGGAAGAGGGAATCATCCGACTTCGGGAGAGAATACGACTCTGGTGGGGAATCTCAATTCCGCTGGAGACTTCAGTCCGACACCATCAGTTGCTGCATACTTCGGCGTACAAATAGTTTCCTACGAAACCTGCACTTGTGACCCGGTGCTGGGGAAGCACGAGCTTCGGCGCTTGACTCAGCTGAGGAGGTGACGTTCCTTTAGGACGCGTCTGGTTGGGAAAGAGAATCATCTCTGCCTGGGGAGACATATCAATGCTCACGATCCTGCGTTCAGACTCTGCGGGGGAGAGTCTACTGAACTCTGCTTGAGAAGAAGGAATCATCCTGCTTCGGGGATGTGCACGGCGCACTGTCTGGAATAAGCTTGCATACGCCTTACGGAGACTGACCCTTCTGGGTAACACTTGCTGGACTATCAAGTCTGATGAGGAATACTTGTGTATCAACACTGCTGGGGACATCAATCCTTAGCTACTTATTGTGCCACTCTGCTGGAGATGTACTGATCCTATCGTGGAAACACCTCTGGCGTCTACAGCAGATAACAATCAGTCACTGAACTTGAATCTCACTTCACCGAGGAAAACGACCCTGAACGGTCCCTTTAGAACACCCTAAGTCCTTAGAGGGTGCGATGCAATCTGCTGAGAAATAACTCTTCTCTGGCTGACATCAAAATTTACCCGTCTAGAGATTACTTAATGGGGGAATCACCTCCGACTTCTGCTTGAGGAATGAGTCAATGACCTAGACTCGGAGGAAAGGGAGTCACACTCGAACTCTATGGGGATACAACATTGCATCAGTCCCACTGCTGGGGAGATAAACCCAAAACTGCCGGTCAGGGAAGGCTTCAGTCTCAACCTACTTGGGAAAATAGCACATCAGGCTAATCAACGTTCAATGCTTGGGATGGCGATACTCTGCCGGGAATATCAATCAAACCTTGCTGAGGATAA
The DNA here is from genome assembly GCA_963859935.3 of Lathyrus sativus. Lineage (NCBI taxonomy): Eukaryota > Viridiplantae > Streptophyta > Magnoliopsida > Fabales > Fabaceae > Lathyrus > Lathyrus sativus. Next base: position 482,190,131 of record OZ012738.1, read on the forward strand.
TCTTGATCCTACTCTGATAAGGGATGAACGCCATCTCAATCTGCTGCAGTCTCAAACTGCACAGGGAGAACAACCTCAAACTGTACTTCTCTGCTGAGGAACAATCCTGGTTCAACAACGTCAACACAGGGAATACAGACTACCGATCATGGAGCTGAGTAACAGGTTAGGCTGTAGGATAACAATCCAATGACAGCAAGGCTTCTTCAGAAGGTTCAGGTTTTGGCAGGGTAATGACACGATTCCCCAACATTCAACTCTTGCTAGGGTGAACAAACTCATTTGAACAAATTGCCCCAGTACAATTCAACTTGCCCCAATCCGACTTTTGGGAATAATTCATTCTGAACAGAAAACAGCTGGCAACAAGACAATCTTCAGATGGCTGGCCCCAACATCTGTACAACGGAAGGATTCATCCTCCATCAATCAAATCACAGCATGGTTGGCTTCAATATCTCTGAAGTAGTTTGCCCCTGAACGAGCGATGAGCGACTCAACATGCTCTGGTTGAACACTGGAGGGATCTGCCCTCAAATCGCAAGAATTCTGGATAGCTGCCCCCGATTGGGTCTCGAGAAGATTCACTTCTGGTCAACTGCTCTCTGTCGCTACTGCGAAAATCGGCCACCGTGCATTATTTATCCCAAAGGAGGGAAAGGAAACGCTCGAAGTAAACCTAACGCAAAACGGGAAAGGAATGGTCGTCGCAACCAAAACCTGGATTCGGGAGTCGGTTACGCAAGGGGAAGGTATTAGCACCCCTCACGTCCGTCGTACTCGACGGGATCCACGCTTGTTTTCTGGTACGGATTGTTATTCTATCTACTCTACAGGTCAAGGGTTAAAAGAAAATAAAATGAATCGGCAAAGCATCACACTTTATGCCTACGTATTCCCGTCTGGAACGAGAAATCAGAGTCAACGTAGTTCGCCTACCTACGGGAAAGGAGGGGAAGGTTGCTCGCTAGGATATCGCATCCTATGCCTACGTACTTTCATACAGCATGAAAGATCAGAGCAAACGTAGTTCGAGCTACGTACGACACAAGTCTGTATTGATTGTTTTTGTTCCTTCTGAAAAGGTTTTTCTGATTACTGGTCCAAGCGGACAAAAATGATGTCTTGATGAGTTCACATTCTTTTACGGAAGAAGTGTCTTTTATTGTGTTTGAAATCTTATTGTGTTTTTCTGTTTGTTTTGAGAAAGAAGAGACAGAACTCTAACCTACGGTTGCGAAGGGAATCAAACTAACCTAATGTTATCATGCATGGATTAAGACCTAGTGTCTATCATGCTCCTCTCTTGCGCAGAGAGAAACAGAGATCCTAAGGGAATAGACGGAAACAGGAACAATAGCATATATACAGTAACGCGGTAAAATGCATGGATGCAACAATACAAGCGAGGCAAGGGAGTCCCACTCAACCTCGAACCTAGAAAACAATAGGCAAAAGTGAACAGGATTCACTTTCAACCCAACATGGTAAACAACAAACAATACAGTCCAGAAAACCAATCAATACATCAGAAATGAACAACAAAAATAAACAGCCACAGCAGCTCTGCATCAACATCTGACTTCAGGTCATCACCAGTCAGCTACAAGCTTCAGCAAGCATCAATCTCCATCTCCACAGCCTTCAAGCAAGGTCTTGGTTATCAGTCTTCCATCTGCAATGGCTTTTCTTCAAATCTCAAACTCCAAGAGGAATATCAGTCAACAAGATAAAAGTGAATGTTTAAACAGTAGACTGCCTACCAAGGGTGGCTCATCAACTGTTAACATGATACAGACAATTTCCTCTCAAAAGTTCTATCTTTCAAATACATTCACTGATCCTTCCAAAGGAAGGAGGTGGATATTTGAAAGAGACTTTGAATCATAGAGAAAGGATGGATGCAGACAAGGCATTCCATGTTTGAGAAACAAGCTTTCTAATCGAGAGCTCTGCCTAGCTCCTAAACCCTAGTCTCCTCAACAGCTGCTAGCAAGAATCCCCTCATCAACTCTAGAAGTTGGACTTCAATCTCTGGATCTCCAATGGTCTTCATCATCACAAGTCTTCAGCTCTCCCAATCCCCAAGCAATCCCCATACCCACACAGACAAATCATAATCCCTAGAGAGGGCACACCACACCAGTCAAGCAAATACAGACAATACTAATAGCAGTAGGGGAATCCTAATATTTTCTAAGGGATCTAATAACTACCCCTAATCCCTATAGTCCCATACCCCAAAGATTCAATCTCTAACTCCTAAGGGAAATGAACTAATTCACCTATGTTGTCACCTAAACCCTAGTTTTATTCATGTTATTCACACCTAAGCTAATCACCTAAAATTAAGTCCTAAAAATATGAACTAAATTTTATATACAAGATAAATGTCTAAACTAAACAACCTAAAAAGAATGGATAAAAAATATTAGAGCACCTATTCAAACTAAAATTACCAAATTCATGTATCAAACAAAACTCTTTAAAATGCTATTTACAAGAAAAATGCATGAAAAATAATAAAACAAAATAAAATGCCATTTTTATTTTTTCATATTTTTCTAGACAGAATTATTGACCTACCACAAAAAGAAGGAAGTAAAAATATCAAATTTCCTATTTTTTATGATTTTTTTAAAGATGAGAAAAATATAAAAGAAAATAAAAAACAAAATATGAAATAAAAGGGGGAGGGGGTCTGAATAGCATACACGCCTAGTTCAAATCTCAGCTGGGCCATAAAATGGGGGGCGCGCATAGCAATGGGCGCTAGGCCCAGTTGCACTCAGAAATTAAACAAAAATTAAAAAAACATAAACGGTGCAGATAGTAAGTTATTCAGTTATAATTGGTTTTGGGCCTAGTTGGGAGGGTGTGATTAGCAAGCAAATGTGAGGCCCAGTCTGAAACAATAAGTGGAACGGTGCGTTTCGGTGTTTGAATTCTCCCTCCGTTTTCCATTTAAATCATGGTCGTTAGATGCATAACAAAGTCAATAGTCAAAAGGCGATCGTGTGGCCAGAAGGTTGTCTTCAACCTTAGAAACCCTAGGGTTTCTGAAATTCTCCTTCCATGCATGCATCTTCGAGCTCTCTGTTCTCCCTTGTCTCTCCATGAAATCAACCAATTCCAAAAGCAAAATTGCTCTAAAACAATCCCTCTACACAGCCATGCCAATAACTCTTCCTAAAACTCACTCAATAAACCAACCCGATAGGAATAGCAATCTGACTCCACCATTAATACCTGTCATCAACCTCTCCAAAGCTTGCTCAATTCTATCCTAACCTTGTCTATACCTTATGCTGATCATAACAAGCTATTAACCTAAGATTCTCGTGCAATATTCCAAGAGTTATCCATCCAAACAGTTTTGGTACACCATGATCAAACTCCATGAAAACTCTCCAAACTCACCAAACTTAGTCATCTAACCTATCTTAACATTTCTATGCTAATAACTACCTATAATTCCAACTAAAACATGCGATTCGAAGGAGAAACATACCTGATGTAAAGTGAAGAAAACAGCTATGGAATGCTCTGATCAGATGCTTGTAATGATTGGAAATGGATCAGGGAACTTGTTCTTGAATTCTGTATGCAATGAATCTGACTCAAACCTCTTGGATCTTGTGATTTCAACTTCTTGCACCTTGGATGATGGAACTTGTATGGCACGATCCTTGCTCAATTCTAACCAATCTTGAGGGGAATTATGATCTGTGGATGATGATGATGAAGACCAGATCAAGAAATATGAAAATTGAAGGAGATTTGATGAAGTTTAGAAAGCTTTTGCAAAATGGAGAAATGGAGTATAACTTTTGTTTTGATCACTATGAATCACCAACCATGGCATGAACCTCTTCATATCAATATATAGGTAAGTTTAGAACCTCCTAGAACTTTGGAGAAACTTCCCATGCATTCTTTCCTTGCATTTTGGATTATGTAACTTCATGTGTAAGTAACCATGCATAACTTTCAAAACTTGAACCAAGCTCAAAATTCTACTTTAGCCAATGTTCTCAAAATGTTTTTTCCATTCAAAATAACCTATAATTTTGCCCCATTTGGCCACAATATGAAAAATCTCATTTTTAAGTCCTTTTTTATTCATTAAATTCACCAATTTTGAAACCTTGTGCTATGAATCTTTCCAATCTCTCATGGTCACTTTTCTAGACTCAAAATGTCATTTGGAACAAGTTTGATGTTGTGAAGTTTTCCATTTGAAGCTTCCTTGTATGAGTTTTGGGCATAGGCTTGAAATGACCTGTAATTCTCAAATGACCAAAATACCATTTGCTTGCCAAGACCATAAGTATAGTTCCACAAATCATATGAAGGCATAATATACCATTCTAGAAAGATAAGACAATGAGGAACAATTATTATGTTTACCAGAAATTCATTTGAAATCTCCTTGAGGGGTAAACATTGCTTGGAATTCAGGTCACTTTCACAGACAAAATTTCAGGTACCTCAGATGACCTGTAACTTGTAAGGACCATAACATGAGTTCTATAAATCTCCTTAGTGTCTTCCACCACTCAAATTAAAGGTCTTGAGATCCTCTACAAGTTTAATGTTGGCCAAGGATCCATTTGAAGCTTGCATTTTGATTTATCTTGCTTGAAAATTTGACCTAAACTAGGGGATTTTACATAGAAACCCTAATTTAGAAACTCCTCTTCTCCTTGATTTCTCTTGATTTCTTCTTAAAATAACAACATATACTTATTTACATGTCAAATTATGAACCCCACATCTCTCCAATAGCCCTTAATGCCTTTCAATCAGTCATTTGACCCAGAGTTGACCTAGAGTTGACCCCAGATGAAACCCTAGCTGGTTGTCTTCAACTGCAATACTTGTGATCATATCAATGACTTGTCTCCTTCTTCAAATGACTTTATAAGTCTTCTATGATGTCCAAATAATCTCCATGCTCATCCCACAGCTCACAATTTCTTTGTTGACCCTCAGATACCCTCAGATAGGAGATGGATGCACTGCTTGATCCATTGACTTTCCAGCTTTCAAATTCTTTCTGATAACTTGAATGAGATTGAATTTGAATAATAACCTCTTGATAGGCTCATAGAGATAAGAATAATGATTGGTCCCCTGTTGGATGACTTGCCATGCTATGCTATGCAGATGATTAGACTATGTACATAACTCTATATGCAAATGTTAATGATATTGAAACATAAACCAAGTGACTAAGGTTGAGCAAATTTTAGGGTGCAACAGCTGCCCCTATTCAAGCGACTTGGACCCGATTGGGTGAAGAGCGAACGAACTTCAAACATTCGAGGTACGAGACGGTTGAATACTAAGAACACGAAAATTTGCCAACCGCAGAAACGAACTACACCACTGCTTGGGGAACGATATTCACCAACTGAATCTGACTGTTTACAACAACCCATTGATCTCGTGCTGGGGATTATTTTCATCAGCCTGGAAAAGATTCTGTCATCGAAAGGACAGAACTTTGCTTGTCCACGTCAGGACGCTTGTGTCGTCAACATAAAGAAACCTCAACTAAAACTTGTCCACGTCAGGACTCCACCTGCTGTCAGCCCGAAAAAACTTCGACAACTTTGCTGGGGATGGCTCGTCTGCCTTCTCGTCAGAAATAAATCGTCCACGTTAGGAATAAACTCTTCCATGTTAGGAATAACACCATCCACGTTAGGACTATAACTTCGTCTGGATCCACCCACGTCAGGACTAAACTCTTCCACGTGAGGAATAAACTCTTTTGTACCTGTCCACGTCAGGACTAAATTCTTCCACGTCAGGAATAAAATCTTTCCACGTTAGGAATACCTCTTCTTTTCCACGTAAGGAATCACCTCTTTTTTTCCACGTAAGGAATTACCTCTTTCCACGTAAGGAAACCAACTTCTCTTCTAAATCTGTCCACGTCAGGACTAAACTTTCCACGTAAGGAATCCATATCCTTTCCACGTAAGGAAACCACTCTTCTTCCACGTAAGGAATAAAATTCTTGATCTGTCCACGTAAGGACTTCAAGCTTTCCACGTAAGGAATAAACTTGCTTTTCCACATAAGGAACTAAAACCTCTCTTTCCACGTAAGGAATAAACCTGTCCACGTCAGGACTCACGCTTCGTCTTGATTTGTCCACGTCAGGACTCACTTCTTGACTTGCTGAGGAAATAGAATTTTGTCCACGTCAGGACTCATGCATCTTCGACCCACTGGGGAAATGAGACTTGTCCACGTTAGGACTCCTCTCAACCTGCTGAAGAAAATAAAACTTGTCCGCGTCAGGACTTGCGCGTCTTTGACTTGCTAGGGAAATAAAACTCGTCCACGTCAGGACACACACTTCGCCAACAACACGAAGAAGGATAAATTTGTCCACGTAAGGACTCTCGTATCTTGTCATTACGAAAAACTATAAACTTGTCCACGTCAGGACGCACCTTTCACCACTACGAAGAAAGATATCTGCTGGAAATAAATTGTCCACGTCAGGACATCAACACGAAGAGTAACCAACTTTTGTCCACGTCAGGACTTCACCTTCGATCAATACCAAGAAATCAAATTTGTCCACGTTAGGACTAGCACATATCGTCACCTGGAAGAATTGTCCACGTCAGGACTCCACATTTCAACAATTCTGAGAAATCAAACCTGTCCATGCCAGGACTAGCACATATCGTCAAACTGAGGAAATCAATTTGTCCATGTTAGGACCCCCACTTTCCTAGCACAAAGAAACCTGTCAAGAAAAATTGTTCCCGTCAGGACTCATCCTTCCATTGGTCCCAAACCACAAAACTTCTTGGCACTGATGTGACCGCGATTTTGAAACGGACTCTATTGGGGGATATCTGGAAACCAAACTACCTGACGCCTGTTCTGATTCCTGAAACCCTTTGAGGACAAACAACTCTGCTTGGGAATGAGGAGAAATTATGCCTACTCATTCTGGCGGGAAAAACACGAGAAATTCACAAAGAAAACTTCATCATGATAACTCTATGGGGAATAATGCCAAAGCTGACACTTCATTGAATGTCTCACGTCGAGACCTCGAATGTTTGGTGCTTCATCTGAGCAAGAGCTCTCTCTACGTGCAAGAGAAACAATACTTGAAACAAACGGTTAGCCCACCTAATTTATGTTTCAACAGTGCGTATGTTTGACAACGATGCAATGCTCCATTCGACATGGAAACGCTATGCTTTTATTTGGTGGATGCAAGTATGACACTATATGCCGATGCCAATGCAGACTCGAACTGCTGAGATACAGGAATTGCTTCAGCAAAATAAATGTTGAAGACAATGCCTACTCCGCTGGGGATAGCCAGGTGCTACAGGATTATTCCAGCAAAATAAATGCTGGAAGAGTGAAGTCGACTCAGCTGGGAAATTGGGAACTTAAACCAAACACCTCATTGAAGTAACACCCTGCTGGGGGATACAGCAGATGCGCCTGGTATGATTGGAATTCTGCTAGAGAGTGAACAGGTATCACACGGTATTCTGACAAAATAAATGCCAATGCGCCACACCAACTCTGCCGGGGAGAGCCTTAATCTTCGAGTTCCACTGGGAGGAATGAAAATACTTGCTGGAAAGAGAACTCCGCTGGGGACGGGATGATTCTCTTGCGGAAACCAATTGACTCCGCTAGGGGAGCGTAAATGACCCTACGGGGGAAGGTAAACTGCCTGAATACAGCTCACCAATATTAATCTTCTGTGGCTAAACCACTCTGCTTGAGATAAGGGAATCCTTCTGGGGGACACCATACTGTCTGAATACAGCCTACAATCTTGGAATCACCAAATTCTGCAAAGGACAAACGACTTTGCTGGAGAATGTCCTTTGGATAAGCTACGGCTAGCTGGGGAATTCGATCCTTCTTCTCCTCAGAAACACGACCTGCGTGGGGATTGAGTCTTTCATTACCGCAATCTTTTGATCATCTTCCTCGTACGGCTATGAAACCTGCAGCAACACAAACACGACAAGACAAGCCTATGCAACCAAATCTATTCAGGTTAGTAACATCATTTTCAGTTAATTCAAAGTTTTAGCAATTGTCGGCAAGGGCCGGTGACGTTATACACATGCTAGTTCCATTAAACTCAGGCGTTTATGATGCACCAAACAGTAAAGAGATAACATCAAGTACTGAATAACATATTTTATTGATTGGGCCCCTGAATGGGCGGAGTTTTGTACACGGGATGTAACTCCTGAAAAGAGGAAGCTACGCAAAGCAAATATACAAATATGCACAAGAAGCATAAATATATTAACAAACTAAATTTGTACACATGTCGGCAACGGGATGCAGATGAACACCACGAACTGATCCTCCCATGACTCGCCCGACTCTAATGCTCCCCCGGTATCCATACTTCCGAAGAGGTTGTATCCGATAATCGACTCCTCAGGTATATTCTCCCGCACCAATGCTCAATGCAGTATCAAATTCGGACTGCAGTCATTTGCTTTTCAAATCCCTAACTTTTGCGTGAACCGCCCTTCACGGGTTTTCAGTTCACCGGGATACCCTTTTTTGCCGAAGCCGCCCAGTGTAGGTTTTCAACTTCGCGGGTGTACATTTTTTCAATTTTATCCCTAACTTTTGCCCGAACCTTTTATTCTGTTTTTGGTTCGCCAGGATGCCCCATTTTTGCCTGGACTCTCTTTTTTCTGTCCAGCGGGTCAATTTTAAGCAAAGTATTTTTTAACTGCGTCTGAATTCACAGGCGACGTAAAGTCTTCACCGTCCATAGTGGACAACAATAACGCTCCTCCTGAAAAGACTTTTCTGACAACGTATGGACCTTCGTAGTTGGGGGTCCACTTGCCCCTGTGATCTGCCTGCGGCGGGAGAATCCTTTTCAGCACAAGGTCGCCCGTCTGAAAGCTTCGCGGATGTATCCTCTTATCATATGCTTTCTTCATTCGGCTCTGGTATAAACGACCGTATGCTAGAGAAGCTAGCCTCTTCTCGTCCATTAAACTCAGTTGGTTCAACCTGTCTTTCACCCATTCTGCCTCATCTAGCTGAACGTCTCGCAATACCCTCAGAGAAGGGATCTCAACTTCCAATGGTAGTACTGCTTCCATTCCGTACACTAACGAGAACGGGGTTGCCCCGGTTGATGTGCGTACCGTCGTACGATAACCGTGCAAAGCGAAAGGTAGGATCTCATGCCAGTCCTTATAGGTCACCACCATCTTCTGGACAATCTTCTTTATATTCTTATTGGCCGCTTCAACAGCGCCATTCATCTTGGGTCAGTAAGGGGAAGAGTTGTGATGTTCGATCTTGAAGTTCTGACAGAGCTCCTTCATCATTTTGTTGTTCAGGTTTGAACCGTTGTCAGTGATTATCCGCTCGGGGATTCCATACCGGCAGATGATATCTCTCTTGATGAACCTGGCCACCACCTGCTTAGTTACATTTGCATAAGACGCCGCTTCCACCCATTTGGTGAAATAATCGATTGCTACTAGAATGAACCGGTGCCCATTAGAAGTTGTCGGCTCAATCTTTCCAATCATATCGATTCCCCACATCGAGAACGGCCATGGCGATGACATCACATTCAGAGGACTCGGAGGCACATGGATCTTATCAGCGTAGATTTGGAACTTGTGGCACTTTCTCGCAAACTTGAAACAATCAGTTTCCATAGTTAGCCAAAAATAACCTGCCCGCAGCAGCTTTCTCGTCATAGCATGCCCACCAGCATGCGTACCAAAGGTACCTTCGTGTATTTCCTCCATGAGTAGTTTTGCCTCTCTTTCATCTACACAATGCAACAACACCAAATCATGGTTTCTTCTGTATAAGACACCTTCCGGATTCAAATAGAAATTACCTGCTAATCTCCTGAGAGTCTTCTGATCTTGACTGGATGCCCCAGCCGGATACTCCTTGTTCTTCAGGAAATTAAGGATATCAAAATACCACGGTTTATCATCGGATGCCTCGTCAATAGCAAACACAAAGGCAGGCCTGTCAAGCCGAGAGATAATGATTCGGGGAGCCTCATTCCAGAAGTTGACTTTGTACATGGAAGACAAAGTGGCTAGGGCGTCGGCCATCTGATTCTCTGCTCGCGGTACATGATGCAATTCAACCTTGTCGAAGAAAGGCAACAATCTCCTTGCATAATTCATGTAATGTATCAAGTTGGGATGACGTGTCTCCCATTCCCCTTTGATCTGATTCACCACCAGAGCTGAGTCTCCGTATACGTCCAGATTTTTGATTCGCAAATCAATGGCTTCTTCAAGCCCCATTATACAAGCTTCGTATTCGGCTTCATTATTGGTAACTGCAAAGGTCAATCGGGCAGTAAACGAGATGTGCGTCCCGTGTGGAGTAGTGATGATTGCCCCTATTCCGCTACCGTAAGCGTTCACAACTCTATCAAATATCATCTTCCACTTGGAACCCAACTCTGGTCCTTCGTCTGGAAACGGCTCTTCACAATCTTTCATCTTTAGGTACATGATATCCTCGTCAGGAAAATCAAACCTCATCGATTGGTAATCTTCAATAGGCTGCTCCGCCAAGTACTCAGACAACACACTCCCCTTTATAGCCTTTTGCGAGACGTATTGGATGTCATATTCAGTCAAGACCATCTGCCAACGGGCAATTATCCCTGACAACGCCTGCTTTTCGAACACATATTTGATAGGATCCATCTTCGAGATGAGCATGGTTGTATGATTCAGCATGTATTGCCTCAAACGCTTGGCGGCCCAGGCTAGCGCGCAACAAGTTTTCTCCAGCATTGAGTATCGAGATTCACAATCTGTAAATTTCTTACTCAAGTAATAAATCACATGCTCTTTTCTTCCTGTCTCGTCGTGTTGACCGAGAACACAACCCATGCTTCCCTCAAGAACTGTCAAATACATGATCAAGGGTCTCCCTGCCACTGGGGGTATCAAAATAGGAGGCTCCTGCAAATACTGCTTTATTTTATCGAACGCCTTTTGACAATTTTCGTTCCACGTTACAGCTTGATCTTTTTTCAATAACTTGAACAATGGTTCACACGTAGCAGTTAGGTGAGATATGAACCGAGTGATGTAGTTCAACCTCCCTAAAAACCCGCGCACCTCTTTCTCTGTTTTAGGCGTCGACATTTCTTGGATCGCTTTTATTTTAGCAGGATCGACCTCTATTCCTCTTTCGCTTACGATAAACCCCAGCAGTTTACCCGATCTCACCCCGAAGGTGCATTTGTTAGGGTTCAGTCTCAGCCTGAACTTCCTAAGCCTTTTAAATAGCTTCAGCAAATTCACCAGATGCTCTTCCTCCGTCTGGGATTTGGCAATCATATCGTCAACATAAACTTCGATCTCTTTATGCATCATATCATGAAAAAGAGTCGTCATCGCACGCTGATACGTTGCCCCAGCATTCTTCAAACCAAAAGGCATCACTTTATAACAAAATGTTCCCCAAGGCGTTATGAAAGTAGTCTTCTCCATATCCTCTGGCGCCATTTTAATCTGATTATAGCCTGAAAAGCCATCCATGAAGGAGAATACGGAGTATTGAGCAGTATTATCAACTAGCACGTCGATATGAGTAAGTGGAAAATCATCCTTTGGGCTCACCTTATTCAAGTCCCTATAATCCACACACATTCGAACCTTGCCATCTTTCTTTGGCACTGGTACGATGTTAGCAACCCATGAGGGATATTTTGTCACAGCCAGGAAACCAGCATCCCACTGTTTCTGAACTTCCTCTTTGATCTTCACTGCCATATCTGGTCTGGTTCTGCGAAGCTTTTGTTTGACCGGCGGGCATTCTTCTTTCAATGGCAGACGGTGCACAACCATATCTGTATCGAGCCCTGGCATGTCTTCATATGACCAAGCGAACACATCATTATACTCTCGGAGCATTTCAATCAGTCTTCGCTTGATACCGCTCTGCAGCGTGGCTCCGATACGAATATTCTTTTCAACCCCTTCCGACCCCAAGTTGATAATTTCGATGACCTCTTCGTGAGGCAGAATGACTCTTTCCTCTTGCTTCACCAACCAATGCAGTTCTTCAGGAATGTCACTATCTTCGACAACCTCTTCTTCGGCCTGAAATACCGGGTGCCCAAAGTCGGGACGAGTCATAGGTGGTTCAAGGATGTCATCTGAAAATGTTATCCTGCAAAAGAATGGTTAAATGCTTCAAAATGCGTATAAAGCGAATAACCACGTTGCCATTTTATTGAAAAATACAAACAAGAAAAAACAGGGATCGCAATATTTGCACATGAAAAAAACGCCATTTATTTAATGATTAACACGCAATGTTCATAACAACACAGCCCTAAGCAAATCATGATGCCCCGGGCAAGACATCAGATTGTTCAACCATTAATAAAACAAAGCATTACTGTTTAAGAGTCACAGGAACAAGCTCCTGAATAGACCAGTTGCACAGTCCCTGTCCTGGCGTGCTTGGCTGAATCCAGGCATCCATATCACAGTCGCTGTCTCCTTCGTCAGACTCCGAAGCAGCATTGATGGTTTCACGACATACTCCACTGGCAGAGATGGTTATTGGCCCTCTGAAACGGGGTGCTCCCACGGGAGGTGTTGACGACGACGGTTGGTATCCCAGCCCGAACCGGTCCATCTTCACCGGAATATCCAGCACTTTGCCCCAGCCCTTTGCTTCTCCTGCCTCCACCAGAGCTTGAGCTTCTTTATATGACGAAACGGCTATCTCCGACACTTTTCTCGGCCCGGGACCTTTGTCCTTGATACGCAACCATTCAAATGCTTGGCAGGGTGTTTCGTGGATCTCTCCATCAACCTCCACATATTTAAATGACGACAGATGGATGACCAGGATGTCTTCTTCTCCGCATATGGTGACTACGCTGTCTCCGACCATATATTTCAACTTTTGATGCAGGGTAGACGTGACTGCCCCAGCCCCATGAATCCAGGGTCTTCCGAGCAGGCAGCTATATGCAGGCTGTATATCCATGATATAAAACTCAGTCGCGAAAACCTCCGGCCCCACCTGTAGAGGCAATGTTATCGATCCAAAAACTGTTCTCCGCGTCCCATCGAATGCTCTGACCACCAGGTCGCTGGGCGTGCACAGGATTCCTCTAACATCTAGCTTCATCATCGCTTTCTTGGGCAACACGTTCAAAGACGATCCGGTGTCGACCAATACATGCGACATTACTGATCCTCTACACTCGACAGATACGTGCAGCGCCATATTATGATCTCTCCCCTTCGGGGTCAAATCGAAGTCGGTAAAGCCCAAGCTGTGGCCTGCATTTACATGTGCCAACACTCCTTCCAGCTGATTCACGGAGACGTCTTGGGGTACGAAGGAAGTATCCAGGACTTTCAACAGTGCATTTCTGTGAGCTTCGGAACACAATAGCAACGACAGGATAGATATCTTTGACGGTGTCTGTTGCAGATGCTCCACAATCTTATAATCACTTTTTCGAATCAAGCGCATGAACTCTTCTACCTCTTTCGATGCCGATGCTTTTTCGCTTGCCTGCACTGGGGCATCTTCAACCATTTTCCCCTTTCCCTTTTCCAGTCTTTCGGCCTCCACTTCAGGCGATATGAAGATCCTACCACTCCTTGTCATACCTCCGGTACGTACAACATTATCCACAGTCTCAGCTGGCTGCTTATTAACATCAATCTTTATCCCGTCACAATACACCTCCAACCCATATGACCATGGGACTGCTTTTGTGCTCTCGTACGGGATCGGTCCGGCCTTAGTTATGGTGATCGGTGGTCGCTGGACCGGTGCTGCGATAGTGATTGTCTTTCGAGGAATCGTCACAGTGGCCACATCCCTCTGATTATCTACTAATGCCCCTGCAGGCTCTTCAGTTGCTGCTCGGTCAAACTGCAATGTGCCTCCATCAATTAAAGCCTGAACACCTTTCTTCAAATCATCACACCCCCCAGCTAGGGTCCAACATTCTAAGCAATACTCGTCACATCCAGGATAAACACCCCCTTGCAGTAATCTTCTTTTTATCTCGCTCAGCGGCGTCTTTAAATCATCGACATTCATAATCAGATTCAACCCTTCCTCAGCCAGAATGGCGTTTGCCCCATGATTAGGCATGGGCTTCTGCACTATATTCGGACCTGCTGTTCCGAAATTGATAGCCTTATTGTCCAAAAGATCCTGCACGACATGCTTAAAAGTATGGCAACCCTCTACATCGTGGCCCGGAGCCCCAGAATGAAACTCACAGTGCCTGCTTGCATCATAACCATACGGAGGAGTTCCCGTTATCGGTGCCAGGGTTCTCTTCTCTAACAAATTCAAACCCAACATCGTCTGTAACAAATCTACATAGGTTGAGGGAGGCTTCTCAAACACTCTTCTTGGTTTACCACCCTGGAATCTTCGCTGAGCAGACTGTGCCCCCTGCTGTGGCTGCTGCTGCTGCTGCTGTTGTTGTTGCATTGGCTGCTGCTGAAACGGTTGTTGTTGTTGAAATGGTTGTTGCTGGAATGGAATAGTAACACTCGCCACCTGCTGTGGCTGATTATATTGGTTCCTACCTCTGCCTCGGCCTCGGCCTCGGCCTCCAAACACTGCGCTTGCCTCGCCCTGACGGCGCCCACCAAAAGTCTTCTTATTACTGCCAGATGCAGTTGATTCCTCAGCCTGGAACCTGCCCTGTTTAATGTTGTTTTCAATCTTTTCTCCCATCAGAATTAAGTCTGAGAAACTGGCCAAAGATGTGTGAAACAACTTGTCATAAAACATGCCTGTGAACGTTCCGATAAACATGTCATTCATTTCCTTGTCTTCTAAGGGAGGACGGACCCTGGCAGCCATATCGCGCCACCTTTGCGCGTATCTTTAAAGCTTTCACCCTTCTTCTGAGACAGCCCTGTCAATTGGACCCGATTGGGCGCCAAGTCGCTGTTATACTTATAGTGGGCTACAAATGCCTCTGCCAGTTGCTTCCATGTCTTTATATTAGTTGGCTCCAACCCCATGTACCACTCTAAGGAAGGACCTGACAAGCTATCTTGAAAGAAATGCATTAGCATTCTCTCATCAGTTGAATACGCAGACATCTTTCTGTAATAAGCCCGCACGTGCACTTTCGGACATGTGTCCCCTTTATACTTATCAAACGTAGGAGCTTTGAATTTGATTGGCACCCTCAAGCCAGGTACCAGACCCATTGTTGACATGTCTAAGCCCACATCACTTTGGTTCAGGACCCCCCTCATCTGCTCTTCTAGCATTCTGATCTTCTGGGAGTCATCCATCGGTCCCTCGAAACCTCCGCCGGAGAAGGCGTCCTCCTACTGATCCTCTTGCCACATACCATTCCCATCTCCATACCCATCATATCTATTATTGCGGCCAGCTCTAATCTGATTCATCACCGGGCCTCGCCCTCTGTTGCCGTACCCCTGAGCAACTCCAGCAGGTCCAAAAGCCATTAACCCGGCGCCATTACGATTTCCAAAACCTCCGTAACCCTGATTGGTCATACCATATCCGTCCTGCCCAAAGCCTTGAGCATTGAAACCATATTTCCCAGCATTATCGAATCCCTGATCATTGAACCCGAATCCAGCATTACCGAAGTCGTTGCCTCCCATATTATCACCCAAATTGATATCACCAAGCCCAACGTTATGGACAACCGTCTCGTTTCCAACTCCGACGTTACCGTTCCCAGCAGCGGTAGCGTTGTTGACATTAGTAGCCGGTATATTAACTACAGGTGGAGCCACTGGCGTGGGAGTGCCATCCCCATGAACAGTGTCGACTCGCACAGACTGATGATCCTCATTACCATGACCAGCATTTCTGACCAACAGAGGTTGCACCATGGCTTGCAAATTCTCCTGACCTTTTGCAATAGCTTCCATGGTCTGCATAAAGAGAGCTAGCTTCTCGCGCACATCTTGCATCTCATTCTGCATTTGATCCATGATTCTTCGACAGTTGGTGCGAGTGGAATATATGTGCGGGCGCTGATCTGCAATCCTGAAAATACCTGATACAGAGCAAGAAATAAGATACCATGCAATAATTACCTGTAATGCAACATGACTATGAATGCAATGCAATGTGTGTGTCTGTGCATTAGGGAAATTCATTCCCCGATTCTAGTGTGAAGGTGCCGGTGCAGTGACAGTGCTAGTAATACAAAGATCGGAGTTGAATCACAGAACGCCTCATATATTGCAGAGAAAGCCAAGAATACAATGTCACTGAGTACAAGGAAGGGCATGACCTCAACCAACAATCCTGGTGATGGTCAGCATTATGCAAATAAAGCATACAAGTTAATACAAGAAATGATCAAGCACTCCCATAAGTCTGGTACTCTTCTAGCAACTTCTTTGTCTCTGGATGACCTGGTCGGGTAAGCATCCCTTCAACAAGCTGGTTTCTTCTCTTGAGAACATGGCGTACGTCACCAGCAGTTTCTTCCCATGCCCCTTCTCCGAAGCGATCCTCTAGCTTCCGCTTCTGAGACACAGCTTCATCTCTGCCTTTGATGGCCTTGTTCAGTGCATTCTGGAGACTATACCGGGTCATCACTTCTTCTTCACACTTCTTGATGCTGGACTTCAACTGCTCTTCGAGGTCGGAAATTTGCTGCTTCAACTTATCCTCCCTCTTCTTATTGTTGGTCAGCGTAGCATTCCAATTCTTATTGCAAGAAGAGATCTCTCGGTGTGTTGCGTCGAGCGCTTTCTTTTTGGATTCCAGCATGTCGTGGGAGCTTCTGAACTCTTGCCCCAGACGTTCGCTCTTCTTCCTCTCCTCAGTCAACTCAGCCCCTAGTCTGTTTACTAGCTCGATCTGCTGTTGGAAAGCATGCACGGCCTTGTTTTTCTCACTGCGTACCTGAGCTAGCTCTTGCTCTAGCCCTTCATTGATCTTCATCAAGGCTTCTTTTTCTTTCACAACTTGCTCGTAGGCCTCCCTAGAAACAGTAGTTAGCTCTGCTACCGGAATGGGAACAAGGACTGGTGCATCTGGAAATGGCATCCGCAACTGACTTGCTCTCTCCTGGATCCAAACTCTGTATGGTGTATAAGCCCGACAGTCATTTTTCCTTAACAACGGCTTCCCTCTTCGGTTAATGCGCGTCCAGGCATGCTGCAGCTTGGCTAATAACTCTCCCTTCAAATCGCCGGTGAAGTACAGAGATTCCTGTACTTCTTCCTCCTTTGGTGGGTTCTTCAGTGCATATCCGAACTAACGGATAAACAGAGATGGGTTGTAATTGATACACCCTTTTCTACCTATCAACAGAACATTAGGGTACCCAGAACAACTGGAGATAAGCTCAGATCCCAGTAGATCTCTATCAAACCATTCAACGTCTTCGGAAGATAGCCTCATCAGGCGCTCTGACCAGCTAGCTGTGGTTGCACTCTCCACAAAAGATCCCTTCAGGGGAAGGTGGCTCTTAAACCACATGCTCAACAGAGGCGCACAGCAGTAAACAACCTTTCCCCTTCTGTTTTCATTCTTGTAGTGCAAGGAGTGGTAGAAGTCTCCGATCAACGTTGGCACTGGATTGCCAGCAGCAAATATATGGAAAGCGTCCAAGTCTACGAAATTGGGCAAGTTAGGAAACAACACAATTCCATAAATGCATAGAGCCAAAATAGCATTGAAAACCACCCAACATCCGTTCTTGGCATACTCCTGAGCTTTGCCAACCAGGAAATCAAGAGAGAAACCTGAAACCCCAAGCCACGAAGTCACTAACAGTTCGGCAGCGTCCATATGCAAGGCTTTAGCTAAGTCCTCCAACTTGGGCTCAGCAGCAGAGTGAATAAAGGGAACCTTGTTCTGCACTGGTAGCTCAGTAAACTCCACGTACTCCTCAATGGTAGGCCCTAGAAGGAAGTCAGCAAACGTAAAACATCTCAATGCGGGGTCATAGAACTGCATTAAGGTGTACAACCCGTTCATCTCATCAGCAGTGGGCTTGCAGACTAATCTCAGTAATCTCCCATGACTCATTCTGAAGCTTCTCCTCACCTCCTCATCAGCAAGAGATATCAGACCGAGCAAAGGGGTAATATCAGGTGTAGGCAGCTTATACGCGACTGTTTTCCTCAAACCAGCCATAGTCAATACTCAGAAGTCTGGGCACTAGAATCGGAGGATATGCAAATGCACCTGCAACACAGACACACGTTAATGGGATGCAATGATAATGAGTATGCAAACAATGCAATGCAAGTAACATGCAACAGGGACCAAATGCCGTAGCTGAATAGCCTGAACCATATCAAGAAGTCTCAAATAGACTCTTTAGAAGTCCTCAACCCTGGTCTCAGATAGACCTAAAACAAAGCTCCAACAATGGTCTCTGACAGACCTCAAACCATAACTCCAACTGGTCTCTAACAGACCTCAGAACTCTCCAACTGGTCTCTGACAAACCTCAGAACTCTCCATAAATACCCAGGATCTCAGATCAAGAAACAAACCGGTAGTCTGAAAGTCTAGTTACCTGCATAACCTCAAACTCTCTCACAGGTGGATGTCCTAGTAACTGACAAAGGTATGGCATCCTATGCGGTCGTCGGCGTCACAGACTTTCAGGGTTGATGATACGATTCCCAGAAGGAGTGGCATCATCAAATCCTGAAGAGGCCTCACTTAGCCAACTTCCAAATGATCGGTTCCCGGAGTCGACAATTCAGCTGACCAACAACCCCTTCGACCCAAAGGGTAGAAAAAGAAGCCAACCAGAAGAACCTCGTCCGAGTGTAGATTTCATGAGACACTAATGCAAGCAAAGCCGGCACGCGCCCACTACTTTCTACTCTAATTCTAGGTGCACTCAAGCCCAGGTCCGGCTTATCTCTTAATCATAGAACACCCGTCACACCCCAATATAGCAATAATAATCAATATATATAATGCTGAAAATAAAGATCATAAATATAAATCCATACAAAATCCTCGACGGGAAAACAAGCGTTAGGATTGACTCGCTTAAGGGACGTTGGATCCCAAATGCATAAGGAACTATCGCAGTCCTTAGCAGCCAGGGGACGTTGATTCCCCAGCAGAGTCGCCAGCTGTCGCTACTGCGAAAATCGGCGGCGACTGAATAGAAGAGTCGCCACCGTGCATTATTTATCCCAAAGGAGGGAAAGGAAACGCTCGAAGTAAACCTAACGCAAAACGGGAAAGGAATGGTCGTCGCAACCAAAACCTGGATTCGGGAGTCGGTTACGCAAGGGGAAGGTATTAGCACCCCTCACGTCTGTCGTACTCGACGAGATCCACGCTTGTTTTCTGGTACGGATTGTTATTCTATCTACTCTACAGGTCAAGGGTTAAAAGAAAATA
Source organism: Lathyrus sativus (assembly GCA_963859935.3). Taxonomy (NCBI): domain Eukaryota; kingdom Viridiplantae; phylum Streptophyta; class Magnoliopsida; order Fabales; family Fabaceae; genus Lathyrus; species Lathyrus sativus. Next base: position 482,209,547 of record OZ012738.1, read on the forward strand.
AAATGACTCGGCAAAGCATCGCACTTTATGCCTACGTATTCCCGTCTGGAACGAGAAATCAGAGTCAACGTAGTTCGCCTACCTACGGGAAAGGAGGGGAAGGTTGCTCGCTAGGATATCACATCCTATGCCTACATACTTTCATACAGCATGAAAGATCAGAGCAAACGTAGTTCGAGCTACGTACGACACAAGTCTGTATTGATTGTTTTTGTTCCTTCTGAAAAGGTTTTTCTGATTACTGGTCCAAACGGACAAAAATGACGTCTTGATGAGTTCACATTCTTTTACGGAAGAAGTGTCTTTTATTGTGTTTGAAATCTTATTGTGTTTTTCTGTTTGTTTTGAGAAAGAAGAGACAGAACTCTAACCTACGGTTGCAAAGGGAATCAAACTAACCTAATGTTATCATGCATGGATTAAGACCTAGTGTCTATCATGCTCCTCTCTTGCGCAGAGAGAAACAGAGATCCTAAGGGAATAGACGGAAACAGGAACAATAGCATATATACAGTAACGCGGTAAAATGCATGGATGCAACAATACCAGCGAGGCAAGGGAGTCCTACTCAACCTCGAACCTAGAAAACAATAGGCAAAAGTGAACAGGATTCACTTTCAACCCAACATGGTAAACAACAAAGAATACAGTCCAGAAAACCAATCAATACATCAGAAATGAACAACAAAAATAAACAGCCACAGCAGCTCTGCATCAACATCTGACTTCAGGTCATCACCAGTCAGCTACAAGCTTCAGCAAGCATCAATCTCCATCTCCACAGCCTTCAAGCAAGGTCTTGGTTATCAGTCTTCCATCTGCAATGGCTTTTCTTCAAGTCTCAAACTCCAAGAGGAATATCAGTCAACAAGATAAAAGTGAATGTTTAAACAGTAGACTGCCTACCAAGGGTGGCTCATCAACTGTTAACATGATACAGACAATTTCCTATCAAAAGTTCTATCTTTCAAATACATTCAATGATCCTTCCAAAGGAAGGAGGTGGATATTTGAAAGAGACTTTGAATCATAGAGAAAGGATGGATGCAGACAAGGCATTCCATGTTTGAGAAACAAGCTTTCTAATCTAGAGCTCTGCCTAGCTCCTAAACCCTAGTCTCCTCAACAGCTGCTAGCAAGAATCCCCTCATCAACTCTGGAAGTTGGACTTCAATCTCTGGATCTCCAATGGTCTTCATCATCACAAGTCTTCAGCTCTCCCAATCCCCAAGCAATCCCCATACCCACACAGACAAATCATAATCCCCAGAGAGGGCACACCACACTAGTCAAGCAAATACAGACAATACTAATAGCAGTAGGGGAATCCTAATATTTTCTAAGGGATCTAATAACTACCCCTAATCCCTATAGTCCCATACCCCAAAGATTCAATCTCTAACTCCTAAGGGAAATGAACTAATTCACCTATGTTGTCACCTAAACCCTAGTTTTATTCATGTTATTCACACCTAAGCTAATCACCTAAAATTAAGTCCTAAAAATATGAACTAAATTTTATATACAAGATAAATGTCTAAACTAAACAACCTAAAAAAAATGGATTAAAAATATTAGAGCACCTATTCAAACTAAAATTACCAAATTCATGTATCAAACAAAACTCTTTAAAATGCTATTTACAAGAAAAATGCATGAAAAATAATAAAACAAAATAAAATGCCATTTTTATTTTTTCATATTTTTCTAGACAGAATTATTGACCTACCACAAAAAGAAGGAATTAAAAATATCAAATTTCCTATTTTTTATGATTTTTTTAAAGATGAGAAAAATATAAAAGAAAATAAAAAACAAAATATGAAATAAAAGGGGGAGGGGGTCTGAATAGCATACACGCCTAGTTCAAATCTCAGCTGGGCCATAAAATGGGGGGCGCGCATAGCAATGGGCGCTAGGCCCAGTTGCACTCAGAAATTAAACAAAAATTAAAAAAACATAAACGGTGCAGATAGTAAGTTATTCAGTTATAATTGGTTTTGGGCCTAGTTGGGAGGGTGTGATTAGCAAGCAAATGTGAGGCCCAGTCTGAAACAATAAGTGGAACGGTGCGTTTCGGTGTTTGAATTCTCCCTCCGTTTTCCATTTAAATCATGGTCGTTAGATGCATAACCAAGTCAATAGTCAAAAGGCGATCGTGTGGCCAGAAGGTTGTCTTCAACCTTAGAAACCCTAGGGTTTCTGAAATTCTCCTTCCATGCATGCATCTTCGAGCTCTCTGTTCTCCCTTGTCTCTCCATGAAATCAACCAATTCCAAAAGCAAAATTGCTCTAAAACAATCCCTCTACACAGCCATGCCAATAACTCTTCCTAAAACTCACTCAATAAACCAACCCGATAGGAATAGCAATCTGACTCCACCATTAATACCTGTCATCAACCTCTCCAAAGCTTGCTCAATTCTATCCTAACCTTGTCTATACCTTATGCTGATCATAACAAGCTATTAACCTAAGATTCTCGTGCAATATTCCAAGAGTTATCCATCCAAACAGTTTTGGTACACCATGATCAAACTCCATGAAAACTCTCCAAACTCACCAAACTTAGTCATCTAACCTATCTTAACATTTCTATGCTAATAACTACCTATAATTCCAACTAAAACATGCGATTCGAAGGAGAAACATACCTGATGTAAAGTGAAGAAAACAGCTATGGAATTCTCTGATCAGATGCTTGTAATGATTGGAAATGGATCAGGGAACTTGTTCTTGAATTCTGTATGCAATGAATCTGACTCAAACCTCTTGGATCTTGTGATTTCAACTTCTTGCAACTTGGATGATGGAACTTGTATGGAACGATCCTTGCTCAATTCTAACCAATCTTGAGGTGAATTATGATCTGTGAATGATGATGATGAAGACCAGATCAAGAAATATGAAAATTGAAGGAGATTTGATGAAGTTTAGAAAGCTTTTGCAAAATGGAGAAATGGAGTATAACTTGTGTTTTGATCAATATGAATCACTAACCATGACATGAACCTCTTCATATCAATATATAGGTAAGTTTAGAACCTCCTATAACTTTGGAGAAACTTCCTATGCATTCTTTCCTTGCATTTTGGATTATGTAACTTCATGTGTAAGTAACCATGCATAACTTTCAAAACTTGAACCAAGCTCAAAATTCTACTTTAGCCAATGTTCTCAAAAATTTTTTTCCATTCAAAATAACCTATAATTTTTCCCCATTTGGCCACAATATGAAAAATCTCATTTTTAAGTCCTTTTTTATTCATTAAATTCACCAATTTTGAAACCTTGTGCTATGAATCTTTCCAATCTATCATGGTCACTTTTCTAGACTCAAAATGTCATTTGTAACAAGTTTGATGTTGTGAAGTTTTCCATTTGAAGCTTCCTTGTATGAGTTTTGGGCATAGGCTTGAAATGACCTGTAATTCTCAGATGACCAAAATACCCTTTGCTTGCCAAGACCATAAGTAGAGTTCCACAAATCATATGAAGGCATACTATACCATTCTAGAAAGCTAAGACAATGAGGAACAATTATTATGTTTATCAGAAATTCATTTGAAATCTCCTTGAGGGGTAAATATTTCTTGGAAGTCAGGTCACTTTCACAGACAAAATTTCAGGTACCTCAGATGACCTGTAACTTGTAAGGACCATAACTTGAGTTCTATAAATCTCCTTAGTGTCTTCCACCACTCAAATTAAAGGTATTGATATCCTCTATAAGTTTCATGTTGGCCAAGGATCCATTTGAAGCTTGCATTTTGATTTATCTTGCTTGGAAATTTGACCTAAACTAGGGGATTTTACATAGAAACCCTAATTTAGAAACTCCTCTTCTCCTTGATTTCTCTTGATTTCTTCTTAGCATAACAACATATCCTTCTTTACATGTCAAATGATGAACCCCACATCTCTCCAATAGCCCTTAATGCCTTTCAATCAGTCATTTGACCCAGAGTTGACCTAGAGTTGACCCCAGATGAAACCATAGCTGGCTGTCTTCAACTGCAATACTTGTAATCATATCAATGACTTGTCTCCTTCTTCAAATGACTTTCTAAGTCTTCTATGATGTCCACATAATCTCCATGCTCATCCCACAGCTCACAATTTCTTTGTTGACCCTCAGATACCCTCAGATAGGAGATGGATGCACTGCTTGATCCATTGACTTTCCAGCTTTTAAATTCTTTCTGATAACTTGAATGAGATTGAATTTGAATAATAACCTCTTGATAGGATCATAGAGATAAGAATAATGATTGGTCCCCTGTTGGATGACTTGCCATGCTATGCTATGCAGATGATTAGACTATGTACATAACTCTATATGCAAATGCTAATGATATTGAAACATAAACCAAGTGACTAAGGTTGAGCAAATTTTAGGGTGCAACACTGTCCCCTAATCAACCGATACTTCGGGACTTGTCCTCAGACAAACTGATTCCAAACTTACTGGAAGTTAATGCCCCGGATTCACAGGGTTTCACAGCATACCGTTCTGATCCAGACTTCTGACGATTCAGTCCTGATTGACTATTCCCTGTTGAAGTTCCTCCGTATCAGCTACTGACCTGCAATTAAAATTGTCTATTCACGAATGGTAATTTTAATACAGTGTTCATGCAAATTTCGAAAAAAATGTACTGTCACTCATTTACGTGTCATGCTAGTGAGTGACGAATGAACCAAAGGGTTCAAATGTAGTGCTGATTCGATCAGTGAAAAATACAATAAGGATATGATTAGCAAATCATGTAGGAGTCAGGTTATTCAACCTTATCGCAATGCGCTTTCAGAATAAACCCTGCCTCAATTAGGTCTTTTAAGGGTTGTATCGTGGTCGGGTTCACGGTTCGTGAAACAAAGGATATTTGGCTCAAATTATGATTTGTACCCACCCCTTCTACGTGATAATCTCCGATCCTAAGGTCCAGTTAACTTAGCTCGAGCGCTCGCCTCTTCGATAGGCATGTTGAATATTGGGAACAACTGGTTAAAGAATTCACAAGGTGTTTCGGAGTGACAGTTACTCCTTTTTCGTTTTCGGTGCCTGTATCCGCACGACTTTGTCCTTGTTTGAGGATTTTTCTTTTTCATATCCTTTCTTTTTCATTCTTTTGATTCCCTAATTTTGCCTGGACTGACTCCTTTTGAGTTCTTTTCGTTTTTTTTCGTTTTCTTTTGAAGTCCAGTGGGATGCCCTGATTTTTGCCTAAGTATTTGCTTTCTAGCTTTTTCTTTTTTACTTAGCGGGCTTTCTTATTCCCTTTTTTTTTTTGGAACGAGTCGTGCGACACTGGCTGCCTTGATTGCTCTGAAAGGTTGTAACTGTCTCACTCCTGATTGGTGAGATTCAGCCATTGTGGTTGACGAGGTACGACCTCTGGGGAGGAATACGATGTGATTGGTCCTCAAAAGATAACATTCCTCTATAAGACTTGAACGCTCGATCAAGCTAACTGACAACTACCCTGCCCCGAGTTAAGATGTGAGGGTTTAAAAGTCCGAAAGAAACTCCTACTTCTCGGCTCGAAGTGGTTAACAAGGGATTCTCTTCCTTATCTCTCTGGTGTTTAGGGGATTTGAAACAATGCCTTGTACGTCATCGGCAAGGTTTTATCTGAAAGCATACGATCATCGGTTATGAGTATTTAGTTTCATCATCCTCCCCCCACTCTTTTCTAATCATAGTGACAAAGTGGAGTGAATAAAATGCAAGTGTCAATGCAACGCAATAAATGAGCGACAGCGACATGATTAATTCAGAAAAAAGCATAGTCACTTTATTAACATTACCATTCGAAACATACAATGTTTAACAGCAAGTAGTAACTAACAGAAAAGAAACTACAAATGCAAATGATAAAAAGTCCGAGGACTGCCAATGCCGAGGATGTCTTCCCGTCTGGACCACTGGCTTCTGGAAATAACCCTCTGAATCTGCAAGCTCAGACAGCTGAGAGGTTGTCACGCATAACCAAAACTCCATCTGGAAAGGAAATGCACCCTTTGTCGATCAACTGTTGCACTTTCGCCTGAAAATTCTTGCAATCTTCAGTTGAATGCCCCGGAGATCCACCATGGTAACCACACTGAGCTTGGGGATTGTACCCTGGAGGGTAAGGCTCTGGCACAGGCTTGAGAGCTTTTGGTTCCACCAAAGAATTCTGAATCAACTGTGGAAGAATCTGGCTATACGGCACAGGCACTGGATGGAAAGGAGCATTCCTTCGGTCCAAGTCGTTGCGAGGCCTCTTTCGATTATGGTGCTGGTACTCCTTCCGCCAAGGAGCAAGAGGTCGTCGTTTCTGAATGGCAACGGTCCCTTGTTTAGGCGCTTGCGTCCTTGAACTTAATCCAGGTAGAAACTGCGAGCGAGGCGATTCAGTCACCAAAAGTCGCGGGACATATTCAAGATCTTTCTCAGCTTCAGGCAAAGGAGTGGAATCATTCACCTCTTCTACAGGGTACGGGATAAACTTTCCCGATGCTCTCATGCCGCCCGGCACAAACCTAATTGTCCTAGAGTCAATAAGGTCTTGAATCTTATTCTTGAAAGCCTTACATGTTTCAACATGGTGCCCCGGTGCTCCTGAGTGGAAATCACAATGTGTGCTGAGATCAAAGTCTGGTGACACGTCATCCGGTGGATCCAAAGTCCGAAGCTTGAGAACATGGTTCTGAACCAACAGTGGCAACAGCTGGGCATAACTCACAGGTATTGGGTCCACAGCTCTATCAAGTAGCTTCTTCTTTTGATTATGACCTTCAGGGTTATTCTGAGATGCCTGGCGCGGCTGCTGACGAGACAGGTCTTGAGCTTCATGCTGTGTCGAGGATCCATGAGGTCCACTTGGCTTTAGCACAGGTGGCACCGACGGCAATGGAGGAAGCACTTTGGTCTCCACCTTGGGTGCTTGACCACTCTCCTTTTTTAGCATACTTCTCACCACTCCCATGAGAAAGCTCAACTGATTCTGCAGCTGCTGATTCTCTTCTCTGAGTACTTGCTGGTCCAGGCGCACTGCCTGTATGTCATTCATGACCTGCCCCAACTGGCTTTGGATTTTCCCCAACTCAGCTTGTACCTGCTCCATTAGTCTGAGTTGCTCGATTCTGAATCAAACCTGCAAACACAAGGGTTAGAAGACAAGCCCCGGCTTCTGTCATGCAAGATGAATTATGCTAATGCCATGGGTGTCTGTACGTTTAGGAGATCACCCTTAATTCTGGTGTCAACGTGCCAACATAGTGTCAATGCAGTGATAAGACTGGATCCATTCATGGAAGAAAATATCTCATATTGCTCGGGACACCAGAATCAGGGTACGAAATGCGCCTGCAGCACAGACACCTGCTAATGGAATGCAAAATGAATATGCGAACTAATGCAAAATGCAGTCATGCAATAATATATCTAGGTAACTGCTGTTGTGGGGGAGATTCTGTATCGCCAAATTCACAACCACTGATGAGAAGAAAACCCTGGCGTAGGACCACAGATCTGATCCGCCAAGAATAACCATCTGATAGGACCATATACATAGGATCAAAATTCTGCTCTGTCGAGAACAAATGTATGATAATAAGGACCTCTGATGTATGATCAAGAAATATATGCTGATGAAGTCTTCAGACCCCAAATCAAAAGTCTGCCCTATCAAGAACAAACATACAGCTGCTGATGAGACCTTCAGACCCCACTCAAAATCTGCTCTATCAAGAACAAACAACATCTGCTGATGAGATCCCCAGAATCTGCTCTATCAAGAACAAACCACTGATGACAATACTCTGATCAAACCTGCTCTATCAAGAACAGACATACACCTGATGATAAGATCCTCTGATCAAAACCTGCTCTATCAAGAACAGACAAATCTGCAACTGAGAACCCTGGTACTAACAAAACTGATTCACTGTCAAGAAAAACCGGGTGGTCTGAAGTTCTAAGTTTCCTGCAATAAACCCAACCCCACTCACAGGTATGAACCTAAACTGACTCAAGGTACGGCATCCTGTGCGTTCATCAGCGTCACAGACTTTCAAGAGGGGTGATACGATACCCAGAAGGTGTGGCATCACTAGCTCATGAAGCGGCCTCACTTAGCTGAATCACAAATGATCGGTCCCCAGAGTCGACAATCCACCGAACCAGCAACCGTCTCAACCCAAAGGGTTGAGAGTGAAGCCAACTAGATGAACCTCGTCTGAGCGTGGATTTCATGAGACACTAGTGCCTGCAAAGCAAGCACGCGCCCACTAATTTCCACTCTAAATCTATGGTGCACTCAAGCCTGGGTCTGGCTTCTCACTCATCAGAACTCCCATCCCACAACAGCACAAATAATCATATTATACTGAAAATAAAATGCGGGAAATAAAGTGCGAGAAGTAAAATGCGATAAATAAACGCAACCCAACAAGTAAACATACAAGCGTTAGGAATGACTCGCATAGGGAACCAGAGAACCAGAGATTCTGGGTTCGATCCCCAGCAGAGTCGCCAGTTGTCGATTTCGCGAAAATAAGGTGCCGGCACAACAGAAGAGTCGCCACCTTTCGTTATTTATCCCTCAGAACGGGAAAGGAAACGATCGGAAAAACCTAACGAAACCGGGTAAGACAAGGTCTTCGCAACCATTGTCTGGGTTCGAGAGTCGGTTACGCAAGGGGAAGGTATTAGCACCCCTCACGTCCGTCATACTCGACGGGATCCTCGCTTGTTGTGTTTACTTGGACGGGTTGGTTTTATTCTATCTACCTATCAAGGCTGGCTGAAAAAGAAAAGAAAAATGACTCGGCAAAGTATCGCACTTTATGCCTACGTATTCTCATCAAAGAATGAGAAATCAGAGTCAACGTAGTTCGGCCTACGAAGGGTTACGGGGGAAGGTAGCTCGCCAAGACATCGCCATCTTGTGCCTACGTACTCTCAACAGGCATGAGAGATCAGAGCTCACGTAGTTCGGGAAACTACGGTTTATTTCCTGTCTTTAAGAAAGAAGTGTTTTTTATTGTGTTTGCGATTTCAACTGCACTAGAGACTATGACCTGAGAGTGAATGTGTCGCATGTCACCCAAAGGGTACCATACTAAACATCCAGACTGTGGAAAAGAAATTCTCCCACAATCCTTTCTTAGATAGCTTAAGGCTCGTAACGTACGAAAGAAATCATTCATGATTACTGTATCTTAAACTGTTTTGAGATGAGAAGAGAACGGGCCCAACTAGGAGGGAGACTATCAAGTCCTACTGTTATCATGCCATGGATTCATCCTATGGTTGAAGTTTGAACAGGGAACTCCTAGATGTTGTCATGCATAGGTTTCAACCTAAAATTCTATCATCAAATCCTTATCAAAGGAAATGAGAGTCCTAAGGGATCATGTCAATGATACACCAAAACAGACAAAGCATCAACTTAACAGTAAAATGCATGCAATGCAAGTGAGGGAGGAAATGTGTGTGGGGCTTCATCCTCCACAAGCTCATCTCAACCTCAAGCCAGTCATGAAATAACAGTAATCATACTGAAATACAACATGCTATCAAGCAATAAACAGTAAACCGTAATCATACAGATAAAATGAAATGAAATGCCATCAGGCAAACAAACTACATGGGCAAGGGAGCTGGGCTCTACCGAATACCTGCAAGCAAAGCCACGCAGTAACAATACAAGCAGAGGGAGCAACTCAACCTCTAATGCAATCATGCTCCTAGATTCTACCTATTCTAGATGAACTTATTCTAATGCAACAGACAAATCAAACAAAACACACAATACAGAAAAGAAAACAGAAGAAAGCCTCAGCTCCTCCAGCAGCAACTCAGTCTTCAGACTTCAATCACTTGACAAACATCAGTTTGCTTTTCCAGGTTTCAACCCTACAACATGAGTATCAACTCATCTTCTCCCTTAAGCTTCAGCTTCTTGATCAGCTCCACCTTCAGGCTTCAACTAATCTTCAGGGATCTTCAAGTATCAACTTGATCTTCATGCTCTTCAAGCTCTGACATCTCTCAAGACAATCAACACCAGAGAAAAATCACTTACTGAATAAGCTGGGGGATATTGAACTGCTTATTTGATCAACAAAGGTGACCTTTAAGGGTTCAACATCAGAGGAATGGTTCCCTCAAAATTTCTACCTCCTTGGTATATCACTTATCCCTCCAAAGGAGAGAGGTGTATACCAGGGAAGGACTTTGAATCATAGGGAGGAATGGAGGTGAATGATACCATCCATGTTTAAGAAAGAAATTATCTACATCTAAGCTCTTCCTAATCATAATCCTGAAAACAAAACAAAAAGGAAAGAAGAACAAGCTACAAGCTCCTCCATGCATCTTCAAGTCTCCTAGCATGCTCCACAATGCTCCACAAAGAGACACCAAGCTTTCCAAGCTCACAAATTAAAGCAAACTAAACAAACATGCCCTAAAGGCAACACAAACAATCATTCAATACAAAAATCAACTAAAAATAGCATACTATCATATTAAATCCTAATATACTTGCTAGGGGTCCTACATAACTACCCTTAAGTCCCATATATGCCCCATAGACTAAATTGTCCTAAAAGCCCAAAATCTAAAGTTATGATGGACCTATGGTGAGGTTTTAACCTAATTCTACGCTACCTAGAACTACCTAATTAGAACTCTCCTAAACATTACCACAAAAATATGGCATTAATTTAGGGGGGACCTAAAACATTCATCTAACTACCCTAAAAAGATTGAACTCAAAAATCTAAAGGGAACTATCCTAACCAAAATCTACAAATTCACATATCAACTAAAAGAATTAAAAAAGCAATTAAAAGTAAATATATGCAAAAAATATAAAAATGAAATAAAATGGCAATTTTATGATTTTATATTTTTCTTGACAAAAAATGGAAAGTGGGAAAACAAATCCCATGAGAAAATATTGTTTTTTTCTATTTATTATGAATTTTTAAAGTTTGAATAAAATTTGGAGAAAAATTAATGTGAGAATTAATGCATGGGGTGTAAACAGCAAGAATATTCAGTTCATATGATGCTTTGGGCCTAATGGGGAGGTGCCAGTAGGAAGCGCGCCTGGGGCCCATTTATTATTCAGAAAACAAATTAAAATGAAAAGAAAAAAAGAAAAATTGGTGGTGCAAAAAGCAGTGAAACATAGTGTAAAACATGATGGGCCTGATATGAGGGGCGTGGAAAGCAATTTCACTCAAAGCCCAATGATACGTTTAAATGAAACGCAGCATTTTACGCTGCTGTTTCTTCCCTCTCCAATCGCGTTTGAATATCAACCGTGAGATGGTTTTCTGGGTCAAAGTCAGCGCGTGCATCCAAGGGATACGAGGTCATCTTCAACCTTGGATTAGGGTTTCACTGAAAATCCTCCATTGAAGCACATCCATGCACAGAACATCCAGCTCATCGTTCTCACTCATCTCTCCACCAAATGCTTCGATGTAAAGACCAATTTTAATCCATTTTCCACGTAGAATACAGCTGTGGCCTTAGATTGCATTGAAACAACCTCTAACATCCAACCCGAACGGTATAGCATCATGAACTCAACATTTCATCAGTTTTCAACCTTCACCAAACTCAACATTCTTTATACAAAAATGATCCTTATGTTGCACACATTAAAACCAGCCATATATCTTGCATTATCCATCATTAAATCACACGTTTCAGCTCGTCCGAGAATTGACCACCATTAATGAAACCTCTCCAATCAATCCCAAACTCATCAAAATGAACCACCTAATTGTCTCTAATGGTTTCACACTAATAATTAATCCTAGACATGCCTAGAATAGGGTGTAGAAGTGGTTTTGCATACCTTTCTCCTTGAAATGGTAAGTGATGAAAGTCTTCAATCCAAGCCTTGTAGCTCCTCAAGAATGGTCCTTAGGTGATGAATATTCCTCTGCTTGCACAAGATTTGATGTTGAAAGCTTGTATCTCAAGATCCAATGCCTTTTGCTTCCTTGCAATTTCAATGGGAAAGCTTTCAATTCTTCATCAATGGATCCTCACTCTAGCATGAACACACTCAGCAATGTTTATGGATATGATTTGTGAAGAAAAATGGAATGGTAATGAAGAGAAAAATGAAGATTCAATATGATTTGCAAATGGAAAAGTTTGATTTCAATCTCTATTCTCTTCCACAATTAACACCAACTATCACCAACCTTTCACCAATGGAAGTTGTACTCATTATATAGAGAGGTTTAGAAAGGTCTAGAACCTCCTAGAATCATCTAGTAAGAACTTGAATTTTCCATGATATGGTATTTTGCATTTTCACTTCTCATTGTATGATATCTCATGCCAAATGCTTGTAATCTTTGGTAACCAACTTGAATTTGTCCCCATATGATATTTTGGACAAGATGTAATGCATATCTTCCTTGTTTATTAAGCTTTTCTTTGTTTTGGTTTGGTACCCCATTATGCAAGCAATCAAATTACAAAGCAACCCCATGATGCAAGCCTCAAATCAAAATTGTGGCTGAACCATTGTTCTTAAAATGTCCTTTGGAGTCAAAATGACCTATCATATGACATGGTTTGAATTTGTAACTTGGATTTTATGATTTTCCATTTCACTTGAATTAACTTATGCCTCATTTTTAGGCCATTTTTATCACTTTTTGATATGAGCCTTTTCAACATCTCATGACCACCCTACTATCCTTAAAACATCATTCTAAGCAACTTTGATGTTGAAGATTTTTCCATTTGAAGCTTGGAAGTAGGAGATATGGCCTTATGCTTGAAATGACCTATAACTTCCAAATGACCAAAATGCCCTTGGCTTGTCAAAGCCATAACTTGAGTTCTACAAATCCTATCAAGGACTTCTAGTACTCTCTAGAAATATAAGAAGATGCTATTCAACATTCATGTTGACCAAGAGATCATAGGAATCATCCTACTAGGGCAAAAGTTGTCTGCAAGTTGGGTGACTTTCAAGGACCCAGATTCACATACCTCAGATGACCTGTAATTTGTCAAAACCATAACTTGAGCTCTGCAAACCCTATCAAGGACTTATACTACTCAAATTAAAGCTAAGAACAAGCTCTACAACATTAATGTTGTGGGGAAGATGAGATGACAATCACATCTTGATCTAAAACTGCCTGGAAGATAGGGATCAAACTAGGGGATTTTACACTATCAATCCTTAGAAACCCTAGCTTAAAACTTCTCAAAATCCTCAATCATGATGAGTTGGTATAGGAATCATCCTTATAGTATCTCAATACATCATTCCATGATCACATGGCCCTTGGATTAGGTCTCAACCTTCTCCAAATCCTCAGTTGACCTAAGGTTGACCCAGTCAAACCCTAATTCTACCACTCATGGTTGAATCTTCTTAATTCTTGCACAATGACCTCTCTAGGCTTCATGATGGCTTTCAAGACATCTCATAAGCTTTCTCAAAGCTTCAAGTTCAACCTCATAGTCTCAGAATCATCTGAGGAGCTCCCACAACTCTCAAGTTATGAAGCACACAACCTTGGTTTCAACCAATTCCTCTGAGGATCTCTTGAGCTTTCTGACAAAGGTATCCACCTTCAAACACTTGATGGGTAAATAAATGTTGGTCAAATTTTGGGGTGCAACACCCATGATTCAAGGTCCTTCCATGGTATTCACCTCCCTCATTTGGAGGGATAAGTGATGGTACCTAGTAGGTAGAACCTTTGAGGGAACCATTCTTTTGATGTTAAACCCTTATAGGTCACCTTTGGTGGTCAATAAGCAGTTTAATATCCTAGCTTATCCAGTTAAGTGATTTCTTCTGGTTTGAGTATCTTGAGAGATGTTGGGCTTGAGTGTGAAGATGAAGACTTCATTGAAGAGTATGGAAGAGGATGATTCCCTGAGCAGTGCCATTTCAGCTGAAGCTTGAAGAGAAAGAAGAGCAAGTTGATACTTGAAGATCCAGTAAAGATTGATTGAAGAGATGAGGCTTAAAGACTGAAGGATGAAGTTGACATTTCCAGATGATTGAGGACTACTCTAAGAAGCTGAAGCTTGTAGGAAGAGAAGACCAAGTTGAGACTGGTAAGGTAAGAGAGGCTGAGTTGATACTTATGAAGAGGATTCAATTGAGATTGACTGAAGAGCTGAAGCTTGAATAACAAAGGATAAGTTGATACTTACTTTGAAGCTTGGAAAGACTGAAGGAATCAAGTTGATACTGGTGGTTAAGAGTGAAGCCTGAAGGTGGAACTGATTAAAGAGCTGAAGCTTAGAGAAGAGAGAATAAGTTGAAACTTATGTTGAAGGGTTGAAACCTGGAGAAGCAAATTGATATTTGTCAACAGTGACTGAAGTCTGAAGACTGAGTTGCTGTCAGAAGAGCTAAGGCTTGGAGTTGAGAGAGACAGGAGTTGATCTGCTTTCTTCTTTGTTTCTTTTCTGTATTGACGTGCCTTGTTTGACTTGCTTGATGCATTAGAATAAGTCAATATCTAGACTAGTTTTAATCTAGGAGCATGATTGCACTAGAGGTTGAGTTGCTCCCTCTGCTTGTATTGTTACTGTATGGATTTGCTTGCGGGTATTCGGTAGAGCCCTGCTCCCTTGCCCATGTGGTTTGTTTTGCTTGATGGCATGATGTTATTTCCTCTGTATGATTGCAGTTTATTGTATTTTGCTTGATAGCATGTTGTTTTATTTCAGTATGATTACTGTTATTCATTCTGGCTTGAGGTTGAGATGAGCTTGTGGAGGCTGATACCCCACACACATTTCCTCCCTCACTTGCATTGCATGCATTTTATAGTCGTTTACTGTATTACTGTTTACTGTTTAAGCTGATGCTTTATCTGGTTCTGTGTATCATTGACATGATCCCTTAGGAGTCTCATTCCCTTTGATAAGGAAGTGATGATAGAACTTTAGGTTGAAACCTATGCATGATAACTTCTAGGAGTTCCTTGGTTCAAACTTCAACCATAGGATGAATCCTTGGCATGACAACAGTAGGACTTGATAGTCTCCTCGTAGTTGAGCCTGTTCTCTTCTCATCTCAAAACAGCTTAAGATACAGTAATCATGAATGATTTCTTTCGTACGTTACGAGCCTTAAGCTATCTGAGAAAGGATTGTTGGAGAGATTCTTTTCAACAGTCTGGATGTTTAGTATGGTACCCTTTGGGTGACATGCGACGCATTCACTCTCAGGTCATAGTCTTTAGTGCGATTGAAATTGCAAACACTATAAAAAACACTTCTTCCGTAAAAGACAGAAAACAAACTTCTAACCTTTTTGCCTTGTGGGCCCGTAATTCAAAGGAAGCTTTTCTGAAGAAAAGAGTGTCGTTAAACTTCAGCGCCAACGCAAACAGGCTTTGTCCCTAACTGCTGGAACTGTTGTTTAGCCCTACTCAGTAAAACAGATGAATTTGAATCCCCGTAATGCGTAGTAGCCCGAACTACGTAAGCTCTGATCTCTCATACCTGTTGAGAGTACGTAGGCACAATACTGATGTATTGGCGAGCTACCTTCCCAGTAACCCGTCGTAGGCCGAACTACGTTGACTCTGATTTCTCATTCTCTGATGAGAATACGTAGGCATAAAGCACGACGCTTTGCCGAGTCATTTTTCTTTTTTGTTTAAGCCAGCCTTGATAGGTAGATAGATAAACCAACTCGTCCAGTAAACACAACAAGCGTGGATCCCATCGAGTACGATGGACGTGAGGGGTGCTAATACCTTCCCCTTGTGTAACTGACTCCCGAACCCAGACAACGGTTGCGATGACCTTGTCTTATACCTTTTTCGTCAGGTTTTTCTGATTGTTTCCTTTCCCGCTCCGAGGGATAAATAACGAAAGGTGGCGACTCTTCTGTTCTGCCGGCACCTTATTTTCGCGAAAGCGATAGTCCATTAGATGTGGCGGGCTCAATCTTGCCAATCATGTCAATGCCCCACATGGAAAAGAGCCAAGGCGATGCCATGATGTTCAACGGACTCGGCGGCACATGAATCTTGTCGGCATAAATTTGACATTTATGGCACTTCTTTGCATACTTGAATCAATCGAACTCCATTGTCAACCAGTAACACCCTGCTCGTAATAGCTTCTGAGACATGGCATGCCCACCGGCATGTGTACCAAAGGCACCTTCATGGACCTCTTCCATAAGAAGACTCGCTTCTTTTTCGTCCACACATCTTAAAAGAACCAAGTCAGAATTCCTCCTGTAGAGTACACCATCTTGGTTCAGATGAAAGTTCCTAGCTAACCTCCTTAGAGTCTTCTTTTCCCGGGTCGACGCCCCTGGCGGATATTCTTGGTTCTTAAGGAAATTCTGGATGTCGTAATACCACGGCCTACCATCGGAAGCTTCCTCAATGGCGAATACAAATGTCGGCCTATCAAGGCGAGAGATAACTATTCTTGGAGCATCATTCCAAAAATTCACCTTATACATCGAGGATAAAGTGGCTAAGGCATCCGCCATCTGATTCTCTGCTCTAGGCACATGGTGGAACTCTACCCGATCAAAGAAAGGTAACAACCTCCTTGCATAGTTCATGTAAGGTACCAGATTAGGCTGCCGGGTTTCCCATTCTCCCTTGATCTGGTTAACAACTAGCACTGAATCGCCGAACACATCTAGATTCTTAATCCCCAAATTAATGGCTTCTTCCAATCCCATAATGCACGCTTCGTACTCGGCTTCATTAATGGTGCAAGGGAATGTTAACCTGGCAGTGAAGGGGATATGAGAACCATGAGGCATTGTGATAATTTCCCCAATTCCACTACCGTATGAGTTAACAGCACCATCGAATATCATCTGCCATTGGGAACCCTTCTCCGGACCTTCTTCGGGTAATGGTTCATCGCAGTCCTTCATCTTTAAGAACATGATGTCTTCATCGGGAAATTCAAACTTCATAGGTTGATAGTCATCAATCGGCTGTTGAGAAAGATATTCTGACATAATACTCCCTTTGATAGCTTTCTGGGAACTGTGTTGAATATCATACTCTGTCAAAACCATCTGCCACCTGGCAATCCTCCCCGAAAGTGCTTGTTTTTCAAAGAATTATTTAATTGGATCATCTTTGAAATCAACATGGTTGTATGATTCAGCATATACTGTCTCAGGCGTTTGGCAGCCCAAGCGAGTGCGCAACACGTTTTCTCCAACATTGAGTACCTGGATTCACAATCAGTGAACTTTTTACTCAAGTAGTATATGGCGTGCTATTTTCTTCCAATCTCGTCGTGCTGACCGAGAACATAACCCATGATGTTCTCAAGAACTGTTTAATACATAATCAATGGTCTTCCAGCTATTGGAAGTATAAGTATCAGAGGCTCCTGCAAATATTCTTTTATTTTATCAAATGCCCTCTGGCAATTTTTGTTCCAGACAACCGTCTGATCTTTCTTTAGAAATTTGAACATGGGTTCACACGTGGCTGTGAGATGAGATATGAACCTAGCACTGTAGTTCAATCTACCCAAGAAACCATGAACGTCTTTCTCTATTTTCGGCGTTGGCATATCTTGAATAGATTTTATCTTTGCAGGATCGACCTCGATTCCTTTTTCACTAACAATGTACCCCAACAACTTTCCCGCCCTGACACCAAAAGTGCACTTATTCGGATTCAACCTCAGTCTAAATTTCCTTAGCCTTTCGAACAACTTCAGAAGGTTTACCAGATGTTCCTCCTCCGTTTGCGACTTCGCTATCATGTCATCAACATAGACCTAAATCTCATGATGAATCATATCGTGGAACAAAGTGACCATTGCCCGCTGATAAGTTGCCCCTGCGTTTTTCAACCCAAAATGCATTACCTTATAACAGAAAGTCCCCAATGGTGTAATGAACGTTGTTTTCTCCATATCCTCCGGCGCCATCTTAATCTGATTATATCCGGAAAAACCATCCATGAAGGAAAACACGGAATATTGTACAGTATTATCAACTAATACGTCAACGTGGGGGAGCGGGAAATCATCTTTCGGGCTCGCTTTATTCAAATATCTATAATCAACGCACATTCGCACCTTATCGTATTTCTTTGGTACCGGTACGATGTTAGCGACCCACAGATGTTAAGTTTTTACAACAAGAAACCCTGCATCCGTCTGCTTCTGGACTTCTTTTTTGATTTTCACAGCCATATCTGGTTTGGTCCTTCTGAGCTTCTGCTTAACAGGTGGACACTCTTCACGCAATGGCAAGCGATGAACCACGATATCAGTATCAAGACCGGGCATATCTTTATATGACCAAGCAAAGATATCACTATACTCTCGAAGCATTTCAACCAATCCTTGCTTGATATCACTCTGTAACGCGGCCCCTATCCTGACATCTCTTCTGACCTCCTCGGTACCCAAGTTGACGAGCTCAATTTCCCCTTGATGAGGCAGAATGATCTTCTCTTCCTATTTCAAAAGTCTGGCTAGCTCTTCTGGAAAATCCTCATCTTCATCAATCTCTTCTTTGGCTTGAAATATCAGATTATCAAAGTTAAAGCAAGTCATAGAAGGCTATGGAGCGGTGTCATTTGCAATGTGAAACCTGCAATGATGATGATTTAATGCTTAAAATGATATGCAAACAAGCACGAACCACATTTCCATTTTATTGTTAAAAATAAAATAGGAAAGACAAGGATCACAATATTTGAATGCAGAAAATGCACTTTGATTAATTGATAAAAATATTGTTCAAACATAAACAATTAGGCCCTGAAGACAAATACCGTTATGCTCCGGGTAGAACATAGGGCAATACAATAATCAGAAAAACAAATCATTACTCTTTTGCCGTCACTTGGATGATTTCTTCGACAGACGAGTTGTTTAGGCTTTATCCTGGAGTACATGGCCGAATCCATGCATCCATGTCGCAGTCGTTGTCACCGTCTTCATCAGATATGGCATTAATTTTCTCGAAGATTACACCCCCGCTGGTAAACTGGACAGACCCCTTATAGCGCGACGCGTTCTAGGAGAAGGAAGATGGGTTGTATCCCAATCTGAATTTGTCTTGCTTGTTGGGGATATTCGGCACTTGACCCCAACCTTCTGATGCCCCAGCCTTCACCACTTCTTGGGCTTCCTTGAAGGATGACATGGCCACTTCAGGCGCTTTGCTCACAGTCGATGTTTTGTCCTTGATTTGCACAGTTTCAAAGGCCTGACATAAAGTCTCGTGGATTTCGCCATCCACCTTAACGTACTTGAATGAAGACAAATGACTAATCATTATATCTTCTTCCCCGCAAACAGTGAAGACACTGCTACCCACCATGTACTTCAACTTTTGGTGCAACGTAAAGGTTACGGCGCCTGCCGAATGTATCCAGGGACGTCCCAGCAGACAACTATAAGCTGGCTGAATATCCATAATGTAGAACACAACATCAAACACCTTAGGACCAACTTAAATTGGCAAAGTCAACTCCCCGAACACGGACCTCTGAGTCCCATCAAAAGCTCGTACTACCAAGTCACTTGGCGTATACAATATACCACGGGTATCCAACTTCATCAGCGCTTTCTTCGGAAGTACGTTCAGGGATGACCCTGTATCAACAAGCACGTGTGATAGAATGGCTCCTCGGTATTCAATATATATGTGCAGCCCACAGTTATGGTTCCTCCCCTTTGGTGTTAAATCCAAATCCGTGAATCCCAACCCATTACCTGCATTTACATGTGCCACCACTCCCTCGAGTTGGTTCACAGAAATCTCCTGTGGCACATAAGTTGTATTCAGAATTCTCAACAAAGCATTCTGGTGCGCTTCCGAACACAACAATATGGACAAAATGGATATCTTGGATAGAGTCTGCTGTAAGTGATCAACAATCTTATAATCACTCTTTCTTATCAAGCGCATGAACTCCTCCACTTCCTTCAACAGGGATTCCTTCTCACCAGCTTGTGATGTTTCTTCCACCACTACTTTACACTTCCGCTTCCCCTTGTTAGATTTATCAGCGACCACTTCAGGTGACGAAAATACTCTTCCATTCCGAGTAATTCCACTAGCTCCAACAAAGTTGTCCATAGAATCCACCGGTAAGCTTTTCAACTCCTGCTTCTATCTGTTACAGTATACTTCGGCTCTGTAATTCCACGGAATCGCCTTAGTACTTTCATACGGTACAGGACCAGCTTTGGTAATGATGATGATTGGCGGCCTAGGCGTCGCAGAAATAGTAATAGTCTTGTACGGAAACGAGATTGTAGCAACCTCATTCCTCTCTTCATCCATTAATTCCCTAGTCTTCTTCTCAGCAACTCTATCAAATTGGAAGAACCCATCATTCATCAGCTTTTGAATATGGTTTTTCAGCTTCTCACATCCCACAGGATGGTTTAAACATTCAGCACAAGCTTCATCACAACCTGGGAATACCCCTCCCCTTAACAGCTTGCTCTTTACAAAACTCAGCAGCGTCTTCAACTCATCGACATCCGACACCAAATTCAAGCTCTCATCTTCAAGGATAACACTGACCCCAGCTGCCCCATGATTAGGCATGGGGTTCTGCACAACATTGGGTGCATCGTGAGAAAAGTTTATAGCCTTACTGTCTATGAGATCCTGAACTTTATGCTTAAACGCCTTACAGTTGTCAATATTGTGACCCGGAGCACCAGAATGAAACTCACAACGAGCATTAGCATCGTAACCAGGTGGTGGTGCACCTGTCAATGGAGCCAAAGTTCTCTTCTGTATTAACTACAACTGTAGTAAGTGCTGGAGTAATTGAGAATATGGCATCGGAGGCGCGTCAAATTGCCTATTTACACAGCCAGAGATAAACACACAAGCGCTAGGATTGACTCGCATAGGGGATGGGAAGTGTCCCTAGCAGAGTCGCCAGCTGCCACTTCACTGTGAAGAGGTGTCGGCAAGGACAAAAGAGTCGTCATCGCTCGTTATTTATCCTAGAAGAGGGAAAGGAAATGATTAGAGAAAACCTACGAAAACGGGAAAAGACAGGTCATTGCAACTAAATCTTGGGTTCATGAGTCGGTTACACAAGGGGAAGGTATTAGCACCCCTCACGTCCGTCGTGCTCGATGGGATTCACGCTTATTATCTAACTAAAAGGGTGTTTAAACTATCTAAGCTACAGGCCACAGGACAAAAGAAAAGAAAAGAGACTCGATAGAGCATCGCCGCTCTATGCCTACGTACTCCCTCGTGCATTGTTAAGTGCAAATTTTACCTATTATTGTATATAAGTTTTGTTGCACTTGATGTTACTTTATGTTAAAATCGTTCGAATAAACCCCGCTTTGTTTATAAATGCATTTACTTTACGTTATAGTGTATATATTATGTTTTCCTGTAAATGTCATTGAGTTTAATTGAATTTCGTTCATTTTTGTAGGTAATAAAGCATTGATGTTGGAGCATTGTTAGATAGAGCATTGAATAAGCTTTCCAACGCTTCGAACCGGGCGAAAAACGGAGTTACGGTTAAAAAGTTATGGTCGAAACAAGTTGGTTTGCTGTCATGTTCGCCAAAGTTCGCCAGGCGAACAAAAGTTCGCCAGGCGAACCGAAAGTTCAAAAACGCGTGAAAAACACTGTTTTTACAGAAGCAAAAGTTGTATATGTTCGCCAGGCGAACGAGACTTCGCCAGGCGAATACTGGGACTCATTTTTGTCTATTTAAGTGACTTTTCAGCATTTTTTAGGGCATGTTGTTTGGGAACTTTTTACCCCAACTTCATCAAACACATTCTTGAGTAGATTTAGCTTAGAAACAACATTGGAGGGTACATCTTGACGATCCGGAGTCGAATCCACTTCAATCGGAGTTGACAAACCGTGAGATTTGTGTTCTTCTTCCTTCCTCTCTATGTATTTTTCATTTGTTGAGGTTTTGTATGTAAGTTTATCTTGATTGTATGTATATTTATGGATCTTTGTATAAAATCTCTTTTACAACTCTTTATCGATGGTTATCTTGATTTTTTACTTAATGGGTTTAGATTGCTATAGAGATATACGGTTCAAACTCGATCTAAGATGAACATCTATTAGATTCTAAATGCTAGAGATAAATTTAGGACTAATATTCACGTGGGTATCGATTCTTAATGCTCTGTGTTGTCGAGTTGTGTGAGAGATCAACAATGAGACGATACGGTTGATCTCTCGACTTTGTGTTAGAGATAAACTCTGTTGTGAGTGATACGTGATGATATTGACGAGCGAATTAGGTTGCGTGCATTTGATCCATATATTTTTTAGTGCATGATGGGTAGAACGAAATACAACTCCTGAAGAGTTTTCTCATTTCTTAAGAATGTACTTATTTTCTTGTTTTATGTTTGTTTTTCCTTTTGAATTTTTATCCCAAACCATTCAAACCCAAGCTTAGAGACGTAGAGATTGTCGAACAGCATTCTTTCCCTCACACTGATCCCTGTGGAGACGATAAATCCCGGAGGAAATTCTTCCAAAAATAATATTTTTGCTTGCTGCTTTACCGCTTCAACAAAATGGCGCCGTTGCCGGGGATTGGTTTTGATATTGAGTTGCATTGCGATAGTTTCTATATTTCTAAGCTTTGCACATAATTGTATATATATATATATATATATATATATATATATATATATATGCTTGTATAGATACTTGTTTTGCTTTTGTCTTCTATTATGTTTGTTTAAGTGTTGTATATATTTTGTTCTCGTAACATTTGTTCAAGTGGTTGGTTAGGACACTTGCTTTTGGTTTGCGCGGTGAGACATCACATGGCATGAAGGAAGGAAGTTACTAGCTAAGTACAATAAAGGCGTCGAGCTTACGACGTAAAACAAGCATGTTTTTTCCATTTTTGTTTCGTTATTACTTTTTCCTTCTAGCTTAGGTAGTGTGGTGAACATTCATTAAACAAGTTGTTCTCGGACTATTCGTAAAATTCTCAAATCTTCACTTTACAACTTGTTTAATCCATTTTCACTCGGTATTTTATTGTTGTTTGGACTCAAATTTTTGTTTGGTAGCTTGAGGTATTTGAGGTGATTTTCCAAGTTTGAGTGTTTCAACTTGCGAATGCGTGGTAATGATAGTGTTTAAAGTTTTGTACACGTTCAAGGTATGTGTTTATCGCTTTCTAGGCTTTAGCATATTCATGATACTTGGACTTTTTACAATTTCCATGCCATTCATTCTTTTGTATACTTGTTCATTTTGTGAATCACTTTAGTTCCCACCTTTTTGCGAGGAAGCCTTTCGTTGTTCATATATGCTCGGAGTACCAATATTCTTGTTTTAACTGGATTTTATTATGCTTAATCTTTTGTTTGTGTTGATTATATGAAAGCATGAAAAGGATTAAGGCACTTGTTTCATTTTGAGCACAACTACCTAGCCAAATAGTCAATTCACCTTGTGAGTGTGTGATCATTTGTAACCCCTTTGAGCCTTTGGTCATTATCCATGTTGTTTGAGTTTTATTCTTGTCTATGAGTATCAAATTCATTTTTTGTGTGGATCTTGATTGTTGTTTTTTCTTGAGCCCTCAACTTTGTGTTGTTGTATGAATTTTTACCTTGCCTTAGAAAGTAGGGAGTATTCACATGATGATGTGGTTGAATTCAAGTTGGGGAGATGATGATCATTCACTTGTGTTGTTGATTGCTATGAGGTTGAAAAATAGAAAAGAAAAGAAAAATGAGAAAAATATGAAAAAGAAAAGAAAAGAAAAGAAAAATTGAAAAAGCTTAGAAAAAGATAAACAAAAAGAGTAGAATAATGTTGTGCTAATAAGTTCTATGTGTTTGGTATAACACTTGGGATTTTGGAAGAAGTTTGATTGGAATTTTGGTGTTTGAAACTTTGTGAGTTTATCACTCCCTTAGGTTTAGGCAAGTTTTTGTTTCAATTAGCTTTAGGAATTATCCCTTGTTTGTTCACCCGACCACATTACAACCCTGAAAGTCCTTTTGATTCTTGCTTTTGTGTTTTCAACATGATTTTTGGATGATTGCATAATTTAGTCTTTTGTTTGCAAGATTATTGTGTGAGTGAAAAAAGCCCTCATTTTGTGTTTTTCATCTACCGATGATTGTTTTTGCTAGGTGTGATTCACGTTTGAGCTTGTGTTGTTTTAGAATGTTTGGCATGACTTTTGTATTTAGCATTTGTTTCGTGATTATGTTATCGTTGAAGTTTAGTGGTAAGTATTCACTTTGTGTGTATCAATTTTTGATTGAACCATTGCATTTGTTTTCCGTTTGTAAAAACTTGTTGTTACGTGATTTCTTGGATTTCGCTTTTGTCCCTTTAGTTGTCGACTTTGTTTGAGGACAAACAATTAGGTAAGTTGGGGAGAGTTGTTAAGTGAAAATTTTACCTATTTTTGTATATAAGTTTTGTTGCACTTGACGTTACTTTATGTTAAAATCGTTCGAATAAACCCCGCTTTGTTTATAAATGCATTTACTTTACGTTATAGTGTATATATTATGTTTTCCTGTAAATATCATTGAGTTTAATTGAATTTCGTTCATTTTTGTAGGTAATAAAGCATTGATGTTGGAGCATTGTTAGATAGAGCATTGAATAAGCTTTCCAACGCTTCGAACCGGGCGAAAAACGGAGTTACAGTTAAAAAGTTATGGTCGAAACAAGTTGGTTTGCTGTCATGTTCGCCAAAGTTCGCCAGGCGAACCGAAAGTTCAAAAACGCGTGAAAAACACTGTTTTTACAGAAGCAAAAGTTGTATATGTTCGCCAGGCGAACGGGACTTCGCCAGGCGAATACTGGGACTCATTTTTGTCTATTTAAGTGACTTTTCAGCATTTTTTAGGGCATGTTGTTTGGGAACTTTTTACCCCAACTTCATCAAACACATTCTTGAGTAGATTTAGCTTAGAAACAACATTGGAGGGTGCATCTTGACGATCCGGAGTCGAATCCACTTCAATCGGAGTTGACAAACCGTGAGATTTGTGTTCTTCTTCCTTCCTCTCTATGTATTTTTCATTTGTTGAGGTTTTGTATGTAAGTTTATCTTGATTGTATGTATATTTATGGATCTTTGTATAAAATCTCTTTTACAACTCTTTATCGATGGTTATCTTGATTTTTTACTTAATGGGTTTAGATTTCTATAGAGATATACGGTTCAAACTCGATCTAAGATGAACATCTATTAGATTCTAAATGCTAGAGATAGATTTAGGACTAATATTCACGTGGGTATCGATTCTTAATGCTCCGTGTTGTCGAGTTGTGTGAGAGATCAACAATGAGACGATACGGTTGATCTCTCGACTTTGTGTTAGAGATAAACTCTGTTGTGAGCGATACATGATGATATTGACGAGAGAATTAGGTTGCGTGCATTTGATCCATATATTTTTTAGTGCATGATGGGTAGAATGAAATACAACTCCTGAAGAGTTTTCTCATTTCTTAAGAATGTACTTATTTTCTTGTTTTATGTTTGTTTTACCTTTTGAATTTTTATCCCGAACCATTCAAACCCAAGCTTAGATACGTAGAGATTGTCGAACGGCATTCTTTCCCTCACACTGATCCCTGTGGAAATGATAAATCCCGGAGGAAATTCTTCCGAAAATAATATTTTTGCTTGCCGCTTTACCGCTTCAACATGCATTGGGAAAGTCAGAGTCAACGTAGTTAGGGAAACTACGGGTGAAGGTGGGGAAAGGTTGCTCGCCAAGACATCTCCGTCTTGTGCCTACGTATCCTCGCCTAGTACAAGAAATCAGAGCAAACGTAGTTCGGGCTGACACGACCACAAATTTGTTCAAGTGTTTTACCCGAGTAGGGTTAAAACTTAGTTCTAGCAGTTAGGTGTATGTTGCTCGACCGTTGGAGACTTAGGCGTTACCTGTTTGCGGTAGAACCAAGAGTTAACAAAACTCTCTTTATGAAAAAATGTTTTCCAAATTAATACCGAAGGATAAAAAAGATTTGATGTTTTTTTTTGAAGTCTTTTAAGAAAAAGAAGTGCATTGAATTTTGTTTATAATTCATGTTGCACTAAAGACTATGACTTAGGAGTGAATGCGTCGCATATCTTCCAAAGGACATACGCTAAACACTCTAGACAATTGAGAGAAGGCCCTCCAATTATCATTTCCCAAATGCTTAAGGCTCGTAGCGTACAACATTCATTATCCATTATTAAGTGTCTTGAAGAAGTTTGATGATGATAAGAGAAAGACACACTAAAGGGAGACAAAACTCAACCTAATGTTCTCATGCAAAGTGCACCTATGATGAAAAGGGAAATCTACCCTAATTTTATCATGCATGGGTTCAAACCTAATGTCTATCATAATCCATCTTGAACAAGAAAGATTAGAGGCCCTAAGGGAACATGGCAAAGAGGAAGAAAGAAGAAGGAAGCATAAATTGAAAGAAAAAGAAGATGCAAACATGTAATGCACAATAAACATGAAGAAAGAGGGAGGAACAAAGTCTGGGGAAGTAGCCTCCACAAGCACATCTCAACCTCTTAAATGCAAACAAGAGATGCAAAACAAAGAAGAAGAGCAAACCAAAGAACTTAAACAAGTTCAAGCCAAAAGTGAGATGAAGTGGGAGAAATAGAATTCCTACAACCACTTGTACATCAATCACTAACTAAGGCAAAGCAAACAAGAAGAAGAAGAAGGCATGATCAAGATGAGGATGGGAGATAAAGCTTGGGCAGAAAGCAACACAAAATGAAACTCAACCAAAGGCATCACCATGATCATGCAACAAAAGAACAAAAGAAGTTCTCAAAATGGCCTCTCATCCAAGTCAAACTCTAAGTGCATCAAAGAGGCACCAAATCAACTTGGATGAGTCCCAAAGGTCCTAGGACATAAGTGATAACAAGATAAGAGAAAAGGAAAATGCAAGAAGGAAGCAAGCCAACACAAGTTGCAAGATAAGGCATGGTAAAGAACCTAGTTCTAAACACTTTCAACATTCAACATCAAATGGAAAGCCTTAAACAAATGCAACTTGTAACATGAACAAAAGAAATGTATGACCTAAAAATTGGCAACCAATCACCTCAACATGTTAAGAATGTGAATCAAAAAGAGTTGGAAGCATATGGGATCCACAAGGATCATTTCCCATCCAAACTAGGTCAAGTGTGTGTGTGAACCATCCTTAGGAGTAGCTTAACTTGCAAGGCACACCAAAAATAGAAAAATGATTCAAATAAATCCAAATAAAATACCAAAAGTACATAAGGATGTTGGCAACCAGGGGCCAAAACAAATCAACCAAAGTCCATTCAAAACATCACCAAAGGAATTGATCCACTAGGGTGCCCCATTTTGAAGGAGGGTTGTCGAGGGTCAAACAAATGAACATCAAAGTCAACCAAAAAAGGTCAAACAAAATCCAAAAACCAGCCTCAAAGACCTCTCAACTCATCATTGAAACGAGGAATAAGTCTCACTCATTGGAGGTATCCATTGGTCAAGAATCAAGCATGAAACAAATAAGAACAAGTGAAAAATCATTTAAAAACCTTTCCAATCATTTAATTCCATTTTAATTGAAAAATAAAAGAAAAATGAAATTAAAAATTTGAGAAAATTAATTAACACATTAAAGTGTCAGAAAACATTTTTCGTGGAATTTTAAATGGATTGGAAGTATTTTTAAAAAATTAAAAACAAAACAGAAATCAAATACAAATAAAATAAAAGAAATAAGCCCACACGGTGTAAATTGCAACAAAATCAGTTCAATCCACTGGACTGGATGCAAGAGGGGCTGCAGACATCATGTTAGGCCCCAAACAATTCAGGCTGATTCCACAACATGAAACGCACCGTTTGACTAATTGACATGGCAGTCAAAGGATCCACGCACGCAAGTCAAATGAATCACAAACATACATCTCATCAAGTCAACAAGTCAAACTATCACATGTAAGTTGGCCTGAGTTTGAACCAGACGCCGGAGCCCTAGTGCCGGTCGTCTTCTCCAGCGAGGTGGTCAAGAATCCAGGTTCCCAAACTCCACCAAAACTTGAAAAATTTATATCAAATTGAAGCTGAAGTGATGTAGATCAAGAATCCATGGTTCATTTTCCTTAAACAAGCATAACTAGAGAGAATCGAACAGTGAAAGATTTGAGTGCTCAACTGAAAAGTTCATCAAACATAGCAATTAAGCATGCAAACATTGCCTACAAGACGTGAGGCTTCAGATGTGACCAAAATGACCTAAGTTCAGTGCCTAACATCAGAGAAATATGGAATTGAAGATTACCTAACGGAGACACTCCGTTGGTGCTTCAATTGAGGTTAAGCTTGATCCAAAGTGTGCAGATCCACTCTAAATTCACTTGAGGAAGAAGAAGCTTGCTTCAATTTGCTTTGAAATGGCTTGGATCTTGATTCACGATTTTCAAATTTGCTCTCAATTTCCAAAATTGAAATCTGAGCTCCCTCCACCAAAACGAACTTCTGAGCTCTCTATTTTTATTTGGAGCTTTTATATTATGGGCATGTGAAGAAATTGGAGGCCCATGAAGCTCCAATTTGCTAAAATTTGAAAATGCGCAATTCTTGGATGCTTGTCATGTTCACGTGAAAACTGCAGGCTACACACTTTAATTTTATTTGAATTTGCAGCTGATAACTTGGATTTTACATGTGGATTGAAATTGGGCTTGATTGTGGTCCAATTATGGAGTTTTGATGTGAAACTTTTTAATGAAGCAAGCTTCAATTCCACATGATTTTCACCTCAAGACCCAAAGTAACCTTGTGCATTTTGTACATTGGAGCATTGTGAACAAAGTTGGATACAAACATGGCATGAAAAAGTCCTAAGACTAATTCAATTGATATCACCTTTTAAAAATCCAAATTTCACTTGAATTTCTTCACCAATATTCATAACCGTGCATAATTCAAGCCAATCTTGAGTTCCATGATGAAATTGAGGTCATTTGGGACAACTTTCATGTTGGTGAAAGTTCCATTTGAAGTGCTTAAAGGCATGAACATGACCTATAACCAAAATGACTTATAATCAAAGTTTCCCAAAATACCCTTACCTTGAAAGCTTCATAAATTGAGTTGAAAAAATGATATGAAGGACTTCTATGACTTTTTGGAAAGCCATGGGAATGACGAAAAACTCTCATGTTCATCAAAAGTTGAGGAGAAACTTGATTCTAGGTCAAACGTGCCTCGGAAGTGAGTTGACTGAAAAATATGTTCATCTGAGACCTCTAACTTGATGGCATCATAACTTGAGTTCCATAAACCCAATGGATGAGTTCTAGTACTCAAAATAAAGCTTATATACAAGTCTCATGTTTGCATCAAAGTGAGATTACACTTGTATCTTGAGGTATGTGGTCTTGAAGTTAGCTCCTAAAGAAGGGGATTTTACACTTACATCCTCTGAAACCCTAATTTAGTAACTTCTCACACTCTTGATTCTTGTTGATTTGAACTTGAAATAACATCCTAGATGTCTCAACATGAATTCCCATGACTCTAATGACTTAGAACCAAGTCTCAAACTCCTTTAAGCCAACAGTTGACCTTCCACTAAGCAGATGAAACCCTAGGTGCACAAATTTTGCCTGTGAACTCTTGCAATGATATGACCACTTGGATAAGCTCCTCCATGACTTCAAAGCACTCAATGAGCTTCTCCAACATCTCCTATCCATAACCATGTCCTTGAGAACCCCTGATGATTTTAAATTGACCCCTAAGATAGGAGATAAGCAACACTTGTCAATCTTCTCCCTCAGAGAACTCTGACCACTTGGTGAGTATAAGCCTTGGATAACTTGAGTAACCCCTCTTTCTTGAGCTTGAAACCCTTTATAACCTTCTCTTGGATGGCACACCTCCCTTGATCCCGTGAAAATAACAAAGCTATGCCAATGGAAATGCTAAAGAATGAAATGAAACATAAGCCAAGTAAAGAAAAAGGTTGGGCTAATTTTGGGGTACAACACCGAGACCACCTTCTTTCTTTCCTCATTTCTTCTTCTTTTCGATTTTATTTTTGTTAGAACACAGATCGATGTTCAATATATCTCATTGTTTTGATGATAACATTAATGAAATTTTGTATAGATAATTTATATACACTAATTCTGTTCAAGTGTTTATTTGTTTCAGATATCAAAATTAATATTATTCTGGAAGCAAGAACGCCTTTGAACACCAAAGAAAAAAAAAGCTCTGAGCGTCATAAGCAACACATCAGAAGACTCTTATCTGCTACAATGACTCTGATCAAAGCTAAGAAGAACTTGAGCAAAGAACATACGTAAAGCTTCAGAAGGTTCTGAAAGTACTCAACGCTGCAAGTACAGAAGTTATGATATGCAAGTATGCTCGGATAAGGATTTCAGCTTAAAGCACTTTACTACAACTCTGATAGAGAAACTCTGACTGAGTTAACTCTGACCTGAACAACTAAGAACATCATCAGAAGTTATGATGCAAGGCGTTCCAAAGTTGTTGAAGAAGATGTTGTTCAAATAAAGATACGTTAGTATATTCCTTGTCTTATCCTAAACGGCTCTTTCCCCATTTGTGCTTGACACAAGAATTCATACAAAAAGGATGTGTCAGATCATTCCTCTTATGAGAAAGGAAAAGTCATTAGAAGACAAAAGAATCAGAATGCATAGATTGCACAGTCTTTGAGAAAGGGTTTCAAAGGACTATAAAAGCAAGTCCAAGCATCACTTCAAAGGTTAACAAATTTGACAGAACAATTGACATATTATTCAACCATCTCTTACAAATATTCTTCAAGCTAGAATAGCTTTTATTTTCGTTCTATAACTTATGTAAAAATAACTGTTGTGATACAGCTTATTAGAAGCATTTCTTAAACACAAAAACTGTTGGTTTATCTTTGTAAAAGATTTCCTTAAGAAGACCAAGTTGTGGTCAGAATTTCTTGAGAAGACTAAGACAGTTGTCTTAGTGATTTACACTGTAATCAAGTTTGATATAGTGGATTAAGTCCTTGTTGAGAAAGGCAAATCACCTTGGTAGGGTGGACTGGATTAGTTTGAGTTCAAACGAACCAGGATAAAAATAATGTGTTATTCTTCTCTTCCAATTTGTTTAAAACCCTTATTCACCCCCCCCCCCCTTCTAAGTGTTTTTCTCACCTTCAGTTGACATCAGAGCTCTGGTTCTATAAGTGCTCTCACTTAACCGTGACAAAAAAAGATCTAGTTGGGAAAAACTCTTAATCTCTTATTCTTTATTCATCATGGATACTGAAGCTTCTACTTCAACTTCATACAACAACATATATGATGATAGAGACAGAATCAGCACCAAACCTCCCATGTTTGATGGTGAGAAGTTTGATTATTAGAAAGATAGAATAGAAAGCTTCTTTCTAGGATATGATGCTGATTTGTGGGATTTGGTAACTGATGGTTATATTCATCCTACTCATGATGAAGGGAAAAAGGTTGACAGAAAGTCTATGTCTGATCAACAGAAGAAGGAGTTTAGAAACCACCACAAGGCAAGAACCATCCTGTTAAATGCAATATCTCATATTGAGTATGAGAAAATAACAAATAGAGATACTGCATTTGATATGTTTGAGTCTCTCAAAATGACACATGAAGGAAATTCCCAATTAAATGAGACAAAGGATCTGGCCCTCATCCAGAAATACGAAGCCTTCAAAATGGAGGAGTCTGAATCTGTGGAAACTATGTTCTCAAGATTTCAGATCCTAACTGTTGGGTTGAAGGTTCTGGATAAAGGCTACTCTGCTTCTGCCCATGTCAAGAAGATCATCAGAAGTTTGCCAACAAAGTGGAGACCAATGGTGACAGCTCTGAAGCTTGCGAAGGATCTGAATAAGATCACTCTGGAGGAATTGATCAGTTCCTTAAGGAGTCACGAGATTGAGCTGGAGGAAGACGAGCCTCAGAAGAAAGGTGAGTCAGTTGCTTTAAAATCTTACAAATCTGCTAAAGCTTTGCAGGTTATTGAAGAAAGTTCTGAAGAATCTTCAGAAGAAGAAGATGAACTATCTCTGCTGTCCAAGAGGATAAACCAACTCTGGAAGCATAAGCAGAAGAAGTTCAGAAACTTCAAGAGATCTGATCAGCGTAGTGATTCTTCTGGACATAAGAAATCTGTAAAGAAAGATATATATGCTATGAGTGCAAGGAGCCTGGCCACTATAAAAATGAATGTCCCAAACTTCTGAAGGAGAAACCCAAAAAGAAGTTTGAAAAGAAGAAGAAAGTCTTAATGGCCACGTGGGATGATTCAGATGCTTCTGAATCTTCATCAGAATCAGAAGATAAATGTGCTAATGTAGCACTGATGGCTGACGTGGAGGACCACGAAGAAGCTGCTGAATCTGGATCAGAATCAGATTCTGAGGAGGTATTTTCTGAACTTTCTAGAGTTGAACTTACTGAGAGTTTATCTGAAATTCTTGAAAGCTATAGCAAAATCAAACTCAAATATAAGAAGCTTCAAAGTTGCCTTGTATCTGAGAATGATCAGCTGAGATATGAAGTTGCTGAGCTTAAAACAAACAATCTTCAAATAAAAAATGATTTAGAAAAAGCTCAGAAATCTGACTCAGATCCTATATCATGCTCTAAAATTTTTTTAGAAGAGTATGATTATAGCTTTCAGAAGTTTCTGGCCAGAGGCCTAGATAGAAGCAAGATGGCTTCAATGATCTATGGCGTAAGCAAAAACAACAGAAAGGGAATTGGATATGAATCACCCTCTAGGAAGGATTTAAATCCAAAACCTATTGATAAACTGATCATCAAGTATTCCCCTCTGTATACTCATTTCAAATTTGGTCATTTAAATGATATTAAGCACACACGTTCTGATCAAAACAAACCTGTGTTTGATAAACCAAAATTCCATCAGAACAAGGATGCTTTTAAAGGAAATAAATTCGGAAAGAATTTCAAACCTAATAACCCCAGAGGACCCAAGAAAATATGGGTACCTAAGGACAAAATGATTTTTGTTGCAGACATCCTTAGCAGCAAAGTTGAAACACCAATCATGGTACCTGGACTCTGGCTGCTCGTGTCACCTGACGGGAAGAAGGTCTATGTTCCAAAGCCTGGAACTTAGATCTGGAGGTGACGTGAAGTTTGGAGGGAACCAGAAGGGCAAAATAATAGGCTCTGGAACTATTGGTAATGGTAACCTTCCTTCCATTTCTAATATCTTACTTGTTGAAGGATTAACACATAATCTATTGTCCATAAGTCAGTTAAGTGACAATGGTTATGACATAATCTTCAATAAAAAATGTTGTAAAGCTGTCAGTCAAAAAGATGGCTCAATCCTCTTTAATGGAAAAGGAAGAACAACATTTATAAAATCAACCTTTCAGAACTAAAGGTTCAGAATGTAAAATGCCTTCTGTCTGTTAATGATGAGCAATGGGTCTGGCACAGAAGATTGGGTCATATTAGTATGAGACGTATATCTCAGATTAATAAGTTTAATCTGGTCAGAGGACTTCCTCAGTTGAAGTTCAACTCAGATGCTTTTTGTGAAGCATGTCAGAAAGGAAAATTTTCAAAATCTTCTTTTAAAACAAAAAATGTTGTTTCAACCTCTAGACCATTAGAGTTGCTTCATATTGATCTGTTTGGACCAGTGAAAATTGGATCCATCAGAGGCAAGAAGTATGGATTAGTCATTGTTGATGACTACAACAGATGGACATGGGTAAAATTCCTGAAACACAAGGATGAGTCTCATTCTGAATTCATTGACTTCTGCAAACAAGTCCAAAACGAAAAAGAATTTAAACTTGTTAAAGTCAGAAGTGATCATGGTGGAGAATTTGAAAACAAATACTTTGAAATTTTTTTTAAAGAAAATGGCATTGCACATGATTTTTCTTGTCCTAGAACTCCTCAATAAAATGGAGTTGTAGAAAGGAAAAATAGAACATTGCAAGAAATGGCCAGAACCATGATCAACGAGACTAACATGGCAAAACATTTTTGGGCAGAAGCAGTGAATACAGCTTGTTATATTCAGAACAGAGTGTTTGTAAGACCTCTTCTAGAGAAGACACCTTATGAACTGTGGAGGAATAGAAAGCCCAACATTTCTTATTTCTATCCTTTTGGATGTGTATGTTTTATGTTGAACACTAAGGAAAATCTGAACAAGTTTGATTCTAAAGCTCAGAAGTGTTTCATGCTTGGATATTCTGAATGCTCTAAAGGCTACAGAGTATACAATACTGAGACACAAATTGTAGAGGAATCAATTCATGTTAGATTTGATGATAAGCTTGGCAATTAAAAGCCAAAGCAGCTTGAAATTTCTGCAGATAGAGAAGTCCTCACAGACTCTGAAGAATCAGAGGCAGACAAAGCTCAAGCAAAAGCACTAGAAGCAGCATCAGATGCTACTCCCTTGATTGCTCAGATGGATAGCTTGACAATTTCTGAAGAACCAAATGTTAAAGGAACATCCAAAATCAAAGCCTCTCATCTAGAGGAAATGATAATTGGAAAGAAGGATGACCCTATCAGAATAAGGTCATTTCTTAGATCTTCTGGAACGTCATTGTTTGGTTTGGTGTCCATCATTGAACCTACTTCTATGAATGAGGCTCTGAACGATAATGATTGGATACTTGCTATTCAAGAAGAGCTTGACCAATTCACCAGAAATGACATCTGGGATCTGCTTCCAAGACCAAATGGTTTCAACATCATTGGAACTAAATGGGTCTTCAGAAACAAGCTAAATGAGCAAGGAGAAGTTATCAGAAACAAGGCTAGGCTGGTGTCTCAATGATACAATCAGCAAGAAGTTATAGATTACACAGAGACTTATGCTTCTGTGGCAAGGTTAGAATCTATTCGCTTGCTTATTTCTTTTGCTGTACAGAATAACATCACTCTGTATCAGATGGATGTTAAAAGTGCCTTCTTAAATGGTTTCATAGCAGAGAAAGTGTATGTTCATCAACCTCCAGGTTTTAAAAATCAAAAGTTTCTAGAACACGTTTTTAAACTTAAGAAATCACTCTATGGCTTAAAACAAGCTCCCAGAGCTTGGTATGAGAGACTGAGTAATTTCCTTCTAGAAAACAACTTTGTCAAAGGAAAAGTTGACACTACTCTCTTCCATAAATCAATTAAGAAAGACATTTTAGTCTGTCAAATTTATGTTGATGATATTATATTTGGAACTACCAATATTATGCTTGGAAAGAAGTTTGCTCAATCTATGCAGGCAGAATTCGAGATGAGCATGATGGGAGAACTCAGATTTTTTCTGGGAATTCAAGTGAATCAGACTCCAGAAGGAACCTACATATATCAGACAAAGTATGTAAAGGAACTTCTGAAGAAATTCAACATGTCAGAAAGCAAGGTAGCAAAGACTCCAATGCATCCAATAAGCACACTAGGTAAAGAAGAGGTAAGTAAAAAGGTAGATCAGAAGCTCTACAGAGGTATGATTGGTTCTCTTCTGTACTTGACTTCTTCTAGGCCTGATATTCTCTTTAGTGTCTGTCTTTGTGCTAGATTCCAATCAGATCCTAGAGAATCCCACTTAACAGCTGTTAAGAGGATTCTGAGGTATCTGAAAGGTACTACTATCGTGGGTTTGTGTTACAGAAGATCTGATGAATACAGATTAGTTGGATTCTGTGATGCTGACTATGCTGGAGACAAAATAGAGCGTAAGAGTACTTCTGGAAGCTGTCAGTTTTTGGGAAGTCATATGATCTCTTGGTTTAGCAAGAAGCAACCCACAATAGCGCTATCAACAACATAAGCAGAATACATTGCTGCTGGTGGTTGTAGCATATAGATGCTCTGGAAGAAGAGTCAACTAGAAGACTATCAGATTCATGAGAGTAACATTTATGTTTTCTGTGATAATACTTCTGCTATTTTCCTTTCTAAGAATCCTATTTTGCATTCTAAGGCAAAACACATAGAAATTAAGCATCATTTTATCAGAGACTATGTTCAGAAGGGAATTATTAGTTTGAACTTTGTTGATGCAGACCATCAATGGGCTGACATCTTTATAAAACCCCTTGCTGAAGATAGGTTTAAGTTTATTCTGAAGAATATTAGTATAGATTTTTGTCCAGAATAAAACTATCATTCAGAAGAAAATTTATTCTGATGAAATATGAATAATGTATATATTCTGAAATATTTCTTCTGATTATTTCTTTTAGTACATTATTTCATTTGTGAAACTCTGAACTAACAAGTCTCAGAAGATCTGAGCGCTGTTTAACGTTTCCTATTCCAAAGAGATTCAGAGGCATGTCTACATCAAACACGTGTCACACGAAATATGAAAAGGTGGAGTGTAATACAATGAGACGCCGTTCTGAGGTATTGTTTGTATTCTCAATTTTCTCGTTTTCCTTCCCACGCTTGTCAGAATCATTAAATGCTTTTAATTATTATTCTTTTGATGTGACCTTTGATTTACTTAAATGCATTAATTGCTGAATGTGCGCCCTAATTGTTTTCACTATAAATGCCACAATACAACACCATTTCACACTTTACACACACACACACACACACTCTCTCTCTCTCTCTCTCACACACACACACACACACGTTTATGCATTTCTGCCTTCTTCTTTGTTTCCTCTTCTCTTCCAAACCCAAAACCCTAAGAAGTTCTCGTTATCTCAAATCTTCAACAATGGCAACTTCTTCATCAACATCCCAACAGTTTCAATCATCAATGGCTGCAGTTTCATCATCCAATCTGGGTCCTACTCCATTCAAGGAACCAGTAAGAACACTCCTCACTCCCGTGGATCAAATTGAAGTTTTGAGTGAGTTTTTAGTTGATTTTGAAAGTATTGTTGCAAATGGGTTTGATCTGCGCCAAACTGTGACTGAACAAGGATGGACTAAATATTTTGATAGACTGTTTGGTCCTGTTTATCCTTGCCTGGTCAAAGAATTTTGGATTCATGCAAGTGTGTGCCCTAAATTTATTGTCTCTTCTGTTCTGGGAAAAGAGATCATTATTACAGAGGATCTGATTCGTTAGCTGATAGGTTATTAAGAACCTGATGGTGTTACCAATATACCTTCCAATCGTCTGGATATGGATGAGGTATACAGTGAAGTGTTTACTTCTGGAAAAGTTTCTAACAAGATCAAGGATCTGAAAGTTCAGTACAAGATCTGGGCTAAGATCTTTCTGGGTTGCATTCATCACAGAAATTCTACAAACTCTCCAGATTACATCCATTCTGAGCAGATGCACTTTATGTATTGTCTGGGAAAAGGCATAAAAGTGGATCTGCCTTACTTTCTTTTCACTCACCTTTGGACTCATGTGAAACAATCAAGAGAAGAAGTCAGAACTAAGCATCAGAAGATAAGAAATTGGATTCCAATGGGAAGACTCATCTCAGATATTCTGACTAAGAATGGCTTAGTTGGTAATCTAACAGAAGTTGGAATGAAAGAAGAATTAGCTTCAGTGGTTGGAAAACCTCTTAATGGTAAAAGTCTTCAAAAGATGAGGGTTGTAGAAGAACTTACTTCTGCACCAAAATAGATCAACTCTGAAGAGGTCAGCAAGAGAAGGATCCCTGTAGACAATTTCCCTCTGTTCTACACTAATGAAACAAGGGAAATTATTCTGGCCTATATAGCAACTTGTATAGCAGATGGAAATCCCTTAATAGAACATCTGATTTAGAGAGCAGGCGAACCTGAACCATACTTTTATGGAGACAGACAGAGGAAGAAAAGGAAAGTCTCAGAAGAAGGATCTTCTAAGCCAAAGAGGAAAGCTTCTGGCGAGGCAGCTTCTGCAAAACCAAAGAGGGTCAAGAAGCAAAAAGGTAATCCTACTTCTTCTAGTTTAGATTCCATTTTAGAAACTGTCAAAGAAGTACTAGCATCTGAACCCCCTTCTTCTGAACCTATTCCCTCACCTTCTCCTCCTCATAACTCTAAACCCATTCCTTCTGAACCAGAACAATCTCAACCACTTCCTTCTACTCCTAAACCAAAACAAACTTCTGAACCTCAACCACAATCTTCTGTTCCATCCACACCTTCTTTTAAAATTCACCAGAAATCAACTCCTGGTAAGACACCAACTTCTACACCACAACAAACTTCTAAACCACACCCATCAGAAAACCAAACTTTTGAACTTCCCCCACCTGAAACGCAAACTTCTGAACAACAACAAACAGAAACCATCCCCTCTAATCCTAAACCAATGGTTCTTGATCTTCAACCTCTAATGATTGTCTATCCAGTTTCCTCTAGATCTTCTGAATCTTCAGATTCGTCAGATTCATCTGATTCCACAGACTCTGATAGCTCAAGTTTCATTGCGTCTATTATAGAACCCCTTGTTTCCATCCCTTTTGACCCTGTTCATGATACTTTACCCTCTGAACCTCAGTTTACTAAACCTTCATCTGTCCATACTCTTACTGCATACCCACCTATTATTATTATTCCTCGCTTCTCCATACCCTCCACATCTGAAACCACCAAAACACCCTCCCTAGAAAATTATTTGAAACCTAAACCTAGGTTGGATGTTAGTACTTTATTTGCTGGGTTTAAAAAGGAATTAAACATGTGGTTGTCTACTCTCAAGAAGGAGTTCATGTTAAGCTTGAATCCTGATGATTCTGAGGCCATCTGGCAAAGATTTAGATCCAGATTTGACTATGTCGCTTCTAATCTTGAAGAGATCTGCACTGACGATGCCAAGGTCAAGTTTGCTGAGGCTGTGAGACAAACTCTTCTGAGAGTCAGCAGAAACCCAGTCTTGCTTCTGGAAAACACACCTGCAAAGGATGTGTGTACTCCTTCTGAAGCATTGGTTGCTTCTGAGACTGCTGCAGTGGTTAACTTTGAAGTAGTAGCTCTAGAAGTTTCTGCTCCTGCTTCTGAGAATCCAGACTCTGCTCAACCTGCTGACATGGTGATTCAGAATGCTTCTGCTTCCTTGGTAGTTCATGATGCTTCTGCTTCTGCATCTGCTCCAGAATCATCTGAAGTAAAGAAAGAAGACGAAGATCTGCAGGCTCAGATTGCTGAACTCAAGGCTAGAAACACAGAGATGAAGTCTTGGATGGTGAAACAAGAGAAGACAACTGATGAAATTAAGACATGGATGGCAAGACAGGAAGAATCCACATCTGAGATAACGAATCTTCTGAGGATGCTGGCTTCTCGTCCTACTTAGTTTTTCTGTGTTTTGTTTATGCATTTGTTTGATCTATCTGTTATGTTTGTCTTGGATTTTGTTTATCAATGAATGGATATTATGCTTTTCTGAATGAGTGAATGTTATGTTCTTCTGATTGAATTTATCTGTTGCTTTATTGCTTTTCTTCTGATATCTCTTTTCTGTCTTAAATTTTTTCTTAAAATGATTTTCTTTTTGATATGACAAAAAGGGGGGAGAAATGGTAATTTTGATAATGCACATAAACAGTTACCAAAGGCAACTCATACATGATATATTTCAACTAATCATATTTCTTGAGTATTTCAGAGCAAATAATTCTCATATGATAAATTCTAAGAATTAACTCTAAACTAACAGTCTGAGAATCTGCAAGTTTCCTCTGAAGGTGAAAAGAATACAAAAGCTGAAAGGGAAGTATTTTATCTTTTCAGAAGTATTCATTTCAGGGGGAGATTAATATTCTCAGGGGGAGTAATATTTCTTTTCTATGTTAACAAAATTTCCCATAGTTTTTGTCATCATCAAAAAGGGGGAGATTGTTATAACACAGATTGATGTTCAATATATCTCATTGTTTTGATGATAACATTAATGAAATTTTTTATAGAGAATTTATATACACTAATTCTGTTCAAGTGTTTATTTGTTTCAGATATCAAAATTAATATTATTCTAGAAGCAAGAACGCCTCTGAACACCAAAGAACGAAAAGGCTCTGAGCGTCAGAAGCAACACATCAGAAGACTCTGATCTGCTACACTGACTCTGAGCAAAGCTAAGAAGAACTTGAGCAAAGAACATACGTAAAGCTTCAGAAGATTCTAAAAGTACTCAACGCTGCAAGTATAGAAGTTCTGATAGGCAAGTATGCTCTGATAAGGATTTCACGCTTAAAGCACTTTGCTGCAACTCTGATAGAGAAACTCTGACTGAGTTAACTCTGACCTGAACAACTAAGAAGATCATCAGAAGTTCTGATGCAAGGCGTTCCAAGGTTGTTGAAGAAGATGCTGTTCAAATAAAGATACATTAGTATATTCCTTGTCTTATCCTAAACGACTCTTTCCCTATTCGTGCTTGACACAAAAATTCAGACAAAAAGGGTGTGTCAGAACATTTCTCTTCTGAGAAAGGAAACAATATTAGAAGACAAAAGGATCAGAATGCACAGATTGCACAATCTATGAGAAAGGATTTCAAAGGACTATAAAAGCAAGTCCAAGCATCACTTCAAAGGTTAACGAATTTGACTGAACAATTGACATATTATTTAACTAGCTCTTACAAATATTCTTCAAGCTAGAATAGCTTTTATTTTCGTTCTATAACTTGTGTAAAAATCACTATTGTGATACAGCTTATTAGAAGCATTTCTTAAACACAAAAACTGTTAGTTTATCTTTGTAAAAGATTTCCTTAAGAAGACCAAGTTGTGGTCAGAATTTCTTGAGAAGACTAAGACCGTTGTCTTAGTGATTTACATTGTAATCAAGTTTGATATAGTGGATTAAGTCCTTGTTGAGAAAGGCAAATCACCTTGGTAGGGTGGAGTGAATTAGTTTGAGTTTAAACGAACCAGGATAAAAATACTGTGTTATTCTTCTCTTCCAATTTGTTTAAAACCCTTATTCAACCCCCCCTCCCTTCTAAGTGTTATTCTTACCTTCAATTTTGACTTTCTCAATCGATGAAGTCTTGTATTCATAAGCGTCAGATTATCGAAGTCAATAATCTTCCTGATTTCAAATATATGGAAAATGACCATTTGGGTAATTTTCTTTACTTTGGGATCCCGATAGGCTACCTTCGATTAATCGACATAATGTTTGTGATTAAGACGGGATCCCACTTTTTAGTCCATGCGACATGACTAAATCGGAGAATGATCCTCAATATCATTTCTCTATCTTGTCCTTAGTACGAATATCAATTACGCGACCTTTTATAGTTAAAATTGCCTCGTAAGTCGAGCTATGACGGTTTAGCGTCACATTATGCCCCAAATCGATTCACTTGCATGCTTTCGGACCTTAATTCAGACCGTAACTGCGATGAGTGTTGTGAGTCAAGCGTTAGATATGTAGGAAATGATAAGTGGGGGGCCTCTCCTCACATTGTCTAGAGTGTTTAGCATATACCCATTGGGCAATATGCGACGCATTCACTCATACGTCTTAGGATTTTGCATAGTGCGCGTCCCAAACCGGTTCGGTTCCCTTCCGTTTAGGCGTTCTAGGCCTAGGACCCTTTTCTCTCGCATCCCTGCGATTGAGACCGCTTTCCTCTCGCACCCGTGCGATCGAGACCCGTTAACCGTAGTTGGCCGAACTAGGGCTGCTCTAATTCTTCATTCCCTAATTAAGATACGTAGGCACGAGGATCCCTATCCTTGACGAGCACACTAACAACTAACGTCCCCTTCTCTTGCCTCAGTGCAATCAAGACCAACCTGTTATCCATAACCTTTTCTCTCGCACCCGTGCGATCGAGATCTTTTTCCATAGTTTCTCGTACTACTTTTGCTCTGATTTCTCATACCAGATGAGGATACGTAGGCACAAGATGACGATATCCTGGCGAGCAACCTTCCCCCCATCACCCGTGGTTTCCCGAACTACGTTGACTCTGACTTTCCCATTGCACGAGGGAATACGTAGGTATAGGTCGTCGATGTCCTATCGAGTCTGTTCTTTCTCTTCCCCCCCGTTTAGCAGTAACTTTAGATAATTTTCACCCATAAATTAGACAACAAGTGTGGATCCTATTGTGTACAACGGCCGTGAGCGGTGCTCATACCTTCCCCTTGCGTAACCGATTCCCGAACCCTAGATTTGATTGCGATGACCTTGTCTTTCCCTCTTTCGTTAGGTTTTATTCGACCGTTTCCTTTTCCTATCTTTGGGATAAATAACATTCGGTGGCGACTCTTCTGTCTAGTTTGTTGGCTTCCCCTTTTTTCCATAGTGTTGCGACAATGGATTTTAACAAAACACTCTTTCATTAATTGATCTCTTAATTGAAAAAATTGTGGTTCATAAAAAATGACCCACTGGCCCTGGGCACGACCATGGATTGAAAAAAAAGAAAATGCTAACAAGCAAAACAAATATATTACTCGAAGAGTGGCAACATGACAGAAACTTCTACGGCTTCCCAGTTGCTCAGAACGGCTTCGCCCCGGAACACCAGGTCTTCTATGCAGTTTGCTTCACCATCTTCCTCGATAGCTTTTAATTGAATGCCGCCACTCACAAAGATCTCCTTCAGAGTCTTCAAGTGCTTGTCGTCGGCTTCTGATCCTTCTCCCAGAGTTGGTTTCTAACCCAATCCTTATCGGTCATTCTTTGCTCGCGCGTTGACTTTGATTATCTCCCCCCAGCCTTATGGAAGTCCTTCTCTCATGGAGTTCTTAATGCCCTGTGTCGACAAGCACTTGGGCGAGCGTATCTTTTTTGCATTTAAAAGACACTATTGTCGAAGCGACCTTCAGTGGTCAAGTCACTATTGTCGAAGCTTATCGTGTTGCAGGCTGCGACATTCGCAATGACAGAGTCAAATTGCCCCATAATGATGTCCTTTGTCACATGGGCTTGCGTGAGTATCTTCAACAAGGCTTGTCAATGGGCAGGAGAGCTTAGTAGCAATGACATAATTGAGATTTTGGATGGTGTCTAGTTGAGTTGGTCTACCACCCAATAATCGCTTCGGGGATATATCCTCAGAAACTCCTCTTCATCCTCCTTGGAGATTTCTTTTCCTTTAACGGCGGGCTCCTTGGAGATAACTTCTTTAGGAGCAGCTTCCTTAAGAATAGTAACGTTTTTTTTTGGAATAGTGGCGGTCACTTGAAGAGTAGTGAAATACGTCCTGGGCTAATATACTCGACCACTGCGGGTCAGTTTGCTTGCCCCAGTGATGTTCGTTACTTCCTTCTGTCTTCTTCCAGCCTTCATGTCATACCAAGAATAGTCTTAATTCCATGATACAACTTTTGGATTAGGACCCGACCCCCTTCTTGGATCGAATCTTGGTTTCGGTTGGCCTGCAGCTGGCGCAGGGCCGTTATGAAATACCGACCTGACAATAGCAAGAGAAACAATCTTGAACAGTAGCTTCTTTTCAGATTTCTTAGGTAGATGGAATATTGGCTCAATTACTGAGACATATTCTTTCTTCTTCTTTCCATATATTTGTAGCAAGCCTTCGTCAACCATTGATTGAATATCCCTTTATACTTGGTTATAACCTTGAGGATCACGACAACAATTATCGCAGCTTTCATGGGAGCTTTTGATCAGCCCCGCCTTTATAAACCTTTTATGTAATTCCACCAAAGGAGTTTTGACTTCAGATACCTTGGAGATTAGTCTTATGTATGAGTCTTCCTCTATAGTGTGGACACCACCATGATTAGGCAAAGGACGATTTTCAATGTTAGGCTAGTTGTCCTCGAAGGAGAGTACTTTTTTCTCGATAAATTCTCGCACAATATGTTTGAGTGCTATGCATCCTTCGAGGTCATGCCCCGCAACATTTTCATGGAACGCGCAACGTGAATTCGGCTCGTAATAATATGGTAGAAGAGTTGGAGGAGGACCTAACTTCCTAGTATGAATTAGAACTTGTTGTACCATCAGAGGGTACAAATCAGTGTATCTCATAGGGATAGGCTGAATCCCTGGTCTTCTGTTTTGAAAAGCAGGCCTCAGAGCCGGTGCTCTTTGTTGTGGCCGTACTTGTTAATTATGACTTTGTTGATAAGTATTAGGCGCCGGTGGCTGGAAATTTTATGGGTTCGGCTGGAGTTGAAACACTGGCGTGACTGCAGCCACATATTATTGTATCTGCTAATTTTGCTAAGGCTGTAGACGAGGTAACCGTTGATTTTGCGGGCGGCTTTTTCTATGCTGAACACTCTCGTTGTACATTATGACGTTAGTCTCTCCTTACTTCTTTTTATGGAAGTTTCCTGATGGCTTTTTCATTGTACTGGTACTGGATGAAATCATCACCTTTCCATTTTTTAAACCTGCTTCCACTTTTACGCCGACGGTCACGATATCAGCAAAGTTGGTCGTGATGCTGCTGATCATACTCTCATAGAATTCAGGTCTGACAGCATCCACACACCATTCATCCAACTCCTTTTTAGTTAGGTGAGGTTCCACATGAGTGGCGGTCCCTTGCCATCTTTTTGCATATTCTTTAAAGGATTCTG
The DNA here is from genome assembly GCA_963859935.3 of Lathyrus sativus. Classification (NCBI taxonomy): domain Eukaryota; kingdom Viridiplantae; phylum Streptophyta; class Magnoliopsida; order Fabales; family Fabaceae; genus Lathyrus; species Lathyrus sativus. Next base: position 482,254,069 of record OZ012738.1, read on the forward strand.
AACCTTTTTTAGTCATGCTAAGCAGCTGACGCTGATCTGGTGCGAGATCCATGTTATATTTATACTGCTGAATAAACACATCCGACAGATCCTGGAAGAAATGGATCTTAGATTATTCCAAGCTTAAGTACCACTTAGCAGAGGCGCCTTTGAGACTCTTGAAAGCAATGTATCAACAATTTGTCGTTCTCAATATGTGGTACCATACGTCGGCGGTACATAATTAGGTAAACCTTCGGGCAGGTTGCCCCTTCTTATTTTTCAAACGTAGGCATTACATATTTGGGAGAAAATACCAAGCCCGAGACTAAGCACATGTATTTGGTGTCAGACCCGAAGACATTGTTCCTTTTTATAGCCCTCATCCTTCTAGCCATTATGTCTATATCAACTCATAGTTTCTCATGCTTCTCATCTTCAGTTTCAGACCCGTCGGGTACGTCGAATATCGGTTGATGATTGTTGAATACTGGTCGAACCTGTGCGCGAGCATCAGCTTGAGTGTAAATGGGATTTTGAAAATCCGTCATTAGGGGACCACTCTGTAGGTTTGAATATGGCTAATGGTTGAATGGTTGAGCATCACTGTATGGAGGCATGAAATCTCTAGCAATCCCAAAAGGTGATTTTGACGCTGAAGCTACCAATGGAAGAGGATTTGATGTCGTTGTGTTGATTTTAGACACTACTGTAGGTTGTGTGTCCATCTTTGCCTTAATTACCTGAAGGACCTCCATGATTTGGCTAACGTTGCCGCGTAACCCTTCAACAATGTTGTTGATCTGATCGAACCTTAAGTCTTGATCTGCCATTCTCCTCTGAGCGTTGGCTCTTGTGTTATATCGATTAATATTCAGCATGACTCTCTCTCTGATAGCAACAACACACAGGATAAGCCGAAGGACCAAAAAAATGCAAAAATGAAATGCAGGACACTAATGCAAACCACACATTCAAGGAGAAAGAAAAAAGTTTGTTTTCGAACAAAACTAATGGATCAGCACATAACGACGTGATGAAAACTTAATAAAATTTTCACTAATAAAAGAGTTTTATAGCATAAAGCCTTTATCAACAAACAAAGCTTTTTCAATCATTTTACAAAACAAAAAATTACATATTCCCATGAGCCTGGGGTACAACAACAACAAAGAAAATCAACAGTTAAGGATCTTCTCACAAGATGACCCTTCTCCATCCAGAAGTCTTGTCTTCTTCTTACTCTGACGGAGCATTTCCCAAAGTTCTACATTCTCCCATTCAGCTTTCACCAAAGAGAATTTCAATTCTCCCCTAGACAAAAGCTTTTCTGTCTCCAGAGTAATGTCGTAGGATTGAGTATATAACATCTTCAATGCTATCACTTTTGACCAAAAGAGATATTCCTTCGAAACGAGACAAATTGGATTTTCCACAGCAGTCATTCCATGCAGTTTAGGGTGGCGTCAGGCATAGATAATTCGTGCTTCAAGATCTGGATCAGCATCCCTTTCACAGAAACAGGTTTCTAGCTGGGCTTGCTCTGGTTCTTTCTCAGTGGGGTATCCTAGCTGACGGCGAGATAGGATATGACTGTAATTGATGTATCCTCTGGTGCCGATTAGCGGTATATTTGGGAGCTCCCCACATCTATGTATCATGGCTACTCCTCCGTGAGCCAGGTCATACCAGATGATGTCGTAGTGAGAGAGTGAAGTTAGTTTTCCAACCCACGCATCACTGTCGTCTAGGTTCAACAGAGAGAATGTCCTAGGCAAGTGTGAAATAAACCACTTGCTTAGGAGTATCGTGCAGCAGGAGAACTGCCCGAGATTGTACACCTTCTATCGATGGCTGGTGTAATAGGTATCAGCCAAGAGAGTGGGAGTTGGATTTCTGACAAGAAATAGCATAATTGCCTCCAAACTGATGAACTCAGGTTTGCTAGGAAACAGGTATAAGCCGTAAATCAAGAAAGCTAGTATAGCTTCAAAGATTCCCAAATCTCCATGGTCATAATAGAACTCATCCTTCTCCATGAACGGTCTTGCCTCCATTTCAATAAATTTACCCCTATTATCCAACTGGGTTGGAAGGTCAGTGGGTTCTAAGTGAAGAGCTTCAGCAACATCTTTTATGTTCGATTTTCTCTCCCTTTCATAGTTAGTTGTGAAAGTCATAAGAATTTTCAGATGCTCGGAGTATTATTCCAAGGTTGGCAATAGCTGAAAGTTTGGGAATGTGAAGCAATGGTACAGCGGGTCGTAAAACTTCATGAGGGCTTGCAGCATTTCTTCATTTACTTGTGTATCTAACAGAGGTAACAAGTCCCCATATTTAGCTATGAAAGCAGCAAGATTCGTTACGAGGCTCCTTAGAATCGTTAGGTTATATAACCTTGTGTATCTAACAGAGGTAACAAGTCCCCATATTTAGCTATGAAAGCAGCAGGATTCCTTACGAGGCTCCTTAGAATCGTTAGGTTATCTAAACTCATGTTTCTCTGATCCATCACTATGTTTGCAAAAAAAAATTTTAACTCCTTGAATGGTTAGAAAAAATGCAAAAATACAATGCAAAGACACAACTAGTTTTACAAAACTCAGATAATAATTAAAGCAAAACCCTTGTTTCATTTATGTTCGGAAAAGTTACAACTTTTGACATATAATCCAAGAGATGTGAGGCTACATCAAAGGAGAAGACCTAGGTCCTATGGTTTGGGAATCTGACAAGACTCCTATCCGCGTGTCCTCTTCATTCTTTTCAACATAGTATTCTCCATCACTAACTTGTCTACTATTCCTTTCGAAGCGCCATAAGTTGGTGGGATATTCGAATACTCATGAGTACTCTGCGTAGGTTTGATGCCAGTGAAAAATAAATTTTGTTTCGTCACATCTCTGTCAGTTGGGCGTCTTTTGAGCCACCCAATCAACTCATCTTTGTCTTGTAATTCTTTCTGCAAGTCTGTCGTCTCAGCATGAAGGGTGTGGTGCTTGCCTTCCCAAGTATCCCTCTCAATCTTTGTTCTTTCAAAAACCTCTTGTTACTCTTCCATATTATGAATCTGAGAATATTACACGATGATAATATGCATTTTCTTCTCAGGAAGGTAAGGCATCTTAAGATCACGAGCTCTAGATTGGACCCACCGAGTGAATGGCTCAAAAGCTACACAGTTCCTCTTCCCAAGGTCAGCTTTGGTTTTTCTTCCAAGAATCAATCCTATTGTTTCTTAAACTTTCCTCTACTTTGGTGTTGGGGTAGAAGAAACCAGCCAATAGAATGTTATTAGGCTTATCCTTCATCGGGAATCTGAATTGACGTCTGGCCAAGGCATGATTGTAATTGATCCCCCTTGTACTTCTAATAGTGGTACATTCAGAAATGCACCAAAACTATCAATGTAGACTACTCGGTCGTAGGCAGGATCATACTAATGAATGTCTGCTTGGGTTAGAGACATAATCCTTTGAGACCATCTCCAACCATTAGGATTTTCTTTGAAAGCATCTGTTCTTGGTAGATGATTGACAAACCATTTGTATAACAAGGGTGCACAACACCTAATTGTTCCTCTACCTTGAAGAGTCCTATGATGGATGGAATGATAAGTGTGACCTAATAGGGTGGGTACCGGGTTACCATTCAAGAATATTGCAACGGCAGTTGAATTGACGAATTCTTCTACCTCTGGGAACAATACCAAACCATATATCAGTAGAGCCAACACTACCTCGAATGCGTCTATACTACCTTCCTTGGCAAGGTAAGTAGCCTTATTTAATAAGTAAGCAGAATGAAAACCCTTGACCCCATTTTTTGAAGCATGATTAGCTTTGACATCAGATACTTCTAGATGGAGTGTGTCAGCAATTTCTTTAGGTGAGGGTGCCTTCTCTAAAGCACTGAAAAGTTTCTTATCTTTCAAGGGAATTCCGATGAAGTAGGAATACTCTTCTAATGTTAGCATCAATTGATAATCTGGGAAGGTGAAAAAGTGGTAGAACAGATCGTAGAATCCAACCAAGGTGTTGAGAACCCCTTCATCCATCCTAGTCTTTACAATGCTCAGAAGCTTTCCATATGTCTTCCCAAAGTCCTCGGATACCATTGTCCCAAGTTTTCTCAACTTCAATGTATCACATTTCTTGAAGTTATATTTCTTATTGTTTCTTTTCCCAAAATCCATGATAACTACGGTTTCGCAAAAAGAAAATCATTGAGTTTTACAAAACCAGTACACCAATGTGAGATGCTATGATGACATGATGATATGATGCCCACACAACACACGCATGCAAATGCTAACAAGTAAAGGCCCTAGGTTTGGGGTCACAAGCATGAAGCCAGGGTATACCCTCCCAGAGGACATGTACTAAGGTTTTCATTGTAACTGTAGATCGGGTTATATCAAGGGTGCCTAGAGTCATAGGTAAATCCCTCAGATATTATTAACCAACATGACTACTCACGTGAGTCAAAAGTATTCTCGGGATAGACCCGTCTGAGTGTAGCATCGCGTAACAAACATTTTGGGGCTACTCCCTCATAGTATCCGCACTACGTCCTAAAAAGGCTAAGTGGGGTAAATGGGTAACTAAAGGTCCTCAGTTTTCACAGACTCTCAGGTTGAAACAACTAATGAAATGCATGACTACTCATACACCATCAATTATTTCAAGGACGTCTCAACTGAGCATGGTTGCATCATATATCAAACATGTTAGGACTACTCCCATCAGTCAACTATTGATAATAACAAATCATATCATATGTGTCACAACTATGAAAACACCCTGCGGAAAAATAGAAAAGTCGCCACCAAATGTTATTTATCCCGAAGAGAGGGAAAGGAAACGATCGAAGAAAAACTAAAGAAAGGGAAAGACAAGGCCATCGCAACCAAATCTTGGGTTTGGGAGTCGGCTATGCAAATGGGAAGGTATTAGCACCCTTCACGTCCGTTGTAATCAACGGGATCCACGCTTGATGTCTAATCAAAGGATGTGTTTATTTATAAGCTACTACTAAATGGAAACGAGAACAAAAGAAAAAGAAAGATACTCGATAGGACATCTTCGCCCTATGCCTACGTATTCCCTCATGCAATGGGAAAGTCAGAGTCTATGTAGTTCGAAAAACTACGGGTGATGGGGGAAAGGTTGCTCGCCAAGACATTGTCGTCTTGTGCCTACGTATCCTCAGTTGGTATGAAAAATCAGAGCAAATGTAGTTCGGGTAACTAGACCACTGGTTGGTGAAGTGTTTTCTATGAGCGACGTTAAGTTCTCATTCCTGCAGTTAGGGTCGATGCCTGTTTGCGGTAGAACGGAAAAGCAACGTACTCTTTTCTGAAAATGAGTTTGAAACACAAGTCCCGAAGGATAAAAAGGTTTGAATTTTTTTTGTGAGTTTTAGTGACGTGAATTAGTTTGATTTGTGATTCATGTTGTACTAAAGACTATGCCATGACATAGGAGCGAATGCGTCACATATCGCCCTAAGGCATTATGCTAAACACTCTAGACAAGTGAGGAGAAACCCCCACTCATTATTTCCCATGTGCTTAAGGCTCGTAGCGTATAACGTTCATCGTATTTATTAGATGAGTTAGAATGTGTTCTGAGATGAGAAGAGAGACGCACGAAAGGTCTAAGGGAAACTCAGCCCTAACGTTGTCATGCAAAGTGGTCCTGAAGTTGGGATGCCAAAGGAAATTCTATCCTAATGTTAGCATGCAAAGGATGGACCTAAGGTTGAGGTTAAAAGGGACTAGCCTATTTGTTATTATGCATGGATTAAACTCCTAATGTCTATCTTACTCCAAATTTAATCAGAAACTAAATTGGAATAAGAATACTAAGGGAGCATGCAAAGACAAAGAAAAAAGCAAAGAAACAAGGTAAAAAGGCAGGACACAAGCAAGACAACCTATAACAGCTAATGTTTCAACACAAAAACAGGTTTAATAGGCAGGCAGCAATCAAGCAAGGCAAAAATAGCATGCAAGTTCAGAAAAAGTACAGCTGTGAAAAGCAGGACAACAAGCATGTAAGAATGCAATTAATCGAGAGAAAACACCAATCATGGATAAATATCCGATAAATGTGAACATGTTTCATCAATCACACATAAACCGATCAACAACAATGCACCAACAAGAATCACCAAGATCAACATGTTTTTCCCAAACGAAATGAACGATCAAACAATCAAACAAACGTGTGACAAGCGGCATCGGAAGCAAATGCAAACATGCATTACAATATCCACCAACATAACCATTAATGATAATCACTTAATCATGCTACAAGCAAGCAAAGCAAAGTGATCATTCATCAATTAAGCAACAATAACATGTTAAACACTCAAAACGAAAACCAAAAGTTACGCGTCGAAGAATTGAGATCAAACATTCGAGAATCATGAAATACGTCAAAAAAAATCCACATAAATTCATCATATCAATCCATGAAGTTTACATGTGAAAAGGAGCCCAAACAAGCATGAAAAATGCAAAAATACACCATTCTGCTCAGTGGTAACCGGTTACTCTATATCAGGTAACCGGTTACCCTATTATAAAAAAATAGCCTGGACGTGAAATTTATACAGAGTAACCGGTTACCCTATATAAGGTAACCGGTAACCACTGAACCAGAAACAGAAAAACTATAAAAATCAGTTTTCAGCATCCAACAGCTTATCCAATCACTCATATGAGCATGCTATCAATTAAACATGAATTTATCATCAAATATCAATGATCAAACATCATGTAAACACAATCAAGCACTAAAATCACAACTCACCAAGATCCAAATCATCAAAATTAATCAAAAAGCAGCAAAAACCATGGATCTACATTGTGATTATTCAAATAAGCTCAAAACAGAATTAGATGGAGAATTGCCAACCTTCAAAGTTGAGATTTGCTTTGGTGAGTGTTGATTCACTTGAAATTAACAGATCCAAGCTAGAAACCCAAAGAATCTTCAAGATCCAAGAGCTTTCTTATAGTAGAAATGAAGAACAAGCAAGATCAAGCAAAATCGACTCGAAAAAGCACTTCCAATCCAGCTTCCAAATTCAGATCCAAATCCAAACGAAAATTGAATGGTGAATTGAAGATAATGGAGATGAATGATTGAGGTTTAACTCTAGAATTCAAGGATTCGAATGAAGAATCAAAGAACTCGAGTGAAAGAGCTTTAATGGAGGTTTTGGGAGTGAAAAGGTGGAGAGAAAATTGAGAGCAAATTCTCAAGAATGAATATGAAATTTGAAAAATGAAGGTTATCTTTGAGGTTTGGAGCTAATTCACTTAAATAAGCTCTAGGTTAGGAACCAATATGTGGTTTGGAGTGTGGATTAGCATTTGGAATGTAAATTAGGAGTTGAATTAGGAATGGAGTGTTTGAAATTTGGAGGGAAATGGTGAAAATTGAAGCAATTCTAGATCCTTCCAATGATGATCTTGTGAAATCAATGGTTGAGAATAATTGGAAAATTTGCAATGCTGGAAATTCAAATTTCTTGGCAAATTTCGCTTGAAGTAACCGGTTACTCAATATCAGGTAATCGGTTACCCTATTCAAAAAATGCTAATTTTGGCGCCAAATAGAGGGAATCCTGCATAATTACCTGTTGCCACCTGTTCTAGACTCTGTTACGCCTCTGAAACTTACCCTTGGATATTATGATTGTGAGAATGTTTGAGATAGCCTGTACACCGTTTCCCGAGCTAAAAATAACCTGCTGAAAAGAAATAAACCGACTGCTCGATAACTGGGCAAAATAAATATGAAAGCCTCTGATGCTTGCTGTTTAAACTCTTGCAACAAAAGGGAACCCTGAGCCACAAAAACAAATTGATCCCATATCTCAAGAACCAATGCTATAATATGCAAAAAAATGCAAAAATGCAGAGAAACAAAATCCAGTAAACCAAGAAACGATGAGGAAACTTTTAGGGTGCTACAACTGCCCCTATTCAATCGAATTGAACCTGAAGGGATGATAGAAACGACTTTCAAACATTCAAGGCGCATGAAGATTGAATACCAAAAGAACCCGAAAATTTGCAACATGCGGGGATGAAAAACAGCGAATACCAACCAAGAGTTGGGATGCGACACGCTGAGGATAACAATCCAAGATGAACAAAGTATCAACCAAAAGTTAGAACGAAACTGTCAGATACAGACTAAGAATACCAACCAAGAGTTGGGATAACAACCAAAGGATACCAACCAAGAGTTGGAATAAACAACCAAAGGATACCAACCAAGAGTTGGGATAACAATCAAAGGATACCAACCAAGAGTTGGGATAAAGAACCAAAGGATACCAACCAAGATTTGGGATAAACAAGAAAAGGATACCAACAAGAGTTGGGATAAACGAGAATGCCGACCAAAGGTAACCTTCTGGGGACCAAACTTAAATCAAGAACCTGCAGGATGTACAATTAACAGACTTGCAACCTGGGGGAAAAGACAGCTCCACTGGGGACGAAGAGAAGCCTAAACAGAAAACTCTGCGGGGAACAAGTGTCCATCAGAAGATAATAACCAAAGGATAAAGGTTACTCCCTGGAGATAAAAACCAAACAATACCAACCAAGATTTGGAATCACAAAAGCTACCAACCAAAAGTTGGAATCAGCGCAACACCGACCGAAGGCGAAATGATGGCAACAAAAACTACCAACCAAGAGTTGGGATAATGACTCTACTGGGGAAACCAAAGACCACCAACCAAAAGTAGGGATAACATCCACGAACCAATGACCTCACCAGGGAGTATACTAAACAAAAAGGTGGAACGCAACAAAAAGTAATAACCACAAGCTACCAACCAAAGGTAGGAATCACCGCAACGCCGACCGAAGGCGAAATGATGGCGACTTCACCGGGGAGTATACTGACCAAAAGTCATAATGCAACAAAAAGGAATAACCACACGTTACCAACCAAAAGTTGAAATCACTGGATGAAACAAAACCGAACACAAGCTACTAACCAAAAGTCGGAATCACTTCCAATCTGCAAGGGATAACCTACAACACAAAAGCGGAAGAACAAGGCTACTAACCAAAAGATAGAATCACCAGGACACCGACTGAAGGCAAACTCTGGGAGAGAAAATACCAACTCCAATAGTTGAACCAACAATAGAAGACTACCAATCAAAAATTGGAATCATCAACCCAAAACAAAGACTACCAACTAAAAGTTGGGATTTTCAACTAGGAAACGAAGGTTACAACCCAAAAATTGGAATAAAGTAAACAAGACGACTAAGCTGGGGATTACCAACCAAGAGTTAGAATCAAGAAAAGGCTACTGACCAAAAGTTAGAATCACCAGAACACCGACCGAGGAAGAACTGGCCACAACAAATACTACCAACCAAAAGTTGGAAAAACAAGACTCTACAGGGGAAACCAAGGACAACCAACCAAAAGTGGGTTAACGTCAACAAATATTACCAACCAAAAGTTGAGATCAAACCAAGGCTACCAACCAAAAGTTGGGATCACAACCAAGACGTGAAAACTACCAACCAAAAGTTGGAATGACAATTCTGGTAGGGAAAAAGACCTCACTGATGGATTACCAACCAAAAGGCGGGATCGAGGCAAAGGTTACCAACCAAAAGTCGGGATAATTCCCACAAACTAAAGGTTATCAACCAAGAGTTGAAATAACATCAGAACGCCAAACAAAGGCGAACTCACCACAACGAAGAATACCACCCAATAGTTGAAATACCGTCAACCATGCTTGGACTCAGATGGGGATTACCCATGAAAAGGCGATGGATTACCGACCAAAAGTTGGGATAAAAACTCCGCTGGGGAATAAACGACACGAAGATTACTAACCAAGAGTTGGAATAACATCAACAAAACCTTACCAACCAAAAGTTGGAATAACATCTCACAAGTCACGGATTACCAACCAAGATTTGGGATAACGACTCCGCCGGGAAATAGAAGAGGATTACCAACCAAGAGTTGGGATAACGACTCCGCCGGGAAATAGAATAGTTGGGATAACATCCAACAAGCCATAAATTATCCACAAAAAGTTGAGATAACATCCAGGAAAAGCAGACTACCAACCAAAAGTCAGAATACCGTCAACAAAGCTTTGAACTCAGCTGTGGATTACCCACCAAAAGTGGGAATAACATCCAACAAGCAACGGACTACCAACCAAAAGTTGGGATAACAGACTCTGCTGAGGAATAGAGAAGGACTACTAACCAAAAGTTAGATTAACATCCAACCACGAATGGACTACCAACCAAAAGTTAGAATAAAGTAAACGTTACCAACCAAAAGTTGGAATAACACTCACGAAATGAAAATTACCAACCAAAAGTTGGAATATCAACCACAAAACTTTGGACTAAACTGGGGATTGCCAACCAAAGTTGGAATGAAACACCTAGAATAGGCAGGCAACAGAATCAACCAACTCAAAACCTGCAAAGAATGTTCCGAAAAGGGAAAAAGAATTTTAGGCAAACAGCTCTGCCGAGGAAAATGACGTTTAAACAAACGACTTAGCTGGGGAAAAAAATTTAAACAAACGATCCCGCTGGGGGGAATCCAATAAAATGAACAACCAAAAGCTCCACCCGATGGGGATAACGCGAAAACCTCCTGAATAAAACCACCATTTATCGAAGAGACAATTGGCATCAAAGGTATCAAACCTGGCTCATGCTTCAGATGCATATGTTTAGAAATGGCGTAATGCTTTATGCGAAATGGAAATGCTACGCATTTAAGAGGATTCTATGTAAATGAAAATGAAAAGGAACACAAACCCGGAGGAGTGCTGAAAATACCAGCAAACCCACTCTGCTGAGGAATACGCCATGGATGGCTCTCCTTGAAAACTTCACCCTACTAGGGAATACGCCCTATATGGTTCTCCGAAAAAACTTCACCCTGTTGGGGAAAATACCAAAACTCCACTCAGTGGGGAATCAAGAATAGCATTGAAAAATCCCACCTGGTGGGGATAACAAGCTCCTGCTGAAGGTTCCACTCTGCTTGGAATACAAGAATAATAATCCACCTTTCTGGGGACATACAAGTAACCATCCGCCCCCTACTAGGGATATTTGAGGCTTCTACTGAAGATTCCATCCTGACGAAGAGATGAAAGTAACCTCTATTAATGATTCCCCTCCACAGGGAATGTAATGAACATCTATAGGGAACTCCACTCATTTGGGGAATAAACAAGCTCTGCTTAAACATCTGCCCTGTGGAAAATGAGAATACCATCTGTTGGGAGCTCGTCTCGAAAACTGATCCTGAAAGATGCCAATGATCATTGGACTTTGTTGGAGATACCAATTTGCCGTTGATGTACCTGTTGAGGGAATCAACACTAATCTCTGCTTGGGGAAGAAATTCATGAATATTGATCTTTCCGGGGGAAGGACGTCAAGGACGTCGACTCTGCTGTAGAGTAATATTGAATTAAATCCACCCTGCTGCTGAGGGAATATCCTTTAACCTTACTCTGCTGGGAGTATGCTGAGAACAAAGTCCACCATATTGAGGATTAGCCTTTGTGGGGAGACAAAACTCTGCTCTACAAGAGTTACGATATACACCTCCGCTGGTGACAACACTTTTGATTTGATAACAAGATTCTGTGGGGAAGACAAAATCTCTGTTGTGAGGAAACAAAAATGCCTGACTGCATTCTATCTGAAGTAGTCAACCTCCGAACACTCACCGGGTAGTACAAATCCACTTTGGCTGGGAAATACAACTCTGAACTCCTGCTAGGGGAGGAATAATTCACCATGCATTACTGTTAGAACTTCATCAATGGAGAGAAAAGCTCTACCGGGGAGAGGACCCTACCATCCTGCAACAAACAAGAACAAAATGATGCCCCATGTGTGAAATGGCTACCTCGGTTACCACTCATGACACTTATCGTCCAAGTAAGTCCATTGCTTTCATTATGCTCTTTAAGGCCTCATGTTTTCACCTGTAATGTTTATCAAAAATATCACACGTTTTTGCGAACAAAACAGTAAAAGTAAAAACAAGAAATGAAAAGCTCTTTGACTGAAGTGAATACTTTATTGATGAAAAGCCTGTAAATAGGCGAATTATAATTCAGATGCAATTCCTGAAAAGAGGTAATTGTTCAAAAAGAAAAAAAAATATACAAATGTTGGCAATGTGGGAACAGACAATCACCATGTGTCGATTCAGCTATGACCTGTATGTCTTTGATATTTCCCCATGTTTCACCTTCTGAAAAGACTAATTGGACTAATTCTTGCCAAGGTCACCTTCTCAGGTTTTCAACCTTGCGGGTTCATTCTTTTTTCTTTTATTCCTAATTTTTGCTCGAACCTTTCCTTTTTATGGTTCGTCGGGATGCTCCATTTTTTCCCGGACTTTCCTTTTTCTGTCCAGTGGATCTCTTTTAAGCAAAGTATTTTTTAACCACGTCTACATTCACTAGGGACGAAAAATCTTCACCATCCATGGTAGATAGTAATAAGGCTCCGCTAGAGAAAACCTTTCTTACCACATATGAACCTTAATAGTTGGGAGTCCATTTGCCCCTATGATCTGTCTGAGGAGGAAGGATCCTTTTCAACACCAAATCACCTGTCTATAAGCACCGAGGAAGCACTTTCTGATCAAAGGCTTTCTTCATCCTACTCTGGTAAACCTGGCCATGAGCAATGGCTACCAATCTCTTCTCATCAATCTGCCTCAGCTCATTCGAACGAGCTTGCACCCATTTAGCTTCATCAAGCTTCACATTAGATAATACCCTCAAAGAAGGAATCTCAACTTCTAATGGTAATACTTCTTCCGTTCCATACACCAGCGAGAAAGGAGTTTCCCCAGTTGACGTACGCACCGAAGTACGATAACCGTGTAGAGCAAATGGAAACATTTCGTGCCAATATTTATAGGTTACAACTATCTTCTGCACAATCTTCTCGATATTCTTGTTAGCTTCCTCAACAGCGCCATTCATCTTCGGACGATATGGAGAAGAATTGTGATGCTCAATCTTGAAACTCTGGCACAATTCCTTCATCATCTTGTTAATCAAATTTGAATCATTATCAGTAATGATTCTCTCCAGAATTCCATAACGACAAATGATGTCCTTCTTTATGAATTGGGCAACCACCTGTTTCATGACATTAGCAAAGGAAGTTGCTTCTACCCATTTCGTGAAGTAATCAATCGCAACCAGGATGAAGTGACGATCATTGGAAGTAGTCGGCTCAATCTTTCCAATCATATCAATGCCCCACATAGCAAAGGGCCAAGGAGATGTTAACACATTCAGAGAGGTCGGTGGCACATGCACCTTATCAGCATAAATCTGGCATTTATGGCAATTTCAGGCGTATTTGAAGCAATCAGGTTCCATAGTCATCCAGTAATACCCAACTCTTAACAATTTTCTGGCCATTGTATGTCCAACGGCATGAGTACCGAAAGAACCCTCGTGGACTTCCTCCATCAACAAGCTTGCTTCATGTTCGTCAACACAGTGCAACAAGACCATGTCAAAGTTTCTCCTGTAGAGCACATCATTTTTGTTTAGATAGAAGCTACCGACTAACCTCTTCAGAGTCTTCTTATCTTTGCTTGATGCCCAAGATCGGTACTCTTGAGTCTTTAGAAAATGCTTGATATCAAAATACCAAGGATTTCCATCTGATACCTTCTCAATTACAAACACAAAGGCGGGTCTATCAAGACGCATGATGGTGATAGCTGGAGCTTCATTCCAGAAATTCACTTTGTACATCGATGATAACATGGCCAAGGCGTTCGCCATCTGATTCTCAGCTCTCGGCATATGATGGAACTCAACTCTATCAAAGAATGGCAATAGTCTCTTGCATAATTCTTGTAAGGCACTAGGTTAGCCTGATGAGTTTCGCATTCTCCTTTGATTGGATTGACGACTAGTGCTGAATCTCTATACACATCTAGATTCTTGATGCTCATATCAATGGCCTCTTCTAAACCTATAATGCACGCTTCGTACTAGGCTTCATTATTGGTGCAGGTGAATGTCAATTAGGCAGTGAATGATATGTGAGAACCATGACGAGTTATAATGATTGCACCGATTCCATTACCATATGAATTAACGGCTCCATCAAAAACGAGTTTCCACTAAGATCCAATCTCAGGACCCTCTTCAGGTAAAGGCTCATCAAAATCTTTCATCTTTACAAACATGACGTCTTCATCTAGAAACTCAAACTTCATCGGCTGATAATCTTCAATCGGCTGTTCAGCCAGATATTTTGACATTAGGCTTCCCTTAATGGCTTTTTGGGAAACATATTCTATTAAAACCATTTTCCATCGGGAAATCCTTCTAGAGAGTGCTTGTTTCTCAAAGATGTACTTGATCATATCCATCTTCAAAATCAAAAGGGTTTTTTGGTTTAACATGCACTGCCGCAAACGCTTAGCAGCCCAAGCGAGTCCACAACATGTTTTCTTCAGTATTGAGGATCTCGACTCAAAATCAATGAACTTTTTACTCAGGTAATAGATGGTGTGCTCTTTTCTACCTAACTCGTCCTGTTGACCGAGCACACATCCCATTGAATTCTCAAGAACCGTGAGATACATGATCAAAGGTCTCCCTGCAACTGGAGGCATGAGTATTATAGGTTCCTGCAGATACTCTTTTGTTGTCTCAAACCACTTTTGGCAATCTTCATTCCACCTGACTATTTGATCTTTTCTTAACAATTTGAATATTGGTTCACAAGTGGCTGTAAGATGAGATATGAACCTTGCAATGTAGTTCAATCTCCCCAGGAAACCACGAACCTCTTTTTCCGTCCTCGGCTCAGGTATTTCTTGTATAGCTTTTATTTTGGCAAGATCTACCTCAATACCCCTTTCACTGACAATGAACCCCAGTAGCTTTCTTGATCTCACCCCGAAGGTGCACTTGTTAGGATTCAGCCTTAGCTTGAACTTCCTTAACCTTTCAAACAATTTCAGAAGATTGACCAGATGTCCCTCCTCCGTTTATGACTTCGCAATAATGTCATCAACATATACCTCGATCTCATGATGAATCATATCATGAAAGAGAGTCACCATTTCCCCTAATACGTTGCCCTAGGATTCTTTACTCCAAAGGGCATCACCTTATAGCAAAATGTCCCCCATGGTATAATGAAAGTAGTTTTCTCCATGTCCTTTGGGGCCATATTGATTTGGTTATACCTAGAGAAGCCATCCATGAAGGAAAACACATAATGTTGAGCGATATTATCAACCAACACATCAATGTGAGGGAGCGGGAAATCATCTTTCGGGCTCACTCTATTCAGATCTCTATAGTCAACACACATCATGACCTTTCCATCTTTCTTAGGAACAGGAACAATATTAGCGACCCACATAGGGTAATTCGTGATAGCAAGAAAACCAGCATTCAACTGCTTCTGAACTTCTTCTTTGATCTTGAATGCCATGTCAGGTCTCGTCCGTCTCAACTTCTGCTTGACTGGCGGACATTCTTCTCGGAGAGGCAACCGGTGTACCACGATATCTGTATCCAGCCCAGGCATGTCTTGGTAAGACCAAGCGAAGATATCTTTATACTCACGAAGCATTTCAACCAATCTTCTCTTGATACTGTCTTCCAATGCAACCCCAACTCTAACCTCTTTCTTGCCGCCTTCGGTACCCAAATTGATAACTTTAATATCCTCCAGATGAGGCACAATGACCCTTTCCTCCTGCTTGAGAAGTCTGGCTAATTCTTCGGGTAGTTCACAGTCTTCATCAGTCTCTTCTTCAGCTTGATAAACAGGATTATCAAAGTCATACGAAGCCATAGCTGAATTTGAATTGATGGTATTTGATAGAAAAGATCTGCATGATGATGTTTATGTTTATTATGCGATGCAACAAACAAAACAGATTGCCATTTTTCTATTTGATATAATGCAAAAAAACAAAAACAAGAAAAACAGGAATCACAATATTTGAATGCAAAAACGTCCTTTATTTATGATAAAATGAAAATCACAAAGGGCCCCACAGATTGGGTCGCTACGAATTGGGCAAAACGCATGACTAAACATAACCAAAGTAATGAACATTACTCTGCAATAGTAACATGAATGATTTCTTCAATAGTCCATTTGCACAGCTTCTGGCCGGGAGTACAAGGACGAATCCAGGCATCCATATCGCA
Organism: Lathyrus sativus; assembly: GCA_963859935.3. Taxonomy (NCBI): domain Eukaryota; kingdom Viridiplantae; phylum Streptophyta; class Magnoliopsida; order Fabales; family Fabaceae; genus Lathyrus; species Lathyrus sativus. Next base: position 482,270,316 of record OZ012738.1, read on the forward strand.
ACCACTGTCACCTTCGTCATCTTCAATGGCATTAATCCTGTCAAATATCACACCATCGCTGGTGAATTAAACAGGTCCCCTGTACCTCAGAATGTCTTGAAAAGAACCGGGAGGTTTGTATCCCATGTTGAACATGTCCTGCTTAATGGGAACATTAAGAACTTGACCCCACTTTTGCGATGAACCGGATTCTATGATAGTAAGGGATTCCTTGAATGATGACATGGAAACCTTTAGGATCTTGGCTTTTACAGGAGGCCTCTCCTGAATCTGAACTGTTTGAAACGCCTGGCCGAGTGTTTCGTGGATCTCCCCATCCACTTCCACATACTTGAAGGATGGTAAATGGCTAACCATGATATCCTCTTCACCACATACTATGACAACTTTCCCTTCATATATTTCAACTTCTGAGGCAACATTGAAGTGACTGCTCCTGCAGCGTGTACCGAAGGTCGGCCAAGCAAACAACTTTATGCTGGCTGGATATCCATAATGTAAAAAGTTGCATTGAAGATCTCCGGTCCTACCTGAATGGGCATCGTGATCTCCCCAAACACTGATCTTTTAGAACCATCGAAAGCCATCACAACCAAATCGCTTGGCGTGCATATCAAACCTTGAGTATCTAATTTCATGAATGCCTTCTTCGGCAGCATACTGAGGGATGATCCTATATCAACCAGGACATGCAACAGCAGGGACCCTCTACATTCCATTGATATGTGTAAAGCATGGTTATGGTTTCTTCGGGAAGGAGTCAAATCCATATCAGTAAAACCCAAGCCATTGCCAACATTGACATGAGCCACTACCCCCTCCAACTGATTAACAGAAATCTCCTAGGGTACATATGCTAAATTTAAGATTTTAAATAAAGCATTACGGTGTGCCTCCGAACACAACAATAATGATAGAATGGAAATATTTGAAGGAGTCTGATTTAAGTGATCGACAATCTTGTAGTCACTTTTTCGAATGAGTCTCATGAATTCCTCCATGTCTTTCGAAAAGACATCACTACCAACCTGTTGTTGGATGTTCTCCTTGATCACTATCTTACTCGACCTTCCGTTTGTCATTCCTATCAGTATTAACCTCCGGTGGGAAAAAGATCCTGCCACTTCTAGTGATACCTCTGACACCAACTATATTCTCAATCGAAGAACTTCCGCATAAAGATCCTGTTAATTCTTGTCTCTGCCCATTATAGAATAACTCTACCCCATAGTTCCATGGGATAACTTTAGTGTTCTCATACGAAATAGGACCAGGAATAGTAATGATAACCGGCGCTGGCCTAGCAGGCGCTGAAATATTGATTGTCCAGTATGAAATAGAGATTGTAGAAACTTCGCTTCCATCATTACTCACCTTATCCTCAATGTCTTCTTTTACAATCCTGTCAAATTGAAAACAACCCTCATCAATCATTCTCTGAATACCTTTCTTCAAAAGATCACAACCCTCAGGTTGTGCTTCACAATCTGAGCAATCAGTAGAACACCCTGGAAACACTCCCTTCTTCAACAAACTAGCCTTCACGAAACTCAACGGAGTCTTCAAATCCCCAATATCAGTTATCAAATTCAACTTTTCTCCCTCAATAACAGCATTAGCTCTTGCCACCCCATGATTCGGTATCGGGTTCTAATTCATATTAGGCCCCTCGTTGGTGAAGTTGATAGCCTTTGGGTCAAGCAAGTCCTAAACTTTGTGCTTGAAGGTTTTGTAGTTGTCAATATTATGGCCCAGGGCGCCTGAATGAAACTCACATCTGGCATTCACATCATAACCAGAAGGCGGTGTACCAGTGGGAGGTGCCAAAGTCCTCTTTTGAACCAATTGCAACTGCAACAAATGTTGTATCAACTTAGAATACGACATTGGAAGAGTCTCAAACTGTATGTCAGCCATTCTTGGTGTAGCAGCGTAAGGTCGTGGAGCGTTAACTCGTTGCTGAGGTGCAGTCGGAATAGCTATTTTAGAAACCTGTTGATGATAACGAGACTGCGCTCTACCTTTACTCTTGTGATAAATAGCATTCACATCTCTCGAAGAGGATCCACCACCATTTGGAATCTTCCCAGACTTAATCCCACTTTCAATTCTTTCACCAGCCATTACCAAATCAGAAAATCCTACAGACATACAGCCTATCAACTTCTCAAAATACACGCCAGGAAGTGAAGCCATGAACATGTCGATCAGTTCTCTTTCCAACACAGGAGGTTGCACCCTCGCTGCTAAATCCCGCCATCTCTGGGCGTACTCTTTGAAGCTCTCAGTATTCTTCTGCGACAAACTCTGCAATTGTACCTTGTCCGGTGCTAGATCACTATTATACTAATAGTGATGGAAGAAAGCTTCGGCCAATTGTTTCCAGCTGCGGATATGAGTTCTCTCCAGCCCGATATACCATTCCAAAGACGCTCCTGCCAGGCTGTCTTGGAAAAAATGCATTAATAGCTTTTCATCATGGGAGTACGCATAAATTATTCTGAAGTACGCTCAAATGCGTACTCTAGGACAGGTCGTCCCTTTGTACTTGTCGAAATCTGGTACCTTAAACTTGGGAGGAATCCTGACCCCGGGCACAAGTTCCAAATCCGACATATCAAGACCCAGAGAGTTCTGATTCTTGAAAGACTTCATCTTCTCCTCGATCAGTTTAAACATTCTGTCAGCTTCAGTTGGAAAACCACCCTCCATATCTTTCATGGAAAAGACGTCATCTTGGTGATCTTCCCAATGAGGGCCAGCAGCCTCGTGCACAGCATGCACACTCCCACCAGCAACATTACCATTTTCGTTCATAGCACCTCTGTCAACCAGTGGAGGTATGACGACAATAGGAATATCCTTTGGAACATACCCACCAACCAGTGGAGGAATAACACCAGATCCTCCATGCAAAACACCCCCTTCGTTGATCCGTACTATCAACGGCTAGACCATAGTTCTTAATTGCTCCTGCCCACTGGCAACATTCTGCATCAGCTCCATGAACTGGGCCATGCGAGCTCTGACTTCCTACATTTCAACTTGAACCTGATCCTATACTTTTTACTGATTCCCTAAAGTTGGATATCTATGGAAACTGAACTCCTCAATCCTGTTACTGAAGAAAACCAAGCAGAGGTAAGAACACAAGGCCACTGAGAACACCTGTGATGCAAATGAGAATGCAAGATGCAAAATGCAAACATGTCTACATATTTATAGGGAGATCTCCCCCTTGATTCTAGTTTCAATAAACAAGAATAGCATAGATGGGCAAGAACATCACCAAAATCTTCTCATGTATCAAGTAAAGATGAGACAATACATATCAACAAATGAGAAAGATCCGAATACAAAACAGGTACTGATCTCATCCAACAGATCTGGTGATGATCAAGATACATAAGGAAAGAAACTACTGTGACATATCAGAAGATAATCCTCCCCATCAATCATGCTCTTTGCTCCAGGCCTGAGCCTCCTTAAGCATCATCTTCGTATATGGATGGTCTGGTCTGACAACCAACTCTCTGATAAGGATGTCCCTTCTATGTATCACATCTTAGAGATAATAACAATAATCTTGCCAAGCATCTTCGCCGAAGGCATCTTCAAGCCTGGGTTTCTTCACAGCTGCTCGAATCTTGAGCTCTTCAAGCACTGATAGAGTCTCATGGTATTTCTGTTCAATCGTGTATCTATGGGACAATTCCACCATTACTTCTTCCTCCTTAACCTTGAGTTATGCCTTCAGCTTATCAATCTAAGCACGAAGCTGGCCTTCCCTGTTCTTGTTGGTGGTCAAAGTAGCATTCCATTGTTCATTAACTTTAGATATCTCCAAATACGCTCTGTCTAACTTGTCCTTCTTATGTTTCAAAATGCTGCAGGTGCTTTTCAGATCCTGACCAATCCGCTCTCGTACCCTGATCTGCTCATATAACTCTTTCTCCAACTTGGTCAATGATTCTGACTTCATCTTGGCTAAGTAAATAACTTCACCTTTATCATGCTTCAGCTGACTAATCTCCTGTTTTGACTCTTCGTTCTCTTTGCACAACTCTTCCTTCTTTGCCCAAAGCTTGTTATATCTTAGGATGTCAATCATTGTAGGCGGCTCAATGATTAAGGTATAAAATGGTTCCTCAGCAGGAAACGACAATAGTACCCTTTCGACTCTCTTCTGAATCCAATCCACGTATGAATTGTAGGCTTTACAGTCACTCTTCCCTAAGGAAAGCTTCCCCCTCTTGTGGGTTTACCCCACGCATCACCAAATCTGGATAAAATACAAGGACCGGCTACACCGGTGAAGTACACAGATTCCTGCACTTCTTCTTCCTTCGGAGGTCCCCTCAAAGCATAACCAAACTGTCTGACAGCAAGAGAAGGATTGTAGTTGATACCGCCTTTCCTCCCTATGAAAGGCACATTAGGGAAATTACCACAGCTAAAGATGAGCTCATGACCAAGAAAATCTCGGTTGAACCAGGCGATATCCTTGGTTGTTAAACCTATGAGTCTTTTTAACCATTCAGACGTAACCCCAATATCAATAAAAGCTCTGACGCGAGGAAGGTGAATGATAAACCACTTGTGAAAAAGTAGTGTACAACAAGAAACGGTCTTCCCTCTTTTCTTCTCACTCTTGTAATGTACTAAATGATACACATCTCCTAGGAGAGTAGGTACGGGATTCTTGGAAGCGAAAATACGAAAAGCATCCAAATCAACAAAGTCTGGTATGTTAGGAAACATTACGATGTCGTAGATGCACAAAACCAAGATAGCTTTGAAAACCACCCAACAACCCTCTTCAGCATACTTCCGGGCTTTATCCATCAAGAAAGATAAAGTAAATTCGAAAACTCCATTCATGCTGATAACATGATCAACCAACTCAGATGCGCTCAAATAAAGAGCAGCGACTAACTTCTCAAAATCCAGTTCTTCTTCTGAGCAACAAAATGGCACCTCATCTCGGATTGGAGCACCTAAGATGAAATCAAACTCCTCCATAGTCGAAACCAACACATAATCTAGGAAAGTGAAACATCATAGCGGCGAATCATAAAACTACAATAGAGTGAGAATGGATCCCTGTTCGTAGCTCGTGACCTTCCGGAAGAGGCTTAAGATCCTCATATAATCTTGTCTGAATACCTCAAGAACTCCAAGATCAGCCATAGAAATCAGACCAAATAAAGATCCTAACTCACGCGTCAGAAATTTGTACAAAGTCGTCTTCCTTTTCTCAACTTCCAACTCTATAGAAAACCAGGACCATAATCAAGGGAAAGACGAGAACCTGTAAAACACAAAGACATGCAATGTTAAATGCAAGATGATTATGCCGATGCAAACATGGGATCAAGGTATCCAATGCTCACAGTTTGTTGTTGCATAGTTGAATGAATCAGAACTCCACTCTGATAAGAAATCCCAGAAAACCAGAACACTGAGATGATAGAAAACTGGAGTATTCAGGATCAAAAGTCTGCTCTGACAAGAAAACCAGATAACCGGGTTGGTCGAAGGTCAAAGTTTTCCTGCAAAACCATTCCCTCTCACACAAGTCCCCATTACTCTCCACGCTAATCCTGTGTGTATACTAAAACCTGGGTATTGGGCTTACCTCTCATGGAACCACCCACCCAACAGCACAACAGCAGCATAATATAACAATAAAATACAAATGCAATAATACATAATAGGATAATGTACATAAAAGCAAATAACTGCACAAACGTAAACACCCAAAGAAACAAAACAGACAAGCACTAGGATTGACTCGCATACGGAACCAGCATGTCCCCTCACGTTCGTTGTACTCAACGGAATCCCTCACGTCCGTTGTACTCAACGAGATCCACGCTTGTTGTCCAATCAAAGGATGTGTTTATCTATAAGCTACTGATAAACGAAAACGAGAACAAAAGCAAAAGAAAGAGATTTGATAGGACATCTTCCCCCTATGCCTACGTATTCCCTCGTGCAATGGGATAGTCAGAGTCTATGTAGTTCGAAAAACTACGGGTGATGGAGGAAAGGTTGCTCGCCAAGACATCATCGTCTTGTGCCTACGTATCCTCATCTGGTATGAGAAATCAAAGCAAACGTAGTTCGGGTAACTAGACCACTGGTTGGTTAAGTTTTTTTATGAGCGACTTTAAGTTCTCATTCCAGCAGTTAGGATTGATGCCTGTTTGCGGTAGAATGGAAAAGTAACGTACTCTTTTCTGAAAATGAGTTTGAAACATAAGTCCTTAAGGATAAAAAGGTTTGAATTTTGTTTGTGAGTTTTAGTGAAGTGAATTAGTTTGATTTGTGATTCACGTTGCACTAAAGACTATGACATAGGAGCGAATGCTTCGCATATCGCCCTAAAGGCATACGCTAAACACTTTAGACAAGTGAGGAGAAACCCCCCCCCCCACTCATCATTTCCCATGTGCTTAAGGCTCGTAGCGTACAACTTTCATCGTATTTATTAGATGAGTTAGAATGTGTTTTGAGATGAGAAGAGAGACGCACGAAAGGTCTAAGGGAAACTCGAACCTAACATTGTCATGCAAAGTGGTCTTGAAATTAGGATGCGAAAGGAAATTTTATCCTAATGTTAGCATCCAAAGGATAAACCTAAGGTTGAGGTTAAAAGGGACTAGCCTATTTGTTATCATGCATGGATTAAACTTCTAATGTCTATCTTACTCCAAATTTAATCGGAAATTAAATTGGAATAAGAATCCTAAGGGAGCATGTAAAGACAAAGCAAAAAGCAAAGAAACAAGGTAAAAAACAGCAGCTACAACAACGCCTCCTGCACAAAACAGCAATAAATTCCAGCACGCAAGTAAGATAGCCTATAACAGCACATGTTTCAGCACAAAAGCAGGTGTAAAAGGCAGGCAATAAGCAAGAAAGGCAAAGATAGCATGCAAGTTCAGAAAAAGAACAGCTGTGAAAAGCAGAACAACAAGCATATAAGAATGAAATTAATCGAGAGCAAACACCAATCATGGATAAATATCCGGTAAATGTGAACATGTTTCAACAATCACACATAATCTATCAACAACAATGCATCAACAAGAATCATCAAGATCAACATGTTTTTCCCAAACCAAATGAATGATCGAACAATCAAACAAACGTGTGACAAGCGGCATCGGAAGCAAACGCAAACATGCATTACAATATCCATCAACATAACCAATCAATTAATCATGCTACAAGCTAGGAAAGCAAAGTGATCATTCATCAATTAAGCAACAATAACATGTTAAACACTTAAAACGAAAACCAAAAGTTACGCGTTGAAGAATTGAGATCAAACATTCGAGAATGATGAAATATGTCAAAAAAAATCCACATAAATTCATCGTATCGATCCATGAAGTTTACATATGAAAATGAGCCCAAACAAGCAAGAAAAATGCAAAAATACAGCATTCTGCTCAGTGGTAACCGGTTACTCTATATCAGGTAACTGGTTACCCTATTGTAAAAAACAGCCTGGACGTGAAATTTATACTGAGTAACCGGTTACCCTATCTAAGGTAACCGGTTACCACTGAACCAGAAACATAAAAACAACTTTAAAAATCAATTTTCAGCATCCAACAGCTTATCCAATCACTCATATGAACATGCTATTAATTAAGAACGAATTTATCATCAAATATCAATGATCAAATATCTTGTAAACAGAATCAAGCACTAAAATCACAAATCACCAAGACCCAAATCATCAAAATTGATCAAAAAGCAGCAAAAACCATGGATCTACATTGTGATTATTCAAATAAGCTCAAAACAGAATTAGATCTAGAATTGCCAACCTTCAAAGTTGAGATTTGCTTTAGTGAGTGTTGATTCACTTAAAATTAACAGATCCAAGCTAGAAACCCAGAGAATCTTCAACATCCAAGAGCTTCCTTATAGTAGAAATGAATAACAAGCAAGATCAAGCAAAATCGACTCAAAAAAGAACTTCTAATCTAGCTTCCAAATTCAGATCCAAATCCAAACGAAAATTGAATTCTGAATTGAAGATAATGGAGATGATTATGGAGGTTTACCTCTAGAATTCAAGGATTCCAATGAAGAATCAAAGAACTCAAGTGAAAGAGCTTTAATGGAGGTTTTGGGAGTGCAAAAATTGGAGAGATAATTGAGAGAAAATTCTCAAGAATGAACATGGAATCTAAAAAATGAAGGTTATCCTTGAGGTTTAGAGCAAACTCACTTAAATAAGCTCTAGGTTAGGAACCAAAATGTGGTTTAGAGTGTGGATTAGCATTTGGAATGTAAATTAGGAGTGAGATTAGGAATGAAGTGTTTGAAATTTGGAGGGAAATGGTGAAAATTGAAGCAATTCTAGATCCTTCCAATGATGATCATGTGAAATCAATTGCTTAGAATGATTGGAAAATTTGCAATGCTGAAAATTCAAATTTCTTGGAAAATTTTGCTTGAAGTAATCGGTTACTCAATATCAGGTAATCGATTACCCTATTCAAAAAATGCTAATTTTTGCGCCAAATGGAGGGAATCCTACATAATTACCTGTTCACACATGTTCTAAACTTTGTTACGCCGCTAAAACTTATCCTTGGATATTATGATTGTGAGAATGCTTGAGATATCATGTACACCATTTCCCGAGCTGAAAATAACTTGCTGAAAAAAACTAAACCGACTACTCAATCGCTGTGCAAAATAAATGTCGGAGCCGCTGATGCTCACTGTTTAAACTCTTGCAACGAAAGGCAACCTTGAGCCATAGAAACAAATTGATCCCATGTCTCGAGAACCAGGGCTATGATATGCAAAAAATGCAAAAATATAGAGAAACAAAAGCCAGTAAACCAAGAAACGATGAGGAAAATTTTGGGGTGCTATAATATGTACACTCAAGTCTGGGTTAGGACTTATCTCACCACTCAAGATATCACCCAACGATCCAATGAAAACAATACAGTTATATATTCACAAATATACATGTATAGGAACACGGAGATATAGCATATAAACATGCAAAGTGGGCTAAACCCTCAAGCAAAGATTTATATCCCCAGTGAAGTCGCCATTTCTGTTGCGGCGAGAATAGGATGTCAGGCTATTTATTAACTTGAATCTTAATTCATTGAAATTCACCATCGAGCTTTGATTTATCCAAAGGAAAGATTAAAGAATGAAAAAAACATTTTTCGCGATGTAACAACAACGCTAATGATTCGGGTATCAGGGGTTGGTTATGCCTAGGGTAGGTATTTCACATCCTAGACATCTGTAGTACTCTACAGGAACCTTTTGTGTGTGGGTATGTGTTGCACCCTAAAATTTGACCAACCGGTTCCCGCTCCTGATTTACGTTTCGGCTCATTTTTGCATTCGCATTTGCATACCACATGCACTACATTTTTAATCATACAGATGATGTCAGAATTACAGCCTGGTTTTCACCTATAGGACGTCTCAGACCGGTTCGGGTAATCAGAGGTTATTTTGGGAAGTCACGCGCTTCCTGGGTGTTTTCGGCTTACGCAGTGATTTTTGAGATTCTTGGTGCCCGGGTTTACTGTTTACTTCGATTTGGTCTCGTGTTTTTTTATGTTGGTTATTTGCCTTTATTTGTTTTCTTTTAGAAATTAATAGGCTTTTAATAGATAATAGATTTTTTCCTTATAGAAGTTAATAGAAACTAATAAATAGTTTTAAATAAGGATTAATATAGATGTTAGTGGCTTTTGATTAGTTAGTTTTAGCTATAGAAATTAATGGTTTCTTTTAATATCCTAATTTGTAGAATTTTTAATAGATATTAACATAGTTTTTAATCATAATATAGAAATTAATAGACTTTAATTGGGTTTTTTTAGAATAATAATTTGTTAGAGTTAATTGTTAGATATATTAGTTTTTCGTTTAAATAGGTTTTAATATAGGTCTAACTAGTTCTTTAATTAGTCCTAATTGAGTCCATTAACGTGGCACCATTTTGATTGATGTTTCTATTATTCAGTTTTTTTAGTTAATCATCATTAATCATTTTCGTTTTACTGAGTCCATTAGTAGTTAATCCATTTCCATTAATCAACTTAGTCCTTAACCTTTAATTCCAATTAGCCCATTCAGTTTAGTGTTAATCCATTAATCATGTCCAAGTATCCATTTTCACTGGGCCGGTCAATGTTTTTTTGGAGGCCCATTTCAGAAGTCAGTTTGCCACATGTCTATAAAAAAGGCTTGCCACGCGTATGAACTCGGAAGAGGCCACATCATAATTCCACTCACACTCCACTCACCAGAAACCTTCCACGCGTCCCACTACCACCAGCAACCCCACCACGTGTTGCACATGCACGCTCCCTCACTGCCACTTGTCACCCCCTCCACCTCTCCGGAGAGTCCGCCGCCGGCCATGCAACTGCCTTGACTAACAGTCTCCGGCCACCCTAACGACCTCCGGCCGCCGCTCATCTCGCCGGAATCTGCAAAATTTGCAGATTCTCAAGAACTTCATCTTTCTCCTCCAAGATCTCCACCGTGTTCTTCGCGTTTTCCAGAAACCGGCAACGATCTTCGTCTTCTATTCATCACGCTCACGATCCACACAACATTCTCCAGATTTCTTTGAGGAATTTCAACCCTGTTCACGCCATCTTCATGAGCGTTCTTCAACAAGCTTCATCCAGAATAGTTTTCTAGATCTGTCTGATTCATCAAGAACTCTCAGACTCCTCAATATGCACGCATCAACAAAAACGATGGATCTCCATAGAACTCTAACGGATCCATCATACTTTTGATCACTCAACCAGCAAGATCTCCGAACGTCTTCTTAAGAAATCTTCAACCAACGGAGCAAGACCTTCGTCTTCTTGCAACGACTTTCAACAGTTCGCTCTTCGTTTTTTCCAGAACTTCAAGCTCTGAGGTCTTCAATTTCTCCAGCGAGCTTCAAGATCTACGCTCGTTCTTGCTTCATCTCCAGATCTTCAAGACCTTCAACGTTTCCTTCAGAATCTTCTAGGTTCTCAGAAAAAAGCTTCCTAGATCTCCTCCCGCCTTCAACGAATCTCCAATCTCCTTCAGTCTTTCCAGAAGGCTCCTAGCTCATTGCGTCAGGAATTCAAAGGGAATTCTCGCTCATCAGTAGATCTAGGATCTTCAAGAATCTCCTCAGACGGCGTCGTCTTCACAGCACCACCCAGGTTTTTCTCTCTAACTCCTTCGCCCTATCTTTGTTGTTTAGCTGGATCGAATGTCAGGGTAGCAAGATGATTTTGAACCGAGAGTGTGAGATGAGGATTTTTCGTGTTTGATAGTTGATTAGGGTGTAGGTTTCGTTCAAGATTCGTGAGAGTTTGAGAAGGATTCAGAGGGAGTTTGAGAGAGAGCTTGAGAGGAACGGCGCATTAGGGTTAGGGAGGGAACAGTGAACGAATTTTTGTGGTGAGGGATGGTTTTGTTAGTTGTTTGATTGGGTTAGGGTTTGATTTTGGGCTGGGCCCAAACAATATTAATTGCTATCGCTACCCCCTCCTTACTCGTTGCCCCCCCTCCCCCCGGGCTGTGAAACTGAATGAATTACCTGGGCCTTTGCAACAAGTGCTGATCGCACCCCCCTCTTGGCCCAATGCTGAGAAGCAACTAAGGCATTTTGCTGAGTGCACCCCCCTTGTTTTATTGTTTTTTTAATTTCTTTTGTTTCATTCATGTTAGAAAATAATTCATAAAAAATAGTAGGATTATCCAATTAATTCCCTTCTCTTTTCTATAATTTCATAGTTCAATTTAGGATTTTATGGTGCAAAAATATTAATTTGATCATGAATTTTCATTTTTATTACATTTTTTTTGCATTTTAATTGGTCTTGAATATTGATTTGTGATGTGTTTGCCTTGCTGATTTTATTTCTCTCACTTGGTACTGAATTTTGCTTTTCTTTTTTAGTATGTTGTACTAGACTAATGCATGCTCCCAATAGGATTTTCGTGGATTTTTTAGGAATTGATTGATGTTGTTTTAGGGTTAGAGAGTAGAGACCTCATGACTTGCTGGTTAACCCTTGACCATTCACATGTTAGGGATTGTTTAGTAGCCTTAGAAGTTGACTTAGGCTTTGAGATTTGATCTTGGGATCATAGAGCCATGTAGGTTTCCCCTAGATTTTTGGTGGATTTTTAGAAGTTGTTTTGCTATTTTTGTTTGAGCTTGAGAATAGGAGAAGTCTTGAGGGCTTCTGACTTTGAAGTTCAGCTGTGGTTGAATTTTAGAGATAGTTTCTTTTGATTTGAGGGCCTGTGGTTTCTTTTTGAAGATGGAGGCTAGATGAAGACTTGATGGAGCTTGCAAGGATTCATGGATTGAAGACCTAGTCTAGGAGCTTGCCCTCTTTCTGTGAGGTTTGAGATCCTGAAGTTTGAGGGAAATTCATGGTACTTTCCTGAGGAAGGCACTATGGAAGTCTTTCATTCTTTCTTCTTCTCGCCTCTTTCTTAAGTATCCAATGATGTTGGAGCCTTCATGTGAGTTTAGTTTCTCCTGAGGAGGAATGTAAACCGTTCATAGTTGTTGAGCCACATGGGATATGATTCCTAAGTGGAAGCCCCCTAGTATTTTCCAGAGGAAGGCACTATGGGTCTGTTCACTTAGTTCCGGTAGTTCATCTAGGCTTTCTTAAGTATCCAATGATGTCGGAGCCTTCATGTGAGTTTAGTTTCTCCTGAGGAGGAATGTAAACCGTTCACAGTTGTTGAGCCACATGGGATATGATTCCTAAGTAGAAGCCTCCTAGTAATTTCCTGAGGAAGGCACTATGGGTCTGTTCACTTAGCTCTCTTTCTTTGGTAAGCTTGTCTTGAAGCTTGAAGAATGGGATTGATTTCTCCCCTTAGGGTAGATTAGGGTTTTGCTTAGGGTAGATTAGGGTTTTGTTTTAGGGTTGTTTAGGGTCCTGCTCAGGGTTAGTTTCTTGCTTTTGGGATAGGAATCTGCCAGGCTGGTTAGCCTTCTCTTTGTGTTGATTGACTTGTGTGGTGCTATGCTGCATTAGACTTAGGGGTCCATATAGATATTTCTGAGATAGGTGCATCTTAGAAATAAGCCTGCTTGTTTGCTTAGAAGTTGAGGTGGTCCTCCTTCTGCTTGGTTGTTGCATTCATGCATATTTCCAGTATTTCTTTACTTTGCAGTGTTTCCTGTTTGCTGTTTAGTTCTGTCGCCATGATCCCTTAGGAGCTCTAACTTCTCTGCTGTGGAGGAGTTATGATAGACATTAGGTTGGTTAACCAGGCATGATAACATTAGGTAGATTCCCCTTTTCAACCATAGTTTTAGGGTGTCTCTTTCCTTTCTCAAAACAACAGAAAAACACTTAATAAGGGATAAAACAAAAGTGAATTCATTTCTTCCGTCAAAAGATTTGAACAAACATCAAAACCTTTTGTCCTCCTGGACTGTGAAAACCCTTGGTTAAGGTGCATTTTCCCGTAAAAAACACTTGAACAGCTTGTGTCGTGCGTAGCCCGAACTACGTTTGCTCTGATCTTCCATGCCGTGTGGAAGTACGTAGGCACAGGACGCGATGTCCTGGCGAGCAACCTTCCCCCCATCTAGACGTAGGTAGTCGAACTACGTTGACTCTGACATTCCCATTGCACGAGAGAGAACGTAGGCCCAGAACAGCGTATGTTCTGTCGAGTCCTGTCCTTTTCTTTTCTTTTCAGACTGACCACTAGCGTAGATAGATAAATACACCCTTTTCCTTATAAACACCAAGCGTGGATCCCGTCGAGTACGACGGACGTGAGGGGTGTTAATACCTTCCCCTTGCGTAACCGACTCCCGAACCCAGGTTTTGGTTGCGATGACCATACCTTTCCCGTTTTTTGCGAGGTTTACTACGAGCGTTTCCTTTCCCTCCGTTGGGATAAATAACGCACGGTGGCGACTCTTCTGTCAGCCGGCGCCGATTTTCGCAGTAGCGACAGCTGGCGACTCTGCTGGGAACTGTGTAGCATCTAGGGACTTTTCCCATCCCTTATGCTGGGACCGTTTCCCGTCCCCTATGCGAGTCAATCCTAGCGCTTGCCTATTTATCTGTTGGGTGTTGTATACATGCTTTACTTTTCCGTACCTTTACCTTTCCGCATTTACTTTCAGCACTATATTATTGTGATTATTGTTGTGGGAGAGGGAGGTTACTGTGAGCGAGAAGCCGGACCTGGGCTTGAGTATGCACCTAGACATAGTTGTGGAGAGTAGTAGACGAACCTGTTTGCTGAGCAGACACAGTTCCCTACGAAATCTGCGCTCAGACGAGGTTCTCTCCGAGGTGCTCCTTTCCGATCCTGAGGATCTGAGGGGAGTCCAGACGTGAGGATTGTCGACTCTGGGGACCGATCAATTGGGAGTCGGCTAAGTGAGGCCTCTTCATGACTTGATGATGCCACTCCTTCTGGGAATCGTATCGTCACTCATGAAAGTCTGTGACGCTGATGACCGCATAGGATGCCGTACCTTTGTCCGTGGATTAGGTCCATACCTGTGAGGGGGATTGGGTTATTGCAGGAAAACTGGCCTTCAGAAACCTTGATCAGATGGTTTTCTTGGCTCGTTCACAGGTGTGTTGTTTGGGTCAGATGGATTTCTTGTCTGAGGTTGATACTATTATCAGATGGTTTTCTCGTCAGAAACAGAGGTTCAGATGGATTTCTTACCAGGGTATGGGTATTTTGGGTGTCGGATGATAGTCAGTGTCATGAGGTTCTGGTGACTGTGGTGGTTTTCTGTTCATTGATTGCATCATTTATCATATTGCATTATTGCATTACCATTTGCATCCAACTAACGTGTGTGTATTCCAGGTACATATTTTCCCTCCCAGTTCCGGTGGTTGTTTCCTAGCAGACATGGAAGCCATGAAGAGAGTGTTACCCTATAGATTCCCGTCTCCAGATATCAGTCTGTTGTCAGAGTTAATTACTATTGCTGGGAAGAAAGTGATGGGAGATTTCAGGAAGACATATGGGAGGATCCTAACTTATGTTTACCAGCCCTCGGCTTATGAGATCAGCGGTGTTTACACCCTATTGCAGTTTTATGATGCTGAGCTCAGATGTTTCGTGTTTCCTGATTTTGTCTTGGCTCCTACCTGTCGCTACTGCGAAAATCGGCGCCGGCTGAATAGAAGAGTCGCCACCGTGCGTTATTTATCCCACGGGAGGGAAAGGAAACGCTCAGAGTAAACCTCGCACAACATGGGAAAGGTATGGTCGTCGCTACCAAAACCTGGATTCGGGAGTCGGTTACGCAAGGGGAAGGTATTAGCACCCCTCACGTCCGTCGTACTCGACGGGATCCACGCTTGTTTTCGGGTATGGATTGTTATTCTATCTAAACTAAAGGTCAGAGCAAACGTAGTTCGGGCCACGTACGACACAAGTCTGTCTGTTGTTTTTTATGAAAAATCTCACCTTAAACAAGGGTTTTCTTATTGCAAAAGGTTGATGTCTGTTCAAATCCTTTGACGGAAGAAATGAATTAATCTCTGTTATAACCTTTATTAATGTTTTTCTGTTGTTTTGAAGGAAGAAGAGATGACACTCTACAAATCCTAGGGTTAAAAGGGAATAAAATCTACCCTAATGTTATCATGCATGGGTCAACTCCTAATGTCTATCACATCCTCCCTTGAACAAGGAAGAATGGAAGTCCTACGGGAAAGGAAACGAAAGGAAGAAACGGAAATACAAGTAATAACCGCATACAAGTGAACATGAATATAGCAATGGTAAATGCAATGCAAAGGAGGGAGGAAGGTTCATCTCAACCTCAAGCCCATTCATGGATGGGATAAGAAAATATCAAGTGATCATATGCAAAGAATCGAGTGAAAACTCCGAATGAAACGCGTAATCCACTATTTGGAATCGCAACGTGCTATCATGCAAACAAGTCAATAATCGGGCAAGCTACACATACAAATAACAGCCACCTAAGGGGTCTTCAAATACCTCTAGCCTATCTATAATAAGAAATATAAACCACGGCATTCACCACGCAAACACAAATCGGCCGTTGGAGCCTTAACAAAAATAAAGTCCGTTCGGAAGTCCAAATTACAAGTTCGAATACAAAATATGAGAAAAATAGCAAAAGGTGCTAAAAAATTAAAATAAAAATCTCCAATGCCCTACATCAAGCCACAAACCAGGGGTGAGAGATACCACAAAAATATCCAAAGATAAATGGTCAAACAAGATGAAAACATTGCAAGATATCTCATGTATACCAAAGGAAAGATTAAAGTGGAGCATGTTAAAGAAAGCATCCAAAACCAATTAAAATGGTACAATAAAATTCCCACAAAAATATATCACAATACCTCAACGTGTGTATGAGATCCCTGCAAAAGGATTGACATTTAAATTGTGTTTTTATAGGTTAAAGAAATTCAACAAAATGATAGCACCAGCATTGGCCTTTTTATGACGACCCAAATGTAAAAACTCCAAAGAAAATGTCAAAAAATGGTAAAATTATAATTCCAGTTTTATTAAATCCTAGACATCTTAAAGATTCAGCACAAAAAAATGGGGATCAAAAAGACTAATTTTCCTATTTTTTATGATTATTTGAAGTCAGCATATAAAACAGAAAATATAAAAGAAAGTACATGAAAGCATATAAATGTGAGAAACAAGTAATATAAATGAAATAAAGTCAAAACCGTGCAAGCCAGGGATCGAACACACGCGTGGGGAGGGGGATAGCGCTGAGTGGGCGCTGACTGGATAAATGAGGGCGATGTGGACGGTGACGTGGACGCGTGGGAGGCGTTGGATGCGAGGACTTGTCAACTAGTCAACCAAGATCTAACGGACAACATGTTTCTTCTCCAAATTGAATATTTTTTCAGCACATGAATAGTAACCCGCAGCACTATTCACATGAATTTTTGGCCACTTTAAAGCACCATAACTCCATCAATAATTATCCGTTTCGCACAAAATTTTAGTCAAACTTGAAGGAAAAAATTCAAGGAATCCAAATATGGTCTTAGATTTTCTTGAAACTCTCTCTAACTCCCAAAATGTGGCACCTCAAGAAAAACTTAAGAACCAAAAATTGTCATAAAAACCATCTTTTTTGTACTAGAATCCATGTAGGGGATGAGAGCAATGTGATGCAACAACAATAATGCAAGAAAGACTCATAAATCATGAGTTATGTCGAATTCTTTATACCTTGGAAAAATGAATTATGGAGCTTTAATGGAGCACGAATTTCTTTGGAAAAAAGTGTAGAAACCTTCAATAATTCTTGGTAGAGGTATTAGGATCAAAGAAAATGCTTGAATTGGTGAGGAAATGAAAATCACTTTTGCACTTGGAGCTCACTTTTTCATGTTGATACAACCATGGAATTGCACTAAAATCTTCTCAAAAGTTGATAGAAAAATCCTATGTAGTATATTGAATTAATTGGTAATGAGAAAGGATCAAAAAATGGAGAGAAAAAGGATTGAAAAAAATGGAAATTCAAACATGTGAAAGTGTGGGAAAAAATGGAAAAATGATGGAAAAAATTCAATATGATTTGCAAAATGGATTCAACATCAACTATCACCAACCTTTACTCTTAATGATCTCAATCCAATATATAGATGATGATTAACAAACTTAGAGGTTTCTAGAATAATCTTGGAGGATTCTAGAAAGTTGTGGAAATTTCATGAACTTCTCATGCCATGATACTTTGAATATCTCTTATCTCATGCTTGCACCTTTCCAAAATTATGTCAAAATCTCCTTACATGAGATATGGGAAGTGTATGTAAGCTCCTTGCCTTGAAAATTCATCTTGTGCCAAGTTTTCTATACTTGCCTTATTATGCAAGTAACAAAAATACAAAGCAAGTCCAATTTTTAAACCCTAACTCAAAAAAGTGGCTGAACCAATGTCTTTAAAATGATGTTGGGAATCAATTTGGTATATTGGATGACCCATATTGGACTTGCATATCTCTCAAACCATTTTCCAACTTGAACTTTTTCAAGTTATATGCCTTTTTTAAGTCATTTTTCACAAACTTTTATCAAGTCTTGTTCCATGCATTTCCAAACTTTCATGACTTCTTTTCTTGAATTAAAATGGCATTTTGAGCAACTTTGATGTTGGGAAGTTTTTCATTTGAAGCTCCCTTGTATGAGTTTTAGGTATAGGCTAAGAATGACCTGTAATCACCAGATGACCAAAATACCCTTTGCTTGCCAAGACCATAAGTAGAGTTCCACAAATCATATGAAGGCATACCATACCATTATAGAAAGCTAAGACAATTAGGAACAATTCTTATGTTGACCAGAAATTCATTTGAAATCTCCTTGAGGGGTAAAAATTGCTTGGAAGTCAAGTCACTTTCACAGACAAAACTTCAGATACCTCAGATGACCTGTAACTTGCAAGGACCATAACTTGAGTTCTACAAATCTCCTTGATGTCTTCCACCACTCAAATTAAAGGTCTTGCGATCCTATACAAGTTTCATGTTGGCCAAGGATCCATTTGAAGCTTGAATTTTGACTTATCTTGCTTGGAAGTTTGTCCTAAACTAGGGAATTTTACACAGAAACCCTAATTTAGAAACTCCTCTTCTCCTTGATTTCTCTTGAATTATTCTTAGCATAACAACATATACTTATTCTTCATGTCAAATGATGAACCCCACATCTCTCCAATAGCCCTTAATGCCTTTCAATCAGTCAATTGACCTAGAGTTGACCCAGAGTTGACCCAGATGAAACCCTAGTTGACTGTCTTCAACTGTAATTCTTGTGACTTCACCAATGACTTGTCTCCTTCTCCAAATGACTTTCTAAGTCCTCCAAGATGTCTAGATACTCCCCATGCTCAGCCCACAGCTCACCATTTCTTTGTTGATCCTCAGACACCCTCAGTTAGGAGATAGATGAACTGCTTGCTCCATTGACTTGATAGCTTCCAAATTCTTTTCTGATGACTTGAATGAGGTTGAATCAGGATAATAACCTCTTGATAGGCCTCTAGAGATGAGAATAATGATTGGTCCCCTGTTAGCTGACTTGCTATGCTTATGCTATGCAGATGAGTAACCTATGTACATGGCCCTATATGCAAATGCTAATGCAATTGAAAGATAAACCAAGTGAATAAGGTTGGGCAAATTTTAAGGGTGCAACAGCTGCCCCTATTCAAGCGGCTTGGACCCGATTGGGTGAAGAGCCCGGAGCCTTCAAACATTCGCGGTACGAGACGGTTGAATACTAGGAACCCAGAAATTTGCCAACCGCAGAAATAAACTGCGCCACTGCTTGGGGAACGACATTCATCAGCTGAATTTAACTGTTACGGCAACCCACTGATCTCGTGCGACCGTGCTGGGGATTCTTCTCATCATCCTGAAAAAGATTGAATCATCGGAACCTTCGTCCTTTGCTTGTCCACGTCAGGACTCTATCTGCTGTCAACTCGGAAAAAACTTCAACAACTTTGCTGGGGACGGCTCGTCTGCCTTCTCGTCAGAGATAAATCGTCCACGTTAGGAATAAACTCTTCCACGTTAGGAATACCACCGTCCACGTTAGGACTCACCTTTCCACGTAAGGAATAACCGTTCCACATTAGGAATAATATTGTCCATGTTAGTACTCACCTTTCCACGTAAGGCATACATCGCTTTTCCCCGTCAGGGGTGACTTTTCTCTACTTTGTCAAACTCTTCCACGTAAGGAATACGTCTTCTTTTGCTTTGTCCACGTAAGGACTCTTTCTTTTTCCATGTTAGGAATCACAAATTTTCCACGTAAGGAACCCCAATCTTTCCACGTGAGGAATACTATATCAATCTTTCTTTCCACGTTAGGAATGCTTCTTCTTTCCACGTAAGGAATACCGTTTCTTCTTTCCGTCCACGTCAGGACTAAACTTTCCACGTAAGGAATCTATCTTCTTCTTCCATGTTAGGAATAACTTCTTTGATCTGTCCGCGTCAGGACTAAACTCTTCCACGTCAGGAATAATCTCTTTCTTTCCACGTCAGGAATCAATCTTGATATGTCCGCGTGAGGACTCAATCTTTCCACGTAAGGAATAAACTCGTCTTTCCACGTAAGGAAACCATTTTTCTTCCACGTAAGGAATGCTCTTGATATGTCCACGTAAGGACTCTGATCTTTCCACGTTAGGAATCAAACCTTGATCTGTCCACGTCAGGACTAAACTTTTCCACGTAAGGAAACACCTTCTCTTTCCACGTCAGGAATCAACTTCTTTTCCATCTGTCCGCGTCAGGACTAAACTTTCCACGTAAGGAATCAATCTCTTTTCCACGTAAGGAATCACCATTTTTCCACGTAAGGAATAAGACTTCGTCTGGATCTGTCCGCGTCAGGACTAAACTCTTCCACGTTAGGAATGCACTTGTCTCCCCGTAAGGAATCCATCTCGATATGTCCGCGTAAGGACTCAATCTTTCCACGTAAGGAATACCAACTTCTTTCCACGTAAGGAATAAATTCATCTTTCCACGTAAGGGAACCATCTTCTTTCCACGTAAGGAAACATTGTCTTTCCACGTAAGGAGAACATCGTCCACGTTAGGACCCACCTTTCCACGTCAGGAACACCATCTTAATCTGTCCACGTAAGGACTCCAATCTTTCCACGTAAGGAATGATCTTTTTCCACGTAATGAATACGTTATCAATCTGTCCATGTAAGGACTCTGGCTTGATATGTCCACGTAAGGACTCAATCTTTCCACGTAAGGAAACAACTTCGTTCCACGTCAGGACCCATGTTTCGTCTTGATTTGTCCATGTCAGGACTCAGGCATCTTCGACCCGCTGGGGAAATACAACTTGTCCACGTCAGGACTCACTTCTTCATTGGTCCCGACCCACAAACTTCTTAGCACTGACGTGACAGCGACTTTGAGGCGGACTCTACTGGGGATATCTGGAAACCAAACTACCGGATGCCTGTTCTGATGCCCGGAGGCCACTTCTGAAATTCTGGTTCATGAAACCTTTTGATGACAAATAACTCTGCTTGGGAATAAAGAGAGACTTATCCTGGTAACTCTGTGGGGAATACTGCCGAAACTGACATTATCATTGAATATCTTATGCCGAGATCTTGAGTGTTTGGTAGTTCATTTGAGCAAGTGCTCTCCCCACCTGCTGGGATACAGGAACCGCTTCAGCAAAATAAATGCTGAAGATAATGCCAACTCCGCTGGGGATAGCCAGGTGCTACAGAATTATTCCAGCAAAATAAATGTTGTAAGAGTGAAGTCGACTCAGCTGGGAAATTAGGAATTTAAACCAAACACCTTGTTGAAGTAGCATCCTGCTGGGGAATATAACTCTGCTGGGGAATAGCAGATGTGCACAGTACGATTGGATTTCTGCTGGAGAGTGAACTGATATTACACAGTATCCCTGACAAAATAAATGCCAGGACCCACAACCAACTCTGCTGGGGAGAGTCTTAATCTTCGAGTTCTACTGGGAGGAAAGAACACTTGCTGAAAGGAGAGAACTCCGCTTCGGGGATACTAACATGCCCAACTTGCCCCTGAATCTGCAACAGTTTTGGAATGGACCCTACAGTCTTTGTATCCTGACGACCAGACATGGACGGCTTCTACATTTCGGACCTCGAAGGGGTGTTTCAAGAACATAACTTTCGTGCTTCTAGGGTGACATGCCCCGGTCTCGCAACAATCTTTTGTCTCTGATCGACTGTGTCGTGGAGCACTGCCCATAGCTATGAGAGATTTGCCAAATCTTGACCTGACTACCCCGGATTTACTGATTCTAGGATGACCGACTCTACCTGAATTAATCAGTATAGCTTGCCCCAGTTCACGAAATATTTGGGCATTCTGCATTTTATCCTGATCATACCTTCCACTGTAGGAATCTTTCCTGTCGGCATGCGCTTACTCGCAGGTAACACAAGTTGTTCTGCATAAAAGATATATTAAACGCAATGCATATGACAGTTTCAAAACCCAAGTCTGTTCACTAAAAAATTTTGTGACATGTAATGAATCAATTATCAAAATGTCAATATGAAAGCTGGTAAGAGGAACCCTTTTAGGAGTCAGAATCGACGAGATCTTTACTGACGTATGCCCTCGGACAAAATCTGTTTCAATTAGGACTTTTGCGGGTTGTAACGTGGTCAGGTTCACGGTTAATAAGGAAAGATATAGGCTCAAAATTTATTTCGACCCACCCATTCTTCGTGATGTTCTCCAATCCTATGTTCAGCTAATCTGACTTCATCGTTCACCTATTAGAGGTGGAATGATAGGAGTGATGGTTCAGGATACCACGCATTTTTCTTTTTTGAGTGACGGTCATTTGCTTTTCGTCTTTGGGTGCCTAGAATCACACGACTTTTGTCCTTTTCGAGGATTTGTTCTTTTCTTTGACAATCCTTTTCGTCTTTCGTTTTTTTCGTTCCCTAACTTTTGCCTGGACTGAGTATCTTTTGAGATTCTTTTGATTTTCCAGTCCAGCGGGATGCCCCTGTTTTTGCCTAAGTCATTTGTTTTCAAGTTTTGACTTAGCGGGCTCTTGATTCTTTTCACTTTTCGTTCTCTTTTTTTTTGAACAAGTCGTGTGACACTGGTTTGTCTGACTTCTTGTGGAGTAATGTGACTGTTTCACTCTTTGTCGGCAAGGTTTAACCATTGCGGTTCTTTAGGCACGACTTATACAAGTGTGATTTATCCTCAACCGGACACTCTTTCCACGATTCGAACGCTTGGTCAAACTAACTAACACCTACCCTGCCCCGGGTTAAGATTTGGGGTTTTTTCATTTTCGAAAAGAACCTCCTACTACTGGCTCGAAAGGGGTTATCAAGGGATTACCTTCCTTATATCTCCAGTGTTTATGGATTGAAACAATGTCTGTATTTCATCAACAAGTTTTTTATCCAAAAGCATACGATCGGAATATTATTCGTCATCTGTTTTCGTCATCCTCCCCAGATTCCTGCTAAAACAAGCATTAAGCATTAAAGCAAAACAAGGAGTGAACACGACTGGATTAATTCAAAACATGCATATTCATTTCGTTTATTAATATCAATTGAAAAACAACAAGTTTTAAGAGCGAAATTTGCAATTACATAGAAAAGAAACTACGAATGCGCGGACATGAACAAGATAACATGAAAAATGTCGGTGTCTCAGAACTGGACTTCCTACACTTTGACTTATTGGCGAGTCAACCATTCTCAGAAGCTATCATCAGGGGTAGTCTACTGCTGTCTCGATCTTCTTTCACCGGCCCGATCAAATTTGGGAAACCTTTTCATCACCCCGGCTTTTGCTTGTCTATGGCTTTGCACCACCTTGGGGACCCTATGGGAGAAGTTAATGACCCTGCTGTCGATTAAATCTTGGACGTTATGCTTGAACGCGTGGCAACCTTCAATATCATGTCCGGGAGCCCCGGAGTGGAATTCACAGTGCCTGCTCACATCATAGCCATCCGGCAGAGTGCCGGTTATTGGCGCCAGAGTTCTTTTCTCCACCAAGTTCAATCTTAGTAGTGTCTGTAACAAATCTGCGTACGTTGAGGGAGGCTTCTCAAACACCCTCCTTGGATTTTTTTCCCGAATTCTTTGCTGAGTCGTATATTGGCGTCTTGTAGGCTGCTGGCTTTGCTCGGACGTTTCCTTAGGCTCACGCGTTATCATCCTTAAGTTCAACCCTGGCATTGGCAACTGTTGTGGACATGGAGACTTAGCTTCCAGTGGCTCTGGGATATACCTCGATTCATCTGCAACCTCTGGCGGAGAAATGGGAATATCAGTCCTTGCAACTTTTATGCCCCCCGGTACAAACTCAATTATTTTCTCATCCAGCAAATCTTGAATCTTATGCTTAAAAGCTTTGCATTTTGCAATGCTATGCCCCGGTGCTCCGGAGTGGAAGGCACAATGGGCGTTCAGGTCATAGTCTGGTGGCGGCTGCCCTGTCAGTGGAACCAAAATGCGGGGCTCAACCAGTTAAAGTTGGAATAAGAGTTGCACCAGCTGATCATAATCCACAGGGATCTCATCAAATACTCTGTTAGAAAACCTCATTCTCTTACCCCACCTCCTTGAGTTATCCTGCAAAATCAATTGCGACTGCTGATGAGGAGACTCCTGAGCTTCGAACCGTGGAGAGGGTCTCTTAAGCCTATCCTGCGTGGGTAATGGTTCTTCAGACCCCTGAGGAACAGATAAGCCAGCCGCGTCTTCCAACATTTGCCCTCCTTCTCTCCTGAGTACGTTCCTTAATACTTCAGCCATCAACCCTATCTGTGCCTTCAGTCGGCAGTTCTCTTCTTCTAGCGTCTCTTGATTCGAGCGCAACTCTTGCATATCTTTCGTGAACTGCCCCAGCTGGCCTCGAACATCCGTTAATTCTGCTTGAACCTGTTTGATGGCTACCCCCACAAGTTGGCGTATGCGGCCTGGGAGAAAACCTTGATTCTCTAGCTGAGCAAAGTCGGCAGCCCTATCATCAGCCCACGCAATCAGAGGCTGCACCATGTTCTGCAACTGTTTCTGACTCTCGGCCATGGCTTCCATTACCTGTATGAGCCGCATTATGTATTCGTGCACCTCTTGCATCTCAGTCGGATCCTGACTCATGACTTCCTTACTGCTGCTTCTGGTTGAATGCTAGGGAATTCTTCAGTCGATAATCCTGGGGGACCTGAGAGATACAGGAGATGAGCTACAGTTTAATAATTACCTGTAATGCAATATGAATATGAATGCAATGCAATGTGTGTGTCTGTGCATTAGGGAAATTCATTCCCCGATTCTAGTGTGGAGGTGCCGGTGCAGTGACAGTGCTAG
Organism: Lathyrus sativus; assembly: GCA_963859935.3. Taxonomy (NCBI): domain Eukaryota; kingdom Viridiplantae; phylum Streptophyta; class Magnoliopsida; order Fabales; family Fabaceae; genus Lathyrus; species Lathyrus sativus. The sequence continues at coordinate 482,295,247 of OZ012738.1, forward strand.
CAATACAAAGATCGGAGCTGAATCATAGAAAGCCTCATATATTGCTGAGAAAACTAATAGGCCAAGAATACAATATCACTGAGTACAATAAGAAGGCATGACCTCAACCAACAATCCTGGTGATGGTCAGCAATATGCAAATAAAGCATACAAGCTACTACATGAAGTGATCAAATCCTCCCAGAAGTCTGGTACTCTTCTAGCAATTTCTTGGTCTCCGGATGACTTGGTCGATCAAGCAGTCCTTCAACAAGTTGGTTTCTCTTCTTAAGAACACGGCGCACGTCTTCAGCAGTTTCTTCCCATGCCCCGTCTCCGAAGCGATCCTCTAGTTTACGCTTCTGAGACACGGCTTCATCTCTGCCTTTGATGGCCTTGTTCAGTGCGTTCTGGAGACTGTACCGGGTCATCACTTCTTCTTCACACTTCTTGATGCTGGACTTCAACTGCTCTTCGAGGTCGGAAATTTGTTGCTTCAACTTATCTTCCCTCTTCTTATTGTTGGTGAGCGTAGCATTCCAAGTCTTATTGCAAGAAGAGATCTCTCGGTGAGCGATTTCAAGCGCTTTCTTCTTGGATTCAAGCATGTCATGGGAGCTTCTGAACTCTTGCCCCAGACGTTCACGCTTCTTCCTCTCCTCAGTCAACTCATCCCCTAATTTGTTCATTAGCTTAATCTGCTGTTGGAAAGCATACACGGCCTTGTTTTTCTCACTGCGTACCTGGGCTAACTCTTGCTCTAACCCTTCATTGATCTTCATCAAGGCTTCTTTTTATTTCACAACTTGCTCGTAGGCTTCCCGAGAAACAGTGGTTGGCTCTGCTACCGGAATAGGAACAAGGATTGGTACATCTGGGAATGGCATCCGCAACTGACTTGCTCTCTCCTGGACCCAAACTCTGTATGGTGCATAGGCCTGACAGTTGTTCTTTCCAAACAACGGCTTCCCTCTGCGGTTAATATGCGTCCAGGCATGCTGCAGCTTGGCTAGTAACTCCCCCTTCACGTCTCCGGTGAAGTACAGAGAATCCTGTACTTCCTCCTCCTTTGGTGGGTTCTTCAACGCATATCCGAACTGACGGATGAACAGAGAAGGGTTGTAGTTGATACACCCTTTCCTCCCTATCAACGGAACATTAGGGTACCCAGAACAACTGAATATAAGCTCAGATCCTAGCAGGTCTCGATCAAACCACTCAACGTCTTCAGAAGATAGCCTCATCAGGCGCTCTGACCAGCTAGCTGTGGTTGCACTCTTCACAAAAGATCCCTTCAGGGGATGGTGGCTTTTAAACCACATATCCAGCAATGGTACACAGAAATGAACATTCTTTCCTCTTCCCTTCTCATTCTTGTAATGCAGTGAGTGGTAGAAATCTCCCAGCATGGTCGGTACAGGATTACCAGCGGCAAACAAGTAGAAGGCATCGAAGTCCACAAAATCCGGTACATTGGGAAATAATATTATGCCGTAAATGCACAGAGCCAGCACAACATTGAAGGCAATCCAACATCCGCTCTTAGCGTACTCTTGAGCTTTACCGATCAAGAACTGGAGTGAGAAGCCTGGAACTCCACGGGAAACAGTAGTCAACAGTTTAGAAGCATCCACATGCAAGGCTTTTGCCAAGTCTTCCGGCTTGGGCTTAATGCCCGAATGAATGAATGGAACCTGGTTCTGCACGGGTAACTTAGTAAACTCCACATACTCCTCAATGGTAGGCCCTATAATGAAATCAGCGAACGTAAAACATCTCAATGCAGGATCATAGAATTGCATCAAAGCGTACAGCCTATCTAGCTCTGTCTCCGTGGGTTTGCGCACCAATCTCAATAGTCTTCCATAGCTCATTCTGAAGCTCCTACGAACCTCCTCATCAGCCAGAGAGATCAACCCAAGCAGGGGAACAACATCAGGAGTAAGCAATTTGTAAGCAACTGTCCTTCTTAAGCTGGCCATGACCAATCACTCAGGAATCCGGACACTAGAACTAGGGAAATGCAAATGCACCTGCAGCACAGACACACGTTAGTGGGATGCAATGATGATGAGTATGCAAACAGAATGCAATGCAAGTAACATGCAACGGGGGCCAACTGCCGTAGCTGAATAGCCTGGACCATATCAAGAAGTCTCAGATAGAGAACCTCAAACCCTGGCCTCAGATAGACCTAAAATCAAGCTCCAATAATGGTATCTGACAGATCTCAAACCATAACTCCAACTGGTCTCTGGCAGACCTCAAATCACATCTCCAACTGGTCTCTGACAGACCTCATAACCCTCCATAAATACCCAGGATCTCTGATCAAGAAATAACCGGTATCTGAAGGTCTAGTTACCTGCATAACCCCAAACCCTCTCACAGGTGGATGTCCTAGTAACTGACAAAGGTATGGCATCCTATGCGGTCGTCGGTGTCACAGACTTTCAGGGTTGATGATACGATTCCCAGAAGGAGTGGCATCATCAAATCCTGAAGAGGCCTCACTTAGCCAACTTCCAAATGATCGGTCCCCAGAGTTGACAATTCAACTAACCAGCAACCCACGCCAACCAAAGGAAGGGGCAGGAGGCCAACCAGAGGAACCTCGTCTGAGTGTAGATTTCGCGGGACACCAAAGCAAGCAAAGCAAGCGGGCGCCAACTAATCTCTACTCTAATTCTAGGTGCACTCAAGCCCAGGTCCGGCTTCTCACTCAATATCAGAACACCCGTCACACCCCAAGATACAGCAATAATAATCCATATATACAAAGCTGAAAATAAAGGTCAGAAATATAAATCCATACAAAATCCTCGACGGGAAAACAAGCGTTAGGATTGACTCTCTTAAGGGACGTTGGATCCCAAATGCATAAGAACTATCGCAGTCCTAAGCAGCCAGGGGACGTTGGATCCCCAGCAGAGTCGCCAGCTGTCGCTACTGCGAAAATCGGCGCCGGCTGAACAGAAGAGTCGCCACCGTGTGTTATTTATCCCACGGGAGGGAAAGGAAACGCTCAGAGTAAACCTCGCACAACATGGGAAAGGTATGGTCGTCGCAACCAAAACCTGGATTCGGGAGTCGGTTACGCAAGGGGAAGGTATTAGCACCCCTCACGTCCGTCGTACTCGACGGGATCCACGCTTGTTTTCGGGTATGGATTGTTATTCTATCTAAACTATAGGTCAAGGGTTAAAAAAATAAAATGAAAATAAAAATGACTCGGCAAAGTATCGCACTTTATGCCTACGTATTCCCGCCTGGAACGAGAAATCAGAGTCAACGTAGTTCGCCTACCTACGGGAAAGGAGGGGAAGGTTGCTCGCTAGGATATCGCATCCTATGCCTACGTACTTTCATACAGCATGAAAGATCAGAGCAAACGTAGTTCGGGCCACGTACGACACAAGTCTGTCTGTTGTTTTTTATGAAAAATCTCACCTTAAACAAGGGTTTTCTTATTGCAAAAGGTTGATGTCTGTTCAAATCCTTTGACGGAAGAAATGAATTAATCTCTGTTATAACCTTTATTAATGTTTTTCTGTTGTTTTGAAGGAAGAAGAGATGACACTCTACAAATCCTAGGGTTAAAAGGGAATAAAATCTACCCTAATGTTATCATGCATGGGTCAACTCCTAATGTCTATCACATCCTCCCTTGAACAAGGAAGAATGGAAGTCCTACGGGAAAGGAAACGAAAGGAAGAAACGGAAATACAAGTAATAACCGCATACAAGTGAACATGAATATAGCAATGGTAAATGCAATGCAAAGCAGGGAGGAAGGTTCATCTCAACCTCAAGCCCATTCATGGATGGGATAAGAAAATATCAAGTGATCATATGCAAAGAATCGAGTGAAAACTCCGAATGAAACGCGTAATCCACTATTTGGAATCGCAACGTGCTATCATGCAAACAAGTCGATAATCGGGCAAGCTACACATACAAATAACAGCCACCTAAGGGGTCTTCAAATACCTCTAGCCTATCTATAATAAGAAATATAAACCACGGCATTCACCACGCAAACACAAATCGGCCGTTGGAGCCTTAACAAAAATAAAGTCCGTTCGGAAGTCCAAATTACAAGTTCGAATACAAAATATGAGAAAAATAGCAAAAGGTGCTAAAAAATTCAAATAAAAATCTCCAATGCCCTACATCAAGCCATAAACCAGGGGTGAGAGATACCACAAAAATATCCAAAGATAAATGGTCAAACAAGATGAAAACATTGCAAGATATCTCATGTATACCAAAGGAAAGATTAAAGTGGAGCATGTTAAAGAAAGCATCCAAAACCAATTAAAATGGTACAATAAAATTCCCACAAAAATATATCACAATACCTCAACGTGTATATGAGATCCCTGCAAAAGGATTGACATTTAAATTGTGTTTTGATAGGTTAAAGAAATTCAACAAAATGATAGCACCAGCATTGGCCTTTTTATGACGACCCAAATGTAAAAAATCCAAAGAAAATGTAAAAAAATGGTAAAATTATAATTCCAGTTTATTAAATCCTAGACATCTTAAAGATTCAGCACAAAAAAATGGGGATCAAAAAGACTAATTTTCCTATTTTTTATGATTATTTGAAGTCAGCATATAAAACAGAAAATATAAAAGAAAGTACATGAAAGCATATAAATGTGAGAAACAAGTAATATAAATGAAATAAAGTCAAAACCGTGCAAGCCAGGGATCGAACACACGCGTGGGGAGGGGGATAGCGCTGAGTGGGCGCTGACTGGATAAATGAGGGCTATGTGGACGGTGACGTGGACGCGTGGGAGGCGTTGGATGCGAGGACTTGTCAACTAGTCAACCAAGATCTAACGGACAGCATGTTTCTTCTCCAAATTGAATATTTTTTCAGCACATGAATAGTAACCCGCAGCACTATTCACATTGATTTTTGGCCACTTTGAAGCACCATAACTCCATCAATAATTATCCGTTTCGCACAAAATTTTAGTCAAACTTGAAGGAAAAAATTCAAGGAATCCAAATATGGTCTTAGATTTTCTTGAAACTCTCTCTAACTCCCAAAATGTGGCACCTCAAGAAAAACTCAAGAACCAAAAATTGTCATAAAAACCATCTTTTTTGTACTAGAATCCATGTAGGGGATGAGAGCAATGTGATGCAACAACAATAATGCAAGAAAGACTCATAAATCATGAGTTATGTCGAATTCTTTATACCTTGGAAAAATGAATTATGGAGCTTTAATGGAGCACGGATTTCTTTGGAAAAAGTGTAGAAACCTTCAATAATTCTTGGTAGAGGTATTAGGATCAAAGAAAATGCTTGAATTGGTGAGGAAATGAAAATCACTTTTGCACTTGGAGCTCACTTTTTCATGTTGATACAACCATGGAATTGCACTAAAATCTTCTCAAAAGTTGATGGAAAAATCCTATGTAGTATATTGAATTAATTGGTAATGAGAAAGGATCAAAAAATGGAGAGAAAAAGGATTGAAAAAAATGGAAATTCAAACATGTGAAAGTGTGGGAAAAAAGGGAAAAATGATGGAAAAAATTCAATATGATTTGCAAAATGGATTCAACATCAACTATCACCAACCTTTACTCTTAATGATCTCAATCCAATATATAGATGATGATTAACAAACTTAGAGGTTTCTAGAATAATCTTGGAGGATTCTAGAAAGTTGTGGAAATTTCATGAACTTCTCATGCCATGATACTTTGAATATCTCTTATCTCATGCTTGCACCTTTCCAAAATTATGTCAAAATCTCCTTACATGAGATATGGGAAGTGTATGTAAGCTCCTTTCCTTGAAAATTCATCTTGTGTCAAGTTTTCTATACTTGCCTTATTATGCAAGTAGCAAAAATACAAAGCAAGTCCAATTTTTAAACCCTAACTCAAAAAAGTGGCTGAACCAATGTCTTTAAAATGATGTTGGGAATCAATTTGGTATATTGGATGACCCATATTGGACTTGTAGATCTCTCAAACCATTTTCCAACTTGAACTTTTTCAAGTTATATGCCTTTTTTAAGTCATTTGCACCAACTTTTATCAAGTCTTGTTCCATGCATTTCCAAACTTTCATGACTTTTTTTCTTGACTTAAAATGGCATTTTGAGCAACTTTGATGTTGGGAAGATTTTCATTTGAAGCTCCCTTGTATGAGTTTTAGGTATAGGCTAAGAATGACCTGTAATCACTAGATGACCAAAATACCCTTTGCTTGCCAAGACCATAAGTAGAGTTCCACAAATCATATGAAGTCATACCATACCATTCTAGAAAGCTAAGACAATGAGGAACAATTATTATGTTTACCAGAAATTCATTTGAAATCTCCTTGAGGGGTAAAAATTGCTTGGAAGTCAAGTCACTTTCACAGACAAAACTTCAGATACCTCAGATGACCTGTAACTTGCAAGGACCATAACTTGAGTTCTACAAATCTCCTTGATGTCTTCCACCACTCAAATTAAAGGTCTTGAGATCCTCTAAAAGTTTCATGTTGGCCAAGGATCCATTTGAAGCTTGCATTTTGACTTATCTTGCTTGGAAGTTTGTCCTAAACTAGGGAATTTTACACAGAAACCCTAATTTAGAAACTCCTCTTCTCCTTGATTTCTCTTGAATTCTTCTTAGCATAACAACATATCCTTATTCTTCATGTCAAATGATGAACCCCACATCTCTCCAATAGCCCTTAATGCCTTTCAATCAGTCAATTGACCTAGAGTTGACCCAGGGTTGACCCAGATGAAACCCTAGTTGACTGTCTTCAACTGTAATTCTTGTGACTTCACCAATGACTTGTATCCTTCTCCAAATGACTTTCTAAGTCCTCCAAGATGTCTAGATACTCCCCATGCTCAGCCCACAGCTCACCATTTCTTTTTTGATCCTCAGACACCCTCAGTTAGGAGATAGATGAACTGCTTGCTCCATTGACTTGATAGCTTCCAAATTCTTTTCTGATGACTTGAATGAGGTTGAATCAGGATAATAACCTATTGATAGGCCTCTAGAGATGAGAATAATGATTGGTCCCCTGTTAGCTGACTTGCTATGCTTATGCTATGCAGATGAGTAACCTATGTACATGGCCCTATATGCAAATGCTAATGCAATTGAAACATAAACCAAGTGAATAAGGTTGGGCAAATTTTTAGGGTGCAACACTACCCTGGAGGAGTATTCTGCACTCTTGGATATACCGATTCGCGAGCAGATGCCTTTCTATCACACGGACGCTAAGCCTAATTTGCCTAAGCTTTCTGCTATTCTGTACTTAGGAGGGTCCGAGCTGGCAGGGAAGATGATTAGGAAAGGAGATGTGTAGGGATTCCCGTTGGTTGTTTTGGTAGAGAAGGCTCGGGAGTATGCTAAGAAGGGTGGCTGGGTTGTTTTTGATGCCATCCTTGCTGTGTGTGTTTATGGCATTGTATTGTTTCCAAACCAACCTGATTTTGTTAACGCGGATGCTCTCTATATTCTGGCTGCAAAGAACCCAGTTCCTACCTTGCTGGGAGATATTCACCATTCCACTCACTACAAAATTGAAAAACGGCGAGGAAAGAATGTCTCTTGCTGTGTACCTCTACTGTGCAGGTGGTTTACTAGTCATATGCCAAAGTCAGGGCCTTTCGTCACTTCTATTGATTCTTTAGGATGGCCTGAGCGCTTGATGGGGTTGACTTCTGAGAATGTGGTGTGGGTTAATGAGGAGGTGTTAGGAGTTGAGGTCATATACAGATGCGGAGGATTCCCTAATGTTCCTTTGATAGGAAGGAGAGGGTGTGTCAATTACAACCCTTCCTTATTAATCAGGCAGTTTGGATATGCATCTCAGGAAGCGCCGAAGCCCGAGGAGATACAGGAATCTCTGTATCTTACTGGAGCAATAGAGGAAGAGATGTTGATCAAGCTTGAGAAAGCATGGAAGAACCTGCATAAAAGAGGAAAGTCTTCATTTAGCAAAGGGGGTACTCGAGTTCTTGGTCCGTATGTGGAATGGATTCGTGAACGAGCTACGAAATTCCTTATGCCTTATCCTGCAGTTCAGCAATTGCACCCTTCTCCGGTGGAGGAGCCCACCACTATAGACATACAGGTATACAAGCAGCTGATGGCAGAGAAAGAAGAGTTAGAAAAGGCTAAAGAAGCTTTAGAGAAAGAGAATGCCCAGCTTCGTCATGAAAAGATTGAAACAGGATATTCTTCCAAGCAACAGGATGAAACTTTGAAACATCTAAAGACTGCTTTATTGGAGTTGACTGAAACCAAGAAGCGTCTGGAGTTAGATGTAGACTCAGTTAGCAGTGTATTGGCTACTAAGAAACACGAGCTGGAAAGGGCCTACACGAAGTTAGCTAAGTTCAGAGAGCATTGGGACCTTACTATGGCCAAACGCAAAGAACGGGAACAAGAGCTAAAGATACAGGTTGCTCAGTTGGGAGAACAGGTTAAAGTGAAGACTGAAGAGCTTGAAGAAGAAGCATTCCGTCGATACGAGGCCGAACGCAAACTGATTGATGCCATGAAGAATCTGGAAGATTGTCAGCGCAGAGCAGACACCAAGAGGCCCAAACCTGAGGATGGTGCCCAGGATAAGGCTTGGGAAGATTTTGTCAGAGATATCCAAGGAACGGTAAAGAAAAGGGATCAGTTGATAGAAGGCTTGATTTATCGACCGGATCACCCAGAGACGAAGAAGCTGTTCAAGGATTTCCGCGATCGTACCCGCACTTGACTTCTTTCTTGTATTCTATGTGTTGAGATCACCGCCAGACATGTTGGTTGGGATCCTCCTTTATCATATCAGTTGTATGGGACATAGTTGTGTAACGCCTTGACGAGACTGTTATTCTAATAAATATATGAGGGTTTTTCTAAATATTGTCTTTATGGTTTCTCTTGTCTTGCTACCTTGACACGGGAATTGGAGGGGAAATATCCCCAACGCACACATGCACGTTAGCATTTTTGCATTGTTGTTTGCATAAATCACATTGCATTACAGGTTTGTGATCCATGTTCCTTATCATTCTTCATCCATATACCCAGGTATTTTCAGGATTGCAGAAAAGCGGGTCCACCGTTACTTTACCAGAACTAATCACAAGAAGATCATGGACAGCGTGCAGAGTGAAATGCAAGAAATGCGTGACAGGATGGCCATGCTCATGCAAACCATGGAGACCATCGCCAAAGGACAAGAGCCGCTGCAGACTCTGGTTCAACCGTTGGTCGCACGGGATGAAAACAACGGGACACCGCATGGTGAAAATATTGCTGCTTCTCCCCGAATTGAGAATCGTCAATGTGCTGATGCTATCCCCGTAACCGGTTTGAATGCAGGAGAAACTGGTCCTGCAGGCGGAGGTGGGAACGCCGATAATGTGAATGCCAATGCAGATACTGCTGGAGTATTTGTGGGTAATGTCAACCAGGGTTTCAATGGGGGCGCTGAGAATGTCGGAATGAATGGTATTAATGGTAACCAGGGCTTCAATGGTGTGAACATGGGGTATGGCAACATTGCTGGCACCAAGGCTGGGTTTGGCGACTATGGTTATGGTAATCTTGGATATGGAACTGGCGCGTACAACGCTCAAGAGATGGGCAATCTGAGGTACGACCCCAGGTACTTCCAAGCGGGTCCGAGCCGTGATGCAGATTATGTTGGATACGATGCCGTACCTCGCTGGGAGGATCGTCAGGAGGATGTGTTCTCTGGTCAGAATGAGGGTTATGAAAGAGCTAGGGATGACAACCATCGGATGAGATTGCTAGAAGAGAAAGTGAACGGATTAGCCAGCCAGAATGCTCTTGGGCTGGATATGTCAAATATGGGGCTGGTCCCAGGGCTGAGGGTCCCGCTGAAATTCAAAGCGCCGTCATTTGATAAGTACAAAGGGGATACATGCCCTAGGGTGCATGTGCGCGCGTTTTACAAGCGTATGTCCGCGTATTCTGAGGATGAAAAGATGCTGATGCACTTCTTCCAGGATAGCCTGTCAGGGCCATCGCTGGAGTGGTACATGAGCTTGGAACCTACTCAGATCAGGAGTTGGAAAGAGCTGGCAGAGGCTTTTGTTCGACATTATCAATATAATAGTGATCTCGCCCCTAACCGAGTCCAGCTGCAGAGCATGTCTCAAAAGTCTAGCGAGAGCTTTAAGGAATACGCCCAAAGATGGCGAGATCTGGCTGCTAGGGTACACCCTCCGATGGTGGAGCGCGAAATGATGGACATGTTCATAGGAACTTTCTCTGGAATGTACTATGACCGGTTGCTCAATTTTTCGATGAGTACATTCTCTGAGTTGATCTTGATGGGGGAGCGCATTGAAAACGGAGTGAAGATTGGTAAAATTCAAGCGGGTGAGTCCAGTTCCGCAGGAGGTAATAAGAAGACGTTTGGTGGCAAAAGGCAGGGTGATACCAACGCTGTATACAATGCTCGACGGAGGAATAGAGGTCAGAACTGGCATCAGCAGTCGCAGGTTGCAAGTGTAACCATTCCAGGGCCTTCTCAGCAGCAGAGACAACAACCACAGCAGCAGGCTCAGCAGCAGCCAAATAATAATCAGCACAGATTTCAGAACCCGCGACCAAGGAGAGTATTCGAGGTACCGCCGGTATCATATGCAGAACTTCTTCAAGCTTTGTTGAAATTGCAGCTAGTCGAGAAGAGGATCTTAGCACCACCAACCGGCTGGCCACCAGTCGGGTATGATATTAATGAGCATTGTGACTTCCATTCGGGTGCACCAGGGCACAATATTGAAAATTGCCTAGCTTTCAAGCATAAAGTACAGGATTTGCTTGATAGTACGACTATTAACTTCGGGAAGGACGGTCCCAATATCACGCAACAGCCAATGCCCAAGCATGGTGGGGCTGGGGCCAATGCAATCCTGACAGATGATGAGTTGGACTTGGTTTTGGAAGTGAGCAAGCTGAAAACCCCTTTGAGTTACGTAAAGCAGTGCTTATTGAAAGGAGGTGTCTATCCCGGATGCAGTGAAGAGTGTGCTGACTGTTTGGTTCAACTTGGGGGCTGTGAGAAGTTGAAAAGGGGAGTTCAAGGTTTGATTGATGAAGGAATCCTGCAGTTTGACAGGTCTGTGGGGCGAGAGAAGTCTGTTGAGATAGAATCTGAAAAAGAGCACAGTGAGGTTGCTACGATCACCATTCCGTTCAAATCAGTGACGATTTCGGCATCATCGAAAAGGCCGACCAATACTATTACCAAGGCTAAACAATCCCTTATGAGAGCACAAAGGCAGTCCCGTGGAGCTACGGTGCTGAAGTGTATTGCAATGGGGAAAAGATTGACTTGAATGATCCGCCAGCGGGATCCGTAGATAACATAGTGGGAGCGGGTGGTATAACCCGGAGCGGGAGAATTTTCACTTCACCTGAGGTCGAAGCAGAGAGGCTCGCCAGAGGTAAGAACAAAGTTGTTAAGGGGGAACCTTCGGGGAGTAAGGAGAAAGGACCGACAAACAAAGATGTGGAAGAATTCATGAGATTGATTCGCAAAAGTGATTACAAGATCGTAGATCACCTGCAGCAGACCCTGTCAAAGATCTCCATATTATCGCTGTTGTTGTGTTCTGAGGCGCATAGAAATGCCCTGTTGAAGGTACTTGAGACATCCTTCGTGCCGCAAGAGATTTCAGTCAATCAGCTGGAGGGCGTTATGGCACATGTTAATGCTGGGCATGGTTTGGGATTCACGGATTTTGACCTAACGCCTAGAGGGCGTGATCACAATAATGCCTTGCACATCTCTATCGAATGTCAGGGCACTATTTTATCCCATGTGCTGGTGGACACGGGATCCTCGTTGAATGTGTTACCAAAGAAAGCCCTGTTGAAATTGGATACCCGTGGGTTGTTGTGCACACCTAGTGATTTGGTGGTAAGGGCCTTTGACGGAACGAGGAGGTCGGTATTCGGATCAGTAACGTTACCCATCCAGGTAGGTCCGGAGGTGTTTGATACAGTGTTTTACATCATGGACATCCAGCCTGCATATAGCTGTTTGATCGGGAGACCTTGGATTCATGCCGCTGGAGCAGTAACTTCTACACTCCATCAGAAGCTGAAGTATATCGTTGAGGGGAGTATTGTGACGGTGTGTGGCGAAGAGGATATCCTAGTCAGTCATTTGTCTTCCTTCAAATACGTGGAGGTAGATGGAGAGATTCAGGAAACGCTGTGTCAGGCGTTCGAAGGGGTGAAGGTTAAAGAAGAAGCTCCGGTGAAGAGTGAAGGGCAAGAGGTGGCCGTCTCCTCATATAAAGAAGCCAAGGCGTTGGTGCAAGTAGGAGAGACCCAGAAGTGGGGGCAGGTTCTGGACATACCAGTGAAGCAAGATAGGTATGGCTTGGGGTACCGCCCATCTCCCTCACAGAGTGCGCCTAAGTACAAGGGACCTGTGGTGTTCACGCCCGGAGGGGTTAGTTTGGAAAGGATTAATGCCGTGTCTGATACGGAGGAAGTGGATAACGACTGCGACATGGACGCATGGATTCGACCCAGCACGCCGGGGCAAAGCCTATGCAACTGGTCCATCCAGGACGTCATCCAAGTCACCAAACAGTAATGCATTGTTTTTTCAATCATTGTATGATCACATGCCTTGCCCGGGGCATCGTTGACCTCGTCTTAGGGCCTAACTGTTTACCTGTATGTTTGTATGATCAATAAATGACGACGGTTTTTACATTCAAATGTTGTGATCCTTTTCTTTCTGTTTTTTATTTTTCAATAAAATGGTAGCGTGGTTATGTATTTTGCTTGTATATCATTTTGAAGCACTTAACCGTTTCCCTTGCAGGATCCATGAATTTTCATATGACATCGACCAAAGACTTCCTATGACTCGTTTAGACTTCGAGCATCCGATCTTCCAAGCTGAGGAGGAGATTGTTGAGGATAGTGACTTATCAGAAGAGCTGAGTCGGTTGTTGAAGCAAGAGGAGAGAGTCATTTTGCCTCACCAGGCAGAGATTGATATTGTCAATTTAGGGTCTGAAGAATGCGTCAGGAATATCCGTATAGGGGCCGCGTTGCAGGTCGACATCAAGCAAGAGCTTATTGAGATGCTGCGCGAATACAGTGATATATTTGCTTGGTCCTACGAGGACATGCCGGGTTTGGATACCGATATGGTTGTTCATCGTCTGCCGTTGAGGGAAGATTGCCCGCCTGTGAAGCAGAAACTCAGAAGGACTCGTCCTGACATGGCTGTAAAGATAAAGGAAGAAGTGCAGAAACAATGGGATGCTGGATTCCTGGCTGTCACCACTTATCCCACTTGGGTCGCTAATATCGTGCCTGTGCCAACGAAAGATGGCAAGGTTCGAATGTGTGTTGATTATAGGGATCTAAACAAAGCGAGCCCGAAAGATGATTTCCCGCTGCCGCATATTGATGTGTTAGTTGACAACACAGCTCAGTTTTCGGTATTCTCTTTCATGGATGGATTTTCAGGGTACAACCAGATCAAAATGGCTCCGGAGGATATGGAAAAAACGACCTTTATTACCCCGTGGGAAACCTTCTGTTATAAGGTGATGCCCTTTGGTTTGAAAAATGTTGGGGCAACGTACCAGCGGGCTATGACAACGCTCTTTCACAACATGATGCACAAAGAGATTGAGGTGTATGTCGATGACATGATTGCCAAGTCTCAAACAGAGGAAGAACATCTGGTTAATCTGCTGAAGTTGTTCAAGAGGCTGAGGAAGTTCAGGCTGAGGCTGAACCCTAACAAGTGTACCTTCGGAGTGAGATCCGGGAAGCTACTGGGGTTCATTGTGAGCAAGAAAGGAATCGAGGTCGATCCGGCAAAAATAAAAGCAATACAAGAGATGCCAGCACCGAGAACAGAAAAAGAAGTCTGTGGATTCTTAGGGAGGTTGAACTACATTTCCAGGTTCATCTCTCACCTAACGACCACGTGTGAACCTTTGTTCAAACTGTTAAAGAAAGATCAAGCGGTGTTCTGGAACGACAATTGCCAAAGGGCATTTGAAAAGATAAAAGAGTACTTGCAGGAACCTCCGGTGTTGATACCCCCAGTAGCGGGACGACCGCTGATTATGTATCTGAAGGTTCTTGAGAACAACATGGGTTGTGTTCTCGGTCAACATGACGAGACAGGAAGGAAAGAGCATGCAATTTACTACTTGAGTAAAAAGTTCACGGATTGTGAATCTCGATACTCTATGCTCGAAAGGACGTGTTGTGCATTGGCGTGGGCTGCCAAACGTCTAAGACAGTACATGCTGAACCATACAACCATGCTGATATCGAAGATGGATCCGATTAAGTATGTGTTTGAAAAGCAAGCGCTCTCTGGAAGGATTGATAGGTGGCAAATGGTATTGACAGAATATGATATCCAGTATGTTTCCCAGAAGGCCATTAAGGGAAGTGTTCTGTCCGAATATCTTGCCGAACAGCCGATTGAGGACTATCAGCCTATGAAGTTTGAGTTTCCTGATGAGGACATAATGTACTTGAAGGCTAAAGATTGTGATGAGCCGTTGCCTGATGAGGGTCCTGAGCGGAGTTCCCAGTGGCAATTGATTTTTGATGGGGCTGTCAATTCGTACGGTAGCGGGATTGGGGCAATCATTACAACTCCCCACGGGTCGCACATCCCGTTTACGGCCAGATTGACTTTTCCAGTGACGAATAACGAAGCCGAGTACGAAGCTTGTATTATGGGGTTAGATGAGGCTATCGATCTGAGGATCAAGAATCTGGACGTATATGGGGATTCAGCATTGGTTGTGAATCAGATTAAGGGAGAGTGGGAGACACGCCAACCTAATCTGGTACCGTACATGAATTATGCGAGAAGGTTGTTACCTTTCTTTAGTAAAGTGGAGTTTCATCATGTACCTCGGGCGGAAAATCAAATGGCAGACGCCCTTGCAACGTTATCCTCGATGTATAAGGTCAACTACTGGAATGAGGCTCCCAGGATTATCATATCTCGCCTTGATAGGCCGGCCTTTGTGTTTGCAATTGACGAAGCATCTGACGGTAAACCTTGGTATTTCGACATACAGAATTTCCTGAAGAACAAGGAATATCCTGCTGGGGCATCCAGTCGTGATCAGAAGACTCTAAGGAGATTAGCAGGAAACTTCTATCTGAATCCCGACGGCGTTCTGTATAGAAGGAACCACGATTTGGTACTCCTCCGGTGTGTAGACGAGAAGGAAGCCAATTTACTCATGGAAGAGGTCCATGAAGGAACTTTTGGTACACATGCTGGTGGCCATGCTATGACCCGAAAGTTGTTGCGGGCGGGGTATTATTGGTTAACGATGGAAATGGACTGTTTCAAGTTCGCCAAGCGGTGTCACAAGTGCCAGATCTATGCTGATAAGATCCATGTGCCACCCAGTCCACTGAATGTTATGGTTTCTCTGTGGCCTTTCTCCATGTGGGGGATTGATATGATTGGCAAGATTGAGCCTACTGCTTCTAATGGGCATCGCTTCATCCTGGTCGCGATTGATTATTTTACCAAGTGGGTGGAAGCAGCATCTTACGCCAATGTGACGAAACAGGTGGTGGCCAGATTTATCAAGAGGGATATAATTTGCAGATACGGTATTCCTGAATGGATCATTACTGATAATGGTTCGAACCTGAACAATAAGATGATGAAGGATCTTTGTCAGGAGTTTAATATCGAGCATCATAATTCATCTCCGTACAGACCCAAGATGAATGGCGCTGTTGAAGCGGCCAACAAGAACATAAAGAAGATTGTTCAGAAGATGGTGGTAACGTATAAGGATTGGCATGAGATGTTGCCGTTTGCTTTGCACGGTTATCGCACGACGGTGCGTACATCAACCGGGGCAACTCCATTCTCATTGGTGTATGGCATGGAGGCAGTCCTGCCATTGGAGGTTGAGATACCATCTTTGAGGGTTTTGCTTGATGTTCAGCTTGATGAGGCAGAATGGGTGAGAAATAGATTGAACCAGCTAAGCTTGATAGATGAGAAGAGACTGGCATCAATTGCACATGGTAGGCTATATCAGAGCCGGATGAAGAAAGCGTTTGACAAGAAGATTCGACCTCGAAGCTTTCAGACGGGTGATCTTGTGCTGAAGAAGATTCTCCCACCGCAATCGGATCACAGGGGCAAATGGACTCCCAATTATGAAGGTCCATACGTCGTGAGAAAGGTCTTCTCCGGAGGAGCTTTATTGTTATCCACCATGGATGGTGAAGACTTTTCGTCCCCTATGAACTCGGACGCAGTCAAAAAATACTTTGCTTGAAAATTGACCCGCTGGACAGTAAAAAGAGAGTCCAGGCAAAAATGGGGCATCCTGGCGAACCAAAAACAGAATAAACGGTTCGGGAAAAAGTTAGGGATAAAATGAAAAAAATGTACACCCGCGAAGTTGAAAACCTACACTGGGCGGCTTCGGCAAAAAAGGGTATCCCGGTGAATTGAAAACCCGCAAAGGGCGGTTCACGCAAAAGTTAGGGACTTGAGAAGCAAATGACTGTGGTCCAAGTTAGATTATCTAGTGGTTTGGGAGAACCTGGGGGGTCGACTATCCAAAACAATCTCTTCCGAAGACCGAGATCAGGAAAGCGTCAGAGTCCGGCGAGTCATAGGAGGATCGGTTCATGGTGTTCGTCTGTAACACGTTGCCGACATGTGTACAAATTGTATTCGGTATCTTTGTACACTTCTGCATTTTGTTTATGTGTGACTACCTCTTTTCAGGAGTTGCATCTGATGTACAAATCTTGCCTATTTTTAGGCCGTTATCAATAAAGTGTGTTATTCAGTGTAGTGTGTGTGACTTTGGGTTTAATTTTTACAGTTTTGTTTGTAGAGAACGCCGATGTTTTTGATAAACTTACATGTGTGTAAACAGGCGAGCCTCGGCCGATGATTGTTAAAACCGGAAATTACCTGAATGGTTGTCAAGGGTGATTACCAAGATGTTTCTTTTTGCATAGATTGTCTTGTGTTTGCTTGTTGACTTTTGCAGGTATTCAAAAGCTCGCAAAGTTCCCCACCAGAGTCCATGGCAGGCTAGTACCCTCTCTAGAGGATGAATGTTGTGTCTTTCCCCGGTGAAGTCGCCCCAAGCAAAATTGAATGTTGTCTCCCCAGGAGAGTGGAGATTGCGTCAAAGGAAAAGATCAATGTATCTTCAGTAGTTCAGAATTGGTTTATCAAGCAGAGCAGAGTTCTCCCCAGCAAGGGTCGAGACGGATATGATTAACTCGCCCGAAGAGTTTCTTGTGTAGTGCGAATCAGAGCACACCGGTCAATCCCCAGCTCAGTGATAGCAGGACGAATTATCCCCACAGGGAGTAATCAGAGTGTTGACACCTTTTGAAAGCAGTTTCCAGGATTGCTTTTCTCTTTCCCCAACAAGTTGATCCTTCCTCATCAGGACGATCATTTTTAGCAGAGTTTGAGATTATGAGTTTGTGAGCTACTTTCCCAGCAGGACGGTTATCCCCAACGGAGTTAGTTCATCTTTCCAACATTTATTTTGTTGGAAACGTATCGGTAGTATTCCGGTCATCCCCAGCGGATCCAGTTTGTCTTCAGCATTTATTTTGCTGAAGTAACTCTTTGCATAAGCATGCATCATAAGCACTTGTATTTTACACGAATACGTAGCATTTCCATGCAGTATGGAAGCATTACGGCATTATCAAACATGTGCATTTGGAAACATAAGCAGGATTGAGTACCCGTCCAGCTTCAGGTGTATTTTCTCTGTCGATAAGTGAGATCGTGGTTCACAGAGATGTGTATGTTTGGTTTGTGACACAAGACGCGCAGTGATCGTGTTTCCTCCTGTCAAGAGGGTTGTGGCGCAGGGCACGCAGTGATCGTGGTCATCATTATGTTGTGGGGATTTGTGGTAGAGTACGCAGTGATCGTATTCATCCTGTATGTTTGTTTGTGACACAAGATGCGTAGTGATCGTGTTTCCTCCTGTCAAGAGGGTTGTGGCGCAGGGCACACAGTGATCGTGGTCATCGTTATGTTGTGGTGATTTGTGGTAGAGTACGCAGTGACCGTATTCATCCTGTATGTTTTGTTTGTGGCACAAGACGCACAGTGATCGTGTTTCCTCCTGTCAAGAGGGTGGTTGCGCAAGGCACGCAGTGATCGTGTTCATCTTGTTATGGGGAGTATATGGGGGGCCAGACACGCAGTGGTCGTGTTCGTCATGTCATATTCCCCTAGCAGAGTTTGCTTGGTCAAGCACCTTTTTCCCCCCAGCTGAGTCTTTCTCAGGATGCTGTGGTGTCAGCATTGGAAGATGGTAAAGCACATTTTTTGAGTGGTTACCCGTAGTTTCCCCAGCCGAGTTATATTCCCCAGCAGGGTGTTACTTCAACGAGTTGCTTGGTTAAGTTCCTCGTATTTTCGCCATAGTTATTCTCGTCAAAGTGCTTGGTTAAGTTCCCAATTTCCCCAGCGGAGTTGTTTTCAGGATACCTATTGCCAGAATAGGTATTTGACGGCCATCGTCAGAATTGTCCTCTCAGAGTTGCTTGGTTAAGTTTCTCGTGTCCCCGCAAGGCTGCTCGTTCAGGTATGAACGAAAGGTTGATAAGTGAAATCAACATTTTCTGGCTGTTTAGCGTTTGCTCGTTCAGGTATGAACGAAAGGTTGATAAGTGAAATCAACATTTTCTCGCTGTTTAGCATTTGCTCGTTCAGGTACGAACGAAAGGTTGATAAGTGAAATCAACATTTTCTCGCTGTTTAGCGTTTGCTCGTTCAGGTATGAACGAAAGGTTGGTAAGTGAAATCAACAATTTTTCTCGCTGGTTAGCGAATGCTCGTTCAGGTACGAACGGAAGGTTGGTAAGTGAAATCAACATTTTCTGGCTGTTTAGCGTTTGCTCGTTCAGGTATGAAAGAAAGGTTGATAAGTGAAATCAACATTTTCTCGCTGTTTAGCGTTTGCTCGTTCAGGTATGAACGAAAGGTTGGTAAGTGAAATCAACAATTTTGCTCGCTGGTTAGCGAATGCTCGTTCAGGTACGAACGGAAGGTTGGTAAGTGAAATCAACATTTTCTCGCTGTTTAGTGTTTGCTCGTTCAGGTACGAACGGAAGGTTGATAAGTGAAATCAACATTTTCTCGCTGTTTAGCGTTTGCTCGTTCAGGTACGAACGGAGGGTTGGTAAGTGAAATCAACATTTACTCGCTGGTTAGTGTATGCTCACTTCTTCGGAATGGGATGGTCTATGGACAATATCAGATTGTTTCATAAACAGGTTGATGGATAGGTGTTTAGTTATCGCTGTGGCAACGGAAATCAGTTCCCTGGTTAATTCTCCCCAAGCAGTGGTGTGCGCAATTTATTTTTGCGGTTGGCAAATTTCAGGGTTTATTGGTATTCACTCGTCTCGTACCTCGATTATCTGAAGGCCGTTCGCTCTTCATCCAGTCGGGTCCAAGCCGTTTGAATAGGGGCAGCTGTTGCACCCTAAAATTTGACCAACCGGTTCCCGCTCCTGATTTACGTTTCGGCTCATTTTTGCATTCACATTTGCATACCACATGCACTACATTTTTAATCATACAGATGATGTTAGAATTACATCCTGGTTTTCACCTATAGGACGTCTCAGACCGGTTCGGGTAATCGGAGGTTATTTTGGGAAGTCACGCGCTTCCTGGGTGTTTTCGGCTTATGCAGTGATTTTTGAGATTCTTGGTGCCCAGGTTTACTGTTTACTTCGATTTGGTCTCGCGTTTTTTTATGTTGGTTATTTGCCTTTATTTGTTTTCTTTTAGAAATTAATAGGCTTTTAATAGATAATAGATTTTTTCCTTATAGAAGTTAATAGAAACTAATAAATAGTTTTAAATAAGGATTAATATAGATGTTAGTGGCTTTTGATTAGTTAGTTTTAGCTATAGAAATTAATGGTTTCTTTTAATATCCTAATTTGTAGAATTTTTAATAGATATTAACATAGTTTTTAATCATAATATAGAAATTAATAGACTTTAATTGGGTTTTTTAGAATAATAATTTGTTAGAGTTAATTGTTAGATATATTAGTTTTTCGTTTAAATAGGTTTTAATATAGGTCTAACTAGTTCTTTAATTAGTCCTAATTGAGTCCATTAACGTGGCACCATTTTGATTGATGTTTCTATTATTCAGTTTTTTTAGTTAATCATCATTAATCATTTTCGTTTTACTGAGTCCATTAGTAGTTAATCCATTTCCATTAATCAACTTAGTCCTTAGCCTTTAATTCCAATTAGCCCATTCAGTTTAGTGTTAATCCATTAATCATGTCCAAGTATCCATTTTCGCTGGGCCGGTCAATGTTTTTTTGGAGGCCCATTTCAGAAGTCAGTTTGCCACATGTCTATAAAAAAGGCTTGCCACGCATATGAACTCGGAAGAGGCCACATCATAATTCCACTCACACTCCACTCACCAGAAACCTTCCACGCGTCCCACTACCACCAGCAACCCCACCACGTGTTGCACATGCACGCTCCCTCACTGCCACTTGTCACCCCCTCCACCTCTCCGGAGAGTCTGCCGCCGGCCATGCAACTGCCTTGACTAACAGTCTCCGGCCACCCTAACAACCTCCGGCCGCCGCTCATCTCGCCGAAATCTGCAAAATTTGCAGATTCTCAAGAACTTCATCTTTCTCCTCCAAGATCTCCACCGTGTTCTTCGCGTTTTCCAGAAACCGGCAACGATCTTCATCTTCTATTCATCACGCTCACGATCCACACAACATTCTCCAGATTTCTTTGAGGAATTTCAACCGTGTTCACGCCATCTTCATGAGCGTTCTTCAACAAGCTTCATCCAGAATAGTTTTCTAGATCTGTCTGATTCATCAAGAACTCTCAGACTCCTCAATATGCACGCATCAACAAAAACGATGGATCTCCATAGAACTCTAACGGATCCATCATACTTTTGATCACTCAACCAGCAAGATCTCCGAACGTCTTCTTAAGAAATCTTCAACCAACGGAGCAAGACCTTCGTCTTCTTGCAACGACTTTCAACAGTTCGCTCTTCGTTTTTTCCAGAACTTCAAGCTCTGAGGTCTTCAATTTCTCCAGCGAGCTTCAAGATCTACGCTCGTTCTTGCTTCATCTCCAGATCTTCAAGACCTTCAACGTTTCCTTCAGAATCTTCTAGGTTCTCAGAAAAAAGCTTCCTAGATCTCCTCCCGCCTTCAACGAATCTCCAATCTCCTTCAGTCTTTCAAGAAGGCTCCTAGCTCGTTGCGTCAGGAATTCAAAGGGCATTCTCGCTCATCAGTAGATCTAGGATTTTCAAGAGTATCCTCAGACGATGTCGTCTTCACAGCACCACCCAGGTTTTTCTCTCTAACTCCTTCGCCCTATCTTTGTTGTTTAGCTGGATCGAATGTCAGGGTAGCAAGATGATTTTGAACCGAGAGTGTGAGATGAGGATTTTTCGTGTTTGGTAGTTGATTAGGGTGTAGGTTTCGTTCAAGATTCGTGAGAGTTTGAGAAGGATTCAGAGGGAGTTTGAGAGAGAGCTTGAGAGGAACAGCGCATTAGGGTTAGGGAGAAAACAGTGAACGAATTTTTGGGGTGAGGGATAGTTTTGTTAGTTGTTTGATTGGGTTAGGGTTTGAGTTTGGGCTGGGCCCAAACAATATGAGTTGCTATCGCTACCCCCTCCTTACTCGTTGCCCCCCCCCCCTGGGCTGTGAAACTGAATGAATTACCTGGGCCTTTGCAACAAGTGCTGATCGCACCCCCCTCTTGGCCCAATGCTGAGAAGCAACTAAGGCATTTTGCTGAGTGCACCCCCCTTGTTTTATTGTTTTTTTAATTTCTTTTGTTTCATTCATGTTAGAAAATAATTCCTAAAAAATAGTAGGATTATTAAATTAATTCCCTTCTCTTTTCTATAGGTTCATAGTTCAATTTAGGATTTTATGGTGCAAAAATATTAATTTGATCATGCATTTTCATTTTTATTACATTTTTTTGCATTTTAATTGGTCTTGAATATTGATTTGTGATGTGTCTGCCTTGCTGATTTTATTTCTCTCACTTGGTACTGAATTTTTCTTTTCTTTTTTAGTATGTTGTACTAGACTAATGCATGCTCCCCATAGGATTTTCGTGGATTTTTTAGGAATTGATTGATGTTGTTTTAGGGTTAGAGAGTAGAGACCTCATGACTTGCTGGTTAACCCTTGACCATTCACATGTTAGGGATTGTTTAGTAGCCTTAGAAGTTGACTTAGGATTTGAGATTTGATCTTGGGATCATAGAGCCATGTAGGTTTCCCCTATATTTTTGGTGGATTTTTAGAATTTGTTTTGCTATTTTTGCTTGAGCTTGAGAATAGGAGAAGTCTTGAGGGCTTCTGATTTTGAAGTTCAGCTGTGGTTGAATTTTAGAGATAGTTTCTTTTGATTTGAGGGCCTGTGGTTTCTTCTTGAAGATGGAGGCTGGATGAAGACTTGATGGAGCTTGCAAGGATGCATGGATTGAAGACCTAGTCTAGGAGCTTGCCCTCTTTCTGTGAGGTTTGAGATCCTGAAGTTTGAGGGAAATTCATGGTACTTTCCTGAGGAAGGCACTATGGAAGTCTTTCATTCTTTCTTCTTCTCGCCTCTTTCTTAAGTATCCAATGATGTTGGAGCCTTCATGTGAGTTTAGTTTCTCCTGAGGAGGAATGTAAACCGTTCATAGTTGTTGAGCCACATGGGATATGATTCCTAAGTGGAAGCCCCCTAGTATTTTCCAGAGGAAGGCACTATGGGTCTGTTCACTTAGTTCCGGTAGTTCATCTAGGCTTTCTTAAGTATCCAATGATGTCGGAGCCTTCATGTGAGTTTAGTTTCTCCTGAGGAGGAATGTAAACCGTTCACAGTTGTTGAGCCACATGGGATATGATTCCTAAGTAGAAGCCTCCTAGTACTTTCCTGAGGAAGGCACTATGGGTCTGTTCACTTAGCTCCCTTTCTTTGGTAAGCTTGTCTTGAAGCTTGAAGAATGGGATTGATTTCTCCCCTTAGGGTAGATTAGGGTTTTGCTTAGGGTAGATTAGGGTTTTGTTTTAGGGTTGTTTAGGGTCCTGCTCAGGGTTAGTTTCTTGCTTTTAGGATAGGAATCTGCCAGGCTGGTTAGCCTTCTTTTTGTGTTGATTGACTTGTGTGGTGCTATGCTGCATTAGACTTAGGGGTCCATATAGATATTTCTGAGATAGGTGCATCTTAGAAATAAGCCTGCTTGTTTGCTTAGAAGTTGAGGTGGTCCTCCTTCTGCTTGGTTGTTGCATTCATGCATATTTCCAGTATTTCTTTACTTTGCAGTGTTTCCTGTTTGCTGTTTAATTCTATTGCCATGATCCCTTAGGAGCTCTAACTTCTCTGTTGTGGAGGCGTTATGATAGACATTAGGTTGGTTAACCAGGCATGATAACATTAGGTTGATTCCCCTTTTCAACCATAGTTTTAGGGTGTCTCTTTCCTTTCTCAAAACAACAGAAAAACACTTAATAAGGGATAAAACAAAAGTGAATTCATTTCTTCCGTCAAAAGATTTGAACAAACATCAAAACCTTTTGTCCTCCTGGACTGTGAAAACCCTTGGTTAAGGTGCATTTTCCCGTAAAAAACACTTGAACAGCTTGTGTCGTGCGTAGCCCGAACTACGTTTGCTCTGATCTTCCATGTCGTGTGGAAGTACGTAGGCACAGGACGCGATGTCCTGGCGAGAAACCTTCCCCCCCATCTAGACGTAGGTAGTCGAACTACGTTGACTCTGACTTTCCCATTGCACGAGGGAGTACGTAGGCCCAGAACAACGTATGTTCTGTCGAGTCCTGTCCTTTTCTTTTCTTTTCAGACTGACCACTAGCGTAGATAGATAAACACACCCTTTTCCTTATAAACACCAAGCATGGATCTCGTCGAGTACGACGGACGTGAGGGGTGCTAATACCTTCCCCTTGCGTAACCGACTCCCGAACCCAGGTTTTGGTTGCGATGACCATACCTTTCCCGTTTTTTGCGAGGTTTACTTCGAGCGTTTCCTTTCCCTCCGTTGGGATAAATAACGCACGGTGGCGACTCTTCTGTCAGCCGGCGCCGATTTTCGCAGTAGCGACAGTATGCTAAGTTATCTAAGTTTTTTTGCTAGGGTTATTGGACCGAGGGTAGGGTAAAGCTCTAGGTAAAGACCTAAGGATAGTTTCTAAGTTTGCTCGCAAAGATATTGCATCTTATGCCTACGTATCCTAACTAGGATAGAATTAGAGCAACCGTAGTTCTCCTCACTAGGTTTAAAGAGTACATGACTATGGCAAAGACTCCAAGGGGAACAAACATTACAATGTTTGTATAGAGTTTTATAAAACTCTCTAGATCTAAGTTAAACACTCAAAGGGATTGACTTTGATAAAAGCCAAGAGGGGAGTAAGTAATCATGACAATGATCCTTACATAGAGTTAACAAACTCTATCTTAAAGTTATAATTGAAATATACTCCTAACAAGGGGTAGGTCTTCTAGACTTAAAGCAAAGTCTGATGGACATAGGTTTTAACTTAACTAAGTTAAAGGACCTAAAGATTTAACCAAGTCAAAGGAATGGTTAAAGTGTTATTTATGACTGTGAAGTCAACAGAAAGACTTTCCTTTGGAATAAGGGAAAAGGGAAACTGGATGAGAACTATCAAGTTCCATCACTTAGGAAAATAAAATTAAAAAAGTTAAAGCACACAAACATTCATTCAAACATGATGAGGATATAATAGTCATGGTAACAACCAATAAATATTAGGGCAAGCATGTGACAACATGAATCAAACATAACAAGGTTACAACCCAGTATATATCAATGAAAGGATCAAACCAAATGGTTACAACCAAAGGTAAACATATATGTAACAACATCTAAAAGAATGATAACAAAGATTATTACAAGACCAAACATTTCAAGCATATACATAAGTCAAGACATTACTTAAACAAAGTTCAAAGATCATGAGGGCAACAACCAATAAGAACAAGTATGAAGCATGTGTAACAACAACAAGTTCATCAATGGTAGGAAAACAATACTCATCCATACAAGTTACAACTTTGCATATGAATCAAACAAAGATAAATGTAAAAACAATCAATCATTCTCTAGGTAGATCGGTAACAATCAATCATGGATAAGCAAGAAGAGTGACAATAGTTCAAGCATGGATTCAAACTTCACAAGGGGAAAGATGGGCAAGATTCATGGTAACAACAAAAGTATGAATGAAACCTAAACATGTTATGGTTCTAGAAAGAAACATAAACAACAAGATGGGGTATGAGGGGCAATTTCATAAGGTCACAACATCAAGAACATGCACAAAGATTCACAGAGAAGTTCCAATACACACATTTACATTCATGCATTTACAAAAACAAGAATCAAACCCTAAGCATGTTATGGTTCTAACAAGACATATAAACAAGTTATATGAGGTTGGGGGAATATGATCAAGAGGTTACAACATCAAGAAGCAGGTTAGAAATCAATAAAAGTTTCAAGGCATGGTTTTCATGTTCAAGCATTTACAAAGGCAAGAATGAGCATCGTAAGGCAAGGAACCAAATGTTTTCAAACATAAAAAAATGTTACACATCCAAAGTTGATTCACACATGATTAAAAATACAAAGAAAATCAAGTACCAAGCCAAAGAAACTCATGAAAACAAGTGAAAAACCCTAAAAAAGGTCATGTCATTCAAGTGAGGCAAAGTGTTTCAAAAATAACAATTCGAATACATCATTAAAAATGGCAAGTTATGTGCAAGAACATGTAGTCAGTCAAACATACATGGTTTAAGCAGCAAGTGATAAAACACAACATATTGAACATATAGATAATTTTTACAAACATCACACCCTAAAGGAGGGGATCAATCAACAGATTGTACATGAAATGGTCAAAATGGCAAGTTTGAGCATGAACATGGTGATAAACATGAATACAAGTTTTTAGCGACAACCAAGTGTTCAAACATGACACATAAGGCATATAAATGATGTTCATAACCAACACACACCTATTCATAAATAGAATCTATGATTTGTATATGAACAATCAACATGACACAAATTTGGTGACAAGTTAAGGTTCAAACGTGACCTATAATGCATATCAAACATGTTTAGCATCAATGTACATCAAGATCTATCGTGGTTTTAAAAGTATCTTGTTTGAGAAATTACCTCTTGTAGAATTTTCAAGAGAATGCAAGAAACAAGAAGTCTAGTTGAGATGTGATAATGCAAGCAACTTCAAAATGCTTCAGGTGAGATGTTCAAGTGGTCCAAAACTCCTTATAAGCAACTATCTTAACGGACTAGTACTTTATGCAAGAATGAACCAAAAACTCCAAAGTGGAATGTGGGGGAAATGATGTTACAGAAGTGTGGTGATGACTTGGATATCTCAAACAAGTTATATGGAAGGTGTTTGAGGTGTTGGAAAGGTTGGAAAAGTGTTGGACAGAGTTGTGGCTCTCAAAGTGCAGAAAGTCAAACTTTTATGGTTTTGACAGTTGACTTTTTGAGTGAGAGATTTTCTAGTGGAAGTGAGTGTTTTATAAGCTTAAATATATCATTTGTGATTTGTGTGAAGTGTTGGTAGAGGTGTTTAATGATTGGAATTAGTTTTTGAAGGGTTTGTGCCAAGGCAGATTTTGTACCTTAAGGTGACCAAGTTTTGAACTTGCAAGAAGGTTGGGATCTGAAGAATGGAAGAGATTTGGCTTGGTTTCTAGATCAATCTGGTGTATTTTGGAAGTGATGAGGAGACTATATTTATAGGCAAGCTTGTAAATCAAGTGGTATGGGCAGATTGGTTCATCTTGCCAACTTTGCCCTTTTTGGAGGCAAAATGTGCAAGATCAACTTGAAATCTTTCTTCTGAGTTTTAGCCACCTCTCTATTAGATTAATCATCACCTACAGCCTGCAAATAATGGTCTTGAAGTGATAGGGAGGGAGAGGCTGATGTGGTTGCTGAGTTGTAACAGAACTTGCAAAAAGTTTCTAATTTCATGCCACTTGCATCCACTTGCATGATTAAACAATTCCATTTAATCAAATTCTGATTTTTGCTCGTGGCTATGCATTCAAATCTCCTCAATTAGGTCCATAAACATAAAATAATGAGTTAAGCAAGGGATTAGGAGAAGTTTGGAAGGTTTATGCAATAAAATGCCAATGCTGAGCTTGGTTTTGTGACATGGAAAATGCCCAACTTGCCTTCTTTGATTTTCCCTAACCACAAAGGTTGAGAAAATTCTCTTGTACTTTTTAAGAATCCCCAAACATGATCTTCAACTTTCATGGTTTATTCTAGTTCAAAATCTAAAGGGAACTATGACAAAAATCCTCTTGAAGATTGTTGCAAAATTTGACTTACAAGCCAAGAAACATGAAAATTTTCCAAGTGTTGAAATTCTTCACAACTTGATGAGCTCACAACACAAAATCTACGCATTTTTGGATGTCAATCCCATCAGACATTGTTTTAGGGCTCCTCAAGATCTTACCAACAAGCTTTGAACCACTCCATTTGGATATGTGGTTAGGATGTTATGATCATTCCAAGTTGGCTTCAAATTAGGGTTTTTCCATAATCCCTAGTTTCTTGATTTTCAAGTTATCCATGAATCCTTGATTAAATTCTCACCAAACTTACTTGTTAGGTGTAATACCCCAAATTTTACCCTTACATTTAATCAGGCATTTCG
Organism: Lathyrus sativus; assembly: GCA_963859935.3. Classification (NCBI taxonomy): domain Eukaryota; kingdom Viridiplantae; phylum Streptophyta; class Magnoliopsida; order Fabales; family Fabaceae; genus Lathyrus; species Lathyrus sativus. The sequence continues at coordinate 482,323,071 of OZ012738.1, forward strand.
CATATCATCTCATATGTACATTTGCTAACCACTAACAAGTTATGAAGGTGTTTGTTTTGCAGATTGGGTCCCAGGGGTATTTTGGTCATTTTACACAAATTCTACCAATTCCTTGAAGACGGGCTGTTATTAAAATTCTGAGGCATTTGATACGTTATGGTTTTGAGGCATTTATCTATCACCAGTTCTGATCATATTGAGATTTTGGCATTTGGTCAGTGGAATTTAATTACGAGTAGTGTTACTGTTGATGCTGAAAATGTTGTGATTACGGTGCCTATAGGTGTTTGGTTATGAAATGGTTGGTTAACATTTTAATCGGATGATGAGATTAGGATTACAAATGAGACGAGTGCACCAATAAGAATACCACTTGGGGATATTTATGTTTTATGCCTATGTTAATGAATTTAAATACTTGTGGATTTATTCACAATTGTTTATATTTTTTAACTAAGAATAAAATATAAATAAATTCAAATTTTTAGAATTTTATTTCATAAATAATGTCATCATACAAGAATGTGGATGTTGCTTCATATTTTATAAAGTGCTGTTACAAGGAAGTACATTAAAAGTTCTCAATCTTAAGGGATTACATTAAAGCATCTATCCTAAATCCTAAGAGCATCTAAAGGTCTTCATGTTGTATTTGAACTTCTCCATGAATCCTCAACTAATCTGCACATCAAAAGAAAACAAACAGTACAGAAAAATGTTAGAAGTTTTTTTCGACACTCTCAGAACAATGTCATCATCGAGTGCCGGGAGTGGCACAACCGAAGCTGCGTCCGACCCCCGTTACCGATCCGCGCCGTGGGCGTCAGATCAGGTAATACCTGTTCTTATCGATACGGGACATCCGAGAGATAGAAAAAAATAAATGAAGTGGGACTGATTCGTTTTGCCGCGATTGGATTTCCAAACTGATACGAGAATAAGGCAACATAGGCAAGTTTTGACTCAGACCCGGATGCCGGCAGGTCTGAGTCACTTTGGTTTCAAAACTCCCCACACCTGAAAATCCACAAACACATCAATATCAGTTTCAACATTCAAAACTCAAAATGATTCATAAGTTGCCATAGGCATCAAACTGCAGCAATCCTGAACAGGACAAGAGAATTGAAATACAAGCCAAAACCGCATCAAATTGCAAACAGAACACCATATGCCAACTAAACAATGCATCAGAAGGCAGACTTATGCGCAAGAAGCCATAAGAAAATATCTCATAGGTCTGTCATAACAAGATCCAAAGAAAAGGTAGCAGCAGATAATACAAAGAAAGCCAGAAGAATAAAGCTGTAACAAGCTGCAAAGCTGTACCAAAAGGCTGTCAATTAAGGGGCAAGCCTCACGGATGGCAAGTCACAAGGATGGGCACCAAGTTGCAGCACAAGGCATAGCGCAGAATGGGGCTCAGTCATAAACATCATTGCCCCAACAAACAAGTCACCGAAACAAGTTATCAAGCCATACTCAGTTCATAAAACAAACAAATGGCTCGGTTAACCAAACACCATAATCCAAATCATCATCGCCCAAACTCACTATCGCGTAAGTGTATCGAGGCAACATTAAGCATTCATAGTTGGACACAATTGCCCAGAGTATCAGCTCTGAAACACAAGAATCAAAAGTTAAAACAACTCAAAGGGAATAAGTGATAAACCACACGCGAAGATCATCAGAAGCAACCGCGACTTTGTCGAAGAAACATCCCTCGAAGGCTCAGAACGGTATCATCATTGCCGTATACCTTTCCCGGCAATTCTGATTCGACCGAAGTCGTAGCATCAACCCTCTCTGAGAGAAGAAGAGGAAAAGCTAACTGCACCAGAAAATCAAAAACAAATCGAAAACGCATCAGCACAGTCCAGATTGAATTCAAACAGGACAAACAAATTAATCCAGATATCGAACAGATCAAGTAAATTCAAAGGCAACCCAATCCACATCAGAAAATGACCAAACACAATCGAATCTGGAAAGGGAAGTTTCGAGTCAGATCCAAATGCATCAGGAAACATCTCCATTGGAACCAATCTGAACCAATATGAACCAATCTGAATCAATCAAACAAATTAATCAAACAAATCAATCAAACAAGTCAGTCAAAAACGAATCGGTTCGAAATCAAATGAATCAGTATAGATCAGTCAAACAAATTAATGTCAGATGAAACCATGATCGCGTCAAAATCCCAATCAGGTTTTAAAAGAGGCAGCACAATCCAATCAAATCCATGAAGAAAATCCAAAAGATGTCAGAAAAGACCAGTTCGAGATCAAAGGGGCATCGAAATAAAGTCCACATCTGCAAAGTCCAAAAGAGAAATAAATCAAATCCAAAAGAGATCAAAAACTGTGTGAAATCCGAAAATGGAAGGGTTCCCAATCAAGCGAATGGCAATCGAATCATATCAGAAGAAAAATGCAAAATCAAATCAAATCGGATCATAACGCAAGTTTAAGGCCCAGAAAGAGAGATAAAAGAAATTATAAATAGGGGAATACAACCTGATGCGAAGGAGAGTTGAAACCCTAGAACGAACCGCGAGAGAGAGAACGAAGAATACCCAGATCGCGTACAAACCCTAGCGAAGGAAGGAGATCGTGAAACCCCAACGGCCAAGACTCAGAGACGAAGTCTCATCATCGTCGCCGTCCATCACCTTATGAACAAAGTCGCGATCGAAACACCAGAGGAAGGGATCACCTTCGCCGTTTGAACGGCGGGCAAATCGATTCCAAGCCTCAGAGGAAAACCTCATCACCGGCCGTTTCACCATAAAAGTGAGCCACGACTGCTTGTCATTTTTATTTTGCATGTGTTTTTCAGGATTGCGAAGGAGAACGGAGTAGAGGGTCCATGGCGATCGTGAGATAGACGAGGGAAGATGAAGAAGTAAAACGGCGCCTCAAGAGCATTAGGGTTCTGAACCCTAATGGCTCTCCAAAATTGTAATCCAATCGGGTTGGGTCCGGGGTGGTGACCGGCCCAACCATTTTATGTTTTGTGTTTTATTTTGGTTTTTTTAAAAATTATGTTTATTAATTGTTTTAAAGTGTTTTAATGAATAAATAAAACTTTTTTTTTTATAATAAAAAACCCTTTTTTAAAAAATAATAAATTAATTTTTTTTAATATAAAATTAAAGCTCTTGTAAATATAAAAATGAAAAACTTTTTTTTAAAAAATAATGAAAAAATAAAATTTTTTCAAAAAAATTCTTTTGTAAGTTAAATCATTAAATATCAAATAAAACAATCTCGAGTTTGTGTCTCATTTTCTGCATTGCCTCGTAGTTCGTCTGATAACTGGTTGACCATGCTTACTAACGGGTGTTCATTTTTTTGCAGTTCACATTTAGTGTTTTGAGTTTTCATTTAAGTTTCATTCATATTTGTATCTGTATCTCAATTGTAATCTCGCGAACCTAATAATCACGTTTACTTTTCGCATTTAATTTCTGCTGATGAATGATTTAAATTTCTGCTGATGTATCGCAATATTTCTGTCACCTTACGCATCCGAAGGAATTAGGTCTAGCATTCGACCGCCGTGTCAATAAGTCCTCAATTTCAAATCCTCAAAACTACAAACTACAAACCCTAATTTTCACAAATGCCTTGCCGCAGGCAAAATTACAATTTTACCCCTAGCATTAGGTCAAAGAGCCGCCGCGCTCATTTTAGGGTTTCCCGCCGTGGAATCCCTAATTTAACCCTAATTACAACTTAACATTTCAACGTAGAGATTTGGAGTTTCTACACTCCACGTAAGCGTGTCCTTAAGATGCGTTTATTCCCCTTGAGACCTTGACCACAGTCAAGAAGTCTCTAACCTCCCTTTTGAGGGGAACTACGATTACTCTGATTCCACTCCCGTAAGGATACGTAGGCACAAGATGCGATGTCTTGCCGAGTAAACTTAGAATTAACCCCTTAGGTCTCTTTTCTCACTTTTAACCCTTTGTACATATACCTTAAGCAAATAAATAAAGCAAATAGTAAACATCTGAACAAAAGGTTCCTGTAGAGTACTACAGAAGTTTAGGGTGCTAATACCTTCCCTAAATTTAACCAACCCCCGAACCCTAGATCTTTCCCCGCATTGTGTTTACGATGCAAAATAGGTTTTCCCTCTTTTGACCTTTTCCTTCGGATAAATCAAAGAGCGGTTGTGAATTGAATTGCGATTCAAACTCATTAATAGTTTGCGATCCTATTTCCACCGCAACAGAAAATGGCGACTTCACTGGGGAATTGCTAAACTTTTGAGGGTTATCCCTAACTTGTTCATATTTATTACTATCTGTGTTATTATTCATTTGCATGTATATATTTGTGCTTTGATTGTGGGACTGTTCCTTGTGCTGTGAGATAAGTCCTACGCCCGGACTAGTGACATTATTATAGGATGGGGATATATTCGAGGAGGCTTATAGGGAGTGAATCCCGACCAAGCTGATTCGAGAATCACCGCTCAGTTGAGACCTTTTCGAAAATGGTTCGGTTGAACGAGTAATCGTGAAAACTTTTTCCATGGTCGATTGGAGTCTGTGATATTGGGGACCGTAGTACCTTAACACCACCTTGGCCTTATTTAGGACGTAGTGCGGGAGCTATGTGGGAGTAATCCTACAACGGCTGCTACGCAATACTACACTCAAAAGAGGTTCTCTTGAGAATATTATTCACCCCCGAGTCAGTCGGAAGGTTGATAATATCCGAAAGATGGGCTGATGACTTTGGGCACTTTGTAGAACCTTGTTCGGCAGGTACAACTAACCTATAGTACACTCCTTTTGGGATGGGTAGACCTTGACTCCGCTCACGTTCCTTTAACCTAGGACTTTGTGTGTTTTCATGCATTGCATCCATAAAGCATCTCATTGCATTGTATTTCATGGAGTTCAAATATCATTTATGGATATCGCGGGATACCATAAATAAAAAATAAAAAATAAAATGAAAAAACAAGAAAAAGATTTCCTTGGTACCCCACGACATTCGTAAATGTTTGAATTCCATGAAATCTTCATTTGCATTCACATTTTAGCATCATACTTTTGCCTTGCATGTGTCTCCCGATTTCTCATACGCGGTTTTCTCGCCTTCCAGTTTCGTCACCCTGAGTTCTCGGCACCAGTACAACACCAGAGCTCAAACTCGGAAGAGAATGGAGGATCAGGCAAAAGAGATTGATCGCCTTAGTAATGAACTTGAAGACCTTCGAGGGGGTATGGGGCGTATGATGGAATTGTTACATGTCATGAATGCTAAGATGGATACCCAACCCACTGTTGTTTCTGAGATTACCGGCGTTACTGTGGACCCTCCACCAAGTGTGACCGTAGCAAGGGACCCACCTTATGGTCTCGCTCCCGGTTTTGTGCCTCCTCAAGCCACTGTTCCAATTAATCAACCTGTTCAGCAAGCCGTGCCTTTATTTTCTGAAGTTTCTAGGGGGGCTCCTATCTTTGCACCACCGGTTGTACACACTCGTGCGCAACCGTACTTCAATGAGACAGTTTTTGATAATCTTGATGAGAATGCTGAGGGTTATGAGAAACATGATAAGCTTCGTGAGGAAGTAAACACCATCGTCCAGAGATTGAAGAAAGTAGAGGGCGATCAAATTTTTGGGACTGCTGCAAGGGATGTCTGTTTGGTCTCAGGTTTGGTTATTCCCCCAAAGTTCAAAACTCCGAACTTCGATCGTTATGAAGGTGCCACCTGTCCTAAGAGTCATCTGATCATGTATTATCGCAAAATGGCTGCCCATGTTGAGAATGATAAACTGATGATCCATTGCTTCCAAGATAGTTTGAAGGGTGCTTCCTCCAAGTGGTATTTAACTTTAGACCAGTCTCGCATTAAGAACTTTCAAGATTTATCTGACGCTTTCATCAAACACTACAAGTACAATATGGATCTGGCTCCTGATAGAAGACAGTTGCTGAGTATGTCACAAAAAAATTCTGAGTCATTCAAAGAGTATGCCCAAAGGTGGAGAGAGACTGCTTCGCAGGTAGAACCTCCTTTGACCGAGAAAGAGTTAGCTGATTGGTTTGTCGACACGGTCCGTCCAGAATTTTACGAGAGAATGGTGGGTAGTGTGACTTCAAATTTCTCCGACATCGTTGCTGTGGGTGTCAAGATTGAATTGGGTATGAAAAGTGGTAAAATGACAAATAATCATGGTGCTTCTAAGGATCAACCGAAGAAACCTCCGTATAACTCCCAGAAAAGGAAGGAGGGTGAGACTAATGCTATATCCTCTAGTAGACCAAGAGAACGCTTTTATCGACACCCGCAAGGTTATGCTCAACCTCAAGGGTACCCAGTCCAATATGCTCAACAACCCTATGTGGCAGCTATTACACCTTCTTTCAATCAACAGGTTCCTATGTATCAACCTATGCAACAACCTCCTGTTTATCCGCCTCCTGTCAACTATCTACAGGCACCCAACGCTCCTGCTCCTCAACAGCCCAAGAGTCCGGCTCCTCGACAGAATGTTCCGAATAGAAGAACGTATAAGCCTTGTCCGCCGATTCCGATGACTTTTACCGAGTTGTATCCTTCTTTGGTCAAGCAGGGTCTAATCACCACTCGGGCTTTGGGTCCGCCTCCTAATCCTCTACCCGCCAATTACAACGCCGCCGCTCATTGTTTATTTCATGAGGGTGCGCCTGGTCATGATCTGGAGAATTGTTATGCTCTCAAAAATATTGTCAGGGATTTATTGGAAAAGAAGATTTTGTCATTTGAAGATCCTCAACCGAATGTTAAGAAGAACCCTTTTCCTAACCATGAGAGTGTCAATGCCATTAGTGCTGATTCGGGAGAAGGTTACGCCCTTGACGTTGAACAGATTAAGACTCCTCTCAAGATGTTCCATTCAAAACTGTTTGAAGCTGGTTTGGTAGATACTTCCCATGTTGCGTGCGTAAGTTGTGAAGCCAATATTAAGGGTTGCATGTTGGTTCAGAATGATGTTCAGAGGTTAATTAATGAGGGTGTTTTACAAGTGACAAGCCAATATAAGAAAGATGAGGTCGCTGTGGTTGAGCCTGTCTTCCATCAGCCTGAATCAAAGGGTAAGGTACCAGTGTTTAATCTATCAGGGGCAGGGTCCGCCAATCTCGTGTTCGATATACCGAAGTCGTCTATCCCTGAGGTGAATCAGCATAGGTCAATAATTATTCGAAGACCAGGTCCGTTTCCTTTCAGTGATCCTAAAGCTGTGCCTTGGAAATATGACGTGACGATGATTGACAAGGAGTCTGGGAAGGTTATTCCAAATGAAGAGGTTAAGGGCACGGTGACCAATATCGCAGAGGTAAGCAGGATGACTCGCAGTGGCCGTGTGTATACTCCCCATTCCAATGAGGTCCCACCCAAGGAAATAACTAGTATCCCAATGCCTGCCAAAGACAAAGGGAAGGGAGCTGTTACGAATGATGAAGATGCTGAGTTTTTGAGGATCATCAAGAAAAGTGACTATAAAGTTATTGACCAACTTCATCAAACTCCTTCCAAGATTTCGATTTTATCTCTGTTGATGAGTTCACCCGCTCATAGGATGGCCTTGCAGAAGGTTTTGACTCAAGCACATGTGGATCAAGATATTAGCACCAGTCGGTTTGATAGTGTGATTGCCAATTTAACCGCCTGTAACACCCTCAGTTTCAGCAATGAAGAGTTACCGAAGGAGGGTCCGAACCATAATCGTGCTTTACATATATCGGTAAAATGTCAGGAGGACAATTTAGCGAGAGTGCTAGTGGACACCGGGTCTTCTCTGAATGTTCTACCCAAGAGGGTTCTTGATAAGTTGGCTTGTAAAGAGACTATGTTGAAACCTACTCCTTTGGTTGTCAAGGCTTTCGATGGCTCTCGTCGATCGGTAATGGGGGAGGTTGAGCTTCCTATCCTGATCGGTCCACAAGTTTTTAATATCACGTTTCAAGTCATGGACATTAATCCCAATTACAGTTGTTTACTTGGAAGGCCGTGGATTCATGCCGCTGGGGTAGTGACCTCAACGTTACATCAGAAGATGAAATTCGTGATCGATGGAAAGTTGGTTATTATACACGTTGAGGAGGATCTGATGGTCAGTAACCTGTCTTCTTTCCGTTACATCGAGGCTGATGAGAATGCTTTAGAAATCTCCTTTCAAGCACTTGAGATCGCCAATGCCGTTCTGCTAGAAGTCGAAGAGACAGTGGGTCGGGGCAATCCATCTTTTGCATCTCTGAAGAGTACCAAATCAACAATTGACAGGGGCATTCCTGAAGGTTGGGGAGAGGTAATTGATGTCAAGACCAAGATCGATCGCTCTGGGTTGGGTTACAAACCAACTCAGAATGGAGCTACCACAACTGTCGAAGGGCGTCCGAAGGTTATCCAAGAGGTATTTGTCAGCAGAGGTTTCCAAGTCAACGCCATCAGCGACTGTGAGGAACATGAAGAGCTGAGCAACCTGGTGTTTAAGGGTGATGCAGTTCTGAACAACTGGGAGGCCGTAGAGATCCCTGTTATTTTTCCCTTGTCAAAGTAATTGTTTTTTAAAAAAAAAAGTTTCATTTACATTTTCAAATAAAAATCCGTAGCTCTGCCCAAGGCTATAGGGTCTTTTATTGGGCCACCTTTCATTCCTAAAAAGATATTAATAAAAACATTTTGTTCAATTCCACCTTGTTTCATTTACGTTCTTCGTTTTCACCTTTAAAAAATGAAATTGGCAACCTTTTTCAAAAAATAATAATAAAAAACAGCATTTCATTCTTACATATCTTCGAGCATTTTAATTAAGTAAGCCTTCCATCATGCAGAGATATCGTAAACCTTGTTGGATCCAATGACTTTACTGACACTCCTGACTGGGATGCACCCATCAATCAGGCTGAGGACGAGGGTGAAGAAGATTTTGAAGTACCCGCTGAACTGACAAGATTGATTGAGTACGAGTACACAGAGCTTCAACCGCATAAAGAGCAGGTGGACCTAATTAATCTCGGTACAGATGAGAGCAAGAAAGAGGTCAAGATTGGTGCAATGCTTGGGACAGAGATTAGGCCGAGGTTGATTGAGTTGTTAAAAGAGTATATTGATGTGTTTGCGTGGTCGTATCAAGATATGCCGGGCCTAGACACGGACATTGTTGTCCACAAGTTGCCGCTTAAGCCAGATTGTCCGCCTATCAAACAGAAACTTCGAAGAACGAGACCCGACATGGCTTTGAAGATTCGAGATGAGGTTAAAAAGCAGTTGGATGCAGGTTTCTTGGCGGTCGCCAAGTATCCCGATTGGGTTGCTAATATTGTGCCGGTGCCTAAGAAGGACGGTAAAGTTAGGATGTGTGTAGACTACAGGGATCTGAACAAAGCAAGTCCAAAAGACGACTTCCCTCTGCCACATATCGACACGCTGGTAGACAATACAGCCAGTTTTGCGTTTTTCTCATTTATGGATGGTTTCTCTGGCTATAATCAGATCAAGATGGATCCAGATGATCGAGAGAAGACTACTTTCATTACTCCTTGGGGAACCTTTTGCTACAAAGTCATGCCCTTCGGTTTGAAGAATGCAGGGGCGACTTACCAACGCGCTATGACCACTCTTTTTCATGATATGATGCACAAAGAGATTGAGGTATATGTGGACGATATGATAGCCAAATCTCAAAGTGAAAAGGAGCATCTAGACCATTTGGTGAAATTGTTTGAACGACTCAGGAAATATCAGTTAAAATTGAACCCTGCTAAATGTACCTTCGGTGTCAGATCTGGAAAATTGCTTGGTTTCATTGTTAGCCAGCGAGGGATTGAGGTGGATCCTGACAAAGTCCGAGCCATTCAAGATATGCCGGCTCCGCGAACCGAGACGCAAGTTAGAGGTTTTCTGGGACGGTTGAATTATATTTCCAGGTTTATCTTCAATATGACCGCTACTTGTGAGCCGATATTCAAGTTGCTTTGCAAGGGGCAGACAGTTGAGTGGAACCCTGATTGTCAGAAAGCGTTTGAGAAGATTAAGGGTTATTTGCAAGATCCCCCTATTCTGATCCCGCCCGTACCTGGAAGACCGTTGTTTATGTACCTTACTGTTCTCGAGAAGTCTATGGGTTGTGTGCTTGGACAACATGATGAGACTGGAAAAAAGGAACATGCGATTTATTACCTGAGCAAGAAGTTCACCGATTGTGAAAACAGGTACTCACCATTGGAGAAAACTTGTTGTGCATTGGCATGGGCCGCTAAGCGCCTTCGGCAATATATGGTCTGTCATACCACGTTACTGATTTCTAAAATGGACCCGATCAAGTATATTTTTGAAAAACCCGCTCAAACCGGGAGGCTAGCCCGTTGGCACATGCTGTTATCCGAATATGACATCCAGTATGTACCCCAGAAGGCGATTAAGGGTAGTATCTTATCTGATTATCTTGCAGACCAGCCAGTTGAAGATTATGAACCTCTTAAGCTCGATTTTCCTGATGAGGATATTTTGTTGATTAAAAGAGATTGTGAAGAGCCAGACCCGAGCGAAGGTCCGGAACCTGGTCTTTGGTGGAGGATGATGTTTGATGGTTCCTCGAATGTCAATGGGCATGGTATAGGCGCCGTTTTGATGAACCCAAAGGGTGGATTCACTCCATTTACAGCAAGGTTGGACTTTGAGTGTACTAACAACGTCGCGGAGTATGAAGCATGTATTCTTGGCCTCGAAGCAGCGATTCACCTCCGAATCAAACTTCTTAAAGTAAGTGGTGACTCGGCCTTGGTTATTTACCAGGTACAAGGCAGATGGGAAACGAAGAATGAGAAGCTGGTCCCTTATAAGGACTATATTATTGAACTGATCAAGTATTTCGACGAGATAGAGTTCGAGCATGTTCCTAGATCAGAGAATCACGTAGCTGATGCTTTAGCCATGTTAGCATCCATGTGGAAAGTTAAGTTCGTTAATGAAGCACCTCTTATCCATATTGAGCGCAAGGTTGAGCCCGCTTATTGTCAGATGGTCGAAGAAGTTGAGGTGGATGAAAAGCCTTGGTTTCATGATATCAAGAACTATCTCGTCAAGCAGGAGTATCCCGATGGTGCTACTGGTCTGGACAAAAAGACATTGAGAAGACTGGCGTCCAAATTCTTTGTCAGTAATGGTGTGTTGTACAAGAGAAATCACGACATGGTCCTGCTCAGATGTGTTGATAAACGGGAAGCGGACATGTTACTACAGGAAATTCATGAGGGAACCTTCGGAACTCATGCCAATGGCTATGCTATGTCCAAGAAGATGTTAAGGGCTGGGTATTATTGGTTAACCATGGAAGCCGACTGCATCCAATACGCTAGAAAATGCCATAAGTGCCAAATTTATGCTGATAAAATGCATGTACCTCCGTCGCCGTTGAATGTTTTGTCTTCACCATGGCCGTTCTCTATGTGGGGCATTGACATGATTGGGGCAATCGAGCCGAAAGCTTCTAATGGACATCGTTTCATCCTTGTTGCCATTGATTATTTCACCAAGTGGGTAGAGGCTGCCTCCTACACCAACGTGACCAAGCAAGTGGTTGCCCGATTCATCAGGAAAGAGATCATCTGCCGTTATGGAGTCCCAAGCCGGAAAATAACTGACAATGGCACCAATCTGAATAATAAGACTATGAAAGAGTTGTGTGATAGTTTCAAGATCACTCACCACAATTCTTCTCCGTACCGTCCTAAGATGAATGGAGCCGTTGAAGCTGCGAATAAGAATATCAAGAAGATCCTGCAAAAGATGGTTGTGACTTACAAAGATTGGCATGAGATGTTACCGTTTGCTTTGCATGGATACAGAACCTCGGTGAGAACTTCGACAGGGGCGACACCTTTCTCACTGGTATATGGAATGGACGCCGTGCTCCCCATCGAAGTAGAGATACCTTCGTTAAGAGTGTTGATGGAGGCTGAACTTGAGGAAGCTGAGTGGGTTCAAGACAGACTGGATCAGTTGAATCTCATTGACGAGAAGCGTTTGACAGCCATGTGCCATGGGCAATTATATCAGAAACGGATGAAAAGAGCGTTTGATAAGAAGATTCGTATCCGCGAGTTCCGTCAAGGAGAGCTCGTACTCAAAAAGATCTTGCCAGTACACAAAGATATGCGCGGAAAGTGGATGCCCAATTATGAAGGCCCATTTGTTGTAAAGACTGTTTTCTCTGGAGGGTCTCTGATACTTACGACAATGGACGGGGAAGAACTAGCACATCCCGTGAATTCTGATGCAGTCCGAAAATATTATGCCTAAAAACCCGCTAAGTCGAAAACCTGCAAAAGGCGACTTAGGCAAAAGTAAGGGTTAAAAAAAAAGAAATAATAATAAAAAGCTCGCTAAGTTGAAAACCTGAAAGGGCGGCTTAGGCAAAAAAGAGCGTCCCGGTGGATTGAAAACCCGAGAGGGCGGTCCAGGCAAAAGTTAGGGACAAAGGCATTTCATTGCATCAGAGGACACTGATCATCTCGAACACACTTTCCGCATGAGAGCCATGTTTCAGTTCTTTCATCCTTGCCCAAAGCAGGATTCTGGATTAGTCTTAGTTATTAGTGTCAGTAGGTGCCATTGGATTCGATGTAACTTTTTCCCATGTTGCCAATTTCAAAACATAATCATCTGTGGAGCTATGCCTTCAGCGAGCTACCGCCCTTTAAATAAAAGAAACCATCTCGTTACTTACATTCTTTGGTGCATTGCTCTTTGTTTTCTATTGTTATGCAAAATGCGTTTATTTTTAAAATTTGAAAATGAAAGGTGCATTGTAGATTTTTCAAAACTGTTTTTCAAAAACAACAAATTTGAAATGTAATAAATTACTTTGACTAGTGGAAATTCCGAAAGGATCTCTTCATTCCCCGGAAATATCATTATTGCAGGAACACTTTCAAACCATTGCTCTAACACAGTCCCCAGAGAGACTATAAGCTGACAACCTTTTCTTGGGTAACTCGAAAGTGTCCCTCAGGTTTTCTTCTCCCCATGTGAAGACGTGATACTGTACACCCAAGCAGATTACCTTCTCCCCAGAGAAGTCAGAATTCTGAAACCAGATGTGGTCCTACCATTTCTTCCCATGATTGACGTATTGGTTGCAGAGAACGCAGGGTATTTCCGTCGAGATGTTTATTTCATCTCTCGTCCCGTCTCTAGTCTGTTTCGTCAGCATACGCAAGGGCATAAGCATCACATGCCTATTTCATTACATATTCATTACATATTCATTACATACTCATTACATACTCATTTCATAACATCTTGCATACATAAACATTAACATACATAGACATTAACATACATTCACATTAACATATGCATCAACATATGCGTTAGCATTCACAGGTTCATTATGTTTCACCATCATTGGTTGTTACCGCCGAGTAACTGGGTTCGTCCATTCTCTCCAAATAGATCGTCAGCCCTAAGCATAAAATACATATGTGTTTCCAGTTTCCCCACAGAGCTCGATCCTCGTGGATGACGGTTGCTTCAGCTATCTTTCCTCGCCAGGATAAGATATCTACCCTTCGAGTTCATTCCCTCGATGGAGTCTTGATTACCAGTTTTCTTTCTAGCTCGATCCTAGATTGAATCTCAGTCTTGTCGGTTGTCGAGCCCAATCGGACGTGCATTTATTTTGCACCATCTAAAGGTTTTCACCATACCATGACAGATACGCGACTATCTCGCTCGAGAAGTTTATCACTGTACCCGGACGTGCATTTATTTTGCACTATCTTTCAAGAAAATCAACTACAATCATTTACAGATACACGCCAGTTCACGCCTGGAAAATCTATCAGTACAACACTTTACAATCCTACATGTTACAACATCGGTATACAACATTTCTCACCTAAGAAGCCGATCCTATCTTCGTTATGACTTGCAGCAAATGGCCATCTCCATGGAGCAGTTGGGCTTCCATTTACCTGTCGTCTGGAAGTATGGGGGGTTTTTGAACCAAATCGTATTCAGGAGAGCACGATCTTGAAGTACGCGGAGGTTCTGAGCGGAATCATATTCAGGAGAGCACGATTTTGAGGTTATGAAGAAGTTCATTTATCCTTTAGTAAAAGAAGGAGCGGAATCATATTCAGGAGAGCACGATTCTGAGTTATGAGGAAGTTCAATTGGCCATTTTTCAGAAGAGCACGATTCTGAAGAATGAAGAAATTTCAAGAGCCGAATCATATTCAGGAGAGCACGATTCTGAGTTATGAGGAAGTTCAATTAGCCATTTTCATATTCAGGAGAGCATGATTCTGAAGTATGAAAAAATTCATTTACAACCAAATCATATTCAGGAGAGCACGATTCTGAGTTATGAGGAAGTTCAATTAGCCATTTTCATATTCAGGAGAGCACGATTCTGAAGTATGAAGAATTTCATTTACAAGAAAGAGCCGAATCATATTCAGGAGAGCACGATTCTGAAGTATGAGGAAGTTCAGTTAGCCTTTTCATATTCAGGAGAGCACGATTCTGAAGTATGAAGAATTTCATTTACAAGAAAGAGCCGAATCATATTCAGGAGAGCACGATTCTGAAGTATGAGGATGTTCAGTTAGCCCTTTTCATATTCAGGAGAGCACGATTCTGAAGTATGAAGAATTTCATTTACAAGAAACAACCGAATCATATTCAGGAGAGCACGATTCTGAGTTATGAGGAAGTTCAAATAGCCATGTTCATATTCAGGAGAGCACGATTCTGAAGTATGGAGAGTTTCATTTACACGAGAAAGCCGAATCATATTCAGGAGAGCACGATTCTGAGGTATGATGAAGTTCAGTTTACCCTTTTTATGTTCAGGAGAGCACGATCTTGAAGCATAGAGAAGTTTATTTATCCTTCAGTAAGAGAAAAAATCAGAATCGTATTCCAGGCATCGACCCTAAATGCGAGAAGATTTATTTATCAGATAAGCAGCAGCCTCTTTATTTGAGTGCTTATCCATTTTGGCATATAAGTCCCTCCCAACGATGAGTAACAATTCCCCCGTGAGAAGCTTATCAGGGCATTTCCCATCAAAGTCCATTTATTTTGGCATACAGCCGGTCTTTACCCGGTATATTTGATACAGGATTCCCGAAAAGTCCGTTTGATCCTGTCACGAGAGATAGTTTACAGAAGCTTGGATGTTATTCTTTGCTCAATGCTCCAGCATTCTGTAATCGATCTTGCAATCGTACGTGACCCAGTCTTATTTTTATTCCCCAGTGGAGGCCGTCTCACAAGCGTCACCTCCATTTGAGAATCTCGTTCCCAAGATGACAATTGGTCGTGTTCGCACCAGTTGACTATCATTTTAGGATTCCCCAGTGTTTGTACTGTGTCTCAGCATGACGTTTTCCCCATTGTGTTCTTCTCGTAGTGTCTGCCTCGTAGCGCTTGTCATCATTTTCATATTCATCATTCCAGCATACGTATCATATCATATTCATGTCATCTGCATTAAGCGGTCCTCGCTTTGTCCATAACATTGCATATCATCGCATATAAGGGCAAAATTTTCGGTTATCTATATTTAAATCGCTCCACCACGATTCCTCGAGTCTCTGTCACTCAAATCGTCCGGTGTAGCTATTTAAATAGGGGCAACTGTAATACCCCAAATTTTACCCTTACATTTAGTCAGGCATTTCGCATATCATCTCATATGTACATTTGCTAACCACTAACAAGTTATGAAGGTGTTTGTTTTGCAGATTGGGTCCCAGGGGTATTTTGGTCATTTTACACAAATTCTACCAATTCCTTGAAGACGGGCTGTTATTAAAATTCTGAGGCATTTGATACGTTATGGTTTTGAGGCATTTATCTATCACCAGTTCTGATCATATTGAGATTTTGGCATTTGGTCAGTGGAATTTAATTACGAGTAGTGTTACTGTTGATGCTGAAAATGTTGTGATTACGGTGCCTATAGGTGTTTGGTTATGAAATGGTTGGTTAACATTTTAATCGGATGATGAGATTAGGATTACAAATGAGACGAGTGCACCAATAAGAATACCACTTGGGGATATTTATGTTTTATGCCTATGTTAATGAATTTAAATACTTGTGGATTTATTCACAATTGTTTATATTTTTTAACTAAGAATAAAATATAAATAAATTCAAATTTTGAGAATTTTATTTCATAAATAATGTCATCATACAAGAATGTGGATGTTGCTTCATATTTTATAAAGTGCTGTTACAAGGAAGTACATTAAAAGTTCTCAATCTTAAGGGATTACATTAAAGCATCTATCCTAAATCCTAAGAGCATCTAAAGGTCTTCATGTTGTATTTGAACTTCTCCATGAATCCTCAACTAATCTGCACATCAAAAGAAAACAAACAGTACAGAAAAATGTTAGAAGTTTTTTTCGACACTCTCAGAACAATGTCATCATCGAGTGCCGGGAGTGGCACAACCGAAGCTGCGTCCGACCCCCGTTACCGATCCGCGCCGTGGGCGTCAGATCAGGTAATACCTGTTCTTATCGATACGGGACATCCGAGAGATAGAAAAAAATAAATGAAGTGGGACTGATTCGTTTTGCCGCGATTGGATTTCCAAACTGATACGAGAATAAGGCAACATAGGCAAGTTTTGACTCAGACCCGGATGCCGGCAGGTCTGAGTCACTTTGGTTTCAAAACTCCCCACACCTGAAAATCCACAAACACATCAATATCAGTTTCAGCATTCAAAACTCAAAATGATTCATAAGTTGCCATAGGCATCAAACTGCAGCAATCCTGAACAGGACAAGAGAATTGAAATACAAGCCAAAACCGCATCAAATTGCAAACAGAACACCATATGCCAACTAAACAATGCATCAGAAGGCAGACTTATGCGCAAGAAGCCATAAGAAAATATCTCATAGGTCTGTCATAACAAGATCCAAAGAAAAGGTAGCAGCAGATAATACAAAGAAAGCCAGAAGAATAAAGCTGTAACAAGCTGCAAAGCTGTACCAAAAGGCTGTCAATTAAGGGGCAAGCCTCACGGATGGCAAGTCACAAGGATGGGCACCAAGTTGCAGCACAAGGCATAGCGTAGAATGGGGCTCAGTCATAAACATCATTGCCCCAACAAACAAGTCACCGAAACAAGTTATCAAGCCATACTCAGTTCATAAAACAAACAAATGGCTCGGTTAACCAAACACCATAATCCAAATCATCATCGCCCAAACTCACTATCGCGTAAGTGTATCGAGGCAACATTAAGCATTCATAGTTGGACACAATTGCCCAGAGTATCAGCTCTGAAACACAAGAATCAAAAGTTAAAACAACTCAAAGGGAATAAGTGATAAACCACACGCGAAGATCATCAGAAGCAACCGCGACTTCGTCGAAGAAACATCCCTCGAAGGCTCAGAACGGTATCATCATTGCCGTATACCTTTCCCGGCAATTCTGATTCGACCGAAGTCGTAGCATCAACCCTCTCTGAGAGAAGAAGAGGAAAAGCTAACTGCACCAGAAAATCAAAAACAAATCGAAAACGCATCAGCACAGTCCAGATTGAATTCAAACAGGACAAACAAATTAATCCAGATATCGAACAGATCAAGTAAATTCAAAGGCAACCCAATCCACATCAGAAAATGACCAAACACAATCGAATCTGGAAAGGGAAGTTTCGAGTCAGATCCAAATGCATCAGGAAACATCTCCATTGGAACCAATCTGAACCAATATGAACCAATCTGAATCAATCAAACAAATTAATCAAACAAATCAATCAAACAAGTCAGTCAAAAACGAATCGGTTCGAAATCAAATGAATCAGTATAGATCAGTCAAACAAATTAATGTCAGATGAAACCATGATCGCGTCAAAATCCCAATCAGGTTTTAAAAGAGGCAGCACAATCCAATCAAATCCATGAAGAAAATCCAAAAGATGTCAGAAAAGACCAGTTCGAGATCAAAGGGGCATCGAAATAAAGTCCACATCTGCAAAGTCCAAAAGAGAAATAAATCAAATCCAAAAGAGATCAAAAACTGTGTGAAATCCGAAAATGGAAGGGTTCCCAATCAAGCGAATGGCAATCGAATCATATCAGAAGAAAAATGCAAAATCAAATCAAATCGGATCATAACGCAAGTTTAAGGCCCAGAAAGAGAGATAAAAGAAATTATAAATAGGGGAATACAACCTGATGCGAAGGAGAGTTGAAACCCTAGAACGAACTGCGAGAGAGAGAACGAAGAATACCCAGATCGCGTACAAACCCTAGCGAAGGAAGGAGATCATGAAACCCCAACGGCCAAGACTCAGAGACGAAGTCTCATCATCGTCGCCGTCCATCACCTTACGAACAAAGTCGCGATCGAAACACCAGAGGAAGGGATCACCTTCGCCGTTTGAACGGCGGGCAAATCGATTCCAAGCCTCAGAGGAAAACCTCATCACCGGCCGTTTCACCATAAAAGTGAGCCACGACTGCTTGTCATTTTTATTTTGCATGTGTTTTTCAGGATTGCGAAGGAGAACGGAGTAGAGGGTCCATGGCGATCGTGAGATAGACGAGGGAAGAAGAAGAAGTAAAACGGCGCCTCAAGAGCATTAGGGTTCTGAACCCTAATGGCTCTCCAAAATTGTAATCCAATCGGGTTGGGTCCGGGGTGGTGACCGGCCCAACCATTTTATGTTTTGTGTTTTATTTTGGTTTTTTTAAAAATTATGTTTATTAATTGTTTTAAAGTGTTTTAATGAATAAATAAAACTTTTTTTTTTATAATAAAAAACCCTTTTTTAAAAAATAATAAATTAATTTTTTTTAATATAAAATTAAAGCTCTTGTAAATATAAAAATGAAAAACTTTTTTTTAAAAAATAATGAAAAAATAAAATCTTTTCAAAAAAATTCTTTTGTAAGTTAAATCATTAAATATCAAATAAAACAATCTCGAGTTTGTGTCTCATTTTCTGCATTGCCTCGTAGTTCGTCTGATAACTGGTTGACCATGCTTACTAACGGGTGTTCATTTTTTTGCAGTTCACATTTAGTGTTTTGAGTTTTCATTTAAGTTTCATTCATATTTGTATCTGTATCTCAATTGTAATCTCGCGAACCTAATAATCGCGTTTACTTTTCGCATTTAATTTCTGCTGATGAATGATTTAAATTTTTGCTGATGTATCGCAATATTTCTGTCACCTTACGCATCCGAAGGAATTAGGTCTAGCATTCGACCGCCGTGTCAATAAGTCCTCAATTTCAAATCCTCAAAACTACAAACTACAAACCCTAATTTTCACAAATGCCTTGCCGCAGGAAAAATTACAATTTTACCCCTAGCATTAGGTCAAAGAGCCGTCGCGCTCATTTTAGGGTTTCCCGCCGTGGAATCCCTAATTTAACCCTAATTACAACTTAACATTTCAACGTAGAGATTTGGAGTTTCTACACTCCACGTAAGCGTGTCCTTAAGATGCGTTTATTCCCCTTGAGACCTTGACCACAGTCAAGAAGTCTCTAACCTCCCTTTTGAGGGGAACTACGATTACTCTGATTCCACTCCCGTAAGGATACGTAGGCACAAGATGCGATGTCTTGCCGAGTAAACTTAGAATTAACCCCTTAGGTCTCTTTTCTCACTTTTAACCCTTTGTACATATACCTTAAGCAAATAAATAAAGCAAATAGTAAACATCTGAACAAAAGGTTCCTGTAGAGTACTACAGAAGTTTAGGGTGCTAATACCTTCCCTAAATTTAACCAACCCCCGAACCCTAGATCTTTCCCCGCATTGTGTTTACGATGCAAAATAGGTTTTCCCTCTTTTGACCTTTTCCTTCGGATAAATCAAAGAGCGGTTGTGAATTGAATTGCGATTCAAACTCATTAATAGTTTGCGATCCTATTTCCACCGCAACATTAGGCATGAAATGGTGTTTTAATTCTTTCTTTCTTCAATTCGGGGTCAAAACCCTAAAAGTCAAAGAGTTGACTTTCTAGACTGACGAACCGAACGACTGAAACCTTCAGGATCAATCCTCAGTGTTCTGGGTTCTTCGAGCCTTTCAATCTTATCAGTGAGACTTTAACAACTCATATGGATGTCATGGATCATGATTAAAGCTTTGGAAACCTCAAAAGACCAAAAGTCAAACTTTAGTTGACTTTTCCACTAGAAACCCTAATCAGGGTGCTGCACTATACTGCTTCTGTTTCTTTGGTAACAACCTCAGGTAGCACTTGGCCTTGGCAAGATGTGAGTCACTTGATGACATAAATACTTAATTTGTATAAGATCAATCCAACACTTTGACTGATCAGTCCACAAGATCCTTGATTTTGATAGTGTAAAACCCTAATTCATCTGCATCTTGACAAAGATTAGCTTGATGTACCTAAAATGATAATGCAATATAGGGGGAAAATTTTGGGGTATAACACACACCAAAGGTGCACTTGTCGGGGTTGAACCTCATCCTGCACTTCCTCACCGTTTCGAAGACTTTCCGTAGGTGAGCAGTATGGTCGACCTCATCCTGTGACTTCACGATCATGTCATCCATGTAGACTTCGAGCCTATAATCGATTTCTCCTTGGAAGACATTGCTCATCATCCATTAATAGGTCGCACCTGTGTTCTTCAGGCTGAAGGGCATTACGTTGTAGTAGTAGTTTCCCGACTCGGTCATGAAGGTCGTATGCTGCTTGTCGGACATCGCCATGGGGATTTTATTGTATCCCGAATATGCGTCCATGAACGTCAGGAGTTTGAAACCTACAGAATTGTTGATGCATTTGTCGATGTTAGGTAATGGGTAAGCGTCTTTGGGACACGCCAGGTTGAGATCAGTATAATCAACGCACATTCTCCATTTTCCCTTAGTTTTCTTAACAAGTACAACGTTGGACAACCAGGTTGTCTACCGGCCTTCCGAAATAAAATTTTCCTCTTGGATGTCTTTTACAACTTTTTCAACAGCCTCCGCTTTCTCAGGAGACTGCCTACGCCTACGTTGAACTATGGCCATAGTAGTTGGATATATGGAGATGTGGTTCCACGCCACATCGGGAAGGAGCCTGGGCATCTCGGCAGCGCTCCATGCAAAGAGGTTCACATTCTCCTAGAGGCAGGCCTTGAGCTGTCTCCTTTCTAGGTCGGGCAGGCCCTTGCCGATCTTCACGCCTCTTTCGGGGTTGTCTCCTAGCATAATGAGCTCGAAGTCTCCGTCTGGGATGGGGAGTGTTGGATGGGGGAGCTTCCAGTTGTCCTCTGGAGGCGTGTCCTCGGGGTCTTTGCCTTGTCCCTGCTTGTCGGAGAAACTATTGTCGAGGTCGAAAGAGTTGACATGCGGGAGGGGCTTTGGTTCTTCAGTTTGAGCTGGCCGGTTGGCCGGTATAGGGGCGACGTTGATGGAGCTGAGTCCTTTAAGCGCTGCCTCAAAGCATCTTCTGGCTGCTTCAATGTCTCCGTGGAGAGTGACGACCCGCCCTCTGGTCGTGTAGTACTTCATCTTCAGGTGAACGTTCGATGGTACTTTTGTCAGTTGGGCTAAGGTTGGCCGTCCTAGGATGCACTGGTACAATGAGGGACACTCGATCACCAAAAGGAGGACTTTCACCTATCTGACCGTCTCCTCAGCTCTGAAGGTGAAAAGCAGCTACACATATCCCCAAGGCTTGGTGGTCGTGTCGTTGAAGCCTTGGAGGTTGGAGCCCACGTACGGGGTTAAGTGGCTCTTGTCCAGCTGCAGGATGGTAAATAGATGGGTGTACATGTTGTCCACCAAACTTCCTTGGTTGACCAGGATTCGGTGGACATCGAGGTTTTCCATTTGTGCTCTGATCAGGAGAGGAATACTGGCGTTGGGTACTGTTGCACCCTAAAATTTGCTCAACCTTATTCACTTGGTTTATGTTTCAATATCATTAGCATTTGCATATAGAGTCATGTTTACATAGCCTAGCCATCTGCATAGCATAAGCATAGCAAGTCATCCAGCAGGGGCCAATCATTATTCTCATCTCTAGAGGCCTATCCAGAGGTTATTATCCTAATTCAATCTCATTCAAGTCATCAGAAAAGAATTTGAAAGCTACCAAGTCAATGGGTCAAGCAGTTCATCTATCTCCTGGCTGAGGGTATCTGGGGATCATCAAGGAAAGTATGAGCTGTGAATTGGAGGCATGGAGAGTATCTAGACATCTTGGAGGACTTAGAAAGTCATTTGGAGAAGAAAACAAGTTGTTGGTATGATCACAAGTATTGCAGTTGAAGACAGTCAACTAGGGTTTCATCTGGGTCAACCCTGGGTCAACCCTAGGTCAAAGGACTGATTGAAAGGCATTTAGGGCTATTGGAGAGATGTGGGGTTCATCATTTGACATGGAGAATAAGGATATGTTGTTATGCTAAGAAGAAATCAAGAGAAATCAAGGAGAAGAGGAGGGTCTAAATTAGGGTTTCTATGTAAAATCCCCTAGTTTAGGTCAAATGTCCAAGCAAGATAAGTCAAAATGCAAGCTTCAAATGGATCCTTGGCCAACATGAAACTTGTAGAGGATCTCAAGACCTTTAATTTGAGTGGTGGAAGACATCAAGGAGATTTATAGAACTCAAGTTATGGTCCTTGCAAGTTACAGGTCATCTGAGGTATCTGAAATTTTGTCTGTGAAAGTGACTTGACTTCCAAGCTATTTTTAACCCTCAAGGAGATTTCAAATGAATTTCTGGCCAACATAAGAATTGTTCCTCATTGTCTTAGATTTCTAGAATGGTATAGTATGCCTTCATATGATGTGTGGAACTCAACTTATGGTCTTGGCAAGCAAAGGGTATTTTGGTCATTTGTGAATTACAGGTCATTTTAACCTATGTCCAAAACTCATACAAGGAGGCCTCAAATGGAAAAACTTACAACATTAAACTTTCTCCAAATGACATTTTGAGTCTAGAAAAGTGACCATGAGAGATTGGAAATGTCCATAGCACAAGGTTTCAAAATTGGTAAATTTAATGAAGGAAAATGGCTTAAAAAATGGTATTTTTCATATCTTGGCCAAATGATGCAAAATTATAGGTCATTTTGAATGGAAAAGGCATTTTAAAAACATTGGATAAAGTGGAATTTTGAGCTTAGGTCATAATTTGTGAGTTATCCATGGTTTCTTGAATTGAAAGTAACATAATCCAAATTGAAAAGGAAAAGTGTAAGGGAAATTTCTCCAATGTTCTAGGAGGTTCCTACATCACCTATATATTCATGCAAGCTGATTCATGCAAGGGTTGGTGCTCCCATTTGTTCAAAGCTTCAATTTTCATCCATTTTCTCATTCTTGCATAAGCTTCTCAAACTCCATCAATTTCTCACCAAACTTCAACATTCTTGATTCAATCTTCATTATCATCTCACAAGGATCAGAATCCACACATTTGTTTGGCAAATTGAACAAGAAATCGTGCTATTCATCATCATCATTCAAGGTGCAAGAATCTTGGAACTAGGAGATTCAAAGCTCTGGAGCATCTTTGATTGCATACAGAAGGAATCACCAAGCCTACTGATCACATTCCCCTCATTACAAGCAGTTGATTTGAGGATCTTAGCACCTGTATCAAAGAATTACACCAGGTTGGTATTCTGTTCGAATTGCTTAATTTAGGTAGAATCTTAGGGTTTTGATATCATAGAACGGTTAAGCATAGGTAGATGACTAGTTGTGGTGATTTTAGAGAGGTTTCATGAAGTTTGAACATGAGGTGGTAATTCTGTTGAGGCTCTTAACTCTTGGATTAAGGCATGAAAGTGTTAGTAGAATAACATGTTATGATCATGAGGAAGTGTAGATTAGCTTAGGGTGAGTTTTGTGAAGAATTGGAGAGGTTTCATGTCAGGCACTAATGGTGGTTTCCATCTGTTCCACCTATCGAATTGGCTGGTTGTTTGAGTTTTAATGGAAACTATGGTTAGAGACTTGTAGAGGGAAAGAAATGGATGAATTTTGCTTTTTATGTCGTGCATTTTCATGGCGTGTGGAGAGAGCATGAGGAGATGGAAGTATCGTGCATGGGGAGGGTTTCTGAAACCCTAAATGGCTGGAGGTAGAAGACGAACCAGGAGCCACACGATGAAGCCTTGACTCTTGACTGGGAATGTCATCCAACGGTCCATGTTTAAAGCTGAGAACGGAGGGAAGATTCAAAAATTGGAACGCAGCGTTTCATTAATTGGGGGGATTGGGCTCAGAGAGCTATTCGCACCCCCCAGTTTAATAAGCCCAATGCGCTGAACGTGTTTTCCTTACTTTTCTCACCCCCTTTCTTTAATTCCTAATATTTTCTTTTTATTTCTTTATATTTTTCATGCATCTTATAAAATTCATAATAAATAGTAAAATCATCATTTTTAATTCATTCTTTTTGCATATTTTTCTTTAGGATGTCTAGAAAATTATAAAAAATAAAAATGGCATTTTATTTTTTATTTGATATTTTTCCCATATTTTCTAAATAAATAACATTTTAAATGGTTTCATTTCATACATGATTTTGTTAATTTTTGTTCTATTAGATACTTTCATATTTTTTATCCATTCTTTTTAGGTTGTTTAGGTTAGACATTGAACTTGTAGAAATAATTTAGTTTCCATTTTTTAGAAGTTAAATGTAGGTGCTTAGTGTAGGTGTGAACAACATGAACAAAACTAGGGTTTTAGGTGATGACTTAGGAGAATCAATTCATTTCCCTTAGGACTTAGGGCTTGACTAGTTTAGTTATGGGACTATAGGGGCTATGGGTAGTTATTAGATCCCTTAGAAAAAGTCAGGGCTCCCCTACTGCTATTACTGTACTGTATATATCTGATTGACTGGTGTGGTATGCCCTCTGGGGATTATTGCTTGTTTGTGTGGGTATTGGGATTGTCTGGGGATTTGGGAGAGCTGAAGACCTGAGGAGATGAAGGCCATTGGAGATCCAGATGTTGGAGATCAACTTCCAGAGTTGAAGATAAGATTTTTGCTAGCAGATGCTGAGGAGACTAGGGTTTAGGAGCTAGGCAGAGCTCTAGATTAGAAAGTTTGTTTTTCAAACATGGATTGCCTTGTCTGCATCCATTCTTCTCTGTGATTCAGAGTCTCTCTAAGACACTCACCCCCTTCCTTTGGAAGGCTTGGTGATAGTGTCTAAGAGATAGAACTCTTGAGAGAAAATGTCTTTTGTGTTAGAGGCAGTCTGTTCACCACCTTTGGTAGTCAACTGATTGCTTAACACCCAATTCACTCTTGTGACTGATTCCTCATCCTGGAGGTTTGGACTTGAAGAAAAGCCATGGCAGATAGAAGACTGATGATCAAAGCCCTTGCCTGAAGGCCATGAAGATGGAGATTGGTGCTTGTTGAAGCCTGTAACTGATTGAAGATTACTTGAAGCCAGATGTTGATTCAGAGCTGCTGATGCTGTTGTATTTCACTTCTGATGTATTGATTGGTTTTCTGGACTGTATTGTTTGCTGGTTACCCTGCTGGGTTGAAAGTGAAGTTTGTTCACTTTTGCCTATTGTTTTCTAGGTTCGAGGTTGAGTGGGACTCCCTTGCCTCGCTTGTACTGTTGCATCCATGCATTTTACTGTTTTACTGTATATACCTGATATTGTTTCTGTTTCTGCCTATCCCTTAGGATCTCTGTTTCTCTCTGTGCAAGAGAGGAGCATGATAGACACTAGGTCTTAACCCATGCATGATAACATTAGGTTAGTTTGTTTCCCTTCGCAACCATAGGTTAGAGTTCTGTCTCTTCTTTCTCAAAACAAACAGAAAAACACCATAAAGATTTCAAACTCAATAAAAGGCACTTCTTCCGTAAAAGAATGTGAACTCATCAAAGCGTCATTTTTGTCCGCTGGGACTGTTGATCAGAAAACCTTTTTCAGAAGGAATAAAATCAACCAAGACAAGTTTGTGTTGTACGTGGCCCGAACTACGTTTGCTCTGATATTCCATGCTGTGTGGAAGTACGTAGGCATAGGATGCGATATCCTAGCGAGCAACCTTCCCCTCCTTTCCCGTAGGTAGGCGAACTACGTTGACTCTGATTTCTCGTTCCAGACGGGAATACGTAGGCATAAAGTGCGATACTTTGCCGAGTTATCTTTATTTTCATTTTCTTTTCCCTTTTAACCCCTGACCTTTAGTTTAGATAGAAATAACAATCCATACCCGAAAACAAGCGTGGATCCCGTCGAGTACGACGGACGTGAGGGGTGCTAATACCTTCCCCTTGCGTAACCGACTCCCGAACCCAGGTTTTGGTTGCGATGACCATACCTTTCCCGTGTTGTGCGAGGTTTACTCTGAGCGTTTCCTTTCCCTCCCGTGGGATAAATAACGCACGGTGGCGACTCTTCTGTTCAGCCGGCGCCGATTTTCGCAGTAGCGACAGCTGGCGACTCTGCTGGGGATCGAACCCAGAATCTCTGGTTGCTAAGGACTGCGATAGTTCTTATGCATTTGGGATCCAACGTCCCTTAAGAGAGTCAATCCTAACGCTTGTTTTCCCGTCGAGGATTTTGTATGGAGTTATTTTGTATTTCTAACCTTGTATTTTCAGCTTTATGTATTGATTATTGTTGCTGTATCTGGGGTGTGACGGGTGTTCTGATATTGAGAGATAAGCCGGACCTGGGCTTGAGTGCACCTAGAATTAGAGTAGAAATTAGTGGGTGCCCGCTTGCTTTGCTTGCTTCGGTGTCCCATGAAATCTACACTCAGACGAGGTTCCTCTGGTTGGCCTCCTGCCCCTTCCTTTGGTTGGCGTGGGTTGCTGGTTAGTTGGATTGTCGACTCTGGGGACCGATCATTTGGAAGTTGGCTAAGTGAGGCCTCTTCAGGAATTGATGATACCACTCCTTCTGGGAATCGTATCATCAACCCTGAAAGTCTGTGACGCCGACGACCGCATAGGATGCCGCACCTTGTGCCAGTTATAGGGCCATCCACCTGTGAGGGGATTCAGGGTTATGCAGGTAACTAGACCTTCAGACCACCAGTTTGTTTCTTGATCAGGATCCTGGGTATTTATGGAGGGTTCTAAGGTCTGTCAGAGACCAGTTGGTGTGTTTCGAGGTCTGTCAGAGACTGTTTGGAGATGTGTTCTGAGGTCTGTCAGAGACCAGGGGGAGATATGATTTGAGGTCTGCCAGAGACCATTCAGGTTGTGATTATGGGGTCTATCAGAGACCAGTATTGGAGCTTTGTTTTAGGTCTATCTGAGACCAGGGTTTGAGGACTTCTAGAGAATCTATCTGAGACTTCTTGATATGGTCCAGGCTATTCAGCTACAGCTTTGGTCCCTGTTGCATGTTACTTGCATTGCATTATTGCATATCCATTACCATTTGCATTTCACTAACGTGTGTCTGTGCTGCAGGCGCATTTGCATTTCCCTAGTTCTAGTACCCATACTTCTGAGTGTTTGATCATGACTAGCTTAAGGAGAACGGTTGCTTACAAATTGCCTACGCCTGATATTGTTCCTCTACTTGGGTTGATCTCTCTTGCTGATGAGGGTGTTCGTAGGAGCTTCCGGATGAGCTATGGTAGACTACTGAGATTGGTGTGCAAACCTACAGAGGTAGAGTTAGATGGGCTGTATGCTTTGATTCAATTCTACGACCCTGCTTTGAGGTGCTTTACGTTCTCTGACTTTATTATGGGACCAACCCTGGAGGAATACGCTGAGTATGTTGAGCTGCCCGTGCAGAACCAGGTTCCATTCATTCATTATGACGCCAAGCCCAAGCCGGAGGATTTGGCAAAAGCCTTGCATATTGATGCTTCTGAACTTGTGACTACTGTTTCCCGTGGAGTTCCAGGCTTCTCACTCCAATTCTTAGTTGGTAAAGCCCAAGAGTATGCCAAGAGCGGGTGCTGGGTTGCTTTCAATGCTGTGTTGGCCTTGTGCATTTATGGCATAGTACTGTTCCCCAATATATTGGATTTTGTGGACTTCGACGCCTTCTACTTGTTTGCCGCTGGTAATCCTGTACCTACCTTACTCGGAGATCTCTACCACTCACTGCATTACAAGAATGAGAAGGGAAGAGGGAAGAATGTTCATCTGTGTGTACCCTTGTTGAGTAGGTGGTTTGAGAGTCACCTTCCTAAGAGAAGATCTGTTGCAGAGACTACAGTCCCAGCTGGTTGGCCAGAGCGCCTGATGAGGCTATCGTCGGAAGATATGGAGTGGTTTGATCGAGACCTGTTGGGATCTGAGCTCATCTTCAGTTGTTCTGGGTACCCTAATGTGCCGTTGATAGGAAGAAAAGGGTGTATCAATTACAACCCTTCTCTATTCATTCGCCAGTTCGGATATGCACTGAAGAATCCACCTCAGGAGGAAGAAGTACAGGAATCTCTGTACTTCACAGGTGATTTGAAGGGAGAATTGCTAGCTGAGTTGCAACACGCCTGGACACGTATTAACCGTAAGGGGAAACCACTGTTAGGTAAGAACGATTGCCAGGCCTATGCACCTTACAGGGTTTGGATCCAGGAAAGAGCAAGTCAGTTATTAATGCCATTTCCAGATGTACCAATCCTTGTTCCTATTCCGGTAGCGGAGCCAACTACTATTTCTAGGGAAGTCTATGAGCAAATTGTGAGAGAAAAAGAAGCCTTGATGAAGATCAACGAAGGGTTAGAGCAAGAGCTAGCTCAAGTACGCAGTGAGAAAAACAAGGCCGTATATGCTTTCCAACAACAGATCGAGCTGTTAAACAGGTTAGGGGCTGAGTTGACCGAGGAAAAGAAAAAGCGCGAACGTCTGGGGCAAGAGTTCAGAAGCTCCCATGACATGCTGGAAGCCAAAAAGAAAGCGCTTGACGCGGCACATCGAGAAATCTCCTCTTGCAACAAGACTTGGAATGCTACACTCACCAACAATAAGAAGAGGGAAGATAAGCTGAGACAGCAAATCTCCGACCTCGAAGAGAAGCTGAAGTCTAGCATCAAGGAGTGTGAGGAGGAAGTGATGACCCGGTATAGTGTCCAGCATGCACTGAACAAGGCAATCAAATGCAGAGATGAAGCGGTGTCTCAGAAGCGAAAGCTAGAAGATTGCTTCGGAGAAGCAACATGGGAAGAAACTGCTGAAGACGTGCGCCGTGTTCTTAAGAAAAGAAACCAACTTGTTGAAGGGCTGCTTGATCGACCAAGCCATCCAGAGACCAAGAAGTTGATAGAAGAGTACCAGACTTTTGGGAGGATTTGATTGTTGCACCCCAAATTTGTCCTACCTTTACATAGTTTCTAGTGCCACTTTATTTCGAATGAATAAAATGGCACAATTGGCAAGAGACCGTGTGTAAGTAGTTGTGAGTGTGAGAGGTCGAGAGTTCAAATCCCACCTTCTTAACTTTTTGTTTTTCTTTTATTTTTATTCTAAGTTTTCTATTTTCATAAAAAAATAACAAAAATAGTTTTTTTTAATTATTTAATTATTATTTTCGTATTTTATTTAAATTATTTTTTTAAAAATATTATTTTTTCACTTTTTTCCATATTATTCATAAAAATATCCAAAAATCATAAAATTAAAAATATTAGAAAAGATTTTATTCTTTTAAGTTTGTTTAAGTTTGTTTTTTTAGTTTTGACTAATTATTTAAGTTGTGCTTTAAAATAGGCATTAGGTTAGAGTTAACCCTAATTTGTTACCTATATAAACATGAGTTGCATTTGAGAAAAGGGGAGAAGGGAAAAAAAAGAAAAACGGCGGCCGTTCTCACGATTTATCAGAAGAGGGAATTTTTTTGAAAGAATCCTAAAAGGTTTGAATTCATCATCGGCCAAGCGCTACCGGCGAGCAAAAAGTCCCAACGGCGGAGGCTCAGTTCGTTCAACATCATCGTCGTTACCGTAAGCTTTCTCTTTCCTTTGATTTACGGCATTTTATGATTTTTGTGTGTTGTTTTGTTCATTGATTGTAGATTAATGGGAAGAATAAATAGAAGATGACATGCAAGGATTGAAGGAGAGGAAAAGCTTCGATAGTCATCCAGGGAGAAAACGGCAGAAGCCTTTTTATTTACGTTTCATTTTTTTATTTTATTATTCAATTGTTTATTTTTTCATTTATATTAACTATGTAGTTTGTAATTAATAATGCAATTAAGTTTAGGTAAGCTATTTCAACAACAAAAAAAAACATAACGTAATCAGTTTTTTAAAAATTAAGATCTTTCTAAAAAGTTTTTTTTCAAAAATTAAACCATTTTTTATTTAAAAACATATTTCTAAATAAAACAGTTTTTCTTAATTAAAGTTTTTTTCCAATTAAAACCATTTTTCATTAAGTTAACACAAAAATTAAAAAATGACCTTTCTTTCACTAAAACAAAAATTAAAACCTTTTTCGTTGAATTTAAATCAAATTTTTTCATTAAAATTTAAAACACTTTTTTAATTAAAATTTAAAACATTTATTTTTGATAACATTAAAACATTTTTTTCAAGACATTTTTTCATTAAAATTAAAACCAGTTTCTTTATTAAAATTTTTAGTAAATAATTAGAATAGTTTCTCCATTTAAGCATGAAATTAATTCTCCTCTCCTCTTCTCAATAAAAACTCAAAAAGAAATAAGTTGTGATTTAGCCGTTTCATTTTTGTCTAACCCTCGTTAATTTGTTTGTTTCAACTCGTTATTATTTCATTTGTTCGTTTTTGTTCCATGGATGTAATTTACGCGAGGCCATGGTCGCAGTTATTTTATTTTGCATTTTTTGGGAATTTGTAATTTACGCGAGTGATCGTCGCGATGTTTTTTTTTACCGCTTTCTTTATTTTTCCGCACTTTAATTCTGCTGAATAGTAATTTGTCGTATTTTGCATGTTTTTACCGTTAGAATCCCTCCGAAGGAATTAGGTCTAGCTGTTTGACCGCCGAGTCAATAACCCTAGTTTTAGCCGTCTCAAACCCTAATTAACCTAGGCGTCCCGCCGTGGACAAAAATACCCTTTACCCTAGTTTTAGGTCAAAGAGTCGCCGTACTTTGTTTTAGGGTTTCCCGCCGTGGAATCCCTAATTTCAACCCTAAATTTTTAATTAACAAATTCAACGTAGAAATAGGAGTTTCAAAGACTCCACATAAGCGTGTCCTTAAGATACGTTTATTCCCCATTGAAACCTTGACCACAGTCAAGACGTTTCTAACCTCCCTTTCGAGGGGAACTACAATTACTCTGATTCCATTCCCGTCAGGATATGTAGGCACAAGATGCGACGTCTTGCCGAGTAAACTTAGGACTAACCCTTAGGTCTTTAGGTCACTCTATCCCTTACCTCAATATATATTAAAACAGATAATAAAATATAAAAAAAAGCATACAATAAACAAAAGGTTCCTGTAGAGTACTACAGAAGTTTAGGGTGCTAGTACCTTCCCTAAGCTTAACCAACCCCTTACCTAGATCTCTCCCCGCATTGTCTTTACGATGCAAAATTAGGTTTTCCTCTTTTGACCTTTTCCTTCGGATAAATCAAAGAGCGGTTGTGAACTAAAGATGCGATTCAAATTAATTAATAATTTGATATCATATTCTAACCGCAACAGAAAATGGCGACTTCACTGGGGACTCCTAACTATTGAGGGTTATCCCTATTTTGTTTATTTTTCTTTATATATTTGTTTTATTATATATTTTGCTCACTTGTATGTATATATTGGGGTACCTTACTTGGAGTTACTGTGTTGTGAGATAAGTTCTACACCCGGACTTGAGCGACCTTATGATAGGATGGCTGATATATTCGACGAGGCTTATAGGGAGTGAGTCCCGACTAAGCTAAATCGAGAATCACCGCTCAGTTGAGACACTTTCTAAAATGGTTCGGTTGATCGAGTGTAGTCGTGAAAACTTTTACCGTTATCGATTGGAGTCTGTGATACTGGGAACCGTAGTACCTTTACACCATCTTGACCTTATATAGAACGTAGTGCGGGAACTATGTGGGAGTAGTCCTACAATGGTTGCTACGCGATACTACGCTCGAACGAGGTTCTCTTGAGAATATTATCGACCCTTGAGTCAGTCGAGAAGTTGATAATATCCAAAAGATGGGCTGATGACTTTGGGCACTTTTTAGAACCCTTGTTCTGCAGGTACAATCAACCTATAGTACATACCTCTTTGGGAAGGGTAGACCTTGACTCCATTCATTGTTCCTCTAACTTAGGACCTTTTGTTTGCTTATGTGTATTTGTGCTTCGCATCCATAAAGCATCATATATAGTTTCAAGGAATTCAGCAGTCCTTTGCAAATTCGAAAAGCCTTACATTTTAAAGTCTAAAATTTTTTCCAACTTTCTTAAAAAGCAATATTCGGAATAGACCGTTGAAATTCTTGAAACCATTGTATGGCATCAGCATCACATTTTTGCATTGCATTTGTCCCCCAGTTTCTCCTTCTTGGTCCTATCGTCTTCCAGTGTTTCTTTAAGTCGTCAAGCTGATTCCTCGACACAGATATTAGACCATGGCTAACTATAGACGTAAGATGTCAGAGCAAGAGACATATAATGCAGAGATCAGAATGGAAATCGATGAGTTGAAGTCAGGCATGGCTAAGCTCACTGAAATGCTTCAAATACTGATCGCTAGAGGACAGCCAGCTCAGACTCCTCAACACCCAGTTATCGGACAAAACCAGAAATGGAACAGAAGCCACTTTGATCCTATTCCCATGACTTACGCCGAGCTATATCTTGACTTGGTTCGACGAGGACTGATCACAACAAAGGCTTCGCCACCTCCTCCTAATCCCCATCCAGTTAGGTTCAGGACCGATCTCCATTGTGCTTTTCATGAGGGTGCCCTAGGCCACGACTTGGAACATTGTTTTGCGCTGAAGGCTAGAGTGCGTGAATTGGTTAGAACCGGAATACTTAATTTTACATACGGTCATCCGAATGTTCAGAAGGATCCCTTGCCAGTGCATCAGAAATGAAGTTTTAATCACAGACCTTTGTTTCTCATTGTTTGTATTTTCCTTATTTTATTAGCTGTTTTCTTTCGAACTATGTTTGTACTTTTATATCGGTGAACTGAGCATTGCAACTTTTGATTTAATTAATTTTATCTATTATTTTTATCTCTATGCTTTATCTTTCAAATATTTACCTTTGTCCGAATTTTTGGTATGCAAAGATTGGAGGGAGGATGACGAAAACGTTATACCCATAACTGCTGTCAGTATGCTTTCAATCAATCCTTGTTGACGATGTGAGGCATTGTTTCAACTCCCAAACACTGGAGAAATAAGGAAGTTAATCCCTTGTCAACCCCTTCGAGCCTAGAAGTTGGAGTTCCTTTCTTTACAAAAAAACCCGCAATTTTAACCTGGGGATGGGTAGTTCTCAGTTAACTCGGTTATGTGTTCATGCAATATACCTTTCATATAAAGGTCGCACTTACAATTTTCCTTCACACACAACAAACAAGTGTCAAAGATTATTTTTAAGTCAAAAACACCGATGATGGTTCACCGTAATCATTAAACCAGGCAGTCATGTTTCAAAATAAAAAAATCAAAAGAAAGAGCCCGCTAAGTCAAAACCTATGAAGGAGACTTAGGCAAAACTAGGGCATCCCGCTAACTATAACTTTCAAAATAAATAGTTCAGGCAAAATTTAGGGATAATACAAAGAGGAGTTTTAAATCTTTACCCTGAAAATCCTCAATGTCAAAATGACCAAATATCATAAGGAGGTAGTGGCTGCTTTGCATAGGTCCATTGACTTCTGAACCATCATTGCTACCATCAGTGCAATTCCTAATCTATACGAACCTGAATACATAATAGGAGTTAACTGAGCATAGGACTGGAGATCATCATGTAGATGGGGTGGGTATAAATAAATTTTGAGCCTTTATCCTTTGTTTCATAAACCATGAACCAGACCACGTTACAACCCTCAAAAGACCTAATTGAAGCAAGGTTATTTTGAAAGTATATTACAACAAGGTTGCGTAACCTGACTCCAAAAGATCTTTGTGAATCATTTATTTTGGCAATACACTTTTGTTTTAAATTTTGAGCGTCTTGAACCACCGTGTTCTGACCAACGACTTATTTTATATTTTTCAAAAATAATTTTGATTTCAAAAGTCGCATGAACTTTGCATTACCATGTTTGTGAAGGTGAGAAAATACTTAGAAGGGGGGGTTGAATAAGTATGACAGAAAATAAGCAAAGATAAAAACTCAAGTATTTTTATCCTGGTTCGTTGAACTCAACTACTCCAGTCCACCCTTTTCAAGAGTGATTTGCCTTTCTCAACAAGGACTTAATCCACTATTCAAATCAACTGATTACAAATAGCAACACCTAAGAACAACTGTTCTTAGTCTTCTCAAGAGCTACTGATCTAACCTAGATCCTCTTAAGGAAAACTTCCTTTACAAATTAATGTAATACAATGTAAGAGTAAGAAATGCTTCTATGAAAGCTATAAACACAACTGTGTTATTTCTCTAAGTTTAAAACAATGTATGAACAACAAAGAATATGAGAGCTTGAGAGTTTTTCGCGTGAGAGTATTCTTGCAATAGTTTTCGTCTTAGTTCATCGCTGAAGAAAGTGCTATGATATCCTTTATATAGCCACTTGAATATTGGAGAGAATATTTTACCGTTGGAGAAGATATTTCCAATATCAAATAGTACTGTCCTTTGTACTATTACAGCAGAGAGACGGCGCACAAAATGTGGGTGTAGCAATTGTCTGCTGAGCTGTGATTATACCATATATGGAATGTATCAGAGGAATAATCTTCTTGCAGAGAATTTTGTCTATCCCAATTAAGGAAAGATTTCCTGGCATATTCCAACGGATATATTAAAATAATCTTCTTCAAATAATTCTTCAGATAGTTCAGATCAACAATCAATATCAGAGTCTTCAGTCTTCAGAATCTTCTGGAAACTTCAGAGCCTAAGATGTTCTTCAGATGTTGTTGAATCAGAGTCTGGTGCAGCTGTGTGCTTGAAGCGTAACATGCTCTTAGATCAGAGTCTTCACTCAGATCAGAGTCTTCTCTTATTCAGAGTCTCTTCACTCAGAGTCTTCTTTCATTCAGATTCTTGATAATATATGCAGCGTGTTGTATCTTCAGAATCTTTATGACTAAGCTCTTATACTTCAGATTCTTCTAATCTTCAGATGCTCTTGAGCCATTCAGAATTTATTGTTCACATCAAATTTGCTCTTTAAGATTAAAATCTTTTGTGCCTGTAGAAAACAGTTTAGAACAAATTTAGAGAGTATAATTCTTGTATACAAATTATCATTAATGTTATCATCAAAACATAGAGATATTACTAAGACACAATCTGTGCTCTTACAATCTCCCCCTTTTTGATGATGACAAAGCATGAGAAATTTGTTCAATAAAAAATATGAATTAAAATTACTCCCCCTGAGATTAACAATCTCCCCCTGAAATGAATACTCTAATGGAATTAGATACTTCCCTTTCTGGTTGAGTACATTTCAGATTCAGAGCCTGATTGAAACCTGGTTGACATATGTTTGACTTCTAGAGTCAAAGCTTGATGCCAAAGCTTGATGTCATAATAAAGCTTGATGACAGATGAACAACTTCAGAACACCTGGTTGTTTATCTTGCCATTTCCTGTCTTGAGTTATCTTTTAGATCATAGTACTCAAGGTTAGATATCAGAGTCTGGTCTACTCAGATTTAGCTATTTTTGATCAGGTTCTGAAAAGATAGATCTCAGGAAAAACTTCAATGAAATTTGTCAGAGTCTGGTTAAATTCAAAGAATGTTAGTAACATGTCTGACTTAGTTCAGATAATTGCTTATAGATTTGAACAATCAGATTCTATTTTGTTTCTCCCCCTTTTTGTCATAATCAAAAAGAATTTTAAAAGACAGTAGAGATGCAGAAGAAACACATATCCAGATAAGCAAAAAGATCATTGTCATTAAGTCAAGAGAACATTCAGACTCAGATAAAAGCAACAAAACATATCAGAAGAAAATCAAAACAAAGCAAAACATGAAAAACTTGTGCAAAACATCAAGTAGGTTTAGCAGATGAGGCTTGTTGAGAAGCAATGAGTTGCAGCAGTGCTGTAATCCTTTCTGAATTTTCATCTTGCTTAGCCATCCAAGTTTTCATTTCTTCATTTGTTTTCTTTTGATCAACCATAAAATCCTTAAGTTCTTTGACATCCTTCTGAAGATCTGTAGATTCTGAAACAGTAGATTCTGAAACAGTAGATTCTGGAACAGTAGATTCTGGAACAGTCTGAGTAACATCAGGTGCAGGAATTTCTGGAGGTGGAGGAGCTTCTAGAAGAAGAATAGGAGGAGTGTTTCTCTTAATCCGTTTTTGATAAGCAGCAAACCTTACTTTTGACAATCTAAGACATTGAGTCCTGATTTTCAAAGCCTCCCTATTCAGTCTGTAAAGATATTTCTTCCAAACAGCGTTAGCAGCCTCTTTGTCCATAGTAGTCATGCAAACATCCATAATGTCAGCAAAGTCTGAGACATTATCCTTATCAAAATCTCTTAACAGAGTATAAACACTTGATCCCAATTCTGCTTCATCAGGGATTCTGGGTTTGCTTGGTTGGGTTAGTTGTGTTTGTGGTGTTTGTTCAGAGGGTTGAGGTTGTGAAGATGGATGTTCAGATGTTTGTGGTTCAGAAGGTTGAGGATTGATTTGTGGTTCAGATGTTGGTTGGTTGGTTTGTGGTTCAGATGTTGAGGGAATTGGTTGGGTTTCTGTTGGTTGTGGAGTGTTTTGGATTTCAAGAGGTTGTGGAGTGAGAGTTTGAGTTGGGGAATTTTGTGGAGAAGGTGGATGTTCAGAAGTTGGAGATTTAAACAGCTGTTTCCAAACACTCTCAGAACGAGGTTGTTTGAGATCATTCAAGCATTCATTAATGTAACCAGATGATTCATCATCAGATGATGTATCAGAGTGGTTAGATTTTTCAGAAGTTGAAGATAAAATGACAGACTGGTTTAAAGGTGTGACATCTAATATTTCATTAGGATCAATGAGATTTTCAGGTTGGTCAGAGTGTTCAGGGTGAACATCCTCTGGAATGGTGTTTTGTGGGATAGTGTTTTGTGGTTGTGGTGTTGTTTGTTGAGTTTGTTGTGGAATTTCTGTATGTATGTTTGTTGGTTGTGGTGTATGAGTCTCAGATGGTCTAGATCTTTTAAATATAAGGGGTGAGTCAGATGGTGTGGGGGTAGCAGAATGATGAACAGGATTAGAATCAGTGTTAAATACCTGTTTCAGAGTATCTCTAATTTCTTCAAAAGTTGCTGCAGGAGGATTTGGTTGAACCTTCTTCAGCTTCTTCCTTTTCTTCTTCTTTTCAGCATCTGAATGCTTCCTTTTCTTCTGATGACCTTCACTATCAGCTTTTCTCTTACGTCTTCTTTCCCTTGTCAAATCAGGAAGAACTTGGCCTTCCTTCTGCACAAGATTGGCAGGAATCTCAACACCATCTCTTATGCAGCGAGCAACATACTCAGCAATAAGTTCTCTAGGTTCATCTGAGGTGAATAAAGGAAAATCCTCAACAGGAATCCTTCTTCCCTTAACTTCTTCAGAGTTAGTTTTCCTTGGTTTCTCAGATAAATCATCAACCAGTTTCATCCTTCTCAGAGTTAAACCGTTTATTTCAGAGCCAATGATATAAGTCAGATCTTCTGTCAACCCAGCCTCTTGCAGATGCGCCACAAGTTGGTTTTCTATCAGAATATCTGAAATCAGCCTTCCCATAGGGATCCATGTTCTGACTTTTCCAGATTTATCTCTGGCTGTTTCCCTTGTTTCCTTGACGTGAGACACCAGATGATTAAACAACAAATATGGAAGATCAATCTGAATGTTTTGGTGTAAACAATACATGAAGTAAAGTTGTTCAGCATTAACATAATCAGAAGAGTTTGAAGAGGGTCTGTGAAAGATGGTGTTCATGAAAATCTTAGCCCATATCTTGTAAGTGGGTTTCAAGAACTTAACCTTCTTACAAGGTTCACCAGTAGTACAGATTTCTTGACATACATCTTTCAGATCTTCACGCGCAGAAGACAGAGAGGTTACTCCATCAGTTGCCTTAAAACCTATGAGTTTCCTTATCAGGTTTTCAGTGATAACTATCTTTTTACCCAGCACAGAGGAGTGAATGAACTTTGGAGTAGCATATGCATGGATCCAGAACTCCTTCACTAACTTTGGATACACAGGACCCATAAGCCTGTCAAAGTAACCGTCCCAGCCTTGTGCTTTGATTGAAGAAATCAGATCAAACCCATTTTCAGCAAGATCTTCTAAGTCCACGAAACTTTCACACAGTACTTCTAGTGAATCAACAGCAGTTAGAAGAGTGCGTACTGGTGCTTCAACAGTGGTAGCATTTTTGGTAGTAACAGCGTTTGAAGTAGATGCCATTGTTGACGATGATGAAGAAGATGAAGGTTTCTGAGTTCTTTTAGGGTTTGCAAAGAGAGAGAACAACAAACAAAAGCGCATATGTGTTTGAGAATGTGAAAAGTGTGAATGTGTTATGAGAGTGGTTTATATAGACAAATAAAACAAGCATGGGAAACACAACAGACACACATAGGACACATACGCACGTTTGCATTAAATGAAAAGTAATCATTTTTAATTATGATATGACATTTGGGGGAAAATCAAGACAGATTGAGATTTTCAAAGCAATACCTTAAACGTCATAATCAGTAGGTGTACTCCATCTTTTCAGATTCTGAGTGACACGTGTTTGCTTGCATGTGATTCTATATCTCTTAAGAAATGAAACGTTTTTCAACTTTCAGATCCTCTGAGATGGTCAGTTCAGAGTTTCACACAAAAAAGATAATAGATAAATTAAACAAGCAAGTCAGATGAAATACTTCAGAGTGTTAAACACTTAGCATCTGAGAAGTTGACTCTGAGAAATATTACTCTGGACAAAAATCCATACAAATATTTTTCAGAATAAACTTAAACCTATCTTCAGCAAGGGGTTTTGTGAAAATATCTGCCCATTGATGATCTGTATCAACAAAGGCTAAATTTATTACACCCTTCTGAACATAGTCTCTGATGAAATGATGTTTAATCTCTATATGTTTGGCCTTAGAGTGTAAAATTGGATTTTTGGATAAACATATAGCAGAAGTATTATCACAGAAGATAGAAAGATTACTCTCATAGATTTGATAATCTTCTAGTTGACTCTTCATCCAGAGCATCTGAGTGGAACATCCAGCAGCAGCAATGTATTCTGCCTCTGTGGTTGATAGTGCAATTGTTGGTTGCTTCTTGCTGTACCACGAGATCAGATGACTTCCAAGAAACTGACAGCTTCCAGAAGTACTTTTGCGCTCAACTCTATCTCCAGCATAGTCAGCATCACAGAATCCAACTAGTGAATATTCGTCAGATCTTCTGTAACACAAACCAACATTAGCAGTACCTTTCAGATACCTTAGAATCCTCTTAACAGCAGTTAAGTTTGATTCTCTAGGATCTGATTGGAATCTAGCACATAAACAAACACTAAACAGAATGTCTGGTCTAGAAGCAGTCAAATAAAGAAGAGATCCTATCATACCTCTGTAGAGTTTCTGATCTACCTTCTTACTTACCTCTTCCTTACCTAGAGTGCTTGTAGGATGCATTGGAGTCTTTGCCATTTTGCTATCCAGCATGTTAAACTTCTTCAGAAGCTCTTTAACATACTTGGTCTGATGTATGTAGGTGCACTCTGGAGTCTGATTTACTTGGATTCCCAGAAAGAATCTCAGTTCTCCCATCATGCTCATCTCAAATTCTGCCTGCATACATTTAGCAAACTCCTTTCCAAGCATAATATTTGTTGATCCAAAAATAATATCATCTACATAAATTTGACAAATCAACAAATCTTTCTTAATGGTTTTACAAAATAGTGTGGTATCCACTTTTCCTCTGATGAAATTTTTCTTCAGAAGAAAATTACTCAACCTCTCATACCAAGCTCTGGGAGCTTGTTTTAGTCCATAAAGAGATTTTTTCAGTTTGTAAACATGATCTGGAAAATTTTCATTTTCAAAACCAGGAGGTTGGTGGACATACACTTCCTCTTCTATAATTCCATTAAGAAAAGCACTTTTAACATCCATCTGATAAAGAGTGATGTTATGTTGTGCAGCAAATGAAATAAGCAAGCGTATAGACTCTAACCTTGCAACAGGAGCATATGTTTCTGTGTAGTCTATGCCTTCTTGTTGACTGTAGCCTTGAGCAACCAGTCTTGCTTTGTTCCTTTCAACTTCTCCTTTCTCATTAAGTTTATTTCTGAAAACCCATTTTGTTCCAATGACATTGAAACCTTTAGGTCTTGGAACCAGATCCCAGACTTCATTCCTTGTGAATTGATTCAGCTCCTCTTGCATAGCTAAAATCCATTCATTATCTTCCAGAGCCTCATCAACAGATGTTGGTTCTATAATTGACACTAAGCCACAGAAGGAAGATTCAGAAGTTCTGAGAAATGCTCTTGTCCATATTGGATCATCTTTCTTTCCAATTATCACATCCTCTGGATGAGAAGCTTTCATTCTGGAAGAAGATCCTCTGACTGTTGGTCTTTCAGAAATATGCAGATTGTCAAGTTGGGAAGTTAGAGGCGTAGCATCTGGGTTTGCTTCAGAGTCTTTGTCTTCAGTCTTGTCTGCCTCTGAGCCTTCAGAGTCTGTGAGAATAACTTCTCTATCTGCAGAACTTTCAACTTGCTTTGGCTTTTCAGAGCCAAGCTTATCATCAAATCTAACATGAATAGATTCTTCCACAATCTGTGTTTCAGTATTGAATACTCTGTAGCCTTTAGAGCGTTCAGAATAACCAAGCATGAAACACTTCTGTGCTTTGGAATCAAACTTGTTCAGATGATCTTTAGTGTTAAGCATATAACAAATACATCCAAATGGATGAAAATAAGCAATGTTGGGCTTTCTGTTTCTCCACAATTCATAGGGAGTCTTTTCCAGAAGAGGTCTTACAGACACTCTGTTCTGAATATAACATGCTGTATTTATTGCTTCTGCCCAAAAGTATTTTGCCAGATTTGTCTCGTTGATCATGGTTCTGGCCATTTCTTGCAATGTTCTATTTTTCCTCTCTACAACTCCATTTTGTTGTGGAGTTCTAGGACAGGAGAAATCATGTGCAATTCCTTTTTCAGAAAAATATTTTTCAAAATATTTGTTTTCAAATTCACCACCATGATCACTTCTGACTTTAATAATTTTGCATTCTTTTTCAGTCTGGACTTGATTGCAGAAGTCAATGAACACAGAATGAGACTCATCCTTGTGTTTTAGAAACTTTACCCATGTCCATCTGCTGTAGTCATCTACAATGACTAACCCATACTTCTTGCCTCTGATGGATGCAGTTTTCACTGGTCCAAACAGATCAATATGAAGTAATTCCAATGGTCTAGAAGTGGAAACAACATTTTTTGGTTTAAAATGAGATTTTGAAAATTTACCCTTTTGACATGCGCCACACAGAGCATCTGAATTGAACTTCAGATTAGGGAGTCCTCTGACCAGATTGAGTTTATTAATCTGAGATATACGTCTCATATTAATATGTCCCAATCTTCTATGCCAGACCCATTGCTCATCATTCACAGATAAAAGGCATTTTACATTTTGAACTTTAAGTTCTGAAAGGTTAATTTTGTAAATGTTGTTTTTCCTCTTTCCACTGAATAGGATTGAACCATTCTTTTGACATACAGCTTTGCAACATTTTTGATTAAAGATGATATCATAACCATTGTCACTTAATTGACTTATGGACAATAGATTATGTTTCAATCCTTCAACTAACAGAACATTAGAAATAGAGGGTAGGTTACCATTACCTATTGTACCAGAGCCAATGATCTTGCCCTTCTGGTTCCCTCCAAATTTCACGTCCCCTCCAGATCTAAGTTCCAGGCTTTGGAACATAGACCTTTCGCCCGTCATATGTCGTGAGCATCCAGAGTCCAGGTACCATGATTGGTGTCTGGATTTTGCTGCTAAGAACATCTGCAACAGGTATTATCTTACTTTTAGGTACCCAGATCTTCTTGGGTCCTTTGGGGTTAGATGTTCTGTGGTTTTGCCTAAACTTCTGTTTTTCAACATAGTGTTTATTCTGGCTAGCCCTTGGCTTAAACACATAAGTACTCTTTTCAGAGCTTGTATGTTTAATATCATTCAGATGACCAAACTTGAAATGAGAATACAGAGGAGTCTTCTTGATGAAGAGTTTATCAACAGATTTTGGATTGCTTCCAGAGGAGGATTCACATCCAGTGCCTCTTCTGTTGTTCCCACT
This sequence comes from Lathyrus sativus, assembly GCA_963859935.3. Lineage (NCBI taxonomy): Eukaryota > Viridiplantae > Streptophyta > Magnoliopsida > Fabales > Fabaceae > Lathyrus > Lathyrus sativus. The sequence goes on from OZ012738.1 coordinate 482,365,547, forward strand.
AACACCATAGATCATAGAAGCCATTTTGCTTCTGTCTATGCTTTTAGTGAGGAATCTTTTAAAACTGGAGTCATATTTTTCTAAAATATTTTCACTTGACTCTGTTTCAGTATCAGATTCTTGTTGAGTTGTTTCTAAATCATTTTTGAGTTTTAAATTTATTTCTTTCTGCTCAACAAGTTCTGTTCTCAGAAGATCAATCTCAGATTCAAGATTGCTTTTCAGCTTCTTGTATTTGAGTTTAATCTTGCTGTAGCTTTCCAACATGTCAGATAAACTTTCAACAAGTTCAGCTCTGGAGAGTTCAGAAAATACCTCTTCAGAGTCAGAGTCTGATTCTGACTCAGATTCAGATGATGACGTTCCTTCATCTTGATCATTTGTGTTGGCCATCAGCGCAACATTTGCACATTCTTCCTCAGATTCAGAAGATGATTCAGATTCATCTGAGTCATCCCATGTAGCCATCAGAACCTTTTTCTTTTTATCAAACTTCCTTTTGGGTTTTTCCTTTTGAAGTTTGGGACATTCACTCTTGTAGTGTCCAGGTTCTTTACATTCAAAGCAAGTGACCTCTTTCTTGCCAGATCTTCTGTGTCCAGAAGATTCTCTCTTTTGATCAGATCTTCTGAAGTTGTTGAACTTCTTCCCTTTGTGCTTCCAGAGTTTGTTGATCCTTCTGGACAGCATGGATAGTTCATCTTCTTCTTCAGAAGAAGATTCCTCAGAGCTTTCTTCATTTACCTGCAAAGCTTTAACAGATTTGTTAGATTTAAAAGCTAAGGATTTACCTTTATCTTTCTTCTGGGGTTCATCTTTCTCCAGCTCAATCTCATGACTTCTCAAAGAACTGATGAGTTCTTCTAATGAGATTTTGTTCAGATCCTTGGCCAGCTTCAATGCAGTCACCATAGGTCTCCATCTGGTAGGAAGACTTCTGATGATCTTCTTGACATGATCAGATGTTGAGTAGCCCTTGTCCAGAACTTTCAACCCAGCTGTTAGAATCTGAAATCTGGAAAACATAGTCTCAATGTTCTCAGATTCTTCCATTTTGAACGCTTCATACTTCTGTATCAGCGCCAGAGCCTTTGTTTCTTTCACCTGAGAATTTCCCTCATGAGTCATTTTGAGAGACTCAAACATATCATGAGCAGTGTCTCTGTTGGTAATTTTCTCATACTCTGTATGAGAGATTGCATTAAGAAGTATGGTTCTGGCTTTGTGATGATTCTTGAATTCTTTCTTCTGCTCCTCAGTCATTGATTTTCTATCAATCTTTTTGCCATCCTTAGTAGGATGTTCATATCCATCAATGACTAAATCCCAGAGATCAGCATCATACCCCAAGAAAAAACTTTCAAGTCTATCTTTCCAATAATCAAATTTTTCTCCATCAAACATTGGAGGTTTGGTGCTGATTCTGTCTCCTTCATATTTGTTGCTTGATGTAGGAATATCACCCATATTAGCAACCAAATAAATAACAGAGTATTCTTCTCACTGGATCTTTATCTGTCACGGTTAAGTGAATGCACACTCAGAACCGGAGCTCTGATGCCAACTGAAGGTGAGAAAATACTTAGAAGGGGGGGTTGAATAAGTATGACAGAAAATAAGCAAAGATAAAAACTCAAGTATTTTTATCCTGGTTCGTTGAACTCAACTACTCCAGTCCACCCTTTTCAAGAGTGATTTGCCTTTCTCAACAAGGACTTAATCCACTATTCAAATCAACTGATTACAAATAGCAACACCTAAGAACAACTGTTCTTAGTCTTCTCAAGAGCTACTGATCTAACCTAGATCCTCTTAAGGAAAACTTCCTTTACAAATTAATGTAATACAATGTAAGAGTAAGAAATGCTTCTATGAAAGCTATAAACACAACTGTGTTATTTCTCTAAGTTTAAAACAATGTATGAACAACAAAGAATATGAGAGCTTGAGAGTTTTTCGCGTGAGAGTATTCTTGCAATAGTTTTCGTCTTAGTTCATCGCTGAAGAAAGTGCTATGATATCCTTTATATAGCCACTTGAATATTGGAGAGAATATTTTACCGTTGGAGAAGATATTTCCAATATTAAATAGTACTGTCCTTTATACTATTACAGCAGAGAGACGGCGCACAAAATGTGGGTGTAGCAATTGTCTGCTGAGCTGTGATTATACCATATATGGAATGTATCAGAGGAAAAATCTTCTTGCAGAGAATTTTGTCTATCCCAATTAAGGAAAGATTTGCTGGCATATTCCAACGGATATATTAAAATAATCTTCTTCAAATAATTCTTCAGATAGTTCAGATCAACAATCAATATCAGAGTCTTCAGTCTTCAGAATCTTCTGGAAACTTCAGAGCCTAAGATGTTCTTCAGATGTTGTTGAATCAGAGTCTGGTGCAGCTGTGTGCTTGAAGCGTAACATGCTCTTAGATCAGAGTCTTCACTCAGATCAGAGTCTTCTCTTATTCAGAGTCTCTTCACTCAGAGTCTTCTTTCATTCAGATTCTTGATAATATATGCAGCGTGTTGTATCTTCAGAATCTTGATGACTAAGCTCTTATACTTCAGATTCTTCTAATCTTCAGATGCTCTTGAGCCATTCAGAATTTATTGTTCACATCAAATTTGCTCTTTAAGATTAAAATCTTTTGTGCCTGTAGAAAACAGTTTAGAACAAATTTAGAGAGTATAATTCTTGTATACAAATTATCATTAATGTTATCATCAAAACATAGAGATATTACTAAGACACAATCTGTGCTCTTACAGTTTGTATGAATATTTTTGTTTGGAAACTGGATTTCCTCTAAGGAATTTTTAAACAATGAGAAACTTGGTCAAGTGATCTTATCAGGGGCAAGTTCCTTTTACATCCTGTCAAAGAATCAGTTCAAGATTTGTTCAAGACAAGATCTTCTCAGATTTGGGTTATCCAAAGGTTTTTTTTTTCCAAGACTCACACTGGGGAAAACCTTCTGAGGGTACAATAAAATAGTCATTTTCAGAATCAGACAAGCTGAAGCAATTATCAGTTCATCTGTAATGGACAATTTAATTTGGGGCAGTTTACTTGAAAGATCCCCAAGAAGCTCTTCATCCTTCCTACAAGGACTATCAACTTGATACAGTTTAATAGAATGACAATGATGTATGGGTTGAGGAATCAGTCGTCCAGTTTTGTCATCTCACCAACAGAGTCGAGCCTTGTCATCGACATCTGCATTTGCATGTGATCATATATCATAGCATAATTATTATACATGTGCATATCATGGGTGTTTTATCCCCATTTGCATTCTTCTCCCGAGGTCGTGTTTTACCCGCGTTTACCTCGTGAACGAATTCCAATCTACTTGGCATCATGGGTGTTTTATCCCCATTTGCATTCTTCTCCCGAGGTCGTGTTTTACTCGCGTCTTACCTCGTGAACGAAGTCCAATTTACCTGGCATCATGGGTGTTTTATCCCCATTTGTTTTTTTTCTCCTGAGGTCGTGTTTTACTCGCGTCTTACCTCGTGGACGAAGTCCAATTTACCTGGCATCAAGGGTGTTTTATCCCCATTTGCATTCTTCTCCCGAGATCGTGTTTTACCCGCGTCTTACCTCGTGGACGAAGTCCAATTTACCTGGCATCATAGGTGTTTTATCCCCATTTGCTTTTTCTCCCGAGGTCGTGTTTTACTCGCGTATTACCTCGTGGACGAAGTCCAATTTACCTGGCATCATGGGTGCTTTATCCCCATTTGCATTTTCTCCCTGAGGTCGTGTTTTATTCGCGTATTACCTCGTGGACGAATTTATTTACTTGGCATCATGGGTGCTTTATCCCCATCTGTATTTTTCTCCCCGAGGTCATGTTTTACTCGCGTCTTACCTTGTGGACGAATTTAGTTACTTGGCAGCACGGGTGTTTTATCCCCATTTGCATTTTTCTCCCCGAGGTCGTGTTTTATCTGCGTCTTACCTTGTGGATAAAGTCCAGTTTACTTGGCACCCATCGACTATTTCGTGTCATGTCTATCTGACGTTCTTCCAGATACGACGTGTCTCCTTTTTGATGATTCTTCCAAAATGTTCTGATGTTTGTCTCTCCCTATATGTTTTCCGGTGAGTCCTGAAGATCCCGCTCGATCTCTTCAAGGAATGTCCCGAAAACTCTAGCGTCTGTCGTGTACCTGGTCCTGTCTCCGTGTGGATCCTATGTTACCTTGTCACCACCGCATGTCTTCTTCCCCAATGCAATTCTTCGTTGCACTGTCCCCTATGACGTCGTGTCGTCTGCATCCTTGCATTCATCATTCCATCATACGCATCATATTAGATTCATGGCATTGTCAGCATTATAGTTCGTGTTATTTTGTCCATATCATTGCATATCACTGCATCTAGGGGCCAAATTTTCGGTTATCTGTATTTAAATCCCTTTCACCGCGATTTCTCGAGTCTCCGCTGCTCAAATCATCCGGTGAAGCTATTTAAATAGGGGCATCTGTTGCACCCCAAATTTGTCCTACCTTTACATAGTTTCTAGTGCCACTTTATTTCGAATGAATAAAATGGCACAATTGGCAAGAGACCGTGTGTAAGTAGTTATGAGTGTGAGAGGTCGAGAGTTCAAATCCCACCTTCTTCACTTTTTGTTTTTCTTTTATTTTTATTCTAAGTTTTCTATTTTCATAAAAAATTAACAAAAATAGTTTTTTTTAATTATTTAATTATTATTTTCGTATTTTATTTAAATTATTTTTTTAAAAATATTATTTTTTCACTTTTTTCCATATTATTCATAAAAATATCCAAAAATCATAAAATTAAAAATATTAGAAAAGATTTTATTCTTTTAAGTTTGTTTAAGTTTGTTTTTTTTAGTTTTGACTAATTATTTAAGTTGTGCTTTAAAATAGGCATTAGGTTAGAGTTAACCCTAATTTGTTACCTATATAAACATGAGTTGCATTTGAGAAAAGGGGAGAAGGGAAAAAAAGAAAAACGGCGGCCGTTCTCACGATTTATCAGAAGAGGGAATTTTTTTGGAAGAATCCTAAAAGGTTTGAATTCATCATCGGCCAAGCGCTACCGGCGAGCAAAAAGTCCCAACGGCGGAGGCTCAGTTCGTTCAACATCATCGTCGTTACCGTAAGCTTTCTCTTTCCTTTGATTTACGGCATTTTATGATTTTTGTGTGTTGTTTTGTTCATTGATTGTAGATTAATGGGAAGAATAAATAGAAGATGACATGCAAGGATTGAAGGAGAGGAAAAGCTTCGATAGTCATCCAGGGAGAAAACGGCAGAAGCCTTTTTATTTACGTTTCATTTTTTTATTTTATTATTCAATTGTTTATTTTTTCATTTATATTAACTATGTAGTTTGTAATTAATAATGCAATTAAGTTTAGGTAAGCTATTTCAACAACAAAAAAAAACATAACGTAATCAGTTTTTTAAAAATTAAGATCTTTCTAAAAAGTTTTTTTTCAAAAATTAAACCATTTTTTATTTAAAAACATATTTCTAAATAAAACAGTTTTTCTTAATTAAAGTTTTTTTCCAATTAAAACCATTTTTCATTAAGTTAACACAAAAATTAAAAAATGACCTTTCTTTCACTAAAACAAAAATTAAAACCTTTTTCGTTGAATTTAAATCAAATTTTTTCATTAAAATTTAAAACACTTTTTTAATTAAAATTTAAAACATTTATTTTTGATAACATTAAAACATTTTTTTTCAAGACATTTTTTCATTAAAATTAAAACCAGTTTCTTTATTAAAATTTTTAGTAAATAATTAGAATAGTTTCTCCATTTAAGCATGAAATTAATTCTCCTATCCTCTTCTCAATAAAAACTCAAAAAGAAATAAGTTGTGATTTAGCCGTTTCATTTTTGTCTAACCCTCGTTAATTTGTTTGTTTCAACTCGTTATTATTTCATTTGTTCGTTTTTGTTCCATGGATGTAATTTACGCGAGGCCATGGTCGCAGTTATTTTATTTTGCATTTTTTGGGAATTTGTAATTTACGCGAGTGATCGTCGCGATGTTTTTTTTACCGCTTTCTTTATTTTTCCGCACTTTAATTCTGCTGAATAGTAATTTGTCGTATTTTGCATGTTTTTACCGTTAGAATCCCTCCGAAGGAATTAGGTCTAGCTGTTTGACCGCCGAGTCAATAACCCTAGTTTTAACCGTCTCAAACCCTAATTAACCTAGGCGTCCCGCCGTGGACAAAAATACCCTTTACCCTAGTTTTAGGTCAAAGAGTCGCCGTACTTTGTTTTAGGGTTTCCCGCCGTGGAATCCCTAATTTCAACCCTAAATTTTTAATTAACAAATTCAACGTAGAAATAGGAGTTTCAAAGACTCCACATAAGCGTGTCCTTAAGATACGTTTATTCCCCATTGAAACCTTGACCACAGTCAAGACGTTTCTAACCTCCCTTTCGAGGGGAACTACAATTACTCTGATTCCATTCCCGTCAGGATATGTAGGCACAAGATGCGACGTCTTGCCGAGTAAACTTAGGACTAACCCTTAGGTCTTTAGGTCACTCTATCCCTTACCTCAATATATATTAAAACAGATAATAAAATATAAAAAAAAGCATACAATAAACAAAAGGTTCATGTAGAGTACTACAGAAGGTTAGGGTGCTAGTACCTTCCCTAAGCTTAACCAACCCCTTACCTAGATCTCTCCCCGCATTGTCTTTACGATGCAAAATTAGGTTTTCCTCTTTTGACCTTTTCCTTCGGATAAATCAAAGAGCGGTTGTGAACTAAAGATGCGATTCAAATTAATTAATAATTTGATATCATATTCTAACCGCAACATTGATCATTTCATGTAGTAACTTGTATGCTTTATTTGCATAGTGCTGACCATCACCAGGATTGTTGGTTGAGGTCATGCCTTCTTTGTACTCTCAGTGATGTTGTACCCTGGGCTTATTGATTTTCCCTGCAATATATGAGGCTTTCTATGATTCAGCTCCGATATTCCTATTGTCATCACTGTCACTGCACTGGCACCTTCACACTAGAACTGGGGGAATGAATTTCCCTAATGCACAGACACATTGCATTGCATTCATATTCATATTGCATTACAGGTAATCTTTGAATAAGTGTCTTATTTCCTGTTCTGTAACAGGTACTTTTCAAGATTGCAGATCAGCACCCGCACCGCTATTCTACCCGCACCAACTGTCGAAGAATCATGGATCAAATGCAGAACGAGATGCAAGATGTGCGCGAGAAGCTCGCTCTCTTCATGCAGACCATGGAAGCCATTGCAAAAGGGCAGGAGAACTTGCAGGCCATGGTCCAGCCTCTGTTGGCTCGAAGCGCTGGTCATGGTAATGAAGATCATCAGTCTGTACGGGTCGATACTGTTCATGGAGACGGCACTCCTACGCCAGTGGCTCCACCTGTAGTCAATACACCTGCCGCTAATGTCAACAATGCTACCGCTGCTGTGAATGGTAACGTCGGAGTTGGGAACGAGACTGATGTCCACAACGTTGGGCTGGGTGATGTCAACATGGGAGATAATATGGGAGGCAACGGCTTCGTCAATGCTCGATTCGGATTCAATGACCAGGGATTCGATAATGCGGGGAAATATGGTGTCAATGCTCAAGGCTTTGGGCAAGATGGTTATGGTGTGACCAATCAGGGTTACGGAGGCTTTGGAAACGGAAACGGCGCGGGGTTTATGGCTTTTGGTCCTGCTGGAGGTGTTCAAGGGTACGGCAACAGAGGCCGAGGTCCGGGGATGAATCAGATTAGAGCTGGACATAATAATGGATATGACGGGTATGGGGCTGGAAATGGAATGTGGCAAGAAGATCAGCAGGAGGACGCTTTCTCCGGAGGAGGTTTCGAAGGACCGATGGATGATTCCCAGAAGATCAGAATGCTGGAAGAGCAAATGAGGGGAGTCCTAAACCAAAGTGCTGTGGGTCTGGACATGGCAACAATGGGGCTGGTACCTGGCTTGAGGGTGCCAATTAAGTTCAAAGCTCCTGCGTTTGACAAGTACAAAGGAGACACATGTCCGAAAGTGCATGTACGAGCCTATTACAGAAAGATGTCTGCGTACTCAACTGATGAAAGAATGCTAATGCATTTCTTTCAAGATAGTCTGTCGGGTCCTTCCCTAGAATGGTACATGGGGTTGGAGCCAACCGATATCAAGACATGGAAGCAATTAGCAGAGGCATTTGTAGCTTATTACAAGTATAATAGCGATTTGGCGCCCAATCGGGTCCAATTGGCGGGGCTGTCGCAGAAGAAGGGGGAGAGCTTTAAAGAGTACGCGCAAAGGTGGCGCGATATGGCTGCCCGGGTCCGTCCTCCTGTGGAAGATAAGGAAATGAATGACATGTTTGTCGGCACATTCACAGGTCTGTTTCATGATATGCTGTTTCACACGTCTCTGGCCAGTTTTTCAGACCTGATTCTGATGGGAGAAAAGATTGAGCGTAACATTAAGCAGGGAAAATTCCAGGTTGAGGAATCGACTGCATCTGGCAGTAATAGGAAAGCTTATGGTGGGCGCCGTCAGGGCGAGGCAAGCGCAGTATTTGGAGGCCGAGGCCGAGGCCGAGGCAGGGGACGAGGTCAATATCGTCAGCCGCAGCAGGTGGCGAGTGTAACTATCCCGTATCAACAGCAGCCACTCCAGCAACAACAACCGGTTCAGCAACAGCCAATGCCACAGCAGCAGCAGCCTCAGCAGGGGGCACAGCAGGCTCCGCGAAGATTCCAGGGTAGTAAACCGAGAAGAGTGTTTGAGAAGCCTCCCTCAACCTACGCCGATTTGTTGCAGACATTGTTGGGATTAAACCTGGTAGAGAAAAGAACTCTGGCACCGATAACGGGAGCTCCCCCGTTCGGTTACGATGCAAGCAGGCACTGTGAGTTTCATTCTGGAGCCCCGGGCCACGATATAGAAGGTTGCCATGCTTTTAAGCATGTTGTGCAGGATCTTTTGGACAATAAGACTATCAATTTCGGAACGGCAGGTCTGAATATAGTGCAGAAACCCATGCCTAATCACGGGGCAAACGCCATTCTAACTGAGGAAGGGTTGAATCTGATTGAGAATGTTGAAGATTTAAAGACGCCGCTGAGCGAGATAAAGAGCCGACTGTTACAAGGAGGTGTTTACCCAGGATGTAACGAGTATTGCTTAGACTGTTGGACCCTAGCTGGGGGGTGCGATGATTTGAAGAAAGGCATTCAGGCTTTAATTAATGAAGGCATATTGCAGTTTGACCGAGCGGCAACTGAAAATCCTGCAGGGGCAGTAGTGGATAATCGGAGTGAGGTGGCCACGGTAACGATTCCTCGGAAGACGATCACTATTGCAGCACCAGCTCAGCGACCACCGATCACCATAACTAAGGTCGGGCCGATCCCGTACGAGAACACAAAAGCAGTCCCATGGTCATATGGGTTGGAGGTGTATTGTGACGGGATAAAAATTGATGTTAATAAGCAGCCAGCCGAGACTGTGGATAATGTTGTTGGGTCGGGAGGCATGACAAGGAGTGGTAGGATCTTTATATCCCCTGAAGTGGAGGCTGAAAGATTAGCAAAAGGAAAAGGGAAAGTAGTTGAAAACGTTCCGGTGCAGGCAAGTGACAAAGAGTCGGCAGCGAAAGACGTAGAAGAGTTCATGCGCTTGATTCGGAAAAGTGATTATAAGATTGTGGAGCATCTGCAGCAGACACCGTCCAAAATATCTATCCTGTCATTGCTGTTGTGTTCAGAAGCCCACAGAAATGCTTTGCTGAAAGTCCTCGATACTTCTTTTGTACCCCAAGACGTCTCCGTGAATCAGCTGGAAGGAGTGCTGGCACATGTGAATGCAGGCCACAGCTTGGGCTTTACTGATTTTGACTTGACCCCGAAAGGAAGAGATCATAATATGGCGCTGCATGTGTCTGTTGAGTGTAGAGGATCAGTAATGTCACACGTATTGGTTGACACCGGATCGTCTTTGAATGTGCTACCCAAGAAGGCGATGATGAAGCTGGATGTTAGAGGAATTCTGTGTACGCCCAGCGATTTGGTAGTCAGAGCGTTTGATGGCACGCGGAGAACAGTCTTTGGATCGATCACATTGCCTCTACAGGTGGGGCCAGAGGTGTTTGCGACTGAGTTTTATATCATGGATATACAGCCTGCGTACAGCTGCTTGCTTGGAAGACCCTGGATTCATGGGGCAGGGGCAGTCACGTCCACCCTGCATCAGAAGTTAAAATATATGGTCGGAGACAGCGTAGTCACCGTGTGCGGAGAAGAGGACATCCTGGTCAGCCATCTGTCGTCATTTAAATATGTAGAGGTCGACGGAGAGATCCACGAAACGCCCTGCCAGGAATTCGAAGGTTTGCGCATCAAGGATAAAGGTCCCGGGTCGAGCAAAGCGTCGGAAATAGCCGTCTCGTCGTATAAAGAGGCTCAAGCCCTAGTAGAAGCAGGAGAAGCAAAGGGCTGGGGCAAAGTGCTGGACATTCCTGTGAAGATGGACCGGTTCGGGCTGGGATACCAACCGTCGTCATCAACTCCTTCCGTGGGGGCACCCCGTTTCAGAAAGCCAATCACCATCTCTGCCGGTGGGGTGTGTCATGAAACCGTCAATGCTGCTTCGGAATCTGATGAAGGAGACAGCGACTGTGATATGGATGCCTGGATTCAGCCAAGCACGCCAGGACAAGGACTGTGCAACTGGTCTATTCAGGAGCTTGTTCCTGTGACTTTTAAATAGTAATGCTTTGCTTTATTAATTGTTGAATAATCTGATGTCTTGCCCGGGGCATCAGGATTTGCTTAGGGCTGTGTTGTTATGAACATTGCGTGTTAATCATTAAATAAACGGCGTTTTTTCATGTGCAAATACTGTAATCCCTGTCTTTCTTGTTTTATATTTTTCAACAAAATGGCAACGTGGTTGTTCGCTTTATACGCATTTTGAAGCACTTAACCATTCTTTTGCAGGATAACATTTTCAGATGACATCCTTGAACCACCTATGACTCGTCCCGACTTCGAGCACCCGGTATTCCAGGCCGAAGAAGAGGTTGTCGAAGATAGCGACGTTCCTGAAGAACTGTCTTGGTTGGTGAAGCAAGAGGAAAGAGCCATTCTGCCTCACGACGAGGTCATCGAAATTATCAACTTGGGGTCGGAAGGGGTTGAGAAGAATATTCGTATCGGAGCCGCACTGCAGTGTGATAACAAGCGAAGACTGGCTGAAATGCTCCGAGAGTATAATGATGTATTCGCTTGGTCATATGAGGATATGCCGGGGCTCGATACAGACATGGTTGTGCATCGCCTGCCACTGAAAGAAGATTGCCCACCGGTCAAACAAAAACTCTGCAGAACTCGACCAGATATGGAAGTTAAGATCAAAGAGGAAGTGCAAAAACAGTGGGACGCTGGTTTCCTGGCTGTGACGAAGTATCCTTCATGGGTTGCCAACATCGTACCAGTGCCAAAGAAAGATGGCAAGGTTCGAATGTGCGTGGATTATAGAGATTTGAATAAAGCAAGCCCAAAAGACGATTTTCCACTTCCTCATATTGACGTGTTAGTTGATAATACCGCTCAGTACTCAGTATTCTCCTTCATGGATGGCTTTTCGGGCTACAACCAAATTAAAATGGCGCCAGAGGATATGGAGAAGACTACTTTCATAACGCCTTGGGGAACATTTTGCTACAAAGTGATGCCCTTTGGTTTGAAAAATGCTGGGGCAACATATCAGCGTGCGATGACGACTCTTTTCCATGACATGATGCATAAAGAGATCGAAGTTTATGTTGACGATATGATTGCCAAATCCCAACGGAGGAAGAGCATCTGGTAAATCTGTTGAAGTTATTTAAAAGGCTTAGGAAGTTCAGGCTGAGGCTGAACCCTAATAAATGCACCTTCGGGGTGAGATCGGGTAAGCTCCTGGGGTTTATCGTAAGCGAAAGAGGAATAGAGGTCGATCCTGCTAAAATAAAAGCAATTCGAGAAATGCCGACGCCTAAAACAGAGAAAGAGGTGCGCGGGTTTTTAGGGAGATTGAACTACATCGCCCGGTTCATATCTCACCTAACGGCCACGTGTGAACCATTATTCAAGCTGCTGAAGAAAGATCAAGCTATAACGTGGAACGAAAATTGTCAAAAGGCGTTCGATAAAATAAAGCAGTATTTGCAGGAGCCTCCTATTTTGATACCCCCAGTGGCAGGGAGACCATTGATCATGTATTTGACGGTTCTTGAGGGAAGCATGGGTTGTGTCCTCGGTCAACACGACGAGACAGGGAGAAAAGAGCATGCGATCTATTACCTGAGTAAGAAATTTACAGATTGTGAATCTCGGTATTCAATGCTGGAGAAAACTTGTTGCGCGCTAGCCTGGGCCGCCAAGCGTTTGAGGCAATACATGCTGAATCATACAACCATGCTCATCTCGAAGATGGATCCTATCAAATATGTATTTGAAAAGCAGGCGTTGTCAGGAAGAATTGCCCGGTGGCAGATGGTCTTGACTGAATATGATATTCAATACGTCTCGCAGAAGGCTATAAAGGGGAGTGTGCTGTATGAGTATCTGGCGGAGCAGCCTATTGAAGAATACCAATCGATGAGGTTTGATTTTCCTGACGAGGATATCATGTACTTAAAGATGAAAGATTGTGAGGAGCCGTTGCCAGACGAGGGGCCAGAGTTGGGTTCTAAATGGAAGATGATATTTGACGGAGCTGTGAATGCTTATGGTAGTGGAATAGGGGCAATCATCACTACGCCACACGGGTCGCACATCCCGTTTACTGCCCGACTGACCTTTGCTGTTACCAATAATGAGGCCGAATACGAAGCTTGTATAATGGGGCTTGAAGAAGCCATCGATTTGCGAATCAAACATCTGGACGTATACGGAGACTCAGCTCTGGTGGTGAACCAGATCAAAGGGGAATGGGAGACACGGCAGCCCAATTTGATACATTACATGAATTATGCAAGGAGATTGTTGCCTTTCTTCGACAAGGTTGAATTGCATCATGTGCCGCGGGCAGAAAATCAAATGGCTGACGCTCTGGCCACTTTGTCTTCCATGTACAAGGTCAACTTCTGGAACGAAGCTCCCCGAATTATTATCTCTCGGCTTGACAGGCCAGCTTATGTATTTGCTATTGATGAAGCATCTGACGACAAACCGTGGTATTTTGATATCCTTAATTTCCTGAAGAATAAAGAGTATCCGGCTGGGGCATCCAATCAAGATCAGAAGACTCTCAGGAGATTAGCGGGTAATTTCTATTTGAATCCGGACGGTGTCTTGTACAGAAGGAACCACGATTTGGTGCTGTTGCGTTGTGTAGACGAAAAAGAGGCAAAGCTTCTCATGGAGGAAATTCACGAAGGTACCTTTGGCACGCATGCGGGTGGACATGCTATGACGAGAAAACTGCTGCGGGCAGGTTATTTTTGGCTGACCATGGAAACTGATTGTTTCAAGTTTGCGAGGAAGTGTCACAAGTGCCAGATCTATGTTGATAAGATCCATATGCCTCCAAGTCCTCTGAATGTAATGTCATCGCCATGGCCATTCTCTATGTGGGGAATCGATATGATTGGAAAGATCGAGCCGACAGCTTCTAACGGGCATCGGTTCATCCTAGTAGCAATCGATTATTTCACCAAGTGGGTGGAAGCGGCGTCTTACGCAAATGTAACGAAGCAAGTGGTGGCCAGATTCATCAAAAGAGATATCATTTACCGATATGGGATTCCCGAGCGGATAATCACGGACAATGGTTCAAACCTGAACAACAAAATGATGAAGGAGCTCTGTCAGAATTTCAAGATCGAACATCACAACTCCTCCCCTTACCGACCCAAGATGAATGGCGCTGTTGAGGCGGCCAATAAGAATATCAAGAAGATCGTTCAGAAAATGGTGGTGACCTATAAGGATTGGCATGAGATGCTACCTTTCGCTTTGCACGGTTATCGTACGACGGTACGCACATCAACCAGGGCAACTCCGTTCTCGTTGGTATATGGAATGGAAGCGGTGCTACCGTTAGAAGTCGAAATCCCTTCTCTGAGGGTATTGCGAGATGTTCAGCTGGACGAGGCAGAATGGGTGAAAGACAGGATGAACCAGTTGAGTTTGATGGATGAGAAGAGGCTAGCTTCTCTAGCATACGGTCGTTTGTACCAGAGCCGAATGAAGAAAGCGTACGACAAGAAGATACATCCGCGAAGCTTTCAGACGGGCGACCTTGTGCTGAAAAGGATTCTCCCGCCGCAAGCAGATCACAGGGGCAAGTGGACCCCCAACTACGAAGGGCCATACGTTGTCAGGAAAGTCTTCTCAGGAGGAGCGTTGTTGTTGTCCACCATGGACGGAGAAGACTTTACGTCACCTGTGAATTCGGACGCAGTTAAAAAATACTTTGCTTAAAATAGACCCGCTGGACAGAAAAAAGAGAGTCCAGGCAAAAATGGGGCATCCTGGCGAACCAAAAACAGAATGAAAGGTTCGGGCAAAAATTAGGGATAAAATTGAAAAAATGTACACCCGCGAAAGTTGAAAACCTACACTGGGCGACTTCGGCAAAAAGGGGTATCCCGGTGAACTGAAAACCCGTAAAGGGCGGTTCACGCAAAAGTTAGGGATTTGAAAAGCAAATGACTGCGGTCCGAATTTGATAATTGCAGCGAGCATCAATGCGGGAGAATACATTTGAGGAGTCAGTTATCTGATACAATCGCTTCAGAAGTGGGGATACCGGGAAAGCATTAGAGTCGGGCGAGTCATGGGAGGATCAGTTCGTGATGTTCATCTGCATCCCGTTGCCGACATGTGTACAAAATTTCATTTGTCAATATTTATGCTTCTTGTGCATACTTGTATACTTGTATTGTGTAGCTTCCTCGTTCCAGGAGTTACGTCCCGTGTACAAAACTCCGCCCATTCAGGGGCCCAATCAATAAAATACGTTATTCAGTACTTGACACTGTTCTTTACTGTTTTGTGCATGATTAACGCCTAAGTTTGATGAAACTAGCATGTGCATAACGTCACTGGCCCTTGCCAACAGTTGCTAAAGCTTTGAATTAACTGAAAATGACGTCACTAACCTGAATTGATTTGGTTGCATAGGCTTGTCTTGTATTGTTGGTGTTGTTGCAGGTTTCATGACCGTACGAGGAAGATGATCAAAAGATTGCAATAACGAAAGACTCAGCCCTCACGCAGGTCATGCAGTTTCTTCCTGAGGAAGGATCGAACTCTCCAGCTAGTCGAAGCTCGTGCAAAAGGATTATCCTGCAAATTCGTTCATCCTCAACAGAATTGACGATTCCAACATTGTATCTCAAGCAGAGTTGGTTTAGCTTTAAAAGATTAATATTTGTGAGCTATATTCAGACAGGTTCATCTTTCCCCGCAGGGTCATTTATTCTTCCCCAGTGGAGCCAGTTAATTTCCCCCAAGAGAATCATCCCATCCCCAGCGGAATTTTCTCCTCTCAGCAACTGTTCTTTCCTCCCAGTGGAACTCGAAGATCAAGATACTCCCCAGCAGAGTTGGTGGCGGGTCCTGTCATTTATTTTGTCATGGATACTGTGTAATATCAGTTCAATCTCCAGCAGAAAGTCCGATCATACCGTGCGTAGTTGCTACTCCCCAGCAGGGGGTTATCTCAACAAGGTGTCCGGGTTAAATTCCTAATTTCCCAGCTGAGTCGACTTCACCCTTCCAGCATTTATTTTGCTGGAATAATTTTGTAGCATCTGGCTATCCCCGGCGGAGTCGGCGTTACCTTCAGCATTTATTTTGCTGAAGCAGTTTCTGTACTACAGCAGTTCAGGTAGAGGGAGCTCTTGCTCAAATGAACTACCCAAATACTCAAGATCTCGGCATGAGATATTCAATGATAATGTCAGTTTCGGCAGTATTCCCCACAGAGTTACCAGGATAAGTTTCTCTTTATTTCCAAGCAGAATTATTTGTCATCAAGAGGTTCCATGAATCAGAATTTCAGAGACCACCACCGGTCATCAGAGCAGGCATCCGGTAGTTTGGTTCCCAGATATCCCCAGTAGAGTCCGCCTCAAAGTCGCTGTCACGTCGGTGCTAAGAAGTTTGTGGGTGGGGATCAATGGAGAACTAAGTCCTGATGTGGACAACTTATTCCTATATTGACGGGATTTCTTCAGAAGTGGGCGTCCTAACGTGGACAGATTTATTTCCCCGGGTTGATGAGATGTGGTAGTCCTAACGTGGACAGAATCGGGTTCCCGGAATTGATGGAATGTGGAGTCATGACGTTGACAAAACTGATTACTCTTTGTGTTGGTGTCCTGACGTGGACCATTTACTCTCAGCAGTTATCTTTCTTCGTGTTGGCGAAGCATGGGTCCTGACGCGGACGAGTTTGGCTTTCTCAACAGAGGAGATGGGAGTCCTGACGTGGACAAGTTTTATTTCCCCAGCGGGTCGAAGATGCCTGAGTCCTGACGTGGACAAATCAAGACGAAAGATGGGTCCTGACGTGGACGAGTTTATTCCTTACGTGAAAAAAAAAAGGGGGGTTTCAGTTCCTTACGTGGAAAGACGAGTTTATTCCTAACGTGGAAAGATGAGATTCCTTGCATGGAAAAATGGGTTTCCTTACGTGGAAAGATTGAGTCCTCACGCGGACATATCAAGATTGATTCCTGACGTGGAAAGAAAGAGATTATTCCTGACGTGGAAGAGTTTAGTCCTGACGCGGACAGATCAAAGGAGTTATTCCTAAAGTGGAAGAAGAAGATAGATTCCTTACGTGGAAAGATTGGGGTCCTTACGTGGACGGATTCAAGAAAAGTTGATTCCTGACGAGGAAGAATGATATACTCCTTACGTGGAAAGGTGAGTCCTAACGTGGACAGGTTCAGAACCAAAGTTGTATTCCTTACGCGGAAAGATCGGAGTCCTGACGCGGACATGTCGAGTGGTATTGGGGTCCTTACATGGACAGATTGATATAGTTCTCCTTATGTGGAAAGAAGATTGCATCCTGACGTGGAAAGATGGAAAGTTTAGTCCTGACGTGGACAGATGCAGAAGAGATGATTCCTTACGTGGATGGTGTTATTCCTAACGTGGAAGAGTCTATTCCTAACGTGGACTATTTATTGGAATATCCCCCAGCGGAGTTGCCGATATTTTTCTGGGTTGACAGCAAGTGGAGTCCTAACGTGGACAGGTTCTAGTTGAGATTTCTTCGTATTGATGACAGACAGAGTCCTAATATGGACAAGCAAGCAATCTGTTATCCCCAGCGTGGTCGTTACGAGATCAGTGAGCGGCTGCAAACAGTCAGGTCCAGGCAGTGGATGTCGTTCCCCAAGCAGGGGTGCAGTATATTTCTGCGGTTGGCAAATTTCCGGGTTTCTTAGTATTCAACCGTCTCGTACCTCGAATGTTTGAAGGCCATTCGCTCTTCACCCAATCGGGTCCAAGTCGCTTGAATAGGGGCAGCTGTTGCACCCTAAAATTTGCTCAACCTTATTCACTTGGTTTATGTTTCAATATCATTAGCATTTGCATATAGAGTCATGTACATAGCCTAGCCATCTGCATAGCATAAGCATAGCAAGTCATCCAGCAGGGGCCAATCATTATTCTCATCTCTAGAGGCCTATCCAGAGGTTATTATCCTAATTCAATCTCATTCAAGTCATCAGAAAAGAATTTGAAAGCTACCAAGTCAATGGGTCAAGCAGTTCATCTATCTCCTGGCTGAGGGTATTTGGGGATCATCAAGGAAAGTATGAGCTGTGAATTGGAGGCATGGAGAGTATCTATACATCTTGGAGGACTTAGAAAGTCATTTGGAGAAGAAAACAAGTTGTTGGTATGATCACAAGTATTGCAGTTGAAGTCAGTCAACTAGGGTTTCATCTGGGTCAACCCTAGGTCAACCCTAGGTCAAAGGACTGATTGAAAGGCATTGAGGGCTATTGGAGAGATGTGGGGTTCATCATTTGACATGGAGAATAAGGATATGTTGTTATGCTAAGAAGAAATCAAGAGAAATCAAGGAGAAGAGGAGGGTCTAAATTAGGGTTTCTATGTAAAATCCCCTAGTTTAGGTCAAATGTCCAAGCAAGATAAGTAAAAATGAAAGCTTAGAATGGATCCTTGGCCAACATGAAACTTGTAGAGGATCTCAAGACCTTTAATTTGAGTGGTGGAAGACATCAAGGAGATTTATAGAACTCAAGTTATGGTCCTTGCAAGTTACAGGTCATCTGAGGTATCTGAAATTTTGTCTGTGAAAGTGACTTGACTTCCAAGCTATTTTTAACCCTCAAGGAAATTTCAAATGAATTTCTGGTAAACATAAGAATTGTTCCTCATTGTAGTAGCTTTCTATAATGGTATAGTATGCCTTCATATGATGTGTGGAACTCAACTTATGGTCTTGGCAAGCAAAGGGTATTTTGGTCATTTGTGAATTACAGGTCATTTTAACCTATGTCCAAAACTCATACAAGGAGGCCTCAAATGGAAAAACTTACAACATTAAACTTGCTCCAAATGACATTTTGAGTCTAGAAAAGTGACAATGAGAGATTGGAAATGTCCATAGAACAAGGTTTCAAAATTGGTAAATTTAATGAAGGAAAATGGCTTAAAAAATGGTATTTTTCATATCTTGGCCAAATGATGCAAAATTATAGGTCATTTTGAATGGAAAAGGCATTTTAAAAACATTGGCTAAAGTGGAATTTTGAGCTTAGGTCATAATTTGTGAGTTATCCATGGTTTCTTGAATTGAAAGTAACATAATCCAAATTGAAAAGGAAAAGTGTAAGGGAAATTTCTCCAATGTTCTAGGAGGTTCCTACATCACCTATATATTCATGCAAGCTGATTCATGCAAGGGTTGGTGCTCCCATTTGTTCAAAGCTTCAATTTTCATCCATTTTCTCATTCTTGCATAAGCTTCTCAAACTCCATCAATTTCTCACCAAACTTCAACATTCTTGATTCAATCTTCATTATCATCTCACAAGGATCAGAATCCACACATTTGTTTGGCAAATTGAACAAGAAATCATGCTATTCATCATCATCATTCAAGGTGCAAGAATCTTGGAACTAGGAGATTCAAAGCTTTGGAGCATCTTTGATTGCATACAGAAGGAATCACCAAGCCTACTGATCACATTCCCCTCATTACAAGCAGTTGATTTGAGGATCTTAGCACCTGTATCAAAGAATTACACCAGGTTGGTATTCTGTTCGAATTGCTTAATTTAGGTAGAATCTTAGGGTTTTGATATCATAGAACGATTAAGCATAGGTAGATGACTAGTTGTGGTGATTTTAGAGAGGTTTCATGAAGTTTGAACATGAGGTGGTAATTCTGTTGAGGCTCTTAACTCTTGGATTAAGGCATGAAAGTGTTAGTAGAATATCATGTTATGATCATGAGGAAGTGTAGATTAGCTTAGGGTGAGTTTTGTGAAGAATTGGAGAGGTTTCATGTCAGGCACTAATGGTGGTTTCCATTTGTTCCACCTATCGAATTGGCTGGTTGTTTGAGTTTTAATGGAAACTATGGTTAGAGACTTGTAGAGGGAAAGAAATGGATGAATTTTGCTTTTTATGTCGTGCGTTTTCATGGCGTGTGGAGAGAGCATGAGGAGATGGAAGTATCGTGCATGGGGAGGGTTTCTGAAACCCTAAATGGCTGGAGGTAGAAGACGAACCAGGAGCCACACGATGAAGCCTTGACTCTTGACTGGGAATGTCATCCAACGGTCCATGTTTAAAGCTGAGAACGGAGGGAAGATTCAAAAATTGGAACGCAGCGTTTCATTAATTGGGGGGATTGGGCTCAGAGAGCTATTCGCACCCCCCAGTTTAATAAGCCCAATGCGCTGAACGTGTTTTCCTTACTTTTCTCACCCCCTTTCTTTAATTCCTAATATTTTCTTTTTATTTCTTTATATTTTTCATGCATCTTATAAAATTCATAATAAATAGCAAAATCATCATTTTTAATTCATTCTTTTTGCATATTTTTCTTTAGGATGTCTAGAAAATTATAAAAAATAAAAATGGCATTTTATTTTTTATTTGATATTTTTCCCATATTTTCTAAATAAATAACATTTTAAATGGTTTCATTTCATACATGATTTTGTTAATTTTTGTTCTATTAGATACTTTCATATTTTTTATCCATTCTTTTTAGGTTGTTTAGGTTAGACATTGAACTTGTAGAAATAATTTAGTTTCCATTTTTTAGAAGTTAAATGTAGGTGCTTAGTGTAGGTGTGAACAACATGAACAAAACTAGGGTTTTAGGTGATGACTTAGGAGAATCAATTCATTTCCCTTAGGACTTAGGGCTTGACTAGTTTAGTTATGGGACTATAGGGGCTATGGGTAGTTATTAGATCCCTTAGAAAAAGTCAGGGCTCCCCTACTGCTATTACTGTACTGTATATATCTGATTGACTGGTGTGGTATGCCCTCTGGGGATTATTGCTTGTTTGTGTGGGTATTGGGATTGTCTGGGGATTTGGGAGAGCTGAAGACCTGAGGAGATGAAGGCCATTGGAGATCCAGATGTTGGAGATCAACTTCCAGAGTTGAAGATAAGATTTTTGCTAGCAGATGCTGAGGAGACTAGGGTTTAGGAGCTAGGCAGAGCTCTAGATTAGAAAGTTTGTTTTTCAAACATGGATTGCCTTGTCTGCATCCATTCTTCTCTGTGATTCAGAGTCTCTCTAAGACACTCACCCCCTTCCTTTGGAAGGCTTGGTGATAGTGTCTAAGAGATAGAACTCTTGAGAGAAAATGTCTTTTGTGTTAGAGGCAGTCTGTTCACCACCTTTGGTAGTCAACTGATTGCTTAACACCCAATTCACTCTTATGACTGATTCCTCATCCTGGAGGTTTGGACTTGAAGAAAAGCCATGGCAGATAGAAGACTGATGATCAAAGCCCTTGCCTGAAGGCCATGAAGATGGAGATTGGTGCTTGTTGAAGCCTATAACTGATTGGAGATTACTTGAAGCCAGATGTTGATTCAGAGCTGCTGATGCTGTTGTATTTCACTTCTGATGTATTGATTGGTTTTCTGGACTGTATTGTTTGCTGGTTACCCTGCTGGGTTGAAAGTGAAGTCTGTTCACTTTTGCCTATTGTTTTCTAGGTTCGAGGTTGAGTGGGACTCCCTTGCCTCGCTTGTACTGTTGCATCCATGCATTTTACTGTTTTACTGTATATACCTGATATTGTTTCTGTTTCTGCCTATCCCTTAGGATCTCTGTTTCTCTCTGTGCAAGAGAGGAGCATGATAGACACTAGGTCTTAACCCATGCATGATAACATTAGGTTAGTTTGTTTCCCTTCGCAACCATAGGTTAGAGTTCTGTCTCTTCTTTCTCAAAACAAACAGAAAAACACCATAAAGATTTCAAACTCAATAAAAGGCACTTCTTCCGTAAAAGAATGTGAACTCATCAAAGCGTCATTTTTGTCCGCTGGGACTGTTGATCAGAAAACCTTTTTCAGAAGGAATAAAATCAACCAAGACAAGTTTGTGTCGTACGTGGCCCGAACTACGTTTGCTCTGATCTTCCATGCTGTGTGGAAGTACGTAGGCATAGGATGCGATATCCTAGCGAGCAACCTTCCCCTCCTTTCCCGTAGGTAGGCGAACTACGTTGACTCTGATTTCTCGTTCCAGACGGGAATACGTAGGAATAAAGTGCGATACTTTGCCGAGTTATCTTTATTTTCATTTTCTTTTCCCTTTTAACCCCTGACCTTTAGTTTAGATAGAAATAACAATCCATACCCGAAAACAAGTGTGGATCCCGTCGAGTACGACGGACGTGAGGGGTGCTAATACCTTCCCCTTGCGTAACCGACTCCGGAACCCAGGTTTTGGTTGCGATGACCATACCTTTCCCGTGTTGTGCGAGGTTTACTCTGAGCGTTTCCTTTCCCTCCCGTGGGATAAATAACGCATGGTGGCGACTCTTCTGTTCAGCCGGCGCCGATTTTCGCAGTAGCGACAGGTACCCATCCAGGAAGCTCCTCGAGATAAAAGCTGATCGGGTTTGATTGCCCTTTAAACCTGTTGAGGATAGCGTTCGTCTTTGAGCTATTATCGATGAGCTCCTCAAATTTTCTCTTGATAGACCCGACTGACAGCTGGTTGGGCCCCCCACCTGATATCACCATTGTGGCTGGGAAGTCCTCCCACAGGCTGAGGGTGGTCAGCAATCTGGCGGCTCACTAAAGAAGAAGTCCTCTGGTCGGGAGATGTATAGGGCCACCTGCAGTCCCGCCTCGTCGGAGGGAATTGACGTTTCTTCGACCTTTTTCGCCTCGCAGGTATTAGGCCGGTGGGCGTCTCCTCTCCAAGTGTATCGTTTCAAATTCCCCTCTTTGATTAAAATCTCGATTGCATCTTTGAGGTGAATGCAATCTTCTATCATATGTCCATGGCTCTGGTAGAACTGGCAGTATTTGGACTTGTCCGCATTGGGCTTCTGGGCTGTCGTTTTCGGGAGTTTGACACCGCCCCTCTGGAACTCTAAGTTGATTCACTCGCCCATGATGCGCTTGCGGGGAGCTGTGAGTAGCGTGTACTCAGTAAACTGACCTATTGGTCCCCTCTGCTCACGGGGGCGACCCCCGTACCTTTTTTGCTCGTATTGTCGAGGAGGAGCAGGCGGGGTTTCTTCACGCCTTGCGCCTTTGCGGGCTTCCTGGTTGCGCTTGGCCTGGACGGTGTTTGCGGCCTCTATCTCCTCCTACTCGATGTGTGACTGAGCCATGTGGAGAAGGGCATTGAGGGTAAGGGAACGTGCGAGGCAGATGGCTTTGGCAAAGTTGGAGTGTGGCCTTATGCCTCTCTGGATCAGGAACTTTTTCATGTCTTCTGTCGTGGATACTTGGACGGCCTCGCGATTGAACCTCTCAATGTAATCTCTAAGAGGCTCATTCTTCCCTTGGATAACGGCCTCCAGGGCCGCCTTTGTCTTTAGACGGTGTCGAGACGTTGTGAAGTGCCTGGAGAACTGGCGATTCAGTTTGCCCCACGAGGCGATGGAGTCGGGCACAAGTCGTTTGTACCACGCCAAGGCCCCTTTCCTCAAGGTGGTGGGGAATCAAAACGTCTATGCTTTCGATGTTGTTGTCCGGGTCGGTCGTCCCATCATAGGTTGCCAGGATCGGGGGTTTTTCATCCTGATGGGAAATGGTGCTTTCCTGATGGCCCTGGACAGTTGTGAGCGTCGGGTGTCTTCGTCGCTACAGATAGGTGACGGCTAGGTGGAGGCTGAGTCCAAGTGGTTTCTTCACCGGCGTGGACTCTTTGGCTAGGCCCTCGGTCTAGAAGAGGCTACAACGACTTTGTTCCTCTTTTGAGTCGGGGAGCGTCACTCTTCTGGATGAGGTGACTTATCCCTCTTGTGAGGAATCGTCAGCTGGGGTCGTTCAAGCTTGGGACGACACCCTGCCGGTTGGGGAGAAGGGCTCCTATAGTCATCCATGTACCGTGTCTTCCGTGGGGGAGGCGAGCGACTGATGGAAGTCTGGCAACGGTGTCTCTGTGGGAGAGAGAGGTTGACTGATAGCTGTCGACGGTGTCTCCGTGGGAGAGAGAGGCTGACTGATAGTTGTCGACGGTGTCTCCTCGGGGGAGAGAGGCTGATCAAGTGTCTCTGTGGGGGAGGAGACGGACTGGGAGAAACCGGGCGGTGATTCCTCCATGGGGGAGAGCACGACAGTTGTTTCCTCTCAAGCATCCCTATCTGTTCATTCTACCCAAAGATCACCAGGTTGGTTTGATTGATCGCTGCAAATAGGGTCGTGAGGGTAGCGTCGACGCCCGCCGTAACTGGAATGGGCTTGTAGACCGCTGAGTTATCAAAGCGTTAGGCGATGTTGAAGGCCGCATCTTCAGGGGATAGGGAGGCGTTGCACCCGTCCCTTTGGTGATCTTCTTCAATATGGGCGGTAGTGTAACACCCCACTTCCCAAAATTAAAATAAAATACGATTAATCCAAATAAACAACAGAGTCTCCCCTCAACAAGTGGGATATCACATCTCATAATCCATAATACACTTCATTAGAAGGTTTTCAAAACAAAATAGCGGAAATAATCCTTACTTCATCATTCTCGGCTATCCGCCGAATTACACAAAAAGATTCAATAAAATGTTCACCAACATGATACGTCACAGGAAATAAAACGAGTTCAACATAAAAACAAATAAACACCCAAGTCCTGTGCTACGTATCAGAGCATCCTAAGACTCGACTCGCACACCACTATCCAAGCTAGCTAAGTACCTGGATTGACTGTACTTCCGAGGAAGCACAGACCACGAAAAATACAAAGGTGTGAGAAAACATGATCAAAATTATCGATAATACAGTACATGAAATAAAGGTAGTAATCATATAATTTATCACCCAACATTCATCCAACACGACCTACTGTCCAACATCAACATAACACACCATAATGCAATTATGCAACTCAACACCATGCATGCGGTACCGACTCATTGGTTCATTCAATCGAACCCCGGATAGATCACGTACACCCGTCCTTGGTCATGAGCTATCCCCACCATTCTCCACAATGGAGTACGGATGAATCACATACACTCCTCTTGAGCAATGATTCGTCCCACCAAACACCATGATATGCATAACACCAAATGCACAACAAATGAACTCAAGCACACAAGGTACATGCGATCCACTGATCACATCACCATACATCTTACATACATATTGTTCATCAATTAATTATTTTAATTAAAGTCACACGATCCCCCTGATCCCTTCACCATACCTCATACATATCTCACACCATAATTTACTTATTTTAATTAAGTTCCATCGCTACATAATCTCACCTTTTAATATCAAGTATACACTCTTCACCACCAATCACCATATATATACTGGTCACAACTCAAGGAATACTACAAAACTACAGAACCACCTCACCGTACAAAAGTCACAATTTGCTGTCATGCTCGCTGGCTCATTCGCTTAGCGAAGTCCTAGCGAACACTCGCTACTAGCTCTCCTAGCGAACTACCTAGTGAATCGCTCGCTAGCTCGCTCGCTAGCTACTCGCTTAGCGAGTTCTGCAATCTCTCAAAACCCTCACAGTCCAGAACTGTTATCTTGCTCAAATTCAAGGTTATCATTCTACCTCTCTCTTCAGTCCTATCAATACTACAACCAATAAACACTACTATATCATTTTATATCAAATTTAACTCCAGAACCCACACCTATGTTCATCATCAGAACTACAGAAGTTACTCCAAACTTCATCGATCTCCCAACAACACATACTCAAGGTCATCAATGGCACCCACAATCATAAACACATCAACATGCACACCAATTTCATCATAACAACAACAACAATCATCAACATTTCAGTATATCATTCACATTCACCAAACTTCTACGGGGTTAAGGAATCCCCTCTACCCTGTTCATGCAATTTACCAATCTTAACCCGTTTCTCCCCCTTACCTCTATTAATCTTCCGATTGACGAAGAACTCTGAAGAACTGTTAGCCCTAGCCTTCTTCTCTTCCTCCTTGTTCTTCCTCTTTCCTCTTCTCTCTAAAACTGACTTATCGTGTTCTAACTCTCTCCTTTTCTCCCAAACTCTTCTAATACCCCTTAAATCCTTATTTTATTAATAATAATAATAATAATAATCATAATAATAATAATAATATACTAATTATTAGATTATCATCATTATTAATTATATTATATTATTATTAAACTCTACATTTTATTAAATAACTCCTATAACTCAAGGACACCCAACCACGCGCTCAGATACACTCCCCCACAAAGGACACACCCAAAATAAAATAACACCAAAAGACTAAATAATTAAAATGGGTGTTACAACTCTCCCCCACTTTAATTATTTTCGTCCTCGAAAATTACCTGATGGAAACAATTCCGGATACGCTACTCGCATCCTGCTTTCCAATTCCCAGGTCACACTGCCTCATGCAGCACCTCCCCAAGCTACTTTCACCAAAGATATCTCCTTCCCTCGGAGTTGTTTCATTTTACGATATTCGATCCTCAACGGCATCGCCTCAACAGTAAGATTCTCCCGGACTTGAACCTCATCTCTAGGAATCACATGAGATGGGTCAGAGACATACTTTTGAAGTTGCGACACATGAAACACGTCATGCAGATTCGAAAGCTCTGGCGGTAACGCCACTCTATAAGCTACAATACGAATTCTCTACAAAATCTGATACGTTCCAATAAACTTAGGATCCAGCTTCTTGGATTTCAACGCACGATCCACACCGGTCACCGGGTTAACTCTTAGAAACACATGATCACCTTCGCTGAATTCCAGCTCTTCCCTCCGGTTATCATGATAACTTTTCTGCCTACTCTTAGACGCTTTCATTTTCTGACGAATCATATGAATGGTCTCAGTAGTCTGCTGTACAATCTCAGGTCCTAAGACCACATTCTCACTTGTTTCATACCAACACAGAGGATTTCTGCACCTCCTACTGTATAAAGCCTCAAACGGTGCCATTCCGATACTAGAATGGTAACTGTTGTTGTACGTGAACTCTATCAAAGGTAAATGAGTATCCCACGCACCACCCTTTTCCAACACACAAGCTCTTAACAAATCTTCCAGCGAATGAATAGTCCTCTCTGACTGACCATCAGTTTGTGGATGGTAAGCTGAACTCAACTTCAACTTAGTACCCAAAGCTTCCTGCAAACTCCTCCAAAATTCTGAAGTAAACCTCAGATCTCTATCTGACACTATACTCGACGGAACACCATGTAGCTTCACAAGCACTTGAATATAAATCTCTGCTAGCTTCACCAACGAAAAGCTGATATTAGTCGGCACAAAATGTGCCGACTTCGTAAGTCGATCCACAATTACCCAAATAGCGTCAAATCCTCTCGCCATATTTGGCAAACCCGTCACAAAATCCATGGTTACACAATCCCATTTCCAAACCGGAACTTCCAACGGTTTCATAAATCCAGAAGGTCTTTGATGCTCTACCTTCGACTTCTGACATGTCAAACAGGCATAACAAATTGAGCTATATCTCTTTTCATACTGGACCACCAAAATAACTTCC
Source organism: Lathyrus sativus (assembly GCA_963859935.3). Lineage (NCBI taxonomy): Eukaryota > Viridiplantae > Streptophyta > Magnoliopsida > Fabales > Fabaceae > Lathyrus > Lathyrus sativus. The sequence continues at coordinate 482,392,789 of OZ012738.1, forward strand.
TTAAATCATGGTACATCTTCATAGCTCTCGGATGGTTACTCAGACTACTATGATGTCCCTCATTCAAAATTTACTTATTCAGTTCTTCATTATCCGGCACACAAGTCCTGCATCTGAATCTCAACACACCTGTACTATCCAACATAAAATCACTGTTGGGGTCGCGCTCTACCCCAGGCATCAAATCTGCTAACTTCACATCTAGCTTTTGGCTTTCCTTAATCAAATCCAAGAAATCATTATTCACCTGCAACTTGCCCAACCTCACACCATCGGTCGTAGTCTCACAAACCATGCTCAGATCTCTGAACTACTCATTTAGTTCCATCTCTTTCACCATTAAAGCCGACATATGAATTGCTTTCCTGCTCAAAGCATCTGCGACCACATTCACCTTTCCTGGATGATAACTTAAGTTGAAATCATAATCTTTCAAGAATTCCAACCATCTTCTCTGTCTCATATTTAGCTCCTTCTGATCAAACAGATATTTCAGACTCTTATGGTCATTGAACACCTCAAATCTCGAACCATACAAATAGTGCCTCCAGATCTTCAACATGAAAACTACCACAACCAACTCGAGGTCATGAGTAGGGTAATTCCTTTCATGCACCCTCAGTTTCTGCGAAGCATACACTACCACTTTACCATCATTCATAAGAACTCCGCCTAATCCCATCTTAGACGCATCACAGTACACCACAAAAGGTTCACTCGGAGTCGGCAACACTAACACCGGTGTCGTAGTCAATTTCTTTTTCTGCTCCTCAAAGCTTTTTTCACAAGCAGCATCCCACACGAACACTTGATCCTTTCTCGTCAACTGAGTCAATGGAAACGCCAAATTAGAAAACCCTTCAATAAACCTTTGATAGTATCCTGCCAAACCCAAAAAGCTTCTAATTTCCGTCGCTGTCTTCGGCGGTTGCCATTGCAACACTGCACTTACTTTTGATGGGTCCACCGATATACCATCACCGGATATTACATGCCCCAAGAAACTCATTGTCTTCAACCAGAACTCACACTTTGATAGTTTAGCAAACAACTTATTATCTTTCAACACCTGCAAAGCAATTCTGAAATGTCCTGCGTGATCTTCCTCAGACTTAGAATAAATCAGTATATCGTCAATAAACACAACAATGAACTGATCCAAATAAGAATGGAAAATTCGGTTCAACTACTCCATAAACACTCCCGGCGCATTAGACACTCCAAAAGGCATTACAGCATATTCGTAATGTTCAAATCGAGTTCTAAATGTTGTCTTCTGAATATCACCTTTTTTCACTCTGATCTGATGGTAACCCGATCTCAAGTCAATTTTACTAAACACCCTAGCTCCCACCAACTGATGCATCAAATCGTCAATCCTTGGAAGAGGATATTTATTCTTAATGGTCATTTTATTCAACTGACGGTAATCGATGCACAGACGCATACTACCATCCTTCTTCTTTAGCAACAACATTGGAGCTCCCCACGACGACACACTCGGTCTGATAAACTTTCTATCCAACAATTCTCCAATCTGAGATTTCAATTCAGCCAATTCCACTGACGACATGCTATACGGCGCCATAGATATAGGTCTTGTACCCGGAACTAGATCAATACTAAATTCAACTTCTCTCGTCGGAGGTAATTCCGTAATGTCATCAGGAAACACTTCAGGAAATTCATTCACCACTTCCAACTCTTTCACTGATGTCTTGCTGTCAATAAACAATGACGCAAATAAAGCAAACATCTTAGCTTCATCCTCCAACAGGGTCCTCAATTCCTTATTAGACAAGGAATCCGCCAATGCTTCCTTTTCTGGAGTAAGAAACAACAACACCTTCCGAAAATAATCGATGTAGACTCGGTTGAACTCCAACCAGTTTATACCCAGAATAACATCCAAAGTACCAAGTGGCAGACAAAACAGATCTACCCCAAAGTCTCTACCGAAAACAGTCAGTGGACACTTCAAACACACTAAAGAGGTAGTCACTGAACCAATAGAGGGAGTCTCAATAGTCGTCCGTCGATCAAGAGTAGACAACACCAATCTTAATCTCTTCACACAATCAACAGAAATGAACGAGTGGGTTGCACCCGTATCAACTATAGCAGTCAAAGGAATATTATTGATGAAACAAATACCTTTGATAGAACGCTCTTCACTGGCAGCTTGAGTTCCCACCATAGCAAACACTTTACCACTGGCCTGAGACGCCTGAGACTTCTTCGGCTTCTCGCAATGCATAATGATATGACCTTTCTCACCATAGTTATAACAGGTAGGCATAGTGGCTCTGCAATCAGCTATTACATGGCCTGGCTTACCACACCTGAAGCACTTCTTCACCTCATTAGGACACTCATTAGCACGATAACCCGCGCCACCGCACCAGAAACATTTCAAATCAGCAGATGTTTTCCCTTCTCTAGACATCTTATCAGAAGCAGCCTTATGCTTTCTCTTATCAGCAGGAACACTGTAAGGAGTACCACCAAATATCAGCTTACCTTTACGGTCATTCACAGCCTTATAATGTGCAATCCTGGCCCGGATATCATTATCATAGATCCTGCTTCTGCTTACCAGCTCAGGATAATTCATGATCTTCTAACAAGCAATCCCCAACTTAACTTGCGGACGCAGCCCATTTTCAAATTTCAAACACTTAGAGGTCATCGCATCTTCAGTATTGTAATGAGGACAATACTGCACCAGCGCTTCAAATATCGCAGCATACTCCGCTACGGTTAGATTACCCTGCTTCAACTCTAGGAACTCTATCTCCTTAGCACTTCGTATGTCTTCCGAAAAGTACTTCTCCAAAAAACCCTTACGAACTACATCCCAAGTGATTGCAGTTCCTGCAGTCACCCATCTCTGGCGACTGTTGTCCCACCAAGCCTCAGCTTCCCCTTCCAGCATGTGAGTACCAAACCTCACCTTTTTCTCATCACTACAACCCATTGTCCTAAAAAGTTTCTCGATTTCCTTCAGCCACTTCTGGGTAGCTTCAGGATCCAAAACTCCTCCTTCAAACGTCGGCGGCTTGTTACTCCGGAACTGTGCCAAATCCCCGAATTGCACACCAGCAACTTGGTTCTGATTAGCAACCACTTGCGCCATCGCTTGCATAGCAGGAGCCAAAGCAACATCGTTCCTTCCTGCCATACTGCTCAACAATAACAACATCAGGTTAAAAGATACACAATCTCTATCCTAAGGACAGACTCAACAACTACACTGGCCGGACAGACCGACCTGCTCTTATACCAATTGTAACACCCCACTTCCCAAAATTAAAATAAAATACAATTAATCCAAATAAACATCAGAGTCTCCCCTCAACAAGTGGGATATCACATCTCATAATCCATAATACACTTCATTAGAAGGTTTTCAAAACAAAACAGCAGAAGTAATCCTAACTTCATCATTCTCGGCCATCCCCCGAATTACACAAAAGATTCAATAAAATGTTCACCAACATGATACGTCACAGGAAATAAAACGAGTTCAACATAAAAACAAATAAACACCCAAGTCCCGTGCTACGTATCAGAGCATCCTAAGACTCGACTCGCACACCACTATCCAAGCTAGCTAAGTACCTGGATTGTCTGTACTTCCGAGGAAGCACAGACCACAACAAATACAAAGGGGTGAGAAAACATGATCAAAATTATTGGTAATACAGTACATGAAATAAAGGTAGTAATCATATCATTCATCACCCAACATTCATCCAACACGACCTATTGTCCAACATTAACACAACACACCATAATGCAATTATGCAACTCAACATCGTGCATGCGGTACCGACTCATTGGTTCATTCAATCGAACCCCAAATAGATCACATACACCCGTCCTTGGCCATGAGCTATCCCCACAATTCTCCATAATGGAGTACGGATGAATCACATACACTCCTCTTGAGCAATGATTCATCCCACCAAACTCCATGATATGTAAAACACCAAATGCACAACAATGAACTCAAGCACACAAGGTGCACACGATCCACTGATCACATCACCATACATCATACATACATATTGTTCATCAATTAATTATTTTAATTAAAGTCACACGATCCCCCTGATCCCTTCACCATACCTCATACATATCTCACACCACAATCTACTTATTTTAATTAAGTTCCATCGCTACATAATCTCACCTTTTAATATCAAGTATACACTCTTCACCACCAATCCCCATATATACTGGTCACAACTCAAGGAATACTACTAAACAACAGAACCACCTCACCGTACAAAAATCACAATTTGCTGTCATGCTCGCTGGCTCATTCGCTTAGTGAAGCCCTAGTGAACGCTCGCTAGCTGCTCGCCTAGCGAACTCCCTAGCGAGGGAAAACAGTAGCTACTGGAAGCCTTCGCTACCCATCTCGCCTAGCAAAGCCCTAGATAACACTCGCTACTAGCTCGCCTAGCGAACTACCTAGCGAATCGCTCGCTAGCTCACTCGCTAGCTGCTCGCTTAGCGAGTTCTGCGATCTCTCAAAACCCTCACAGTCCATAACTGTTATCTTGCTTAAATTCAAGCCTATCATTATACCTCTCTCTTCAGTCCTACCAATACTACAACCAATAAACACTACTCCATCATTTTCTATCAAATTTAACTCCAGAACCCACACCTATGTTCATCATCAGAACTATAGAAGTTACTCAGAACTTCACCAATCTCCCATCAGCACATACCCAAGGTCATCAATGGCAACCACAATCATAAACACATCAATATGCACACCAATTTCATCATAACAACAACAACAATCATCAACATTTTAGTATATCATTCACATTCACCAAACACCTACGGGGTTAAGGAATCCCCTCTACCCTGTTCATGCAATTTACCAATCTTAACCCGTATCTCCCCCCTTAGCTCGATTAATGTTCCGATTGACGAAGAACTCTGAAGAACTTTTAGCTCTAGCCTTCTTCTCTTCCTCCTTGTTCTTCCTCTTTCCTCTTCTCTCTAAAACTGACTTATCATGTTCTAACTCTCTCCTTTTCTCCCAAACTCTTCTAATACCCCTTAAATCCTTATTTTATTAATAATAATACTAATAATACAAATAATAATAATAATAATAATATACTAATTATTAGACTATCATCATTATTAATTATATTATATTATTATTAAACTCTACATTTTATTAAATAACTCCTATAACTCAAGGACACCCAACCACGCGCTTAGATACACTCCCCCACAAAGGACACACCCAAAATAAAATAAAACCAAAAGACTAAATAATTAAAATGGGTGTTACTGGTAGCGTTGGGGTCGCGACCATCCCTGTTGGAGAAAGAGGTAAATGCGGATCCTGGCGCATTATCGTTACGTGGGCTGGCCATGATTGAGATGAAAATGTTGGAGGTTGCTTTGATCCCTAGGCTGCTATGCTGGGATAGGAGGAGGGAAGGGAATCAAAAGATTCCCACAGACAGTGCCACTAATCTTAGCTGATCAGAAAGAATCAATGGCCTACCACGCGTCGTTGGATTGTTGTTTTCACCGGAGTTGTGGAGAAAGGGAGGGGGTGTACCTGCAAGGCACTCTGATGCTTAAGTTAGTAAAGGATCAGAGAGAAAGAAAGCATAGCGATTAGGTGTGGAAAAGAAGTCACCTGACCCTCTAGTGAAAGAGGGTATTTATAGTGTGCCCCCAGTGCAGGGCCAACAGTTACATTGTATTGGGCTAGACTGCTAGGCCCAACGCAACTAACTGCCAGGGCTTGCATGGTGTAGTGAAGACCAGCACGTGGTCTTCGCCCTAGATCAACTACCCCGTGATCTTCGGAAGGTGTGTTGACCGACTCTTTCGGAGGTGGGCAGTTTCCTAATGACGCGTCCTCGTATGGGGAGCACATGGAGAACGTGGAGGAAACGTGTGAGTCTCCCTGTCAAGGGAGTCGTCTGCCCGACATATATGCATTTTGAGGCTCGTGCCCGATAGAGGGGGATTTGGGCCTTGCTGGGCCTCATCAACATGGTGTTGGGTTGGGTTGCCCGACTGAGGGGCAGGTCCCGACCCAGTCCAAAACACCAACCAAACAACAAACTCATATCAATGTCGAAGGCGTTGAGTCTGTTGTTGCTAACATCACTGGAAAAGGTGGTTGATCAAGGAGATATTGTTGCAAATGATGTTTGTAGTGGTTTTAAAGAATGTTAAGTGCCTAATATGAGGAGGACGCGTGGATCGGAAATGGAAGAAGTTTGTGAAAGTGACATAGATGTTGTTGAAAGTGGTGGCCGACAGTGCATCAAGGTTGAAGGTGGAGGTGATGCATGGTTTGTGCCGAGGGAGGATGGTTGCATATTGGAAGTTGAAGGGAAGATGATAGGAGGTGTTTTTGTTACTATGTTGAATATTGGAAGAATTTACATAAAGTGAAAGTAAGGTTGTGGTGTGCTACTAAAAGGTTGAATGAGGGAATGTTGTACTTGAAACTGAACTTTGGTCCATGATCAAATTTTCAAAATCACTCAAATATCCTTTTCAAATCATTGAGTGCATGTGATTAGGACCGGGTGATGTCAAGTAATGTGCAAGGATTAAAAATAACAAATTACAAATATTCCACTGCATTTTGATGGCTTTCTGTTGCAGTGAGAATCAGATATCAAGCTATTGATTAACTTGAATCTTAATTCATTAAAATTCACCATCGAGCTTTGATTTATCCTAAGGAAAGGTTAAAGAAATAAAACCTTTTACGCAATATAACAACAACACTAGAGTTTCGGGGATCGGGGGTTGGTTATGCCTAGAGTAGGTATTCACATCCTAAACAACCGTAGTACTGTACAAGAAACTTTTGTGTGTATGTCTGCTAAGTTATCTAAGTTGTTGTTTGCAAGGGTCATGGGATCAAGGTTAAGGTAAAGTTGAGGTAAAAACCTAAGGATAGTTCTGAGTTTTCTCGCAAAGATATCGCATCTTATGCGTACGTATCCTTACTAGGATAGAATCGGAGCAACCGTAGTTCACCTCACTAAGGTTGAGGAATACTTGACTATGGTCAAAACTCTAAGTGGGAACAAACATAAAAATGTTTGTATAGAGTTTGAAAAAACTCTCTAGATCTAAGTTTAACACTAAAGGGGGTTGATTTTGACAAAAGCCAAGAGAGGGTAAGTAATCATGACAATGATCCTTACATAGAGTTATCAAACTCTATTTTAAAGTTCATACCATGCTTTCTTTCGAACTCAAGCTAGGGAGATTAACCCATTAACTGAACGCACAAATATTTTTCGACCTACGTCGTCTGGACCCAGGCCTTGAGAAGGTCAACCAAAAATGGCTAGACAAGATTTAAAAAACGTCATTTCCAAAACAAAATTCTCTACTAATGCTTTTCGACCCACGTCGCCTGGACCCAGCCCTGGAGAAGGTCATCCGAAAATCCCCAGACAAGATTTAAAAAATATATTTGAAAAAACACAAATCTTCTCTGATGTTTTTCGACCCACATCTTCTGGACTCAGCCTTGGAGAAGGTCATCCGAAAATGGCCAGACAAGATTTAAAAAACATCATTTCCAAAACAAAATTCTCTACTAATGCTTTTCGACCCACGTCGTCTGGACCCAGGCCTGGAGAAGGTCATCTGAAAATCCCCAAACAAGATTTAAGAAACACATTTGCCAAAAAAAAAATCTCGTCTGATGTTTTTCGACCAACGTCGTCTGGACCCAACCCTGGAGAAGGTCATCCAAAAATCGCCAGATAAAATTTACAAAACATCTCTGCCAAAACACAATTCTCCACTAATGTTTTGCGACCCATATCGTCTGGACACAACCCTGGAGAAGGTAATCCGAAAATAGCCAAACAAGATTAAGTAAACTTATTCTCCAAAACATAAATCTCCACGGATGCATTTCGTCCCATGTCCACCGAACATAGTCCAAGAGGTGGTGGAAATATTTGAAAATAGCAAGAACAGAGAAAAAAATCATGTTCTTCGAAAAACAAAATTTGTAGAAAAATATATAATTGAAATAAGAATATTATAATTTCTTCTTCTGTATCTCTAAAAATAAAATTTAAAAATAAAAAAGAAATAATGCACTCATGCAAATCATATTTATTCTCTTATGTGTTTCTTTGGTCATACTTTGCATAGATTTATAACATAAAAAGAGAAAGCTAACCTCCCATCAAAACTAAATTATTATAACGACATGGATTATTAATTTAACTTCATAATCATAACAATTATTCATTTAATAAAACTTGGATATTTTTATAGTATTTCCCTTTTTCAAAAACTTAGTCTCCTAGCTCCATACTCATCAATCTAACATTTACATTTTCTTTCGTATACAAATAATCTCTTGCATATAATAAAAGTGATAAAATAGTTTTAAGCAATCCAATTTAGTGTATTATTAGAAGGAACAAATATCGAAATTTGGAAACTAATCGATTTAGTAATAAATATTTCTCTCGTGACTAAATTTTTTTTACTTAGAGATAATTCTTTAAATATATAATATTATTTTTTCAAAAGATAGTCTATTAATAAAAGATATGTTGAGAGTTTACTTTTAAAATTAATATCATTTTATTTTAAGAAATTAACATTTTCAATTATACATGTCTAGAGATACTCTACATTACAAAAACATAGGGGTATACAAGACAAAGATGTGTTATTAAAACTTTGTATGATATTATACAAGACAAAGATGTGTTATTAAAACTTTGTATGATATTATTTTCTTCCCTATGTTATTATAGATTTGTTTCTTACATATCTTGGGTGATTATACCATCCTGTTATGAAATATGAATTAAGCCTCTGTAGTTGAAAGGCTACTTGTTTCAAGATGTTTTTCTTAAAGCTAAAGTGGAAGCGTGGTGCACTATTTTTTTTTCTAATAAATTTTAGTTTGCAATTTATTATTTAGCTAGAAGGTTTCTTGGCCACAGGAAAACTTTTTTGATCTGTCTTTTGTTCTAATAACCTAAGATTTATAGTTCGTGTATAAAGAAATGAAGATTTTTTTTTGTGATACGCCAACCACCCTACTCAAGATCTATCTATGTCCATTTTCTCTCTTTTTTTTAGTTATTTCCTATAGGAAAATATTATTTAAAAATTTGAAAGTAAAAACAAAACTCATTTTTTAATTGTTAGTTCTCGTTTCTATTTTGTACAATATATAAAACTATATAAAAATTTTAAAGAAATATAACTCCACTTTTTTTTTATAATTTGTTCTCCTTATTGAAATATAGAAAAATAAACATATTTTTCAAAAACATACATATTTTTCAAAATAATACCATAGGGAACAAAATAATCATCCAAGATATGTAAGAAACAAATCTATAATAACATAGGGAAGAAAATAATATCACAAAAAGTTTTAATAACACATCTTTGTCTTGATTACCTCTATGTTTTTGTAATATAGAGTATCTCTAGACATGTATAATTGAAAATAGCTAGCGGAGAGAAAAAATCATGTCCTGCAAAAAACAAAGATTGTAGAAAAATCATGTCCTGTGATATTATTTTCTTCCCTATGTTATTATAGATTTGTTTCTTACATATCTTGGATGATTATTTTGTTCCCTATGGTATTATTTTGAAAAATATGTATGTTTTTGAAAAATATGTTTATTTTTCTATATTTCAATATTTTAAAATGTATATTTATGTCAATAGATGTAAAGGTTATTCTTTTATCAATGAATATATGAGAAAAAAATTCTTCATTTTTTCTAAAAAAGGTTTAAATTAATTAATTATGATGGTATAGGAAATATCACTTTTATTAAAGTTATAAAAAATGAGACATTATAAATACCCTAGTTTTCATTTTTCTTTTTCATTATAAAAACAAGTTGTTAGAAATATTATTTTTTTTTGCCTGTGAAAACTATGGGTGAATTTCGAGAAATGCAAAAATATTTAGCAATTTTTCTTGTACTAGTTTCATACCATGCTTTCTTTCCAACTCAAGCTAGGGAGATTAACCCATTAACTGAACGCACAAATATTTTACGACCTATGTCGTCTGGACTCAGCCCTGGAGAAGGTCATCCGAAAATGGCTAGACAAGATTTAAAAAAAAATTATTTCCAAAACAAAATTCTCTACTAACACTTTTCGACCCACGTCGTCTGGACCCAGCCCTGGAGACGGTCATCCAAAAATCCCCAGACAAGATTTAAAAAACATATTTGAAAAAACACAAATCTTCTCTGATGTTTTTCGACCCACATCTTCTGGACCCAGCCCTGGCGAAGGTCATCCAAAAATGGCCAGACAAGATTTAAAAAACATCATTTCCAAAACAAAATTCACTACTAATGCTTTTCGACCCACGTCGTCTTGACCCAGCCTTGGAGAAGGTCATCCGAAAATCCCCAGACAAGATTTAAAAAACACATTTGCCAAAACAAAAATCTCCTCTGATGTTTTTCGACCAACGTCGTCTGGACCCATCCTTGGAGAAGGTCGTCCAAAAATCGCCAGACAAAATTTACAAAACATCTTTGCCAAAACACAATTCACCACTAATGTTTTTCGACCCACATCGTCTGGACCCAGCCCTGGAGAAGGTCATCCGAAAATAGCCAGACAAGATTTAGAAAAACTATTCTCCAAAACACAAATCTCCACGGATGCATTTCGTCCCACGTCCACCGGACATAGTCCAATAGGTGGTGGAAATATTTGAAATTAGCTAGAGGAGAGAAAAAATCATGTTCTCCAAAAAAAAAATTGGTAGAAAAGTATATAACTGAAATAAGAATATTATAATTTCTTGTTTTGTATCTCTAAAAATAAAATTTAAAAATAAAAAAGAAATAATGCATTCCTGCAAATCATATTTATTCTCTTATGTGTTTCTTTGGTCATACTTTGCATAGATTTATAACATGAAAAGAGAAAGCTAACCTCCCATCAAAACTAAATTAGTACAACGACGTGGATAATTATCTTAACTTTATAATTCTAACAATTATTAATTTAATAAAACTTGGATTTTCTTATTGTATTTCCCTTTTTCAAAAAGTTAATCTTCTAGCTCCATACTCATCAATCTAACATTTTCATTTTCTTTCGTATACAAATAATCTTTTGCATATAATAAAAGAAATAAAATAGTTTTAAGCAATCCAATTTAGTGTAATATTATAAGGAACAAATGTCGTAATTTGGAAACTAATCGATTTAGTAATTAATATTTGTCTTGTGTCTAAATTTTTTTTACTTAGAGATAATTCTTTAAATATATAATATTATTTTTTCAAAAGCTAGTATATTAATAAAAGATTTGTAGAGAGGTTACTTCTTAAATTAATATCATTTTATTTTAAGAAATTAGCATTTTCAATTACATATGTCTAGAGATACTCTACATTACCAAAACATAGAGGTATACAAGACAAAGATTTGTTATTAAAACTTTGTATGATATTATTTTCTTACATATCTTGGGTGATTATACCACCCTGTTATAAAATAAAAATTAAGCCTCTGTAGTTGAAATGCTATTTGTTTCGAGATGTCTTTCTTAAAGCAAAAGTGGAAGTGTGGTCCACTATCTTTTTTTCTAATAAATTTTAGTGTGCAATTTATTATTTAGCTAGAAGGTTTCTTGGCCACGGGAAAAATCTTTTGATCCGTCTTTTGTTCTGATAAACTAAGATTTATAGTTCGTATATAAAGAAATGAGGATTTTATTTTTGTGAGACGCCACCCACCCTACTCAATATCTATCTATGTCCATTTTCCCTCTTTTTTTAGTTATTTCCTATAGGTAAATATTATTTAAAATTTTGAAACTAAACACAAAACCCATTTTTTAATTGTTAGTTCTCGTTTCTACTTTGTACAACATATAAAACTATATAAAAATTTTAAACAAATATAGGTCCACTTTTTTTTAATTTGTTATCTTTAATCTTAATTATTTATTTGATTTTCTAAATTTAAAATCTTAAAAAAGGAGTAGATTTATAATTCTTTAGTCGAAAATATTCCTTTTTCTTTATCTAGCCAAAAGAACTCTAACTTTTTTCACTAACTACTGAAGTTCATCACTGATTTCGATTCCCTTTAGATAAAAAACATATCAAAATTCCTAACAAAAATAGCCCTAATTTTGTTTTGTTCTTAATTCTCTTTATTATTTTTGTATACATTATCAAACTCAATATAAATGTTTTTTACAAAAGAAGTCCACTTTATTTATTTTTTACTCTATTTACATTAATTTTATTCCTTTATAGTTCTTTCCCTTTACTTCTTTCTTAACAATGACAAAACTAATGGAAATATTTTTAAAAAAAATCCATGTTACTTTAATAAAATATCTTTATTTATTTATTTATTTGGAATATATTTTAATAAACTTAAATGTATGAAAACAATTTACTCAATCTTCTTCCATTACACTTATTGGTTGCTAATACTTATTTATTTCTTTATCCATTACATGTTTTTATTTATTCCTTTTTTAGATATAAAAATATAAAATATATCATTTTAATTTGAAGTTATCTTGAATATTCTTTTCTAAAAAAAAGATTTGATATCTGTATTATTTTGAAAAATATGTATGTTTTTGAAAAATAGGTTATTTTTTCTATATTTCAATATTTTAAAATGTATATTTATGTCAATAGATGTAAAGGTTATTCTTTTATCAATGAAAACATGAAAAAAATTCTTCATTTTTTTGAAAATAGGTTTAAATAAATAAATTATGATGGTATAGGAAATATCACTTTTATTAAAATTATAAAAAATGAGACATTATAAATACCCTAGTTTTCATTTTTCTTTTTCATTATAAAAACAAGTTGTTAGAAATAATATTTTTTTTGCCTGTGAAAACTATGGGTGAATTTCAAGAAATGTAAAAATATTTAGCAATTTTTCTTGTACTAGTTTCATACCATGCTTTCTTTCCAACTCAAGCTAGGGAGATTAACCCATTAACTGAACGCACAAATATTTTACGACCTATGTCGTCTGGACTCAGCCCTGGAGAAGGTCATCCGAAAATGGCTAGACAAGATTTAAAAAAAAATTATTTCCAAAACAAAATTCTCTACTAACACTTTTCGACCCACGTCGTCTGGACCCAGCCCTGGAGACGGTCATCCAAAAATCCCCAGACAAGATTTAAAAAACATATTTGAAAAAACACAAATCTTCTCTGATGTTTTTCGACCCACATCTTCTGGACCCAGCCCTGGCGAAGGTCATCCAAAAATGGCCAGACAAGATTTAAAAAACATCATTTCCAAAACAAAATTCACTACTAATGCTTTTCGACCCACGTCGTCTTGACCCAGCCTTGGAGAAGGTCATCCGAAAATCCCCAGACAAGATTTAAAAAACACATTTGCCAAAACAAAAATCTCCTCTGATGTTTTTCGACCAACGTCGTCTGGACCCATCCTTGGAGAAGGTCGTCCAAAAATCGCCAGACAAAATTTACAAAACATCTTTGCCAAAACACAATTCACCACTAATGTTTTTCGACCCACATCGTCTGGACCCAGCCCTGGCGAAGGTCATCCGAAAATAGCCAGACAAGATTTAGAAAAACTATTCTCCAAAACACAAATCTCCACGGATGCATTTCGTCCCACGTCCACCGGACATAGTCCAATAGGTGGTGGAAATATTTGAAATTAGCTAGAGGAGAGAAAAAATCATGTTCTCCAAAAAAAAAATTGGTAGAAAAGTATATAACTGAAATAAGAATATTATAATTTCTTGTTTTGTATCTCTAAAAATAAAATTTAAAAATAAAAAAGAAATAATGCATTCCTGCAAATCATATTTATTCTCTTATGTGTTTCTTTGGTCATACTTTGCATAGATTTATAACATGAAAAGAGAAAGCTAACCTCCCATCAAAACTAAATTAGTACAACGACGTGGATAATTATCTTAACTTTATAATTCTAACAATTATTAATTTAATAAAACTTGGATTTTCTTATTGTATTTCCCTTTTTCAAAAAGTTAATCTTCTAGCTCCATACTCATCAATCTAACATTTTCATTTTCTTTCGTATACAAATAATCTTTTGCATATAATAAAAGAAATAAAATAGTTTTAAGCAATCCAATTTAGTGTAATATTATAAGGAACAAATGTCGTAATTTGGAAACTAATCGATTTAGTAATTAATATTTGTCTTGTGTCTAAATTTTTTTTACTTAGAGATAATTCTTTAAATATATAATATTATTTTTTCAAAAGCTAGTATATTAATAAAAGATTTGTAGAGAGGTTACTTCTTAAATTAATATCATTTTATTTTAAGAAATTAGCATTTTCAATTACATATGTCTAGAGATACTCTACATTACCAAAACATAGAGGTATACAAGACAAAGATTTGTTATTAAAACTTTGTATGATATTATTTTCTTACATATCTTGGGTGATTATACCACCCTGTTATAAAATAAAAATTAAGCCTCTGTAGTTGAAATGCTATTTGTTTCGAGATGTCTTTCTTAAAGCAAAAGTGGAAGTGTGGTCCACTATCTTTTTTTCTAATAAATTTTAGTGTGCAATTTATTATTTAGCTAGAAGGTTTCTTGGCCACGGGAAAAATCTTTTGATCCGTCTTTTGTTCTGATAAACTAAGATTTATAGTTCGTATATAAAGAAATGAGGATTTTATTTTTGTGAGACGCCACCCACCCTACTCAATATCTATCTATGTCCATTTTCCCTCTTTTTTTAGTTATTTCCTATAGGTAAATATTATTTAAAATTTTGAAACTAAAAACAAAACCCATTTTTTAATTGTTAGTTCTCGTTTCTACTTTGTACAACATATAAAACTATATAAAAATTTTAAACAAATATAGGTCCACTTTTTTTTAATTTGTTATCTTTAATCTTAATTATTTATTTGATTTTCTAAATTTAAAATCTTAAAAAAGGAGTAGATTTATAATTCTTTAGTCGAAAATATTCCTTTTTCTTTATCTAGCCAAAAGAACTCTAACTTTTTTCACTAACTACTGAAGTTCATCACTGATTTCGATTCCCTTTAGATAAAAAACATATCAAAATTCCTAACAAAAATAGCCCTAATTTTGTTTTGTTCTTAATTCTCTTTATTATTTTTGTATACATTATCAAACTCAATATAAATGTTTTTTACAAAAGAAGTCCACTTTATTTATTTTTTACTCTATTTACATTAATTTTATTCCTTTATAGTTCTTTCCCTTTACTTCTTTCTTAACAATGACAAAACTAATGGAAATATTTTTAAAAAAAATCCATGTTACTTTAATAAAATATCTTTATTTATTTATTTATTTGGAATATATTTTAATAAACTTAAATGTATGAAAACAATTTACTCAATCTTCTTCCATTACACTTATTGGTTGCTAATACTTATTTATTTCTTTATCCATTACATGTTTTTATTTATTCCTTTTTTAGATATAAAAATATAAAATATATCATTTTAATTTGAAGTTATCTTGAATATTCTTTTCTAAAAAAAAGATTTGATATCTGTATTATTTTGAAAAATATGTATGTTTTTGAAAAATAGGTTATTTTTTCTATATTTCAATATTTTAAAATGTATATTTATGTCAATAGATGTAAAGGTTATTCTTTTATCAATGAAAACATGAAAAAAATTCTTCATTTTTTTGAAAATAGGTTTAAATAAATAAATTATGATGGTATAGGAAATATCACTTTTATTAAAATTATAAAAAATGAGACATTATAAATACCCTAGTTTTCATTTTTCTTTTTCATTATAAAAACAAGTTGTTAGAAATAATATTTTTTTTGCCTGTGAAAACTATGGGTGAATTTCAAGAAATGTAAAAATATTTAGCAATTTTTCTTGTACTAGTTTCATACCATGCTTTCTTTCCAACTCAAGCTAGTGAGATTAACCCATTAACTGAACGCACAAATATTTTACGACCTACGTCGTCTGGACTCAGCCCTGGAGAAGGTTATCCGAAAATGGCTAGACAAGATTTTAAAAAAAATCATTTCCAAAACAAAATTCTCTACTAACGCTTTTCGACCCACGTCGTCTGTACCCAGCCCTGGAGAAGGTCATCCGAAAATCCCCATACAAGATTTAAAAAACATATTTGAAAAAACACAAATCTTCTCTGATGTTTATCGACCCACATCTTCTGGACCCAGCCCTGGAGAAGGTCATCCAAAAATGGCCAGACAAGATTTAAAAAACATAATTTCCAAAGCAAAATTCGCTACTAATGCTTTTCGACCCACGTCGTGTTGACCCAACCCTGGAGAAGGTCATCCGAAAATCCCCAGACAAGATTTACAAAACACATTTGCCAAAAAATAAATCTCCTCTGATGTTTTTCTAAACACGTCGTCTGGACCCAGCACTGGAGAAGGTCATCCAAATATCGCCAGAATAAATTTACAAAACATCTTTGCCAAAACACAATTCACCACTAATGTTTTTCGACCCACATCGTCTAGACC
Organism: Lathyrus sativus; assembly: GCA_963859935.3. Taxonomy (NCBI): domain Eukaryota; kingdom Viridiplantae; phylum Streptophyta; class Magnoliopsida; order Fabales; family Fabaceae; genus Lathyrus; species Lathyrus sativus. Next base: position 482,409,350 of record OZ012738.1, read on the forward strand.
CAGCCCTGGAGAAGCTCATCCGAAAATAGCCAGACAAGATTTAGAAAAATTATTCTCCAAAACATAAATCTCCACGGATGCATTTCGTCCCACGTCCACCGGACATTGTCCATGAAGTGGTGGAAATATTTGAAATTAGCTAGAGGAGAGAAAAAATTCATGTTCTCCTAAAAACATAATTGGTAGAAAAGTATATAACTGAAATAAGAATATTATAATTTCTTGTTATGTATCTCTAAAAATATAATTTAAAAATAAAAAAGAAATAATGCGATCCTGCCTATCATATTTATTCTTTTATGTGTTTCTTTGGTCATACTTTGCATAGATTTATAACATGAAAAGAGAAAGCTAACCTCCCATCAAAACTAAATTAGTATAGCGACATGGATAATTAACTTAACTTCATAATCCTAACAATTACTCATTTAACAAAACTTGGATTTTCTTATTGTATTTCCCAATTTCGAAAAGTTAGTCTCCTAGCTCCATACTCATCAATCTAACATTTTCATTTTCTTTCGTATACAATTTAGTGTAATATTATAAGGAACAAATGTCGAAATTTGGAAACTAATCGATTTAGTAATTAATATTTGTCTTGTGTCTAAATTTTTTTTACTTAGAGATAATTCTTTAAATATATAATATTATTTTTTCAAAAGCTAGTATATTAATAAAAGATTTGTAGAGAGGTTACTTCTTAAATTAATATCATTTTATTTTAAGAAATTAACATTTTCAATTACATATGTCTAGAGATACTCTACATTACCAAAACATAGAGGTATACAAGACAAAGATTTGTTATTAAAACTTTGTATGATATTATTTTCTTCCCTATGTTATTATAGATTTGTTTCTTACATATCTTGGGTGATTATACCACCCTGTTATAAAATAAGAATTAAGCCTCTGTAGTTGAAATGCTATTTGTTTCGAGATGTCTTTCTTAAAGCAAAAGTGGAAGTGTGGTCCACTATCTTTTTTTCTAATAAATTTTAGTGTGCAATTTATTATTTAGCTAGAAGGTTTCTTGGCAACGGGAAAAATCTTTTGATCCGTCTTTTGTTCTGATAAACTAAGATTTATAGTTCGTATATAAAGAAATGAGGATTTTATTTTTGTGAGACGCCACCCACCCTACTCAATATCTATCTATGTCCATTTTCCCTCATTTTTTAGTTATTTCCTATAGGTAAATATTATTTAAAATTTTGAAACTAAAAACAAAACCCATTTTTTAATTGTTAGTTCTCGTTTCTACTTTGTACAACATATAAAACTATATAAAAATTTTAAACAAATATAGGTCCACTTTTTTTTAATTTGTTATCTTTAATCTTAATTATTTATTTGATTTTCTAAATTTAAAATCTTAAAAAAGGGAGTAGATTTATAATTCTTTAGTCGAAAATATTCCTTTTTCTTTATCTAGCCAAAAGAACTCTAACTTTTTTCACTAACTACTGAAGTTCATCACTGATTTCGATTCCCTTTAGATAAAAAACATATCAAAATTCCTAACAAAAATAGCCCTAATTTTGTTTTGTTCTTAATTCTCTTTATTATTTTTGTATACATTATCAAACTCAATATAAATGTTTTTTACAAAAGAAGTCCACTTTATTTATTTTTTACTCTATTTACATTAATTTTATTCCTTTATAGTTCTTTCCCTTTACTTCTTTCTTAACAATGACAAAACTAATGAAAATATTTTTAAAAAAAATCCATGTTACTTTAATAAAATATCTTTATTTATTTATTTATTTGGAATATATTTTAATAAACTTAAATGTATGAAAACAATTTACTCAATCTTCTTTCATTACACTTATTGGTTGCTAATACTTATTGATTTCTTTATCCATTACATGTTTTTATTTATTCCTTTTTTAGATATAAAAATATAAAATATATCATTTTAATTTGAAGTTATCTTGAATATTCTTTTCTAAAAAAAAGATTTGATATCTGTATTATTTTGAAAAATATGTATGTTTTTGAAAAATATGTTATTTTTTCTATATTTCAATATTTTAAAATGTATATTTATGTCAATAGATGTAAAGGTTATTCTTTTATCAATGAAAACATGAAAAAAATTCTTCGTTTTTTTGAAAATAGGTTTAAATAAATAAATTATGATGGTATAGGAAATATCACTTTTATTAAAGTTATAAAAAATGAGACATTATAAATACCCTAGTTTTCATTTTTCTTTTTCATTATAAAAACAAGTTGTTAGAAATAATATTTTTTTTGCCTGTGAAAACTATGGGTGAATTTCAAGAAATGTAAAAATATTTAGCAATTTTTCTTTTACTAGTTTCATACCATGCTTTCTTTCCAACTCAAGCTAGTGAGATTAACCCATTAACTGAACGCACAAATATTTTACGACCTACGTCGTCTGGACTCAGCCCTGGAGAAGGTTATCCGAAAATGGCTAGACAAGATTTTAAAAAAATCATTTCCAAAACAAAATTCTCTACTAACGCTTTTCGACCCACGTCGTCTGTACCCAGCCCTGGAGAAGGTCATCCAAAAATGGCCAGACAAGATTTAAAAAACATAATTTCCAAAGCAAAATTCGCTACTAATGCTTTTCGACCCACGTCGTGTTGACCCAAACCTGGAGAAGGTCATCCGAAAATCCCCAGACAAGATTTACAAAACACATTTGCCAAAAAATAAATCTCCTCTGATGTTTTTCTAAAAACGTCGTCTGGACCCAGCCCTGGAGAAGGTCATCCAAATATCACCAGAATAAATTTACAAAACATCTTTGCCAAAACACAATTCACCACTAATGTTTTTCGACCCACATCGTCTAGACCCAGCCCTGGAGAAATAATGCGATCCTGCCTATCATATTTATTCTTTTATGTGTTTCTTTGGTCATACTTTGCATAGATTTATAACATGAAAAGAGAAAGCTAACCTCCCATCAAAACTAAATTAGTATAGCGACATGGATAATTAACTTAACTTCATAATCCTAACAATTACTCATTTAACAAAACTTGGATTTTCTTATTGTATTTCCCTATTTCGAAAAGTTAGTCTCCTAGCTCCATACTCATCAATCTAACATTTTCATTTTCTTTCGTATACAATTTAGTGTATTATTAGAAGGAACAAATGTCGAAATTTGGAAACTAATCGATTTAGTAATTAATATTTCTCCTGTGTCTAAATTTTTTTTACTTAGAGATAATTCTTTAAATATATAATATTATTTTTTCAAAAGCTAGTCTATTAATAAAAGATATGTTGAGAGGTTACTTTTTAAATTAATATCATTTTATTTTAAGAAATTAACATTTTCAATTACATATGTCTAGGGATACTCTACATTACAAAAACATAGAGGTATACAAGACAAATATTTGTTATTAAAACATTGTATGATATTATTTTCTTCCCTATGTTATTATAGATTTGTTTCTTACATATCTTGGGTGATTATACCACCCTGTTATAAAATAAGAATTAAGCCTCTGTAGTTGAAAGGCTATTTGTTTCGAGATGACTTTCTTAAAGCAAAAGTGGAAGTGTGATCCATTATTTTTTTTCTAAAAAATTTTAGTGTGCAATTTATTACATAACTAGAAGGTTTCTTGGCCACAGGAAAACTCTTTTGATCCGTCTTTTGTTTTGATAAGCTAAGATTTATAATTCGTATATAAAGAAATGAGGATTTTTTTTTTGATACGCCACCCACCCTACCCAATATCTATCTATGTCCATTTTCCCTCTTTTTTTATTTATTTCCTATAGGTAAATATTATTTAATGTTTTGAAAGTAAAAACAAAACCCATTTTTTAATTGTTAGTTCTCATTTCTATTTTGTACAATATATAAAACTATATAGAAAACATAATTTCCAAAACAAAATTCGCTACTAATGCTTTTCGACCCACGTCGTCTTGTCCCAGCCCTGTAGAAGGTCATCCGAAAATCCCCAGACGAGATTTACAAAACACATTTTCCAAAAAAAAATCTCCTTTGATGTTTTCGATCAACGTCGTCTGGACCCAGTGTCGCAATTGCGAAAAACAACCGGCAGAAAAAACAGAAGGGTCGCCACTTTTGTTATTTATCCTAAAGAGGGGGAAAGGAAACGATCGCAAAAACCTTAAGGAAAAGGGAAAGAGAAGGTCATCACAACCATGTCCTGATTCGGGAGTCGGTTGCGCAAAGGGAATGTATTAGCACCCCTCACGTCCGTCGTACTCGACGAGATCCACGCTTAGGTTGTCTAGTCTATGGGTGAAAAACAAACTATCTACGGCTGCTAAAGCTAAACGGAAAGGACTGACTCGATAGAGCATCACCGCTCTATGCCTACGTATTCGCTCGTGCAATGGGAAAGTCAGATTTAACGTAGTTCGGGAAACTACGGGGGAAACTGCTCGCCAAGACGTCGCGTCTTATGCCTACGTATTCTCACCTGGCATGAGAAATCAGAGCAAAACGTAGTTCAGGCTAACTATGGGTAAACAAGGGTGTTCTCGATCACACGGGGGTGAGAGAAAGGTTGACGATACTAGCATGCGCATTCTAGCTGTTAGGTCTATGCTGCTCGACCATTGAAGACTTAGGCATTACCTGTTTGCGGTAGAACGGACGTAGTATGTCGGGGTTTAAAGGTACAAGAACTAGAACTACGGTCTAGTCTCGATGGCGCTAGGGCAAGAGAAAGGGATAGATTAGTCATCAACGGGAAAGTCTCGATCGCACGGCAGTGAGAGAACAGAGAAGTTAGTTGTTAGTGTGTTCTCTAGGATATCGCATCCTATGCCTACATATTCTCGTCTGGTACGAGAAATTAGAGCAGTTGTAGTTTAGCTAACTATAGAAAATAGTCTCGATTGCACGGGGGCAAGAGAAAAGAACTCAATCGCCAGAACGCGAGACAAAAGGGGAAGTCTCAATCGCCAGGATGCGAGAGAAAAGGTTCGGAACGGGATGCACACGCGAAGTCCTAAGACATAGGAGCGAATGCGTCGCATATTGTCCTAAGGACATATACTAAAAACTTTAGGCAATTGAGAGGTGGCCCCTCAATCACCATTTCCCACGTATCTAACGCTACAACTCACGACACTCGACGGTTGAAAAGAAAGAGATGAAAGAAGTGAAATAAAAACAATGTTACCGAACGGAGTGGTTCCGTTGACCCTTGACTTTTGCGTGCAAGTTCCATTTCCAAGCTCTACTCTTTTATCCTTGATGATGATATTTCGAACCAGAACAAATGTGACGTTGAACCGTCATAATTCGACTTATAAAAGAATTCAAACCCCAAGAGGTAGCGTATTGATATCCGTGTCAAAGACACGAGAGAGAAATGATATTAAGAATCATTCTCTGATTAAATCATGTCGCACGGACAACACAACAGAAAAGCAAAACAAAATCAGAAGAAGAAGAAAAGATGAGGAGAGAAAAAGCGGTCTCAGATCCTACATCATCCATCAACAAGTCGATTAATAATGGTTTACGGAAGTGTCGTTATCGACCTACAAAAATGAAATGGTGAAAAAAAAATAATAACAAAAGGAGATGAGAACTCAACTTTCTAAAGGAAATAAACTTCTAAAAGAAAAAGAAAAAGTTCTAATAGGAATATTAAAAGAAATTGAAAAGAAAATAGAATATACAATTATAAAACTAAGTATTTAATATATACAATATAATATTCTATAAAAGAAAATACTATAAAAATTTTAAAAGAAAAGTAGTAAACTATATTTATATATATACAAAAATATTATACAATTACAAAACAAAATAACCAAAAGAAAATAAAAGCAGCAGGGGGTACATCCATCAAGACAGGGGTACAACTCAGTAAGCAGGAAAAAAAAACACAGTGGATATGGGGGGTGCATCAAGGGATATGGGGGGTATGTCTTCAGAAATGGGCTTGGCCTAATCCCACACACAACAGAATAGCGAGGGGAAGGACAAATAAGAAACGTGGAGTACAGAAATTAAAAAAAACAAATGGGTCGTGAGGCCCACTAACCACTCGAAGCATCAGCATCTTCTTCATTCATTTCAATTTGGCAAGCGAAAACCCTAATTCTGCCGCTTTCAGTTTCATCTCCCCTTCACCTTCATCTCCATATCTCCACCCTCAACCTCGCTGTCCACTGTTTCTAACCTTCCCTCGACTTTGCTTCCTTCATCATCATCACCTACAAAACGGAATCAAACCAAAACAGTAAAACCAAAACACTCAAGATTGTTCTTCCAACTCCTATCGAGCGTCGCGTGAGCTTCATTTGCCAGATGTTGGAGAATATGGAAGACGAGTCATTGAGATTGGAGTTGATGAAGACGGATGTTGGCTCGTTTGAGGTTTGGTAGAAGGAGATCGTGAACTGGTGATGGAGATTCGCGTTCGCGATTGTGTTGTTGAGTCTGAAAGTTAAACTAGAGCTGGGGAATTCTTTGTTCATGGCGATTTGCGGAAGAATGGTGGATCGGAGACAAGTGATTTGAAGGTAGTTTGATGTTACTATTTAGATCTATGAAGAAAGGAAGTTGTTTGTGCATGGTGGTTTGAATCTGGATCTGAAGATCTGAGATGATATTGAGACGAAATTTGTTTGAATATGGATCTGAGTTCTTTGTGCTTTGTAGATCGTGTGGTTGGGGGTGGTAGATCCGAGTTTGTTGACTATGGTGAAGCTCGGATCTGGAATCGGTTCGAAGAACATGATGAAGATCCTGTTGAAGATGTATGAATTGGATGTTGATTCATAGAAAAATCTGGAAAACGATAAGCACGGATGAATTCTCATGAAGATCTGGAAATTCTGGAGAAAAGTTGTATGAAGATGGATGAACATATGAATATGGATGAAGAAATCCGGAAAACGATTGATGAACATGATGAATTCGCATGAAGATTGATGAAGAATCTGGAAAATTATGAAGAACAGGATGAATATTGATGATTTCTGGAAAAAAGTAAGGAGCGATGAAGATCTATGGAGGGAATCTGGAAAAAATATTGTTGATTTGATGAAAATATGGATGAAGTTGTTTGAAAGTGTATGGAGGTTTGAATTTTTGGAGAATCAGTGAAGAACACATGATGAACATGATGAAGATTCCGGCGGGCCTATGAGTTTTCCGGCGAGGTTTTCCGGTGGGATTGATCCGTGTGATTTGTCTGGTGAGGATGAGAGTTGTTTGCATGCGTTGGGAAACGTGTCATCATTAATTATGGAGAGAGACTGAACAAGACCTTTATAGTCCTCTGCTTGACAAGTGGCCTACAAAATCTGCACTAAACATGATTAACTGGACTAAATTAATGACAAATCTGATTAAAAAATTGATTAGAATTAAATGCAAGCTGGTCAAAACTAAACTGCACGGTTAATGAAGGATTATCAAAGAAAAAGTTGATTAAACTAATTAATAAAGACAAACCTAATTAACTAAAAAGCTGGCTAATTAAAACCTATTAATGCAACATATTCTTAAAACCTAATCAATTAAAACCAACTACTGACAACTAAAACTCATATCCTTTAACTAAAGCAAACTAATTAAAATCTAAATTCAATAATGCTCTAATGTCCTAATTAAAAACTATCAAATAAATTCTAATAAAAGAAAAAGAATTAATTCTAAAACAAATACTTAATATTCTGAAAAAACAATTAATTCTAATAAGAAAATATTATTTAAAATCTATTAAGAAAATATAAAAATATTCTTAAAAAAACAATTAATTCTAGAAAACTATCTAAATCTATTTTCTAAGTCAAAATTAAGGAAAAAAATTCTAGAAAATGCTAATAAATCCAATAAAAATCAATTACATTAATTAACAAAAAAAAGTGAGAATGTACTGAAATAAACGTTAAAAATCGGACACCGAAATATCCTCAAAAATAACAGCGTAGACCGAATCACCGGGACGAGCACAAATTCCACAATAAAACTCCTTATCCAAAACTGTTTGAACCTCCTAAGACGCGAGAAAAGAGCTGTAATCTCGATAAAATCAGTCCGTCTGAAAAAATGTACAGTATGCGATATGCAAATGCAAATGCAAAATGAATCGAAACATAAGCCAGATTGCTAGAAACGGTTGGTCAAATTTTGGGGTACAACAGCTGCCCCTATTCAAACGGCTTGGACCTGAAGGGTTGGGAAGCGAACGGCTTCCAAACATTCAAAGGTATAAGACGGTTGAATACCAAAAAACCCGGAAATTTGCCAACCGCAAAAATAGAACATCAAACTCTAATAACGGGACAAAAAAATCTCCGGAAGTAACTGCATAATGATAAGCATCTGACACCGCCACCAGCCATTCACAAAGTTGATAAACATCTGATCCAAAACTCGCATCGTCTAAGGATAGACGGAGAGAACACCATATTCAAAAATCCCATCGTCTACGGGTAGATGGGAGGAAAAACCAAAGTCTCATCGTCTAAGAGTAGACAAAAAGCAAATATCAACACTCACCTTGTCTAAAGGTAGACAGAAAGAAACATAACCAGCATTCACATCGTCTAAGGGTAGACGGGAAGAAAAACATATCGGGAATCACATCCAAATCTCTCATCGTCTAAGGATAGATAGAGAAAAACCACAACCAAAAATCACATCGTCTAATGGTAGACGGTAAGAAATATATCCCACATCAACAACTCGCTTTGTCTAAGGATATGTGGAAAGAAATATCATATCCGCAACAATCACATCAGCGAACTTTAGAACTCTTTCGTCAATAGGAATCGACAGAAAGAAAATATCTAGAATATCCCAACATCCACATCGTCTAATGGTAGACGGAAAGAAAAACTTGTCCAAAAGATCACATCGTCTAAAAGTAGACGGAAAGACACTGAATACTCACATCGCCTAGAGATAGACGGAAAGTCACCGCTAAAAGCTGGATCAACATGCACTTGATCCCTTCACATTGTCTTAATATAGACAGCAAGAAAACCAATACTTACATCGTCTAATGGTAGACGGGACGACACCGAATACTCACATCGTCTAAAGATAGATGGAAAGACACCAAAATATTGTTCACCAAAATGCAGAATTCTTTCGTCCATAAGAGTTGATGGAAAGAAAATATCTTCAAAGGGCCACATCGTCCATAGGAATTGACAGAAAGAAAACCATATTCAAAGAGCCATGTCGTCAATAGGAATTGCCAACAAAGGAAACCAATCATTCTTCAAAGAGTCACAGTGTCAATAGGAATTGACAGCACGAAAACCCTCCTAAAACGCCATTTCATCCAATAAACGGAAAGAAAACCACGTCAAAAGCTCACGTCGTCTAAGGATAGACGGAGAGAAAAACCTGCCGGGGAAACACATCGCCAATAGGGATTGACGGAAAGAAGATCTGCTCGGAGAAACACATCGTCAATAGGGATTGACGAAAAGAAAAACTGTCGGCATCAGAGGGCTGATGGACAAAGGAACTCTTCTTGGGGATGTCATCATCAAAGGACTGATGGACAAAACATAACCGTCGTATAATCTGAAACCCAAATAAACCATTAAGTTGTCTGAACAAAGCTGCTAGATAAATTCCCCTGTATCGATCGCAGGGTGATTCACATTGCCACAGAAGGCTAATAACAAATTGGCTTATGCTTCGTATGCATATGCGTATGTTTGAATTTTTCTATGGCGTAATGCTCCATAAGAAATGGAAATGCTACGCATTTGAGGATGAAATGCAAATATGATGATATATACAAAGATGCAAATGCAGGCTCGGGCTTCCGGAGAAAAGCTGTACACAGAAGGGCCATTCTAGAAAAATAAATGCTGGAAAGGCGAAGCCAACTCCGCTGGGGATAACCGGGTATCACAGAATTATTCCAACAAAATAAATGTTGGGAAATAACAGAATGTGCCGAGTACGACTGGACTTTCCTGGGGATAGCTTACACGTGCCAATGACGATTGGGCTTTTGTTGGGGAATGACAGACGAAGTCTTCCTGCGTACCAATGACAATTGGATTTCAGAATGATGCGCCAACACAGATTGGGCTTCCTGACAATTACCAATAGGGATCGGGCTTTAGGTTATCTGTGATGGGTCAGGTACGACTGACGCTGGAAAATACCTTGTCTGAATTCAAAGGCTTTGGTTGAAGGGTCGAGGAATAGTAGCACGGCTTCCCGACATTCGTCTTGCACTTGCACGGTGACTGAACTTGCTTGAATAGCTCTGAACAACTCTGAAAATATGGAGAGGAACAATTCCCCTGCTTCCAATTTTGCCCCAGCTTGTGGGATCTCTGTGGGAATGTTCCTCGAAAGGAAATCTGAAATCTCTGTACCTTGTTGGTTTGAGATGAACTGCCTTAGCATCATGAACCTCAGAGAGGTACTTCACATTAATTTCCCCACGGATAAGGAATAGCTTCTGCGCTTTTAGGGAGGCCTGCCCCAGCCTTGAAGTGATCTGCCCCTGACTGGCTGATCTGTGGGGAAATAGTCTTGATTGACTTCGAGAGATTTACCAAACCTCGACCTGACTGCCCCATATTAACTGACTTCTGAATGGCTGACTCCCATGATCATTTGATATGACTTGCCCCTGCTCAACAGAGGACTCGGGTGCTCTGCATTCTATCCTGATCAATCTTTCCACTGTGGAAACTTTCCTGCTGTCAAATGTTTACTCGCAAGTAAAACAAGTCGTCCTGCATAAAAAGATATATTAAATGCAACGCATATGACAGTTTTGACATTCCAATATGTTCACTGGAGAAATATTGTGACATAAAGTGAATAAATCATTTATTAACATGTCAACATTAGTACAACACTATAAGAGGAATCCTTTTAGGAGTCAGTTTCGATGCGATCTTTACCGAAGTATACTTTCGAAACAAACCTGCTTCAATTAGGACTTTTTCAGGTTATAACTTGGTCAGGTTCACGATTTACAAGAAAAGGATAAAGGCTCAAAGTTTATTTTAACCCACCAATTCTTCATGATGTTCTTCAATCCTATATTCAGCTAATTCGATGCTAGCGCTCACCTCTTAGAGGTTGAATGACAGGAGTGCTGGTTCGAGAAACCACACGTTTTTTGTGATACATTCACTCACTTTTCGTCTTTGGTGCTTGAATCACACGACTTGTTTTTCATCATCATTTTTTAAAAAAATTCCCTAACTTTTGCCTGGACTGGCTCTTTTGAGCTTCTTTTGATTTCAAAGTCCAGCGGGATGCCCTAATTTTTGCCTAAGTCGCTTTTTCAAGATTCGACTTAGCGGGCTTTGTTCTCTCTTTTTTCTTTTAATTCTTTTTATTTTCATGCAAATCGTGTGACACCGGCTTGTCTGACTCTTTGGGGAATAACGTGACTGTTTCACTCCTTATCAGCAAGGTTTAACCACTGTGGTTCTTTAGGCACGACCTATATAGGTGTGATTTATCCTCGAACGGGAACACTCCTATTGCAATTTGGACACTTGGCCAAATTAGCTGACACCTACCCCGCCCTAGGTTAAGATTTAGGGTTTTTCATTTTAAGAAAGAAACTCCTACAACTAGGCTTAAAGGGGTTGGCAAGGGATTATCATCCTTATATCTCCGGTGTTTGGGAATTTGAAACAATGCCTGTACATCATCAGCAGGTTTTATTTCAAAAGCATACAATCGGAAGCCTACGCGTCTTTAAACTTCGTCACCCTCCCTAGATTCCGCTTAAACAAGCGTTAGGCATCTGTAAAAAACAATTAGTGAACAAGAATGGATTAAATCAAAACATGCATATTCATTTCATTAATATCAATCAACGAAAACAACAAGTTTTACAAATGAGATTGCACTTTAACAGAAAAGAAACTACAAATGTAAAGAAATGACATAATAAAAGAAATTGCCAGCTTCGGGGAACTGGGCTTTCAAGTGTTGATTTGCTGCTGAACCAGCCATCCTCAGTACTGCTCGTCGAAGTCAGTCTGATACTCTTCTGAACACCTGCCCTCAGTAAACTCTCCCATAACATTAACTGTTGAACCCACCTAACTAGTTGAAGTAGAATCATTGATCTGGATACCCTGAGAAGTGACAGAGAGCATATTGGAGTCAATCAGCGTCTGCACCTTGCTCCTAAGTACCTTACTGTCCTCAGTTGAATGCCCATGTGCCCTAGCATGGTACTCACAGAGGGCATCGACATCAAAGGCTGGAGGATATGGAGGAATCTCTGGACTAATCTTCTTCGGCACTATCAACCCATTTCTGATCAAATCCAGCAACATTTGACTGTATGATATCGGCAATTGAGTGGAATAACTTTCTGGTTTCCTGGGTCTTCGTCTAGCGTGCTGACGTGGTTGATGACGGTAAGATTGCTGACTTTGAAGGGGAACAGATACCTAACATACAGACCCAACGGGTTGCTGACTTTGAACAGTCAAAGTATCTGAAAATTGAATCTAAGGTACAGGAGATTCCGGGATAACATCACTTTCTTTCTCCCATTCTTCTTGAGAACTGACGACTGAATCACTTTCATAAACTGAAGTATATGAGATGTCTCGAATTTTTCCGCTCTTGATTCCACTCTCGATACGTTCACCCATTTTCACCAAGTCATCAAAGTTTGATGTCCCACTACCAACCATCTTATCAAAGTAGTGCCCTTGCAAAGTACTCATGAATATGTCGACCAATTTTCTGTCCAGAAGTGGTGGTTGAATGCGAGCTGCAAATTCTCTCCATCTCTGCACATATCCTCTGAAGGATTCATTGTCCGCCTGAGATAATTCTTGCAACTGCATGCGACTGGGAGCCATGTCAAGATTGTAGTTGTACTGCTTCACGAAGGCATTGGCTAAATCTGACCATGATCTGATGCAATCACTCTTCAACTACATATACCAATTCAACGATGCTCCACTCAGACTGTCCTGAAAATAGTGAATCATAAGCTTGTCATTATGGACATATGAAGTCATTCTCCTGCAGAACATTACGAAATGTAGTTTCGGACAACTATCCCCTTTGAACTTCTCAAAATTTGGCATCTTTAACTTCGGAGGCATTACAAGACCGGGTACCAAACACAGGCTCGAAGCATTCAGATCGAGGGTATTCCGACTCATCAGGGTATCAAGCTTTTCTTCCAACAACTGACATTTTCTCATAAATTCAACAGTCTGTGGATTCTCAGCATTAACCTTTGGCACAACCTTCTAGGAACCTGGCTCAAGGAATGTGAAGCTTTGATAGTCTGTGTCATGAAGAGAAGATGAATCTCTATCTCTGGCAATAGTATGCTTTTCAACAAGAATCTGCGTAGGCTGAGCTTGAGCAACATTGTTCACTAGAGTCTTCTGAATACTGGCTTCCCCTCTAGTCATAGCTGTCATGGCTTCCATGAGTTGACTCAACTGATTCTTCATCAATTCAAACTCGGCCCTCGTAACAACCTGATTCTGCTCTCCTAAGTTCATGGTTTTTCCAGAAGCTAATTCAAGTCCACTGCGAATATCAGGAAACCAACTGCGGGTTGGACAAAAAAACGGGTAAGCTCTCAGTTCCGGTTGAGGATGGACATGCAAAAATGAGATGCACATGAAATGCAATGCAAGATGCTGATGCAGCAAACACAGGATCACAACCCCCACAAAGCTCTGAATACTGCTGCCCTGCTGACTGGATAAGTTTGCTCTGAAGAGAAAAACCAAAATACCGGGTTGGCTGGAAGTCAAGTTTCCTGCAAAAACCCTCCCACTCACAGGTATGGTCCTAAATTGACAAGGTACGACATCCTATGCATTCATCAGTGTCATAGACTTTCAAGAAATGATGATACATTCACCATTTTTGGTTTGGCATCATCATCTCCTGAAGAGGCCTCACTTAGCTGACTCACAAATGATCGGTTCCTAGAGTCGACAATTCTCAAATCCAAAATACCAACCGATCCTAAGGATCTGAAGAAAAATCATCAAAGGGAATCTCGTCCGAATGTGAATTTCATAGGGAACTGTATCTGCTAAGCAAATAGGCCCCCCACTAGTCTCCACTCTAATGCTAGGTGTGTACTCAAGCCTGGGTTTTGGCTTATCTCTCAGAGGAACAACCACCCAACAACTCAACAGCAACAGATAATAATACAGTGCGGAAAATGTAAATACAGTAATACAAAATACAACACACAAATATACACATCCATAAACCAAAACAGACAAGCACTAGGATTGAATCGCATAGGGAACTAGAGTCCCCAGCAGAGTCGCCAGCTGCAGGAACTGCGAAAAACAACCTGCGGAAAAAACAGAAGAGTCGCCACTTTCGTTATTTATCCCAAGGAGAGGGAAAGGAAACGATCGCAAAAACCTAAAGGAAAAGGGAAAGACAAGGTCATCGCAACCATGTCTAGATTCGGGAGTCGGTTACGCAAAGGGAAGGTATTAGCACCCCTCACGTCCGTCGTACTCGACGGGATCCACGCTTGGGTTGTCTAGTCTATGGGTGAAAAACAACCTATCTACGACTTCTAAAGCTAAACGGAAAGAACTGACTCGATAGAGCATCGTCGCTCTATGCCTACGTATTCCCTCGTGCAATAGGAATGTTAGAGTCAACGTAGTTCCGGAAACTACGGGGGAAACTACTCTCCAAGACGTCGCGTCTTGTACCTACGTATTCTCACTTGGCATGAGAAATCAGAGCAAAACGTAGTTCAGGCTAACTACGGGTAAACAAGGGTGTTCTCGATCACACGGGGGTGAGAGAAAGGTTGATGATACTAGCATGCGCATTCTAGCAGTTAGATGTATGCTGCTTGACCATTGGAGACTTAGGCGTTACCTGTTTGCGGTAGAACGGACGTAGTATGTCGGGGTTTAAAGGTACGGGAACCTACGGGAACTAGAACTACGGTCTAGTCTCGATTGCGCTAGGGCAAGAGAAAGGGATAGATTAGTCGTTAGCAGGAAAGTCTCGATCACACGGCAGCAAGAGAATAGAGGAGTTATTTGTTAGTGTGCTCGCTAGGATATCGCATCCTATGCCTACATATTCTCGTCTGGTACGAGATATCAGAGCAGCTGTAGTTCAGCTAACTACAGAAAATAGTTTCGATTGCACGGGGGCAAGAGAAAAGAACTCAATCGCCAGAAAGCAAGAGAAAAGCGGAAGTCTCAATCGCCGGATGCGAGAGAAAAGGTTCGGAACAGGACGCACACGCGAAGTCCTAAGACGTAGGAGCGAATGCGTCGCATATTTTCCTAAGGACATATACTAAACACTCTATGGTTGAAAAGAAAGAGATGAAAGAAGTGAAATAAAAACAATGTTACCCAATGGAGTGGTTCCGTTGACCCTTGACTTTTGCGTGCAATCTCAATTTCCAAGCTCTACTCTTTCATCCTTGATGATGATATTTTGAACCATAACCAATGTGATGATGAACCGTCATAATTCGACTTATAAAAGAAGTCAAACCCCAAGAGGTAGCGTATTGATATCTGTGTCAAAGACACGATAGAGAAATGATATTGAGAATCATTCTCTGATTAAATCATGTCACACGGACAACACAACAGAAAAGCAAAATAAAATCAGAAGAAGAAGAAAAGATGAGGAGAGAAAAAGCGGTCTCGAATCCTAAATCATCCATCAACAAGTCGATTAATAATGGTTTACGGAAGTGTCGTCATCGACCTACAAAAATGAAATGGTGAGAAAAAACTAATAACAAAAGGAGATGAGAACTCAACTTTCTAAAGGAAATAAACTTCTAAAAGAAAAAGAAAAAGTTCTAATAGGAAAATTAAAAGAAATTAAAAAGAAAATAGAATATACAATTATAAAACTAAGTATTTAATATATACAATATAATATTCTATAAAAGAAAATACTATAAATTTTTTAAAAGAAAGGTAGTAAACTATATTTATATATATACAAAAATATTATACAATTACAAAACAAAATAACCAAAAGAAAATAAAAGAAGCAGGGGGGTACATCTATCGAGACGGGGGTACAACTCAGTAAGCAGAAGAAAAAAAAACACACATTGGGCCTTGAGCCCACAATCACAACAAAAAAACAAATAGAAAGGGGGTGGATCAAGGGATATGGGGGGTATGTCTTCATAAATGCGTTGGGCTTGGCCCAATCCCACATACAACAGAACAACGAGGGGAGGGACAATTAGAAATGGGGAGTATAGAAATTAAAAAAACAAATGGGTCGTGAGGCCCACTAACCACTCGAAGCATCAGCATCTTCTTCATTCATTTCAATTTGGCAAGCGAAAACCCTAATTTCGCCGCTTTCAGTTTCATCTCCCCTTCACCGTAATCTCCCTATCTCCACCGTCAACCTCGCCATCCACAGTTTCTAACCTTCCCTCCACCTTGCTTCCTTCATCATCATCACCTACAAAACGGAATCAAACCAAAACAGTAAAACCAAAAAACTCAAGATTGTTCTTCCAACTCCTATCGAGCGTCGCGTGAGCTTCATTTGCCGGATGTTGGAGAATATGGAAGACGAGTCATTGAGATTGGAGTTGATGAAGACGGATGTTGGCTCGTTTGAGGTTTGGTAGAAGGAGATCGTGAACTGGTGATGGAGATTCGCATTCGCGATCGTGTTGTTGAGTCCGAAAGTTAAATTGGAGCTGGGGAATTCTTTGTTCATGGCGATTTGCGGAAGAATGGTGGATTGGAGACAAGTGATTTGAAGGTAGTTTTATGTTACTGTTTAGATCTATGAAGAACGGAAGTTGTTTCTGCATGGTGGTTTGAATCCGGATCTAAAGATCTGAGATGATATTGAGAGGAAATTTGTTTGAATATGGATCTGAGTTCTTTGTGGTTTGTAGATCGTGTGGTTGGGGGTGGTAGATTCGAGTTTGTCGACTATGGTGAAGCTCGGATCTAGAATCGGTTCAAAGAACATGATAAAGATCCTGTTGAAGATGTATGAATTGGATGTTGATTCACAGAAAAATATGGAAAACGATAAGCACGAATGAATTCGCATGTAGATCTGGAAATTCTGGAGAAAAGTTTTATGAAGATGGATGAACATATGAATATGGATGAAGAAATTCGGAAAACAATTGATGAACATGATGAATTCGCATGAAGATTGATGAAGAATCTGGAAAATTATGAAGAACAGGATGAATATTGATGATTTCTGGAAAAAAGTAAGGAGCGATGAAGATCTATGGAGGGAATCTGGAAAAAATACTGTTGATTTGATGAAAATATGGATGAAGTTGTTTGAAAGTGTATGAAGGTTTGAATGTCTGGAGAATCAATGAAGAACACATGATGAACATGATGAAGATTCCGGCGGGCCTATGAGGTTTCCGGCGAGGTTTTCCGGTGGGACTGATCCGTGTGATTTGTCCGGTGAGGATGAGAGGTGTTTGCATGTGTTGGGAAACGTGTCAACATTAATTGTGGAGAGAGAATGAACAGGACCTTTATAGTCCTCTGCTTGACAAGTGGCCTGCAAAATCTGCACTAAACATGATTAACTAGACTAAATTAATGACAAATCTGATTAAAAAACTGATTAGAATTAAATGCAAGCTGGTCATAACTAAACTGCACGGTTAATGAAGGATTATCAAAGAAAAAGTTGATTAAACTAATTAATAAATACAAACCTAATTAACTAAAAAGCTGGCTAATTAAAACCTATTAATGCAACATATTTTTAAAACCTAATCATATAAAACCAACTAATGACAAATAAAACTCATATCCTTTAACTAAAGCAAACTAATTAAAATCTAAATCCAATAATGCTCTAATGTCCTAATTAATAACTATCAAATAAATACTAATAAAAGAAAAAGAATTAATTCTAAAACAAATACTTAATATTTTGAAAAAAGAATTAATTCTAATAAGAAAACATTATTTAAAATCTATTAAGAAAATCTAAAAATATTCTTAAAAAAACAATTAATTCTAGAAAACTATCTAAATCTATTTTCTAAGTCAAAATTAAGGAAAAAATTCTAGAAAATGCTAATAAATCCAATAAAAATCAATTACATCAATTAACAAAAAAAATGTGAGAATGTACTGAAATAAATGGTCAAAACCGGACACCGAAATATCCTCAAAAATAACAGCGTATACCGAATCACCGGGACGAGCACAAATTCCACAATAAAACTCCTTATCCGAAATTGTTTGAACCTCCTAAGACGCAAGAAAAGAGCTGTGTCACTTCCGCGAAAATAAGGTGCCGGCAAAACAGAAGAGTCGCCACCTTTCGTTATTTATCCCTCAGAACGGGAAAGGAAACGATCGGAAAAACCTGACGAAAAGGTATAAGACAAGGTCGTCACAACCGTTGTCTGGGTTCGGGAGTCGGTTACGCAAGGGGAAGGTATTAGCACCCCTCACGTCCATCGTACTCGATGGGATCCACGCTTGTTATGTTTATGTGACGGGTTAGTTTTATCCAACTACCTATCAAGGCCAGTCTGAAAAGAAAATAAAATGACTCGGCAAAGCGTCGCACTTTATGCCTATGTATTCTCATCAGAAAATGAGAAATCAGAGTCAACGTAGTTCGGCTAACTATGGGTGGCGGGGAAGGTGGCTCGCCAATACATCAGTATTGTGCCTACGTACTCTCATCAGGTATGAGAGATCAGAGCTTACGTAGTTCGGGATAATACGGATTACGGGGACTCAAATTCATCTGTTTTATCGAGTAGGGTTAACAAACAGTTCCAGCAGTTAGGGACAAAGCCTGTTTGCAGTAGAACTAGGAGTTAACGACACTCTTTTCTTCAGAAAAGCTTTCCGTTGAATTACGGGCCCACGGGACAAAAAGGTTTGAAGTTTGTTTTCTGTCTTTTACGGAAGAACTGTTTTTTATGGTCGTTTGCAACTAGTGTCGCACTAGAGACTATGACCTGAGAGTGAATGCGTCTCATGTCACCCAAAGGGTGCCATACTAAACATCCAGACTGTTGAAAAGAAACTCTCCAACAATTCTTTCTCAGATAGCTTAAGGCTCGTAACGTACGACGTCAGTTAACCTTTATTACTGTATTTTGATTTGTTTCGAGATGAGAAGAGAGAACAGGCTCAACTAAGGGGAGACTATCAAGTCCTAATGTTGTCATGCCAAGGATTCATCCTATGGTTGAGGTTTGAAACAGGGAACTCCTAGAAGTTGTCATGCATAGGTTTCAACCTAAAGTTCTATCATCACTTCCTTATCAAAGGAAGTGAGAGTCCTAGGGGATCATGTCAATGATAAACAGAAACAGATAAAGCATCAGCTTAAACAGTAAACAATAAACGACTGTAAAATGCATGCAATGCAAGTGAGGGAGGAAATGTGTGTGGTGCATCAGCCTCCACAAGCTCATCTCGACCTCAAGCCAAATATGAATAACTGCAATCATACGGAAGAAATAACATGCTATCAAGCAAGAATAAGTGACTGTAATCATACAGAGGAAGTGAAATGCTATCAAGCAAAATAGGAAAAACTGCAATCATACAGAGGAAATGAAATGCTATCAAGCAAACACAAACCACATGGGCAAGGGAGCTGGGCTCTACCGAATACCCGCAAGCAAAGCCATACAATAAAAATACAAGCAGAGGGAGCAACTCAACCTCTAGTGCAGTCATGCTCCTAGCTTACATCAGTCTAGATATGAACTTATTCTAATGCATCAAGAAAATCAAACAAACCACATCAATACAGAAAAGAAAACAGGAAAGAAAGCAGCTCAACCTCTCCTACAGTTTCACAGCAAAACAACCTTCTGACAGCAGTCCAGTCATCAGTCCTCAACCACCCTTCAGGGCTATTATCTCCAATGACAAATATCAACTTGCTCCTCCAAGCTTCTAACACATCAAACACAAGTATCAACTTATTCTTCACCTTCTTCAAGCTTCATCTCTCCAGTCAATTCCACCTTCAGGATTCACTCCTCATATCAAGTATCAACTTGACTCCTTCAGGCTCTCAATGTCTCAACATAAGTATCAACTTATTCTTTCTTCCTCAAGCCTCAACTCTTCACTCAATCTCAATTTGATCTTCTTCACAAGTATCAACTTGGTCTTCAAGCTTCAGCTCCCTCCTTTTTACAAGTATCAACTTGGTCTTCTTCTCCTACAAGCTTCAGCTTCACAAAGAAATCTTCAACCACAAAGAAGTATCAACTTCATCCTTCAATCTTCTTCAAGAAAGGAACTCCATCCTCTAACAAGGGAGAAAGATTCATCCATCAGGAGCAATGTTTGGATGATTGGTAGCAGAGTGAAGACCAAAGGTCACCACTAAGCCTCCTCTCATCAGAGAAAGGGACCCTCAAAGGTTCTACCAATTTGCAAAGAGCCACACATCCTACCAACGGAGGGATGAGGCCTTTACAAAGGGACCTTGCATCATAGGGAAGAATGGAATTGATCAACATTTTCCATGTTTATGAAGGAAGAGAACTATCTAGAAGCTCTGCCTACAAAACCCTAATCTTAGCCTAATCACAACTACACCACAAGAAGGGAAGATCTTCAAATCCAAGCCTCTTCAAGAAATCCAATGCATCTTCAACTTGCCTTCAACATCCTCCAAGAACAAGCAAAGCACAACCCTAATCTAAGGGAACTAAAGAAGTTGATCTAGTTGAATTAGGGCCTTAGAATCATCTAAAACTAGCACTTAATTTAAAATCAATCAAAAATAGTAAACTATCTTATAAATTTCTACAAAAATTCCTAAGGTATCCTAATTCAATTAAGAATGCCTCATACAAAAACCAGGGACTAAATCATCTATTAAGTCCTAAAATTAAGTCCTAAGTCCAAAGGTATCAACCATAAACCTTAAAAATGGAGCTTCTAAAGGTTTCAACCTAAACTACCACTTATGCTCATCACAAAAATGTGAGAAAAATCTATGGGGAGCATGCATATCTATTCTAACTACTCACAAAAAATCAGGATCAAAATCATCATCACATGATCACACAAAATTCCACAAAATCATGTATCAAACATGGCTATTTTAATATCAATTAAAATGTGAAAATTCCCATAAAATCAGAAAATGCATGAAATAAAAATATTTTTTATCTAAACAATACTAGATTCAGTCATAAATCTAATGCAAAAAGAATGGGGTCAATTGAATCATTTTTCCATTTTTTATGATT
This sequence comes from Lathyrus sativus, assembly GCA_963859935.3. Classification (NCBI taxonomy): domain Eukaryota; kingdom Viridiplantae; phylum Streptophyta; class Magnoliopsida; order Fabales; family Fabaceae; genus Lathyrus; species Lathyrus sativus. The sequence goes on from OZ012738.1 coordinate 482,430,565, forward strand.
TTATCAAAAACCATGAATAAAGTGAAAAATTAAATAAAATCAAAAGAAAATAATAAATGCACGGTGCAGATAGAAATAGAAATCAGTTCATTCCATGGATTGGGCCATCAGGGGGGTGTGGTTATCAATTATTGCACTAAGCCCACAATCAACAACTAAATGAAACGATGTGTTTCATTAAAGTTCAGATCCTTCACAAAATGAAACACACGCGTGGCCGTTGGATCACTTCTCCAGTCAAAGGTCCACCTAAATCCAAGGGCTCTAAAGTCATCTTCTTCGTTTGAATCTCTGAACCTCGCGCTCAGCCACGGCCACCGCCGGTGGTGTTTCGGTCATCGTTCCACAACCCTAGTTCAACATAGAGTCCACCATAGGCCACGATCCCTTAATCAAACATGTCCCAAATTTCCTCACGAATTCATTCATGCCCTTAATTATCTCTGAAACCTCAAGATTCACAAGAAACGATTCTCAACCGAAAATGGCAATATCCCTAATTGGTCACTAATTCTCAAATTGATGATCCAGAATTCTTCCTACACCATTCTACTATGCATCTACCATAGCAATTCATCTTAATTCTACCTAATTTAAGCCATGGCACAAGAGTTACGTACCTGGTAAATTTGAACAAACAGAAGGGTTGAATCTTCAACTCAGCCTTCAAGAACTTGCAGAAACCTTCACTGAATCACAATCAATCTTCTGTATGCAAAGAAAAGAGTTGAATCTTCTTGAATCATCAAATCCGATTCTGAGTTGCAAGCTTCACTCTCCAATGGCTACTTCACAATTCTTCCACCACAGTGCCTTGAATTTGATCTGGAATTGATCACCACCCTCTGAGCAAGCTATTGAGATTAATTTCTTACACTGAAATGGCCTCTAACCTTGTAACCGATTTGGATTTGCAATGAGAAAGTTCAAAGTGAAATCTCAGTTATCTCTCTCAATCATCACCAACCTTGGCCTTGGATCAACTCATTATCATATATAGGACTTGTATGGATGATCTAGAAACCTCTAGATCCTTCCAATGAGAAGATCAATCTCTCATGACATGAGAAGTTCACTTGAATTCTCATCATATGCCATTGTATGCACAACTTCTGTTAACATCTTGAAACCAATCTCAATTCCTTCCAATTTCTCCCCTCATGACATTTTGGAAGTGTTTGTCTTGCAAGGGATCTTGTTCATGCCTTGAGTTTGAGTTTTGCACATGTTACTTATGATGTAAGTAACTACTTTTCAAAGCAAGTCCATAAATTAGACCTCAATTCAAAAATGTGGCTAAACCAATGTTCTTAAAATGCTTTTTAGAGTCAAAATGACCTATTACATGCCTTGGTTTGGACATGTAGATCAAAAATATCAATTTCCAACTTTGGTTCATTTAACATATACCCTTATTTTAGGTCATTTTTGTGATTTTAAGCTACAAGCTATTCCAACATCTCATGACCTCTTGGATAGCCTTAAAACATCATTTTGAATAAGTTTGATGTTGAACATTTTCTCATTTGAAGCTTGGAAATAGGAGTTATGGCCTTATGCTTGAAATGACCTATAATTTCCAAATGACCAAAATGCCCTTGACTTGTCAAAGCCATAATTTGAGTTATACAAATCCTATCAATGACTTCTAGCACTCAAATTAAAGCTAATATTATGCTCTACAACATTCATGTTGGGGGTAAGATGAGATGACAATCACATCTTGAGCTACACTGCCTTGAAGATAGAGGTCAAACTAGGGGATTTTACATTGTCAAGTCTTAGTAACCCTAGCTTGAAACTTCTCAAACTCTTCAATCATGATGAGTTAACCTTGGAATCATCCTTATAACATCTCAATGTATCAATCCATGATCACATGGCTCTTGAATTAGGTCTCAACCTTGTTCAAATCATCAGTTGACTTAGGGTTGACCCAATCAAACCCTAATTGCACCACTCATGGTTGAGTCTTCTTAATCTTGCACAATGACCTGTCTAGGCCTCAAAGTGATCTTAAACACTTCTCATGAGCTCTCTCAAGACCTAAAGTCTAACTTCATGGCTTCAGAATCATCTGATGACTTCCCACAACTCTCAAGTTAGGGGGTACACCCTTTTGGTTTCAACCAGTCTCTCTAAGGATCTTCTAACTTCTCTGGCAAGGATATCAACCCTTGAACACTTGAATAACCTTCTTAGCTAGCTTCATAGTCTTGTGTAGCTCTTGATTGGTACTCATACCTCTTGATCTCCTGCATACATGTCAATGGGATGCAATGCTAATGTGAATGAACTGAAACATAAGCTAGGTAAAGAAATATTGGTCAAATTTTGGGGTGCAACAAGTTGTAATCCCGATAAAATCAGTCCGTCTAAAAAAATGCACAGTATGCGGTATGCAGATGAAAATGCAAAATGAATCGAAACATAAGCCAAATTTCTAGAAACGGTTGGTCAAATTTTGGGGTACAACAGCCAGCCCTGGAGAAGGTCATCCAAAAATCGCCAGACAAAATTTACAAAACATCTTTGCCAAAACACAATTCTCCACTAATGTTTTTCAACCTACATCGTCTGGACCCAGCCCTGGAGAAGGTCATCCGAAAATAGCCAGACAAGATTTAGAAAACTTATTCTCCAAAACAAAAATCTCCACGGATGCATTTCGTCCCACGTCCACCGAACATAGTCCAAGAGGTGGTGGAAATATTTGAAAATAGCTAGAGGAGAGAAAAAATCGTGTTCTCCGAAAAACAAAATTGGTAGAAAAATATATAACTGAAATAAGAATATTATAATTTCTTGTTTTGTATCTCTAAAAATAAAATTTAAAAATAAAAAAGAAATAATGCATTCCTGCAAATCATATTTATTCTCTTATGTGTTTCTTTGGTCTTACTTTGCATAGAGTTATAACATGAAAAGAGAAAGCTAACCTCTCGTCAAAACTAAATTAGTATAACGACATGGATAATTAACTTAACTTCATAATCCTAACAATTATTCATTTAATAAAACTTTGATTTTCTTATTGTATTTCCCTTTTTCAAAAAGTTAGTTTCCTAGCTCCATACTCATCAATCTAACATTTTCATTTTCTTTCATATACAAATAATCTCTTGCATATAATAAAAGAGATAAAATAGTTTTAAGCAATCCAATTTAGTGTGTTATTAGAAGGAACAAATGTCGAAATTTGGAAACTAATCGATTTAGTAATTAATATTTGTCTCGTGTCTAAATTTTTTTTACTTAGAGATAATTCTTTAAATATATAATATTATTTTTTCAAAAGCTAGTCTATTAATAAAAGATATGTTGAGAGGTTACTTTTTAAATTAATATCATTTTATTTTAAGAAATTAACATTTTCAATTACATATGTCTAGAGATACTTTACATTACAAAAACATAGAGGTATACAAGACAAAGATTTGTTATTAAAACTTTGTATGATATTATTTTCTTCCCTATGTTATTATAGATTTGTTTCTTACATATCTTGGGTGATTATACCACCCTGTTATAAAATGAGAATTAAGCCTCTGTAGTTGAAAGGCTATTTGTTTCGAGATGTCTTTCTTAAAGCAAAAGTGGAAGCGTGTGTTGCACCCCAAAATTTGCCCAACCTTTTCTTTAACTTGGTTTATGTTTCATTGATTTTTCATAGCATTAGCATTTGCATTTTGCATATCATTGTCCATATACCGGGTATTGAGAGAGGTGTTCTTAGCAAGAGGAGATTTCCAAAGTTTCTAAGCCTAACCAAGAGTTCTTATTCAAGCAATCTAGAGCTTATCACCATCAAAGGAAAGTCAGAGCTTTGTGAAAGAGCAGATGAATGTATATGGTTTACCTCCTATCTTGGAGGCCATGTGGAGAGCATTACATAAGCTCATTGAATGTCTTGAGGGTCATTGGAGAGCTTGTTCAGGTCATTATACCAAGTGCCAAAAGTCACAGTCAAAGGTGGTGCAACTAGGGTTTTCATCTGGTCAACCCTAAGTCAACAGTGAATCTGAAGGAGATTAAAACTCAATTACAAGTCTTTATGATCATGGAATGTTGTGTTGGGATGTCTAATATATCATTTCAATATCAAATCAAGAAGAATCAAGAGTCTGAGAAGTTGCTAAGCCAAGGTTACTAAGCATGTCAATGTAAAATCCCCTATTTAGTGCTTAACTTAAAGACCACATACCTCAAGATACAAGTCTCACCTCATCTTGACCCCAACATGAAACTCATAGATCATGTTTCTAGCTTTCGTTTGAGTACTAGAACTCATCCATTGGGTTTCTAGAACTCAAGATATGAAGCTGACAAGTTATAAGTCATCAGATGAATGTGATTTTAGTCAACAAAAGTCAACCAACTTCCAAGACATTTTGGACCTAGAAGGATGTTTCTCCTTACTTTGACCCAAACATGAATGGTTTTCCTTATGATCTTAGCTTTCCAAAAAGTACTAGAAGTCTTTCATCTGATTTGTAGAGAACAAGATATGAAGCTTGCAAGGCAGTGGTATTTTGGGAAACTTTGATTATAGGCCAATTTGGTTATAGGCCAATTTCACAACTTTGCACACCTCAAATGAATCTTTTGCCAACATCAAAGTTGCTCCAAATGGGGTGATTTTCACTACCAAACCCTCACATGTCATGGATGAAGCTTGGATTGAAGAATTGGTAAAGGAAAATTCATGGAAAAAGCATTAAAAGCCATAAAATCAAATAAATTCATTTTGAACCAATTTTAATCAAGTTAGTGCATTTTATGAGTCCACAAATCATTCTAAACAAGATGCCAATTTCAGAATTGCACATTGAGAGCATTTTCATGGTTGTTTTCAATCTTGCTTCAAATGGAAGTAACATATCAAAATCACACCATGAGATTAAATTGAGGAACAATTCTTAGCCATTGGATCAATATACACTACCAGCAAGCTAAGTGAATGAAGAAACAAGCCTTGGAAGCTCTGTTTTCATGCATATGGTGAAGCCTGCATAACCAAAATTTTGAATTTCCATTGGATCAAACTGGGCTTGGATTGGGGTTTCTATGCATTTAGATTCATCACATATATTCTCAGCATCGGGGGTACAAACTTTCAGAATTGGATTTGGAGCATTTTGGATCAAGAAAACAGTTGCAAAAGTTCAAGAAGGAGTTGAAATCACATTTTCCAATTCATCAGGTCTCAAGCGCAATTGAGCATTCCTGAAGCTTCTTTGAAGGTTGTGAGAAGTTTCTGGATCGTTTTCATCAAGAATTGGCAAGTATTCAAGGTCCAACGGAGCTATTCCATTAGGTAACTTACTTTTCCAAATTACACTCTGTTTATGCCATAATTGCAGTCCATTTTCACATATTCATGCTCCCCTAAGTTCCTAGGACGTTTCTGGATAATTTTTAGGATGGTTCGTGACAATTCTTGAAACGGCCTTGATTTTGTGTGGATTCGGTTAGGGTTAATTAGGAGGGATCAATGAAAATAAACCATGGATTCTAGACCAGTGCATTGAGACGAGTAGTTTAGATGCAAGAATCGTGCAGTTTGATTAGGTTTTCGATCCCCTACAACTTTGGGTGGCCGGAGAAGACAACCGAAACTACCACAGGGTTCATCTTCTCCGGCGTGTACAAAACCAGTCCAAAGCCTGCGTGTTTGCTTGATAATCGTTTGATCCATGTTGACTGATTTCAAAACGAACGACCAAGATTAAGTCCTAGCATTAGCTGACCAAACTTAAATGAAATGACGCGTTTCATTTAAGTGGATTCTGAGTGGACTTGGGCTCAAATTCATTTTCACACCCTCTACATACAAGGCCCGGCGCGCATAACTGTTTTGGATTGCTATTCATACCAATGTTTTGCCAATTTCTTTTTCTTTTTCTTTATTTTCCCATTTATTTTTAAGTTGCAATTTAATTCATGAAAAATATTTCAATACCTCTAAAAAATCACAGAAAAATGTTTCTACATACTTTAACATGTATATTGATTTTAAAATTTTTTGGGATTAATTTTTAAGTCATTTTCCAATTTAATCTTGAATTTTCTTTTTGAGGTATTTCTTATGAATTGAAAAATGCACAACTTTTGATTAGAATTTTATTTCTTGATGAAACCTTCACATAAATGCCTGATTTTTCTTATACATATTCTTGATGCATTAATTTATTTTCGTATATTTTTTTCTCTATTTTTGTTACCTTTTGATTAGGGTTTAGGCTTGATCTTTAGGACCTTCCCTCTTGCCTAGTTCATAGGAGTTCCCTTAGGATTTGCCTTCTGTTGGCATAGCTAGGTTAGGACTTAGGCTCCCCTCCTTTGACCACTAGTTCCTAAAACTATAGGGGTCCTATAGAATTTTATTTAGGGTTAGTTTACTATTTTTGGTGTATTTTACACTCTAGGTCACCCTTGTATGGTTTCCACCCTAACACTTGTGCTAGTTTGATCTTATTTGAATTCTATGCATTGTTTGAGCATCCTATATTTGCATATACATGTTGTAGACATAATAAGACATTTGTATGTTCAATTTTAGGCCCTAATCATGTTCTTAACTTGTTTAAGTTTAGACTTCCTTTAGGACTTTCATTTTGGTTTTCCATGTACACATGTTGCATGATCTCCATCCCTTACCTGATTCTTTTGCAATATCTTGTTCATTATTTATACACATATTATTCTCCTCATTCCTCTTTGTCCTATGACCTAAGGATCCCAATTGAGAGAGCCTAGTTCCTCCTTTGGAAGAACTAAAGGCATTCCATAAGTCGTAGAACCTTTGAGGACTACTTATGTGTTTTTACAAATTGAATGTGATGAGTTTGGTTGAGTGTCATAGTGAGCTCCTTTGGTTCTCACTTTGCTTCCCATCATCTTGTTGATCCTTTCCTCTTCATGTTGTATGATTTGGTGCATTAGGATAGAAGTATGCATGTGTAGGCCTTCTTTCTCTTAAGTACATGTTTGCATTAAAGGTTGAGGTTTCCTCCCTTTGCTTGGATGTTGTTTTCTTTTTTATGTTTGCTTGTTTGCGTTAAAGGTTGAGGTGTCCTCCCTTTGCTTGTGTGCTTTTTCCTTTTGCTCTTGTTTGTATTAAAGGTTGAGGTGTCCTCGTTTTGCTTATAATGTTGCATTGCATGTGCATTCATTCACATTCCCATTTCAATTCAAGTATTGTATGTTGTTGCTTTACTTTCCATTGCCATGTTCCCTTAGGAATTCTCACTTCCTTGTTGAAGGATAGTGATGATAGAACCTTAGGATTAATCATTTGCATAATAACAAATAGAATAGAATTCCCTTCTAAACTCAACTTTAGGACCATGATGCATGATAACTTTAGGGTTTTGATTTAGTCCCCTTTAGAAGTCCTTCTTATCTTCTCATCTTCAAACAATTCTAAAACACCTAATAAAGGCTAATAAGTATTGTATGTTACGAGCCTTAAGCTACTTAGGAAATGGTTGTTGAGGGTTTCCTTTTAATAACCAGAATGTTTAGTGTAGCACCCTTTGTGTGATATGCGACGCATTCACTCCTAAGTCATAGTCTCTAGTGTAGTATGAATTACAAACATTCATTCAAAACACTTCTCTAATAAAAGACAAAAACAAAAAGTCAAACTCATTTTGTCCCTTTGGACCCCTTAACAATGGAAAACCATTTTCAGATAAACAAGAGTGTTGTTAAATCTTAGTTCTACCGCAAACGGTAACGCCTAAGTCTCCAATGGTCGAGCTGCATACACCAAACTGCTAGAACTGCTTGTTAACTTTACTAGGGTAAAAAAACACATGAACAAACCTGTGTTCTCTTTTATCCCGAACTACGTTAGCTCTGATCTCTCATACCTGTTGAGAGTACGTAGGCACAAGATGCGATATCTTGGCGAGCAACCTTTTCCCCTTCTCATCCGTAGTTAGCTGAACTACGTTGACTCTGATTTCTCGTACCAAACGGGAATACGTAGGCCCAGAGCGGCAATGCTTTGTCGAGTTTTTTTTTCTTTTCTTTAGTCCCAGACCTTTAGTTATATAGTTTCAATCACCCTTTTAGATAGACAACTAAGTGTGGTTCCTGTCGAGTACGACGAACGGGAGGGGTGCTAGTACCTTCCCCTTGTGTAACCGACTCCCGAACCCGAGATTTGGTTGCGATGACCAATCTTATCCCTTTTTGTCAGGTTTTCTCTGCTCGTTTTCTTTCCCTCGTTAGGATAAATAACGAATGCTGGCGACTCTTCTGTCTTTGCTGGCACCTTTTTTCGCAGTAGCGACAGATGGCGACTCTGCTGGGGACGTACAACTGCTAGGGACTTTTCCCATCCCCTCTGTTGGGACCGTTTCCCATCCCCTATGTGAGTCAATCCTAGCGCTTGTTTGTTTATTTTTGGGGTGTATGTACATACGTGTTATACTTTATTTTTACTTTCCCGCATTTATTTTCAGCATTATATATCATCATTGCTGTGCTGTGAGGAGGGAGGTTCTATTGAGTGATAAGACAGACCCAGGCTTGAGTGCAAACATAGCATTAGTAGTGGAGATTAGTGGGGGGGCGTACATGATATGCAATGTCCTAGTTCCCCATGAAATTCGCGCTCAGACGAGATTCTCTTTGATGATTTCCTTTCCAGCCCTTTGAGCTTGAGGGGATTTTGGATCTGAGAGTTGTCGACTCTGGGGACCGATCATTTGTGATTCAGCTAAGTGAGGCCTCTTTGGGAGGTGATGATGCCAAACCAGAAATGGCGAACGTATCATCATTTCTTGAAAGTCTGTGACGCTGATGAACGCATAGGATGCCGAACTTTATTAGTGGATAGGTCCATACCTGTGAGAGGGATTGGGTTATGCAGGAAACCTTGGCTTTTAGACTACCCAGTTTTCTTTGCAGTGTGAATAAGTGTTCCCAATATCAGAGGTTACTATTATCAGAACTATGCTATGTTCTGGCCAAAGCAAAGTTCTGGTTCTTCTCGATCAACAGCACAACAATCTTGATCCCCTGTTGCATTTACATTTGCATAATCATCCTGCATTTAACATTGCATGTCTATGGGTTTAAAAGGTTCTCGTCTTTCCCTTGATCCTGGTACTGATCTGCTGTAAAGAGGGAAGTAGCCAGAAAGATGATTGTTGTGTACAAGTTCCCGATACTTGAGCCAGGACCTCTATTTAGTCTGATTTCCATGGCTGAGCCCGACATCTATGAAACCTTCAGGAAGGACCTTACCTAATATATGAGAGGATTATTAGGGTGTACATCTCTGCTACTCTTGTTCATTGAAACTGGGATCAAGGGGAAGATCTCCTTGTAAACGCATAGACATGTTTGCATTTTGCATCTTGCATTTTTATTTGCATCACAGATTGTTCTCGGTGGTCTCATGTTCTTATATCCGTTTGGTGCTCAACAGTTACAGGATTGAGCAGCTCAGTTTCCACAAATATCCAACTCGAAAGAATCAGCGGAAAGTAATGGATCAGGTTCAAGCCGAATTGCAGGAATTCAAAACTCGCATGTCCTAGTTCATGGAGTTGATGCAGAATGTTGCCAGTGGGCAGGAGCATCTGAGAACTCTAGTTCAGCCTTTCATTGGCGCTCCCCAAGTCAATAACAATGCAGTCGAAGCTGGTGTCTTCCCACCAGTTGGCGGATCTGTTCCATAGGGTATTCCTATTGTTGTCATACCTCCAGGAGGAGGTGTTGCAAATTGAAATGGTAATGTTGTTGGTGGAAGTGTGGGCGCTGTGCACCAGGCTGCTGGCCCTCAGTGGGAAGATCACCAAAGTGATATCTTTTTCATGACGGATATGGAAGATGGCTTGCCAACTGAGGCTGATAAGAGGCTTAAAATGATCGAGGAGAAGATGAAATCTCTTGAGAATCCGAGCTCTCTGGGTCTTGATATGTCAGATTTTGGTCTAGTTCATATGGTCAAGATTCCTCCCAAATTCAAGGTACCAGAGTTTGACAAGTACAAAGGGAAAACTTGTCCTAGAGTACACATTCAGGTATATTTCAGGAAAATGTTTGCCTACTCCGAAGATGAAAAGCTGTTGATGCATTGCTTCCAAGATAGCCTGGCAGGAGCATCTTTGGAATGGTATATGGGGCTTGAGAGAACTCATATCCGCAGCTGGAAAGAATTGGCTGAGGCTTTTGTGCGTCACTATCAGTATAATAGTGATCTGGCACCAAACAGGATACAGCTGCAGAGTTTATCGCAGAAGAGTACTGAGAGCTTCAAAGAATACGCCCAAAGATGGCGAGACTTAGCAGCGAGGATGCAACCTCACATGGCAGAGAGAGAAATGACTGACATGTTCATGGCTACACTTCCTGGAGTGTATTATGAGAAGTTGATAGGTTACATGTCTGCAAGTTTTTCAGATCTGATGATAGCAGGAGAAAGAGTCGAAAGTGGTATCAAACTCGGGAAGATCCAAGTTGCTCCTGATTCTTCTAAAGATACAAAGAAGCCTTATGTTGGGAAAGGAGGAGAAACTAATGTTGTGTCTGCTCCAACTTCTGCTCAACAGTCAGCCCGGTACCAACAACCTCGTGCTCTTCGACAACAAAACTATCAGCGCCAGAATCAGAATGGGCCTCGCAACAACTTAGAAAGGAGGAATGCTCCTCTTCATCCAGTCCCGATGATGTATAGTGAGCTTCTGCCACATTTGATCCAGAACTCATTGGTGGAGCCCAAGGTTCTCAAGCCGGTGCCAGAGCCATACCCTCTCAGATATGATCCCAGTGTGCAATACGGATATCACGGAGGATCCATGGGATACTCGACCGACAACTGCAAAGCCTTCCAAGCCAAAGTGCAGCAGTTGATTGACAAAGAGTACCTTTCCTTTCCCGAAGGAAAATTGGTTGTGCATGTCGACCTCTCAGCTGATTGAGTTTGAAGATGGCTGATCCCGCAGCATGTCAAGATCTGAAAGCCCGGTTCCCCGAAGCTGGCAATCTTTGTTTTATCTTGTCATTTTCTTTGCATTTGTAGTTTCTTTCCTGTTTAAATGCAAATCTCCCTTGTAAAACTGTATTGTTTTCAATTGATAATGATAATGAAATAAATATGCATGTTTCGATTAAATCCATTTGTGTTCACTATGTTTTTAATTGATGTCTAACGCTTGTTTAAGCGGAATCTGGGGAGGATGACGAAATCGAAAGACGAAAACTTTTGATTGTATGCTTTTGAATAAAACCTGCTGACGATGTACATGCATTGTTTCAAATTCCTAAACACCGGAGATATAAGGAAGATAATCCCTTCTCAACCCCTTTGAGCCTAGTAGTAGGAGTTTCTTTCTGAAAACGAAAAAAACCCTTAATCTTAACCTGGGGCAGGGTAGGTGTTGTTGCACCCTAAAATTTGCTCAACCTTATTCAATTGGTTTATGTTTCATCATCATTAGCATTTGCATATAGAGTCATGTACATAGACTAACCATCTGCATAGCATAAGCATAGCAAGTCATTCAACAGGGGACCAATCATTATTTTCATCTCTAGAGGCCTAGCAAGAGATTATTATCCTAATTCCACCCTACTCAAGTCATCAGGAAAGAATTTGAAAGCAAAGAATTCAGCAGATCAAGCCTTGAGTCCATCTCCTAGCTGAGGGTAGCTGAGGATCAACAAGAGGGTTGTGGGATGTGAAATGAAAGCATGGAGAGCATCTAGACATCTTGAGAGACTTATAAAGTCATTTGGAGAAGAAAGCAAGTCATTGATGAAAGCACAAGAGCTATAGTGGAAGACAGTCAACTAGGGTTTCATCTGGGTCAACCCTAGGTCAACCCTAGGTCAATTGACTGACTTAAGAGGGCATTCAAGTCTATTGGAGAGATGTGGGGTTCATAATTTGACATGGAGAAGAAGGATATGGAGATATGACAAGGAGAATTCAAGAGAAGTCAAGGAGAAGAGGAGTTACTAAATTAGGGTTTCTCTGTAAAATCCCCTAGTTTAGATCAAATTTCCAAGCAAGATAAGTCAAAATGCTAGCTTCAAATGGCTTCTTGGCCAACATGAAACTTGTAGAGGATCTCAAGACCTTTAATTTGAGTGGTGGAAGACCTCAAGGAGATTTATAGAACTCAAGTTATGGTCCTTGCAAGTTACAGGTCATCTGGGGTGTCTGAATTTTTGTCTGTGAAAGTGACTTGACTTCCAAGCTAGTTTTGCCCCTCAAGGAGATTTCAAATGAATTCTTGGTCAACATAAGAGTTGTTCCTCATTGTCTTAGCTTTCTAGAATGGTATGGCATGCCTTCATATGATGTGGAGAACTCAACTTATGGTCTTGACAAGCAAAGGGTATTTTGGGCATTTGTGAATTACAGGTCATTTTAACCTATACCCAAAACTCATACAAGGAGGCCTCAAATGGAAAAACTTACAACATCAAACTTGCTCCAAATGGGATTTTAAGTCTAGAAAGAAGGTCACAAGTTATTGGAGAAGCTCATAGCATGATGTTGCATAATTGGTCAAAGCATGAACTAAAATGGCTTATAAAGTGACTAAATTCAAGATGGAAAATGGTTTGGGAGATTTACAAGTCCAAATGGAGACTTCCAATATATGATTTTGAATGGAAAAACAATTCTAAGAACAATGGTTCACACACTTTTTTGAGTTTAGAAGGAAAAAATGAAGTTATCCATGGTTGCTTACCTTTTAAGAAACATAATCAAAATGAGCCAAAGTTTGAAAACAAGGGAATGTGCAAGATGGATCTAGAATGTACCATTGGGGTCTATATAAGCATGAAATGAGAATTTGGCAAGGGTTGGCCTCATTTGCACCAAGAATTCCACAAATTTCTCATACTTTTTCATAAAAGTTTCATTACAATTCTCTCAAAACCTTCATCAACTTTCATCAAAATCAACTCAATCTGACTCCATCATCCTCATAGATCAGAATTGAAGCAAAGTTTTGGTGTGAATCATCCATTTTCGAGCACCTTTTTCAATAGCTTCAAAATCACAAGTTCAATTGGATAGCATAATTCTGGCCAAGTCTCATCCAAAGCTTGCATACAGAATCAAGTTCATCAAGGATTGATCAAGATCCAGCACTTAGAAGCCTCAGATCCACATCTTCCATAGCTGTTTCTCAAGATTTCTCACCAGGTAAGTTTTCATTCAAACTGCTTGATCTAGTTAATTTGGCATGATGTTGTTAGTTTAGATGCAATCTAGGTGGTTAGGAGATTAGTTTAGGTGAATTTGGAACGATTTGGTGATGGTTAGTGACAGGTGCCATAAACTGTTAGTGTTCATATCTCTTAGATTAGTGCATTATAATTGTGGCTTGATAGCATATGTTAATCTCCATTAGGTGTAGTTTAGTTTAGGTTAAGTCTGAGGAAGAATGGTGAAGGTTTGCATCAGTGTAATTCTGTGGTGATCAGAACTTGGTGCCATCGGGTTGAAGGATATATGGACTCTCAGACTGAATTGATGCCCTAGGATTGTAGAGGGGGAGATTTGGAGCAGGTTTCATGTTTATGGCGTGGCATTTCATTGCGTGTGGAAGGAGAACCGAGGGAAGGAAGTTTGGCTCGTGCATGGAGGCATTCATGGTGAAACCCTAACTTGCAGAACCAAGGAGGAAGAGATAATCATAGCCCTTCGTTTGGAGTTAGACTTTTGACTGTGAGAGTGATCCAATGGCTGGCATTCAATCTGATCATTTGGAGGGAAGTGGAAACTGGCCAAAACGCACCGTTTCATTAATTGAAACGGGCGGGCCTGAGTTGGTTGTTGCTAATCCCACCCCCAGCAATTAGGCCCAATGCAATTTCAACATGGATTTGATACTTTTCTCACCCCCCCTGGCGTTTCTATTTCTCATTAGTTCTGAACTCAAGCTGGGCTTAACTCAAGGTGCTATGCGCACCCCCCTTTATGAGGCCCATCCTGGATTGAACTGCGCGTGGTTACTATTCTAACCCCCTCCCTCATTTTAATTCAATTTTAATTTTCTTATTTCATTCTAATTTTTACCAATTTTCATAAAATCATAAATAATTCATAAAAAATGCTTTTTAATTCATTCTTTTTACCATGTTTTCATTAAAATGTCTAGAATATTATAGGAAAATAAAATTTCATTTTTAGTTTTATTTCATATTTTTTACATATTTTCTAAATAAATGTCATATTCAATAGATTCATTTCATGCATTATTTTTATGATTTTTGTTCTCTCACATACTTTGATATTTTTTGGCCATTCTTTTCATATTGTTTAGATGAGATATTGAGCTTGTAGAAATATTTTAGTTCCCATTTTTAGAGGTTAATTTTAGGTGATTAATAAATGCTTGAATATCATGAGCAAAACTAGGGTTTTTAGGTAACAACTTAGGAAGTTCCATTTTCTCCCTTAGGATTTAGGGTTTGAATAGGTTAGTTATGGGACTATAGGGGCTATGGGTAGTTATTAGATCCCTTAGAGAAAAGTTAGGATTCCCCTACTGCTATTATTACTGTCTGTATATCTGTTGTCTGGTGTGGTGTGCCCTCTGGGGTTTATTGAGTGTTTGTATGGGTATTGGGTTTGTCTGGGGCCCTGGGGAAGCTGAAGATTTGTGAAGATGAAGCTATTGGAGATTCAAAGATTGAAGATCAACCGTCAGAGTTGAGGAGGAGATTCTTGCTAGCAGCTGCTGAGGAGACTAGGGTTTAGGAGCTAGGCAGAGCTCTAGATTAGAATGATTGTTTCCCAAACATGGATTGCCTTGTCTGCATCCATTCTTCTCTGTGATTCAGAGTCTCTCTAAGACACTCACCCCCTTCCTTTGGAAGGCTTGGTGATAGTGTCCATGAGATAGAACTCTTGAGAGAAAATGTCTCTTGTGTTAGAAGCAGTCTGTTCACCACCTTTGGTAGTCAGCTGATTGCTTAACACCCAATCCACTCTTGTGACTAATCCCTCATCCTGGAGGTTTGAGCTTGAAGAAAAACCATTGCAGATGGAAGACTGATGATCAAAGCCCTTGTCTGAAGGCCATGAAGATGGAGATTGATGCTTGTTGAAGCTTGTGAATGATTGGAGATTATTTGAAACCAGTTGTTGATTCAGAGCTGCTGATGCTGTTTCTTTTGCTGTATTTCATTTGCTGATGTATTGATTGGTTTTCTGAACTGTATTGTTTGCTGTTTACCCTGTTGGGTTGAAAGTGAAGCCTGTTCACTTTTGCCTATTGTTTTCTAGGTTCGAGGTTGAGTGGGACTCCCTTTCCTCGCTTGTGCTGTTGCATCCATGCATTTTACTGTTTTACTGTATATATCTGTTATTGTTTCTGTTTCTGCCTATCCCTTAGGATCTCTGTTTCTCTCTGTGCAAGAGAGGAGCATGATAGACACTAGGTCTTAACCCATGCATGATAACATTAGGTTAGTCTGTTTCCCTTCGCAACCGTAGGTTAGAGTTCTGTCTCTTTCTTTCTCAAAACAAACAGAAAAACACCTAAAGATTTCAAACACAATAAAAGACACTTCTTCCGTAAAAGAATGTGAACTCATCAAAACGTCATTTTTGTCCTCTTGGACTGTTAATCAGAAAAACCTTTTTCAGAAGGAATAAAATCAATCAAGGACAGACTTGTGTCGTACGTGGCCCGAACTACGTTTGCTCTGATCTTTCATGCTGTATGAAAGTACGTAGGCATAGGATGCGATATCCTAGCGAGCAACCTTCCCCTCCTTTCCCGTAGGTAGGCGAACTACGTTGACTCTGATTTCTCGTTCCAGGCGGGAATACGTAGGCATAAAGTGCGATACTTTGCCGAGTCATTTTTATTTTCATTCTTATTTTCTTTTTCACCCCTGACCTGTAGAGTAGATAGAATAACAATCCATACCCGAAAACAAGCGTGGATCCCATCGAGTACGATGGACGTGAGGGGTGCTAATACCTTCCCCTTGCGTAACCGACTCCCGAATCCAGGTTTTGGTTGCGATGACCATACCTTTCCCGTGTTGTGCGAGGTTTACTCTGAGCGTTTCCTTTCCCTCCCGTGGGATAAATAACGCGCGGTGGCGACTCTTCTGTTCAGCCGGCGCCGATTTTCGCAGTAGCGACAGCTGGCGACTCTGCTGGGGATCCAACTTCCCCTGGCTGCTAAGGACTGCGATGGTTCTTATGCATTTGGGATCCAACGTCCCTTGAGAGAGTCAATCCTAACGCTTGTTTTCCCGTCGAGGATTTTGTATGGAGTTATTGTATATTTCTAACCTTGTATTTTCAGCTTTATATATTGTTTATTATTGCTGTATTGGGGTGTGACGGGTGTTCTGATATTGAGAGATAAGCCGGACCTGGGCTTGAGTGCACCTAGAATTAGAGTAGAAATTAGTGGGCGCCCGCTTGCTTTGCTTGCTTTGGTGTCCCATGAAATCTACACTCAGACGAGGTTCCTCTGGTTGGCCTCCTGCCCCTTCCTTTGGTTGGCGTGGGTTGCTGGTTAGTTGGATTGTCGACTCTGGGGACCGATCATTTGGAAGTTGGCTGAGTGAGGCCTCTTCAGGAATTGATGATGCCACTCCTTCTGGGAATCGTATCATCAACCCTGAAAGTCTGTGACGCCGACGACCGCATAGGATGCCGTACCTTGTGCCAGTTATAGGGCCACCCACCTGTGAGGGGATTCAGGGTTATGCAGGTAACTAGACCTCCAGATTACCGGTTATTTCTTGATCAGAGATCCGGGTTATTTATGGAGAGTTATGAGGTCTGCCAGAGACCATGTGGAGATTTATTCTGAGGTCTGCCAGAGACCATGTGGAGATTTGTTCTGAGGTCTGTCAGAGACCATTTGGAGATGTATTATGAGGTCTGTCAGAGACCAGTTGGAGATGAGTTATGAGGTCTGTCAGGGACCATTTGGAGATGTATTATGAGGTCTGTCAGAGACCAGTTGGAGATGTGTTATGAGGTCTGTCAGAGACCAGTTATAGATGGGATTTGAGGTCTATCAGAGACCAGTG
Organism: Lathyrus sativus; assembly: GCA_963859935.3. Classification (NCBI taxonomy): domain Eukaryota; kingdom Viridiplantae; phylum Streptophyta; class Magnoliopsida; order Fabales; family Fabaceae; genus Lathyrus; species Lathyrus sativus. The sequence continues at coordinate 482,447,611 of OZ012738.1, forward strand.
AGTTATGGTTTGAGGTCTGTCAGAGACCAGTGTTGGAGTTCTATTTTAGGTCTATCTGAGACCAGGGTTTGATGACTTCTGGACGGTCTATTTGAGACCTTTCTTGATTGGGTTTAGGCTATTCAGCTGCAGCTTTGGTCCCTGTTGAATGTTACTTGCATTGCATCCCTGCATATACATTATCATTTGCATTTCACTAACGTGTGTCTGTGCTGCAGGTGCATTTGCATTTCCCTAGTTCTAATGCCCAGACTTCTGAGTGTTTGATCATGACTAGCCTACGGAGAACGGTTGCTTACAAATTGCCTACGCCTGATATTGTTCCTTTACTGGGGTTGATCTCTCTGGCTGATGAGAGTGTTCGTAGGAGTTTCCGGATGAGCTATGGTAGATTACTGAGATTGGTGTGCAAACCTACAGAGGTAGAGTTAGATGGGCTGTATGCTTTGATGCAATTCTATGACCCTGCTTTGAGGTGTTTCACGTTCTCTGACTTTATTATGGGACCAACTCTGGAGGAATACGCTGAGTATGTTGAGCTGCCCGTGCAGAACCAGGTTCCATTCATTCATTATGATGCCAAACCTAAGCCGGAGGAATTGGCAAAAGCCTTGCATGTTGATGCTTCTGAACTTGTGACTACTGTTTCCCGTGGAGTTCCAGGCTTCTCATTTCAGTTCTTAGTGGGTAAAGCCCAAGAGTACGCCAAGAATGGGTGCTGGGTTGCTTTCAATGCTGTGTTGGCCTTGTGCATTTATGGCATAGTACTATTCCCCAATATACCGGATTTTGTGGATTTCGATGCTTTCTACTTGTTCGCCGCTGGTAATCCTGTACCTACCTTACTCGGAGATCTCTACCACTCGCTGCATTACAAGAATGAGAAGGGAAGAGGGAAGAATGTTCATCTGTGTGTACCCTTGTTGAGTATGTGGTTTGAGAGTCACCTTCCTAAGAGAGGATCTGCTGCAGAGACTACAATTCCAGTTGGTTGGCCAGAACGCTTGATGAGGCTGTCGTCGGAAGATATGGAGTGGTTTGATAGAGACCTGTTGGGATCTGAGCTCATCTTTAGCTGTGCTGGGTACCCTAATGTGCCATTGATAGGAAGAAAAGGGTGTATCAATTACAACCCTTCTCTATTCATTCGCCAGTTCGGATATGCGCTGAAGAATCCACCTCAAGAGGAAGAAGTACAGGAATCTCTGTACTTCACCGGTGACGTGAAGGGGGAGTTATTAGCCAAGTTGCGACATGCTTGGACGAGTATTAACCACAAAGGGAAGCCGTTGTTGGGAAAGAATGACTGTCAGGCCTATGCACCTTATAGAGCTTGGATTCAGGAGAGGGCTAGTCAGTTGAAGATGCCGTTTCCAGATGCACCAATTCTTGATCCTATTCCGGTAGAAGAGCCGACTACTGTTTCTAGAGAAGCATATGAACAGGTTGTGAAGGAGAAAGAAGCCCTGATGAAGATTAACGAAGGGTTAGAGCAAGAGTTAGCCCAGGCGCGCAGCGAGAAGAACAAGGCCGTATATGCTTTCCAACAACAGATTGAGCTGGTGAACAGGTTAGGATCTGAGTTGACTGAGGAAAAGAAAAAGCGCGAACGTCTGGGGCAAGAGTTCAGAAGCTCCCATGACATGCTGGAAGCCAAAAAGAAGGCGCTCGACGCAGCACACCGAGAGATATCTTCTTGCAACAAGACTTGGAACGCTACACTCACCAACAACAAACAGAGGGAAGATAAGCTAAAGCAGCAAATTTCCGACCTCGAGGAGAAGTTGAAGTCTAGCATCAAGAAATGTGAGGAGGAAGTGATGAACCGGTATAGTGTCCAGCATGCACTGAACAAGGCAATCAAATCCAGAGATGAAGTAGTGTCCCATAAGCGAAAGTTAGAAGATTGCTTCGGAGAAGCAGCATGGGAAGAAACTGCTGAAGACGTACGCCGTGTCCTTAAGAGGAGAAACCTGCTTGTTGAAGGGCTGCTTGATCGACCAAGCCATCCGGAGACCAAGAAGTTGATAGAGGAGTACCAGACTTTTGGGAGGATCTGATCATTCCGTTATTTGTATGCTTTATTTGCATAGTGCTGACCATCACCAGGATTGTTGGTTGAGGTCATGCCATCTTTGTACTCTCAGTGATATTGTACCCTGGGCTTATTGATTCTCTCTGTTATATACGAGGCTTTCTATGATTCAGCTCCGATATTCTTATTGTCAACACTGTCACTGCACCGGCACCTTCGCACTAGAACTGGGGGAATGAACTTCCCTAATGCACAGACACATTGCATTGCATTCATATTCATCTTGCATAACAGGTAATCTTTGAATGGTGTCTTATATCTTGCTCTGCATCAGGTACTTAACAGGATTCCAGATCAACATCCGCACCGCTATTCTACACGATCCAACTGTCGGAAAGTCATGGACCAGATTCAGAACGAGATGCAGGATGTACGCGAGAAGCTCGCCCTCTTCATGCAGACCATGGAGGCTATAGCAAAAGGGCAAGAGAACTTGCAGGCCATGGTCCAGCCTTTGTTGGCTCGCAACGCTGGTCATGGTAACGAAGATCATCAGTCTGTCCGGGTTGATACTGCTCATGGAGATGGCACTCCAACGCCAGTGGCTCCGCCTGTCGTCAATGTGAATGCTGCTAACGTCAACAACGCTACCGCTGCTGTGAATGGTAACGTCGGAGTGGGAAATGAAACTGCTGTCCATAACGCTGGGCTGGGTGATGTCAATGTGGGAGATAATCTCGGAGGCAATGGCTTTGTCAACGCTGGGTTCGGGTTCAACGATCAGGGATTCGACAACACTGGCAAGTACGGCTTTAATGCTCAAGGCTTTGGGCAAGATGGTTATGGTATGGTCAATCAGGGCTACGGAGGTTTTGGAAACGGAAACGGTGCTGGTTTTATGGCTGGTGGTCCTGCTGGAGGTGTTCAAGGGTACGGCAACAGAGGCCGAGTTCCGGGGATGAATCAGGTCAGAGCTGGACGTAATAATGCATATGATGGATACGGGGCTGGAAACGGTATGTGGCAAGAGGATCAGCAGGAGGACGCCTTCTCTGGAGGAGGTTTTGAAGGGCCGATGGATGATTCTCAAAAGATTAGAATGCTGGAAGAGCAAATGAAGGGAGTCCTAAATCAGAGTGCTGTAGGACTGGACATGGCAACTATGGGCTTGGTACCTGGCTTGAGGGTACCGATCAAGTTCAAAGCGCCTGCGTTCGATAAGTACAAAGGAGATACATGCCCGAAAGTTCATGTACGAGCTTATTACAGAAAGATGTCTGCATACTCCACTGACGAAAGAATGCTCATGCATTTCTTTCAGGATAGTCTATCGGGTCCTTCCTTAGAGTGGTACATGGGGTTGGAGCCCACTGATATCAAGACTTGGAAGCAATTAGCAGAGGCGTTCGTAGCCCATTACAAATATAACAGTGACCTGGCACCCAATCGGGTCCAGTTGGCCGGGCTTTCGCAGAAGAAGGGGGAGAGTTTTAAAGAATACGCGCAAAGGTGGCGCGATATGGCTGCCAGGGTTCGTCCCCCTGTGGAAGATAAAGAAATGAACGATATGTTTGTCGGCACATTCACCGGGCTGTTTCATGATATGTTGTTTCATACGTCTCTGGCTAGTTTTTCAGATCTGATTCTGATGGGTGAAAAGATTGAGCGGAACATTAAGCAAGGAAAGTTCCAAGTCGATGAATCAACTGCATCTGGCAGTAATAGGAAAGCTTATGGTGGGCGCCGTCAGGGCGAAGCTAGCGCGGTATTTGGAGGCCGAGGCCGAGGCCGAGGCAGGGGAAGAAATCCATATCGTCAGCAGCAGCAAGTGTCGAGTGTCACCATCCCTTATCAGCAACAACCAATTCAGCAACAACAACAGGTTCAGCAGCAACCAATGCCACAGCAGCAGCAGCCTCAGCAGGGGGCACAGCAGGCTCAGAGAAAATTCCAGGGTGGTAAGCCGAGAAGGGTGTTCGAGAAGCCTCCCTCTAACTATGCTGATTTATTGCAGACCTTGTTGGGATTGAATCTGGTGGAGAAAAGAACCTTGGCACCAATAACGGGAACTCCCCCGTTCGGCTATGATGCAAATAGGCGCTGCGAGTTTCATTCTGGGGCCCCGGGCCATGATATAGAAGGTTGTCACGCTTTTAAGCACGTTGTGCAGGATCTCTTGGACAACAAGTCTATCAACTTCGGAACGACCGGTGCGAATATAGTCCAGAAACCCATGCCTAATCATGGGGCGAATGCCGTGCTGTCTGAGGAAGGTCTGAATCTGATTATGAATGTTGAGGATTTAAAGACGCCGCTGAGCGAGATAAAAAGCCGACTGTTGCAAGGAGGTGTTTACCCGGGTTGTAATGAGTACTGCTTAGATTGTTGGGCCCTGTCTGGGGGGTGTGAGGATCTGAAGAAAGGCATTCAGGCCTTGATTGATGAAGGTGTATTGCAGTTTGATAGAACAGCAACTGATGAGCCGGCAGGGGCAGTAGTGGATAATCGGAGTGATGTTGCCACAGTGACCATTCCTAGGAAGACGATCACTATTTCAGCACCAGCTCAGCGACCACCGATTACTATAACTAAAGCCGGGCCAATCCCGTATGAGAACACGAAAGCAGTCCCATGGTCATATGGGCTAGAGGTGTATTGTGACGGGATTAAAATCGATGTTAACAAGCAGTCAGCGGAGATTGTGGATAATGTTGTTGGCCCGGGAGGCATGACGAGAAGCGGCAGGATCTTTATATCTCCTGAAGTAGAGGCTGAAAGGCTAGCGAAAGGAAAAGGGAAAGCGGTTGAGAATATTCCGGTACAAGCAAATGAAAAAGAAGCAGCATCTAAGGATGTCGAAGAATTCATGCGCTTAATTCGGAAAAGCGATTATAAAATTGTGGAGCATCTGCAGCAAACACCGTCCAAAATATCTATTCTGTCATTGCTGTTGTGTTCGGAAGCTCACCGAAATGCTTTGCTGAAAGTCCTGGACACTTCTTTTGTACCACAGGATGTCTCCGTAAACCAGCTAGAAGGAGTATTGGCACATGTAAATGCGGGCCACAGTCTGGGCTTTACTGATTTTGACTTGACTCCGAAAGGAAGGGATCATAATATGGCATTACATGTATCTGTTGAGTGCAGAGGGTCGACAATGTCGCACGTATTGGTTGACACCGGGTCGTCTTTGAATGTGCTGCCTAAGAAGGCTATGATGAAGCTGGATGTTCGGGGGATTTTGTGTACACCAAGTGATTTGGTAGTCAGAGCGTTTGACGGCACGCGGAGAACAGTCTTCGGATCGATTACATTGCCTCTGCAAGTGGGGCCGGAAGTGTTTGCAACCGAGTTTTATATCATGGATATACAGCCTGCGTACAGCTGCTTGCTGGGAAGACCTTGGATTCACGGGGCAGGGGCTGTCACGTCAACCCTGCATCAGAAGTTAAAGTATATGGTCGGAGACAGTGTAGTCACCGTGTGCGGAGAAGAAGACATCCTGGTCAGCCATCTTTCTTCGTTTAAATATGTGGAAGTCGACGGGGAGATCCACGAGACGCCATGCCAGGCATTCGAAGGTTTGCGCATTAAGGACAGGAGTCCCGGGCCAAGCAAAGTGCCAGAGATAGCTGTTTCTTCGTATAAAGAGGCTCAAGCGCTAGTGAAGGCAGGAGAAGCCACGGGCTGGGGCAAAGTATTGGACATTCCGGTGAAAATGGACCGGTTCGGACTGGGGTACCGACCGTCGTCATCAACTCCTTCTGTGGGGGCCCCTCATTTCAGAAAGTCAATCACCATCTCTGCCAGTGGAGTATGCCATGAATCTGTCAATGCTGCTTCAGAGTCCGATGAAGGGGACAGCGACTGTGATATGGATGCCTGGATTCAGCCAAGCACGCCAGGACAAGGACTGTGCAACTGGTCTATTCAGGAGCTTGTTCCTGTGACTTTTAAACAGTAATGCTTTGCTTTATTAATTGTTGAATAATCTGATGTCTTGCCCGGGGCATCAGGATTTGCTTAGGGCTGTGTTGTTATAAACATTGCTTCGTTAATCATTAAATAAATGGCGTTTTTTTCATGTGCAAATACTGTAATCCCTGTCTTTCTTGTTTTGTATTTTTCAATAAAATGGCAACGTGGTTATCCGCTTTATACGCATTTTGAAGCACTTAACCCTTTCTTTTGCAGGATAACATTTTCAGATGACATCCTTGAACCACCTATGACTCGTCCCGACTTCGAGCACCCGGTATTCCAGACCGAAGAAGAGGTTGTTGAAGATAGCGACGTTCCTGAAGAACTGTCTTGGTTGGTGAAGCAAGAGGAAAGAGCCATTCTGCCTCACGACGAGGTTATCGAAATTATCAATTTGGGGACGGAAGGGGTTGAGAAGAATATTCGTATCGGAGCCGCACTGCAGAGTGATATCAAGCGAAAACTGGTTGAAATGCTCCGAGAGTATAATGATGTATTCGCTTGGTCGTATCAAGATATGCCAGGGCTCGATACAGATATGGTTGTGCATCGTCTGCCACTGAAAGAAGACTGCCCGCCTGTCAAACAAAAACTTCGCAGAACTCGACCAGATATGGCAATGAAGATCAAAGAGGAGGTTCAGAAACAGTGGGACGCTGGTTTCCTGGCTGTGACGAAGTATCCCTCATGGGTTGCTAACATCGTGCCGGTGCCAAAGAAAGATGGCAAGGTTCGAATGTGCGTGGATTATAGAGATTTGAATAAAGCAAGCCCAAAAGACGATTTTCCACTTCCTCACATTGACGTGTTAGTTGATAATACCGCTCAATACTCCGTATTCTCCTTCATGGATGGCTTTTCAGGCTATAATCAAATTAAAATGGCGCCAGAGGATATGGAGAAGACTACTTTCATAACGCCTTGGGGAACATTTTGCTATAAAGTGATGCCCTTTGGTTTGAAAAATGCTGGGGCAACGTATCAGCGTGCGATGACAACTCTCTTTCATGACATGATGCATAAAGAGATTGAAGTTTATGTTGACGATATGATTGCCAAATCCCAGACAGAGGAAGAGCATCTGGTGAATCTATTGAAGTTGTTTAAAAGGCTTAGGAAGTTCAGGCTGAGGCTGAACCCTAACAAATGCACCTTCGGGGTGAGATCGGGTAAACTCCTGGGGTTCATAGTAAGCGAAAGAGGAATAGAGGTCGATCCTGCTAAAATAAAAGCGATTCAAGAAATGCCGACGCCTAAAACAGAAAAAGAGGTGCGCGGGTTTTTAGGGAGATTGAACTACATTGCTCGGTTCATATCTCATCTAACGGCCACGTGTGAACCATTATTCAAGCTGTTGAAGAAAGATCAAGCTGTAACGTGGAACGAAAATTGTCAAAAGGCGTTCGACAAAATAAAGAAGTATCTGCAGGAGCCTCCCATTTTGATTCCCCCAGTGGCAGGGAGACCCTTGATAATGTATTTGACGGTTCTTGAGGGAAGCATGGGTTGCGTTCTCGGTCAACACGACGAGACGGGGAGAAAAGAGCATGCGATCTACTATCTGAGTAAGAAATTTACAGACTGTGAATCTCGATACTCAATGCTGGAGAAAACTTGTTGCGCGCTAGCCTGGGCCGCCAAGCGTTTGAGGCAGTATATGCTGAATCATACAACCATGCTCATCTCGAAGATGGATCCAATCAAATATATATTCGAAAAGCAGGCGTTGTCAGGTAGAATTGCCCGGTGGCAGATGATCTTGACCGAATATGATATTCAATACGTCTCGCAAAAGGCAATAAAGGGGAGTGTGCTGGCTGAGTATCTGGCGGAGCAGCCTATTGAAGAGTACCAATCAATGAGATTCGATTTTCCTGACGAGGATATCATGTATCTCAAGATGAAGGATTGCGAAGAACCGTTACCAGACGAGGGACCAGAGCCGGGGTCCAAATGGCAGATGATATTTGATGGAGCTGTGAATGCTTACGGTAGCGGAATAGGGGCAATTATCACTACGCCGCACGGGTCGCACATCCCGTTTACTGCCCGATTGACCTTTGCCGTTACCAACAATGAGGCCGAATACGAAGCTTGTATAATGGGGCTTGAAGAAGCCATTGATTTGCGAATCAAACATTTAGACGTATACGGAGACTCAGCTCTGGTGGTGAATCAGATCAAAGGGGAATGGGAGACACGGCAGCCCAATTTGATACATTATATGAATTATGCAAGGAGATTGTTGCCTTTCTTCGACAAAGTTGAATTGCATCATGTGCCGCGGGCAGAAAATCAAATGGCTGACGCCCTTGCCACTTTGTCTTCCATGTACAAGGTCAATTTCTGGAACGAAGCTCCCCAAATCACTATCTCTCGGTTGGACAGGCCAGCTTATGTATTTGCTATTGATGAAGCGTCTGATGGCAAACCGTGGTACTTTGATATCCTTAATTTCCTGAAGAATAAAGAGTATCCGGCTGGGGCATCCAGTCAAGATCAGAAGACTCTCAGGAGATTAGCGGGTAATTTCTATTTGAACCCGGATGGCGTCTTATACAGAAGAAACCACGACTTGGTGTTGTTGCGTTGTGTAGACGAGAAAGAGGCAAAGCTTCTCATGGAGGAAATTCACGAAGGTGCATTTGGCACGCATGCTGGTGGACATGCTATGACGAGAAAACTGCTGCGGGCAGGTTACTTTTGGCTGACGATGGAAACTGATTGTTTCAAATTTGCAAGAAAGTGCCACAAGTGCCAAATTTATGCTGACAAAATACATGTGCCTCCGAGTCCTCTAAATGTGATGTCATCTCCATGGCCATTCTCAATGTGGGGAATCGATATGATTGGAAAGATTGAGCCGACGGCTTCTAACGGGCATCGGTTCATCCTCGTAGCAATCGATTATTTCACCAAATGGGTGGAAGCGGCGTCTTACGCAAACGTAACGAAGCAAGTGGTGGCTAGGTTCATCAAGAGAGATATCATTTGCCGATATGGGATTCCCGAGCGGATAATCACGGATAATGGTTCTAATCTGAACAACAAAATGATGAAGGAGCTCTGTCAAAATTTCAAGATTGAACATCACAACTCCTCCCCTTACCGACCCAAGATGAATGGCGCTGTCGAAGCGGCCAATAAAAATATCAAGAAGATCGTCCAGAAAATGGTGGTGACTTATAAAGATTGGCATGAAATGCTACCTTTCGCTTTGCACGGTTATCGTACGACGGTACGCACATCAACCGGGGCAACTCCGTTCTCGTTGGTATACGGAATGGAGGCGGTATTACCATTGGAAGTTGAGATCCCTTCTCTGAGGGTATTGCGAGACGTTCAGCTGGACGAGGCAGAATGGGTAACGAACAGATTGAACCAACTGAGTTTGATGGATGAGAAGAGGCTAGCTTCTCTGGCATACGGTCGTTTGTATCAGAGACGAATGAAGAAAGCGTACGACAAGAAGATACTCCCGCGAAGCTTTCAGACGGGCGACCTTGTGCTGAAAAGGATTCTCCCGCCGCAAGCAGATCACAGGGGCAAGTGGACCCCCAACTACGAAGGGCCATACGTTGTCAGTAAGGTCTTTTCAGGAGGAGCGTTATTGTTGTCCACCATGGACGGGGAAGACTTTGCATCACCTGTGAATTCGGACGCAGTTAAAAAATACTTTGCTTAAAATAGACCCGCTGGACAGAAAAAAAAGAGAGTCCAGGCAAAAATGGGGCATCCTGGCGAACCAAAAACAGAATGAAAGGTTCGGGCAAAAGTTAGGGATAAAATTGAAAAAATGTACACCCGCGAAGTTGAAAACCTACACTGGGCGGCTTCGGCAAAAAGGGGTATCCCGGTGAACTGAAAACCCGTAAAGGGCGGTTCACGCAAAAGTTAGGGATGTGAAAAGCAAATGACTGCGGTCCGAATTTGGTATTCAATGAGCATCAATGCGGGAGAATATATTTGAGGAATTAGTTATCGAATACAACCTCTTCAGAAGTGGGGATACCGGGAAAGTATAAGAGTCGGACGAGTCATGGGAGGATCAGTTCGTGGTGTTCATCTGCATCCAGTTGCCGACATGTGTACAAAATTTAATTTGTCAATATTTATGCTTCTTGTGAATACTTGCATACTTGTATATTTGCTTTGTGTAGCTTCCTCTTTTCAGGAGTTACATCCCGTGTACAAAAAACTCCGCCCATTCAGGGGCCCAATCAATGAAAATGTGTTATTCAGTACTTGATGCCTGTTCTTTACTGTTTTGCGCATGATAAAACGCCCAAGTTTATTGAAGCTAGCATGAGTATAACAGTACTGGCCCTTGCCAACAATTGTTAAAGCTTTGAATTAACTGAGTGTAACGTCACTAACCTGAATCGATTTGGATTGCATAGGCTTGCCGTGTCTTGTTTGTGTTGTTGCAGGTTTCATAACTGTACGAGGAAGGTGATCAAAAGATTGCAATAGTGAAAGGCTTGATCCCCACGCAGGTCATGCATGTTCTTCCTGAAGAAGGATAGAATTCTCCAGCTAGCCGTAGCTTATCCAAAGGACGTGCTCCAGAGAAGTTACTCGTCCTCAGCAGAGTTTGGTGATTCCGAGATCGTAAGGCTGTATTCAGACAGGTTCATCTCCCCCCGCAGGGTCATGCATTCTCCCCCGGCGGAGTCAGTTAATTTTCCCCAAGAGAATCCAGCCATCCTCAGCGGAGTTCTCCTTTCAGTAAATGTTCTTTCCTTCCAGTGGAATCCGAAGATCAAGACTCTCCCCAGCAGGGTTGATGGTGGGTCCTGTCATTTATTTTGTCAGAGATACCGGTGATATCAGTTCACGTTCCAGCAGAAAGATCAATCATACTGCGCACATCTGCTATTCCCCAGCAAAGTTATATTCCCCAGCAGGGGGTTACCTCAACAGGGTGTTTGGTTTGAGTTCCCAATTTCCCAGCAGGGTTGACTTCACCCTTCCAGCATTTATTTTGCCGGAATAATTTTGTAGCATCTGGCTATCCCCGGCGAGTCGGCATTACCATTTCAGCATTTGTTTTGCTGAAGCAGTTTCTGTACTCTAGTGGTTCAGGTGGAGAGAGCTCTTGCTCAAATAAATTACCAAACAGTCAAGATCTCGGCAGGAGATATTCAATAACAATGTCAGTTTCGGCGGTATTCCCCCACAGAGTTATCGTGATAAAACTCTCTTTGTCTCCAACAGAGTCATTTATGCAAATGTATCTGATTTTCCCCAGCCAGAGTGGCCAGGATAAGTGTCTTCTTATCCCCAAGCAGAGTTTGTTTGTCATCAACGGGTCGCATGAATCAGAATTTCAGAGACCACCGCCGGTTATCAGAGCAGGCGTCCGATAGTTGGTTTTCAGACATCCCCAGTAGAGTTCACTTCGAGGTCGCTGTCACGTCAGTGCTAAGAAGTTTGCGGGGGAGGATCATTGAAGAACTAAGTCCTGACGTGGACAATTTACTCCTAGAATGACGGGGTTTCTTCAGAAGTGGGCGTCCTAACGTGGACAGGTTTGTCTTACTGGATTGGTAAGGCGTGTTAATCCTGACGTGGATAGATTTGGTCCCTCGAAATTTGGAGAAAGGGAGGTCATGACGTTGACAAAAGATTGGCTACTCTTCGTGTTGGTGTCCTGACGTGGATCATGGGTTTGCAGCAGATATCTTTATTCGTAATGGTGAAATGTGCGTCCTGACGTGGGCAAGTTTGTAGTTCTTTGTGATAACAAGATACAAGAATCCTGACGTGGACAAATTTATCCTTCTTCGTGTTGTTGGCAAAGGGTAAGTCCTGACGCGGATATTTCCCCAGTGAGTCGAAGGTGTGAGTCCTTACATGGACAAGTCTTATTTCCTCAGTGAGTCGAAGACGCCTGAGTCCTAACGTGGATAAATCAAGACGAGATCAGTGTCCTAACGCGGGCAGATCAAAGAGATTATTATTCCTAACGTGGAAAGATGTAGTCCTTACGCGGACCTATCAACAGAAGTGATTCCTAACGTGGAAAGACGGAGATTCCTAACGCGGAAACACATCGCCAATAGGGATTGACGGAAAGAAGATCTGCTCGGAGAAACACATCGTCAATAGGGATTGACGAAAAGAAAAACTGTCGGCATCAGAGGGCTGATGGACAAAGGAACTCTTCTTGGGGATGTCATCATCAAAGGACTGATGGACAAAACATAACCGTCGTATAATCTGAAACCCAAATAAACCATTAAGTTGTCTGAACAAAGCTGCTAGATAAATTCCCCTGTATCGATCGCAGGGTGATTCACATTGCCACAGAAGGCTAATAACAAATTGGCTTATGCTTCGTATGCATATGCGTATGTTTGAATTTTTCTATGGCGTAATGCTCCATAAGAAATGGAAATGCTACGCATTTGAGGATGAAATGCAAATATGATGATATATACAAAGATGCAAATGCAGGCTCGGGCTTCCGGAGAAAAGCTGTACACAGAAGGGCCATTCTAGAAAAATAAATGCTGGAAAGGCGAAGCCAACTCCGCTGGGGATAACCGGGTATCACAGAATTATTCCAACAAAATAAATGTTGGGAAATAACAGAATGTGCCGAGTACGACTGGACTTTCCTGGGGATAGCTTACACGTGCCAATGACGATTGGGCTTTTGTTGGGGAATGACAGACGAAGTCTTCCTGCGTACCAATGACAATTGGATTTCAGAATGATGCGCCAACACAGATTGGGCTTCCTGACAATTACCAATAGGGATCGGGCTTTAGGTTATCTGTGATGGGTCAGGTACGACTGACGCTGGAAAATACCTTGTCTGAATTCAAAGGCTTTGGTTGAAGGGTCGAGGAATAGTAGCACGGCTTCCCGACATTCGTCTTGCACTTGCACGGTGACTGAACTTGCTTGAATAGCTCTGAACAACTCTGAAAATATGGAGAGGAACAATTCCCCTGCTTCCAATTTTGCCCCAGCTTGTGGGATCTCTGTGGGAATGTTCCTCGAAAGGAAATCTGAAATCTCTGTACCTTGTTGGTTTGAGATGAACTGCCTTAGCATCATGAACCTCAGAGAGGTACTTCACATTAATTTCCCCACGGATAAGGAATAGCTTCTGCGCTTTTAGGGAGGCCTGCCCCAGCCTTGAAGTGATCTGCCCCTGACTGGCTGATCTGTGGGGAAATAGTCTTGATTGACTTCGAGAGATTTACCAAACCTCGACCTGACTGCCCCATATTAACTGACTTCTGAATGGCTGACTCCCATGATCATTTGATATGACTTGCCCCTGCTCAACAGAGGACTCGGGTGCTCTGCATTCTATCCTGATCAATCTTTCCACTGTGGAAACTTTCCTGCTGTCAAATGTTTACTCGCAAGTAAAACAAGTCGTCCTGCATAAAAAGATATATTAAATGCAACGCATATGACAGTTTTGACATTCCAATATGTTCACTGGAGAAATATTGTGACATAAAGTGAATAAATCATTTATTAACATGTCAACATTAGTACAACACTATAAGAGGAATCCTTTTAGGAGTCAGTTTCGATGCGATCTTTACCGAAGTATACTTTCGAAACAAACCTGCTTCAATTAGGACTTTTTCAGGTTATAACTTGGTCAGGTTCACGATTTACAAGAAAAGGATAAAGGCTCAAAGTTTATTTTAACCCACCAATTCTTCATGATGTTCTTCAATCCTATATTCAGCTAATTCGATGCTAGCGCTCACCTCTTAGAGGTTGAATGACAGGAGTGCTGGTTCGAGAAACCACACGTTTTTTGTGATACATTCACTCACTTTTCGTCTTTGGTGCTTGAATCACACGACTTGTTTTTCATCATCATTTTTTAAAAAAATTCCCTAACTTTTGCCTGGACTGGCTCTTTTGAGCTTCTTTTGATTTCAAAGTCCAGCGGGATGCCCTAATTTTTGCCTAAGTCGCTTTTTCAAGATTCGACTTAGCGGGCTTTGTTCTCTCTTTTTTCTTTTAATTCTTTTTATTTTCATGCAAATCGTGTGACACCGGCTTGTCTGACTCTTTGGGGAATAACGTGACTGTTTCACTCCTTATCAGCAAGGTTTAACCACTGTGGTTCTTTAGGCACGACCTATATAGGTGTGATTTATCCTCGAACGGGAACACTCCTATTGCAATTTGGACACTTGGCCAAATTAGCTGACACCTACCCCGCCCTAGGTTAAGATTTAGGGTTTTTCATTTTAAGAAAGAAACTCCTACAACTAGGCTTAAAGGGGTTGGCAAGGGATTATCATCCTTATATCTCCGGTGTTTGGGAATTTGAAACAATGCCTGTACATCATCAGCAGGTTTTATTTCAAAAGCATACAATCGGAAGCCTACGCGTCTTTAAACTTCGTCACCCTCCCTAGATTCCGCTTAAACAAGCGTTAGGCATCTGTAAAAAACAATTAGTGAACAAGAATGGATTAAATCAAAACATGCATATTCATTTCATTAATATCAATCAACGAAAACAACAAGTTTTACAAATGAGATTGCACTTTAACAGAAAAGAAACTACAAATGTAAAGAAATGACATAATAAAAGAAATTGCCAGCTTCGGGGAACTGGGCTTTCAAGTGTTGATTTGCTGCTGAACCAGCCATCCTCAGTACTGCTCGTCGAAGTCAGTCTGATACTCTTCTGAACACCTGCCCTCAGTAAACTCTCCCATAACATTAACTGTTGAACCCACCTAACTAGTTGAAGTAGAATCATTGATCTGGATACCCTGAGAAGTGACAGAGAGCATATTGGAGTCAATCAGCGTCTGCACCTTGCTCCTAAGTACCTTACTGTCCTCAGTTGAATGCCCATGTGCCCTAGCATGGTACTCACAGAGGGCATCGACATCAAAGGCTGGAGGATATGGAGGAATCTCTGGACTAATCTTCTTCGGCACTATCAACCCATTTCTGATCAAATCCAGCAACATTTGACTGTATGATATCGGCAATTGAGTGGAATAACTTTCTGGTTTCCTGGGTCTTCGTCTAGCGTGCTGACGTGGTTGATGACGGTAAGATTGCTGACTTTGAAGGGGAACAGATACCTAACATACAGACCCAACGGGTTGCTGACTTTGAACAGTCAAAGTATCTGAAAATTGAATCTAAGGTACAGGAGATTCCGGGATAACATCACTTTCTTTCTCCCATTCTTCTTGAGAACTGACGACTGAATCACTTTCATAAACTGAAGTATATGAGATGTCTCGAATTTTTCCGCTCTTGATTCCACTCTCGATACGTTCACCCATTTTCACCAAGTCATCAAAGTTTGATGTCCCACTACCAACCATCTTATCAAAGTAGTGCCCTTGCAAAGTACTCATGAATATGTCGACCAATTTTCTGTCCAGAAGTGGTGGTTGAATGCGAGCTGCAAATTCTCTCCATCTCTGCACATATCCTCTGAAGGATTCATTGTCCGCCTGAGATAATTCTTGCAACTGCATGCGACTGGGAGCCATGTCAAGATTGTAGTTGTACTGCTTCACGAAGGCATTGGCTAAATCTGACCATGATCTGATGCAATCACTCTTCAACTACATATACCAATTCAACGATGCTCCACTCAGACTGTCCTGAAAATAGTGAATCATAAGCTTGTCATTATGGACATATGAAGTCATTCTCCTGCAGAACATTACGAAATGTAGTTTCGGACAACTATCCCCTTTGAACTTCTCAAAATTTGGCATCTTTAACTTCGGAGGCATTACAAGACCGGGTACCAAACACAGGCTCGAAGCATTCAGATCGAGGGTATTCCGACTCATCAGGGTATCAAGCTTTTCTTCCAACAACTGACATTTTCTCATAAATTCAACAGTCTGTGGATTCTCAGCATTAACCTTTGGCACAACCTTCTAGGAACCTGGCTCAAGGAATGTGAAGCTTTGATAGTCTGTGTCATGAAGAGAAGATGAATCTCTATCTCTGGCAATAGTATGCTTTTCAACAAGAATCTGCGTAGGCTGAGCTTGAGCAACATTGTTCACTAGAGTCTTCTGAATACTGGCTTCCCCTCTAGTCATAGCTGTCATGGCTTCCATGAGTTGACTCAACTGATTCTTCATCAATTCAAACTCGGCCCTCGTAACAACCTGATTCTGCTCTCCTAAGTTCATGGTTTTTCCAGAAGCTAATTCAAGTCCACTGCGAATATCAGGAAACCAACTGCGGGTTGGACAAAAAAACGGGTAAGCTCTCAGTTCCGGTTGAGGATGGACATGCAAAAATGAGATGCACATGAAATGCAATGCAAGATGCTGATGCAGCAAACACAGGATCACAACCCCCACAAAGCTCTGAATACTGCTGCCCTGCTGACTGGATAAGTTTGCTCTGAAGAGAAAAACCAAAATACCGGGTTGGCTGGAAGTCAAGTTTCCTGCAAAAACCCTCCCACTCACAGGTATGGTCCTAAATTGACAAGGTACGACATCCTATGCATTCATCAGTGTCATAGACTTTCAAGAAATGATGATACATTCACCATTTTTGGTTTGGCATCATCATCTCCTGAAGAGGCCTCACTTAGCTGACTCACAAATGATCGGTTCCTAGAGTCGACAATTCTCAAATCCAAAATACCAACCGATCCTAAGGATCTGAAGAAAAATCATCAAAGGGAATCTCGTCCGAATGTGAATTTCATAGGGAACTGTATCTGCTAAGCAAATAGGCCCCCCACTAGTCTCCACTCTAATGCTAGGTGTGTACTCAAGCCTGGGTTTTGGCTTATCTCTCAGAGGAACAACCACCCAACAACTCAACAGCAACAGATAATAATACAGTGCGGAAAATGTAAATACAGTAATACAAAATACAACACACAAATATACACATCCATAAACCAAAACAGACAAGCACTAGGATTGAATCGCATAGGGAACTAGAGTCCCCAGCAGAGTCGCCAGCTGCAGGAACTGCGAAAAACAACCTGCGGAAAAAACAGAAGAGTCGCCACTTTCGTTATTTATCCCAAGGAGAGGGAAAGGAAACGATCGCAAAAACCTAAAGGAAAAGGGAAAGACAAGGTCATCGCAACCATGTCTAGATTCGGGAGTCGGTTACGCAAAGGGAAGGTATTAGCACCCCTCACGTCCGTCGTACTCGACGGGATCCACGCTTGGGTTGTCTAGTCTATGGGTGAAAAACAACCTATCTACGACTTCTAAAGCTAAACGGAAAGAACTGACTCGATAGAGCATCGTCGCTCTATGCCTACGTATTCCCTCGTGCAATAGGAATGTTAGAGTCAACGTAGTTCCGGAAACTACGGGGGAAACTACTCTCCAAGACGTCGCGTCTTGTACCTACGTATTCTCACTTGGCATGAGAAATCAGAGCAAAACGTAGTTCAGGCTAACTACGGGTAAACAAGGGTGTTCTCGATCACACGGGGGTGAGAGAAAGGTTGATGATACTAGCATGCGCATTCTAGCAGTTAGATGTATGCTGCTTGACCATTGGAGACTTAGGCGTTACCTGTTTGCGGTAGAACGGACGTAGTATGTCGGGGTTTAAAGGTACGGGAACCTACGGGAACTAGAACTACGGTCTAGTCTCGATTGCGCTAGGGCAAGAGAAAGGGATAGATTAGTCGTTAGCAGGAAAGTCTCGATCACACGGCAGCAAGAGAATAGAGGAGTTATTTGTTAGTGTGCTCGCTAGGATATCGCATCCTATGCCTACATATTCTCGTCTGGTACGAGATATCAGAGCAGCTGTAGTTCAGCTAACTACAGAAAATAGTTTCGATTGCACGGGGGCAAGAGAAAAGAACTCAATCGCCAGAAAGCAAGAGAAAAGCGGAAGTCTCAATCGCCGGATGCGAGAGAAAAGGTTCGGAACAGGACGCACACGCGAAGTCCTAAGACGTAGGAGCGAATGCGTCGCATATTTTCCTAAGGACATATACTAAACACTCTATGGTTGAAAAGAAAGAGATGAAAGAAGTGAAATAAAAACAATGTTACCCAATGGAGTGGTTCCGTTGACCCTTGACTTTTGCGTGCAATCTCAATTTCCAAGCTCTACTCTTTCATCCTTGATGATGATATTTTGAACCATAACCAATGTGATGATGAACCGTCATAATTCGACTTATAAAAGAAGTCAAACCCCAAGAGGTAGCGTATTGATATCTGTGTCAAAGACACGATAGAGAAATGATATTGAGAATCATTCTCTGATTAAATCATGTCACACGGACAACACAACAGAAAAGCAAAATAAAATCAGAAGAAGAAGAAAAGATGAGGAGAGAAAAAGCGGTCTCGAATCCTAAATCATCCATCAACAAGTCGATTAATAATGGTTTACGGAAGTGTCGTCATCGACCTACAAAAATGAAATGGTGAGAAAAAACTAATAACAAAAGGAGATGAGAACTCAACTTTCTAAAGGAAATAAACTTCTAAAAGAAAAAGAAAAAGTTCTAATAGGAAAATTAAAAGAAATTAAAAAGAAAATAGAATATACAATTATAAAACTAAGTATTTAATATATACAATATAATATTCTATAAAAGAAAATACTATAAATTTTTTAAAAGAAAGGTAGTAAACTATATTTATATATATACAAAAATATTATACAATTACAAAACAAAATAACCAAAAGAAAATAAAAGAAGCAGGGGGGTACATCTATCGAGACGGGGGTACAACTCAGTAAGCAGAAGAAAAAAAAACACACATTGGGCCTTGAGCCCACAATCACAACAAAAAAACAAATAGAAAGGGGGTGGATCAAGGGATATGGGGGGTATGTCTTCATAAATGCGTTGGGCTTGGCCCAATCCCACATACAACAGAACAACGAGGGGAGGGACAATTAGAAATGGGGAGTATAGAAATTAAAAAAACAAATGGGTCGTGAGGCCCACTAACCACTCGAAGCATCAGCATCTTCTTCATTCATTTCAATTTGGCAAGCGAAAACCCTAATTTCGCCGCTTTCAGTTTCATCTCCCCTTCACCGTAATCTCCCTATCTCCACCGTCAACCTCGCCATCCACAGTTTCTAACCTTCCCTCCACCTTGCTTCCTTCATCATCATCACCTACAAAACGGAATCAAACCAAAACAGTAAAACCAAAAAACTCAAGATTGTTCTTCCAACTCCTATCGAGCGTCGCGTGAGCTTCATTTGCCGGATGTTGGAGAATATGGAAGACGAGTCATTGAGATTGGAGTTGATGAAGACGGATGTTGGCTCGTTTGAGGTTTGGTAGAAGGAGATCGTGAACTGGTGATGGAGATTCGCATTCGCGATCGTGTTGTTGAGTCCGAAAGTTAAATTGGAGCTGGGGAATTCTTTGTTCATGGCGATTTGCGGAAGAATGGTGGATTGGAGACAAGTGATTTGAAGGTAGTTTTATGTTACTGTTTAGATCTATGAAGAACGGAAGTTGTTTCTGCATGGTGGTTTGAATCCGGATCTAAAGATCTGAGATGATATTGAGAGGAAATTTGTTTGAATATGGATCTGAGTTCTTTGTGGTTTGTAGATCGTGTGGTTGGGGGTGGTAGATTCGAGTTTGTCGACTATGGTGAAGCTCGGATCTAGAATCGGTTCAAAGAACATGATAAAGATCCTGTTGAAGATGTATGAATTGGATGTTGATTCACAGAAAAATATGGAAAACGATAAGCACGAATGAATTCGCATGTAGATCTGGAAATTCTGGAGAAAAGTTTTATGAAGATGGATGAACATATGAATATGGATGAAGAAATTCGGAAAACAATTGATGAACATGATGAATTCGCATGAAGATTGATGAAGAATCTGGAAAATTATGAAGAACAGGATGAATATTGATGATTTCTGGAAAAAAGTAAGGAGCGATGAAGATCTATGGAGGGAATCTGGAAAAAATACTGTTGATTTGATGAAAATATGGATGAAGTTGTTTGAAAGTGTATGAAGGTTTGAATGTCTGGAGAATCAATGAAGAACACATGATGAACATGATGAAGATTCCGGCGGGCCTATGAGGTTTCCGGCGAGGTTTTCCGGTGGGACTGATCCGTGTGATTTGTCCGGTGAGGATGAGAGGTGTTTGCATGTGTTGGGAAACGTGTCAACATTAATTGTGGAGAGAGAATGAACAGGACCTTTATAGTCCTCTGCTTGACAAGTGGCC